>JAWZSL010000006.1:2400000-3600000 GCA_034769285.1 Lutjanus argentimaculatus | reverse complement strand
TGAATGGTGTAAAAAGCAACCAAAAGTAACCCAATAAATGCCTCCATATAGTGCTTATCTGGTGTGATCCAAGTCTTATAGAGCCCCGACATGGCATTCACTTGTGCCCGCTCACCATCGCACCACGCACACCCAGTTCAGACAGCGTGAACATGCGTGTGAATGTGGCTCCAAGCTAAGGATCTTCAGTGAAGATGTAGTCTAAAGGATGCGGGCACCATTCACTTCCATTCTTTGGGAGATTCTGCAACATGGTTTTCCTGTGAACGACTGAATTTTCATTCTTGGGTGAACTATCCCTTTAATGCCAAAGAAAAGTTTCTTTGATGAAATAGTAGAATAGGTTTTAGTGGCATCTAGTGGTGAGCTTGCAGATTTCAAACAACTTGTCTTACCCTTCCCCTCCAATGTGGAGGAGAAACTACAGCACAAAAAGCCAAAGTCTGTATTTAGAGCCAGCGCTTGGTTTGCCTGTTCTGGGCTACTTTAGAAATATGGTGGTGCAACCCGGTGGCCTCAATGGAGGAGTACCTGAGCATGTTGGGTGGGTGCATGGGGTGCATGGGGGCTGTGAAAAGAGAGAGGGCCCCAGAGGCTCGTACCTGTGATTAAACACACATATACTGCACAGTCACTCACCTGTCATTCACTTGTGTTTTGGAGCAGCGCCTTTCCCGCTGCAGCTGTTGACGTGTTTCCATAGTGACAACAACCCTCGGTTGCGGCTATCATAAGCTAATATTTTTAAAACTTTTTACAGGCAGCAAAGTCACGCAAGACATGTCCCTACCCAGTTCTACGCCTTGCACTTTGTACACCAACCTCCCCCCTGTGACTTCCATGTGATACCAGAACAAAACACCTTGTTGCCTGGAAAAAGCCTTCCCACCACACATCACTCTGACAGCAATAAGATGTTTAATTAGTAATTCATGAACTTAATTTCTGGGAGACAGGGTTTCTGATCTTTTTTGTCTGTTATCAGTCTGTAATTTAAAGGATTTTAATGTCTAAATCTGCATGAAACTGATAAAGTAATGGAAAGGAAAGTGTGATTTACACACTAAATAACATTACATCTCAGAGATAATCAACTAAGTCATGAAAAATTCAGCATAAACTACACAGCTCCAGTATGGTAATAACATGAAGGGTCTTCCAAATTGTAAAAATCTCTATATATATATTATCAAATACTGACAGAACATTTCTGCTCTGAGACTCTTTTACAGCTCCCACAGTCCTTGCATATCCTTGAGCTATTATGACCTATAATTGATGCACATTATAAAGTCATATTTTCACAACAGAGAGGCATGAGCTAATTATGAGCTGAAATCCAACATAAACGTCTAGTGAAAAGGTAACAAATCACCATGAAAAATAGAGTAATAATAACTCTCCTGTTATTTGACCTGTTTGTAGCTTGAGAATGAAACTTTGGAGCTAAAATGTTTGTCATTTAACAAAACCTCTTGCACATACAGTGTGTGAACATGGGAGCAGGAAGGATCAGTTTTCAAACACACAACAGGTCATTTTCAGGCGCTAACTAGAACCATAAAGGGTTCTGCAGGTGGTCTCCATGTGAGATCCCTTTTTGGTTCCTGAACCTTTTATAAAGGTTCCACTTGGAACCCTTTCAGAGAATTCTACCTAACCCATCATAAAGGGTTACAAATAGAACCATTTGTGAAAGGTTCCACCCAGAGCCCCCTATGAGAGGTTCTACAGAGAACCCTTCTATAGTGTAATAGTTCCACGAAGAAACCCTCTCTGGAGGATCAATCCAGACCCTTTCCAGCCTCAATGGGTGCCAGCAAGACCCAACTGTCTCAGAGGGTTCTACCAACAACCTTTATATACTTAATGGGTTTTATCAAGAACACACCCTGACGTTCTACTGAGAACATGTTTATATTCCAAGGTTTTACACTAGATCCCACCCAGGTGGTTCAACTGAGAACCTTTTTTTTTTTTTAATTTAAAGTTGGATTTTTTTGGCCATTTTTGCCTTTATTTGACAGGACAGCCAGAGAGTAGACAGGAAACGGGGCAGAGAGAGAGGGGATGACACACAGCAAAGGGCCACAGGCGGGAGTCAAACCAGTGGCCTTTAATCTAGAATCCACCCAGAGCGATCTACTAACTTTTTTATATTTAATGTAGAACCCACTCAGCGGGTTCCACCTGAGAACCTTTTTATGTTCTAATGGTTAATCTAGAACCCACTCAGTGGGCTCAACCAAGAACCTTTTTATACTTCAAGGGTTTAACTAGAACCCACCTAGGAGGTTCTAGCAAGAATCATTTGTATTCCAAGGCTTTTATCTAGAACACACTGAGGGGGTCTTATATTCCCAGGGTTTAATCTAGAACCCACATAGGGGGTTCTATTGAAAATCTTTTTATATTCCAAGGGCTTTTCTCTTGAACCCACCCAGGGGGTTCTACCAAGAACCTTTTTATATTCCAAAGTTTAATGTAGAACCCACCTGGGGGGTTCTAACGAGAATATTTTTATATTCCAAAGCTTTTATCTAGAACACACTGAGGGGGTCCTACAGAGAACCTTATTATTTTCCAAAGGTTTAATCTAGAACCCACCTCGGGGGTTCTAGTGAGAACCTTTTTATATTCCAAGGGCTTAATCTAGAACCCATGCACAGGGTTCTAAAGAGGACCCTTTTATATTATAGTACAAAAAAACCATTGATGAACATTTGATGAAAGAGTTCTTCAGGGATTTCAACAATCTTCTAAAAAGAGTTGTCTGGGTGAAAAGGGTTCTTATGGAACCTTTATTCTTACAAAGAACAATTGAACAAATTTCTTCAAAAAAGAAGCAAATGGTTCGAGGCAGAACCTCAGCCCTTCAAGAAGAACCTGTGTTTTTTAAGAGCGTGCAGTGAGCAATGTAATTGTCGTGGCATCTGTACTGATCAAAAGCCCTATCAAACCCTCCACATATATATATATATGTATGTATATATATATATATATATATATATATATATATATATATATATATACACATATATATATATATATATTTTTTTTTTCTTGCAGCAATAAAAACCTTACTTATTGCCCCCTTAAAAACTGCATCTACAGTATGGTTTGATGTCCTAATTTACACAGCTATGGCGCTGAACCGCCATACAATTTCTTCTGGCGAGCGCACTGGTGAGAGCCAATACATCACACCAGGCTGCTGACTTGAAATTCGAGTGATGGCGAGAGCTGATGTGCTCGGGGGGGCAGTTTTCCTCAGGGCTTACCTGAGCTGTCAGAGGCGGTGGACGACAGGGTTCTCCATCTAACAGCCTCTCGCTCTAATAACTGCAAGTCCCATCTCAGAGCGAGCCCGCCGCGTGACTGATCAATGTCGACAGGTAGTTTCAAGGCCGCTGCTCATATTGCCCAGAACGGGGAGCAGCACATTTTCCTGAGGGCTCAGCTGTATACGCCTGTTACATTATATAATAAACTTTATTTGTGTAGCACTTCTTGAAACACGGTTACAAAGTGCTTTACAGACAATAAAGCCAGGGAGGTATTAGGTAAAAACACAGATGCATGCGCTTTTTTTTGTCTATATTAATGCAGATCCAATTTCTTAATACTACCACAGCACTTTTAAACCATAAAACTAACATTTCAACTGTAATTTCAGCTTGAAGTTACTCTTATTAATAATGACTGTGACAGCAGGTATTTTTAAATATAACTCTGTGAATCTGATGTCTAAACAAACTCACAAAGAGGAGGGTAAAACCAAAATGCAAACATCGTCACCCTGTGCAAAAATAATCTCTCTGGTAATGCACTTTTCCTGCTTCCTACTTTTTTTTGCTATGAAAATTATGGGTTGACACTCCAACTGCCAACTTCAATGCCCATCTCAATAGGCAGCACGTCATACGGTCAGGCAGAAAAACACCCACCATTGGCCAGCCACAGTTTCCATGGAGACCACAGTCTCCTTTCCCTCCTGAGGAAGCATAAACAGTGAGTGAACATGAGACGATTCATATAAATTGTTTCCTAATCTTGTTATTTCTCATTTCCATGCTGGAATGGATATTGGATTACAAGTGTGCTGGGAGTGGAGGGAGGAATGGCTGGGAAAAAAAGAGAGAGAGAGAGAAGTTTTCATGGTTTGATATTTCACTGGAGTGCATGGCATGCTGCAGTGTGGACTGTCATCTCCTGCTGATTTACTGTGAAATGCTTGTAAGAGCAATCACATATAGATGAGGCTTATAAAGAAAACAAATCACAACTGTTAGTTTAACAGTAACTCCATTAATATATTTTTAATGTCGGGGATATTTTTATCAGAGCTGTTGTCTGTTTTAAATATTAAGACACTTCACTTAACAAGACTAAGATTGTGCAGCCATACTAGCAACTTTGTATTGCATCCTATCAAAATGATAATGTTAACATGCTGATAGTGGTCTAAAGAGTACAGAAAATCTGTACTGAAGCAAAAGTACTGTTACATTGCTAGAATATTACTGAATCACAAGTAGAAGTACCGGTGTTTGAAATATACTTAAGTATTTGTCTAGTTTTTGTCTCAAAAACTACTCAGAGTATTACCCATCTATACTACATATATATATACACACACAACATTTTTTCTTTTTCTGGGGGTTTTAAGTCTAAGTTTAAGTTTCATTATTCAAGAAGTGGTTCTGCCAGACAAGACAGTGTCAAATGAGGTGCAGTTACTGCCATTTCTAGACTATTGATTACTTTTTTAATCCTTTGAATTCTTAACCGCAATGAATGATTTATCATTAACATCCTCACTCCAAACCTGTGCTGCTGCTACAGCATTTTGTTTTGTTTTTAATTTGTATGTCATTATTTTTATTGGCCTGGTTATGATCAGATCACCTTATTGGCTACTAAAATGCAGATAAAACGTAGTCGTAGACAACTGGACTATGACAACCTCTTCTATGACTACCATGACCTGAATGACGGGGAATCTTCACAGACATGCAGACGAAAGGTTTACATATTAATTCAAATTGTTCTCAGTACTCAACTATGATTTTAAAAGTAACTAAGTAGATTACTATGTCATGCATACAAAGCAAAAAACTACTTAATTACAGTAATTTGAGTATTTGTAATGAGTTACTTCCATCCCTGGATATTAGCAGGTGTAATGTTAACTATGTCCACCACATTTAGTTAAACATCAAACAATTGTTCCTCATCACTAATCACAAAGTAGGCTACAGCTGAGACTGATGAAAATGTCATTTTTTGTGCGTATTTGGTCATAAACCTGTTAACTTAAAGGCTTAATATGCAACATTTTCCTTAAAAAACAATGTATAGACTCACATAAATATAATCCCTTTCAAGCATCACTTATGACCCACTAGAAGTGTGTGGTGGTGTCTGTATCTGCAGAGACCCTGCAGCCCTCTGGCTGTATGTCCTTATTTTCTCATCATTTTGCTGTGCTTGGGACACTTTAGCAACCCAAACTGTCGGTATTTGACATCTTGGGACTCAACAATCAACTATCTTTCAGGTGAGTTTACGAACAGCTCAGACAAATCCTACTTTTTCTAACTTTAAGAATTAGACTCACTGAAATCCTGACCCTAAGGGTGCGTTCACTCCCAACCTGTTTGGTTCTGTTAAAACAAACCCTGGTGTGTTTGCCCAGTCAGCGTGGCTCGTTTGAGCTGGTGTTAAAGCCGTCAACCGAACACTGGTGCGGACCAATCAAACTGTCCAAGATCACTCAAAGGTTCTAAGCAGAGTCTGGTGCAGCTCATTTGTGGTGTGAAGCAGTTAAAATTCCTGTGCTTGTATTCTACTCTTTGTACTTTGTCAGTCCATTATTGTAAATAAAAACTGTGTGAAATTAATCCCACAGTAGTAAACACCAACTGTACAAGACGCCTCCTGTTCATACTGTCTCTACCTCTTAGTCTGGGGTTGGGTACCATTCACATTTGAACCAATATGATGCAGATACCAGTAACTGGAATTCGGTACCAGTACAGTAGCTTTTGTGGTATTTTACTCTCTCTGTTATAATAAAAATTAAATTTACACTCCTCAAATGCAACATTGTCATTTATTTAGAATGTTTAGTTATTCATTGAAACCATTTTATACACCACACAAAATAAAATCCCTCCGTCTACCATCTCAAACCTGTCTCCTGTCTCTACAACCTCCAGCCTGTCAGTCTGTTGCCAGGGTAACACTGTTTGTGCTGTTTGTGTTGCAGAGGAAACTCTTAGGTATCGGAATTTGGCACCGATTGATGAATTGGTAATAATAATAATAATAGGTAGTGCTGACATGACGCTGTCCATATCCTTAAAAATACAGAGTTCGTCATAGTCATTGTGCATAATATGCCACCATTTGCTAAGTAATACCCATTTCTTCATGAGTTTTTTGTGACACCAAAGAACATAAATATACACACCAGAAGCAACAAAGCACTGCACAAATTTCTGTCAGTCAGTGATATTTGATTTCTCCATGTGGGTCCTGATGATTCAGGATGACAATCAACAAAACTGTCCAGTCAACAAGTTGCTTGTCAGTCTGTAAAACCTCAGGTTTACTGCTCTTAATATGTATGTTAAAAAAAAAAAAGTCAGTGTCAATCAGACCAGAACTAATATGCAACAATATATCATGAACTGAACTACAGCTGTGAACGCACCCTAAGAAACCAAATGAAAAGTTAGGGAGCCACTAACGCCATAACAATTCATTCTGAGAAGGACATGAATATCAATCCATCCAGTATAGTGGTTGAGACATTTCACTTACAACAACAAATGTAAACCCTGTGATGGCATTATATAGATGAATCTGGTAACCACTTTGTGTCGTCTGCCATCTTGCAGTGCCGCCGTTGCTACTGTGGCACTTTGTGTCCATCTATCTTGGTGTCTGCTGGTTGGGTCTTGAAGGGAACCCCAAATTTGTGAGACTCTCACAAGATTTTTAATGGTTTCGGTCAAAATGTTCACTCTTGCTGGGGTTCCCTTCTAGACACTGTGTCTGCTGTTGCTTGCTAACAGTGACAGCACAGATAATTGGACTGACGACATTAAACAGCAGCCCTCAGTAACTGATGAAGGTACCTTTTAAGATGCTGATATTCATGTTCTTAAAATTTCACATAATAGTTACACGTTGGTTGTGACAACAGCCAGAAATAGATAATAGAGAAAAGAAAAAACTGACCACTTCTGCCACATTTAGGCGATGGAGTACTGTGTAATCTATATTAAAAATATATATATGAATTCATATTGTTCCTCAGCTATTCAAGACTAACAACAAAACTATGATACATTGTGGTTCACTGCACACTCAGTGAATCTCTTTAGTTTAGAGTCTCTGGTCTTAGACAGCAGCATCTTTTCATGAAATGAAGTTTTGTGTATTTTGCATTCTGTTTTTTTCCAAAGTTGAAGTTTGACACGACTGTTGGAGCAGCCGAACTGCTCATGTTCTTCCCAACTTCTTTGACATTGTTGTCAAAAGTAACATTACATAAAAACTAAGTGTAAAAGTAGAAAATTGTAAACTTCTTGTGACGGCTCGCGTTCATTCACGCTGATACTGTAGGGAGACGCCACCGCAGCGATGGTGGTTTGCTAACTTCCAGTACTTCACTGGATTTGTCTATAGGCAAAATATAAGGGGAGTCACCAAAGTCACAATAGGTCTCATTCTCTGTAATAAATGTCTGTCCCAAATTTCATGACAGTCCATTCAGTAGTTGTTGAGATATTTCAGTCTTGGCCAAAATAGTGGACAACACACACTCTGACCTTGATCTCCATGCTCTGGCCAAAAATGTGGGAGTTAAACATACAGAATCTGCATCAAAGTCTGCTTTCCCTCAGTGAACTCCTTTCTTGTACTGTGGCCCTGAGTAATGTCAAATAAATCAGCTTGTTTTGCGGGACGTTGAGGATGAGATATGGATTCCTTACCCTCCCACTTCTGTCAGGCAACCTTGACCTATTTGGACTGTAGTAATCTCGGCCTCTTTTGTGCCGCTTTTGATGACACTTTACCTACAGCCCCCTTATTTTGAACTGAAACACAAGACAGAGAGGGGTTAGCCGCTTCACGGCTCCTGCATTTGCTGGTCTGCTGGATTTCAAAAGGAAGAGCTATCTTTGCACTCCAGAAGCGTAATGTCCCCGGGTCAGGGCTCTATATCATGTCCAGATATGAAAAGGCTGTCAGTGGGGCAGGGGCCCATGAAATAAACACCTCTTGACCACCAGCACCCTCTGAATCCATCATGATTCTGCAACATTCGCGCCTCCTCTGCCGTGAGAGAAAACACAGCCGTATTAATTAACGGAATTACAAGACGCCATAAGCTGGACTCACATCCTCCTAATACTGAAGCTAATTTTCAAAGTGCTGGGCTAAGCTTGTTTTCTGCTTATGCAGGTGGTGAAATGATGCCACTTATAGACTACAGTGCCATTCATCATGTTTTGGACACTCGTGTTGAGAAGGGGGGTCTCCCTGCTGGGAAAAAGCAGAGGTGGTGGTTCATGCTGTGCATTCATATAACACAGAAAGCCACCACAGCCCAGTGAGCTAGAAACTATATTACCACTCCCACTGCATGCTCACATTTCCATTTGTTTCCTGATGTTCTGCGGCTGTGGATAAGCTGCGCGGTATGACTATGTTAATCCTCGACATTACATCATCTTGTTTGTGTTGAGAGTAATGTGTCTGACTTGATGAAGTGAATCCAATCTTTTGTGCTTCTGCAGAATAAGAGCAGCAGCGATGGGTTTTACAAATCCAATTAGTAGTTTCTGCCTGGCTTTCACTACTGACTGTAAGAGCTCGCCATTGTACATATTAATGGCACAAAGTAATTAGCGGAGTGAAGGCAGTCCATTACAGTCATCATTGTTATCATCTAATCAAGGATATTACTTATAGAGAGAAAAGCCTGACTGTTCCTCAAGGACATGTATGGATCATTAATAGGAACGGGGGAGGATCGGTTGTCCTGACTTTCAATAAGATCTAGATTAAATTTGGAGTCAAACTGAAAATTGAATTCTCATCACATTCTTTTCTATAATTATACTGCAGCTATATGTTTCTGTTTTTTAAACAGATGCTAAAACTCATTGATTGAGAGAGGCCATTGCTATGAGACACACTGTCAATTTCGGTCCTGTGCTACTGACTGGAGAATGTTATACTGCATAACATACAGACGTAGTCTTGGTTAGGAACAAACCTGCGGCCGCACAGAATTCCAGTGATACCTTTGCATAATTTTCTGCAGACTTTCCACAAACAAGAGATGCTGCTTATCTTGCTGAATCCTATTAAGGACCTTAGCTATTATTAATTAATGCATTTGTTTGACTAAATGCCGAAGTGACTATATCGCTTCTGAGGCTCAGTGCAACCGCTGAACCAGTGCTTCACGAGCTAACACAGATTATATTTTTAAAAAAGCAATGCAGCACTTGTATCTTATTAGAAAACTGAGGTCATGCGATATAAGTTAGAACATTTTGGAGACTGTTTACAGAAGTCTTGTTGAAAGTGTTTTAATTTTTAACATGTGGACATGGAATGGGCATCTGGGGGCTAAGAACAAAAACAGATTGTCCAGGTGAAACAAAAAGCCCAACAAACTGTGTCTGACCCTCTGCACCCCCTTTTCAAAGAATTCATAAAACTGCCCACGAGTAGACGTTACAGAGCCGAGGCAGCAACCGAGAATATTTCTAAAAACTCTTTCATTCCAAATGCAATAACCTTGCTAAACTCGCTGACACGATTCAGACTGGAGCCTGTTATTGTTGTCTGCACTATGTGTATTGTAATTTAATGCGATGGATTTTTGAAAACCAACCAGTTCCACATTTGTGGACAGTAAAGATTATTATTATTAAATGTTTCAGGAGGGATGAACATGGTCAATGCCTGGTGTTAAAAACAAAAACATTTTTGGTCTCTCTGCTCTATATTGAACCTTGCATTTTAGTATCCATGTGTCCTACATTTTATGCTGGTTGACTTTTCCACCAATATTCACAACTGTTGTAAAATCTCAAATTTAATTTAATTGTCCTTCTAAAATCAAATCTTTGAGCCCTGCCAGAGGTAATTTTAGCTGGTGTTAATGCGTTGAGTGCTTATTTTTGCTCAAAAAATGTTTTCTTGTGTTGAAAATGGGTTCTGGTTTATTTGATTTTGAAAGCACTTTGTAACTGTTTTCTGAGGTGCTATGAAGTTTATTATTATTGTTATTATTATTTCAGCCAACAAAATCAATGTTTCGAGCTGACTCAGCAGCCTATTTTTTTCTAACACTGTCTGTCAAGGATCCATTATTTTGGAAATTCTAAAATAATGTAAATGGTAAATCATAATTTCAGTTGGACAATTGTCAAATTCCTTGTGGTGAAAACACCATTCCTGTCGTTCATTTGAAAAACAGGACATTAGGGATAGTTCATTTAGACTGCAGTGGTGGGTGCTGCAGAGGATGCCAAAAACAAAAAAAAACAAAAAAAAAGAAAAAATGCTGAGGCCCTGCAGCGAAAAGTTGAAACAGTCACCTTTTGGAGAAACGCAGCCCGACGTCATCCTGAAGTGGCCAATCATAAGCCAGCAATCAGACTTGTCAGCGTGAAATGTAACTGAAACCAGGTGCTATCCAGACAGAGTTCATGTACCAAAATATGATCTTCTCCCAGTTATGTCCTCACTTGGTTTATTTTGTGTGCCTGACTTTTATGTCTCGGTCTGGCTTGTAGTTCATGCTGCCAAATAGCCAAGAAGCTTCTTTTGGTTTGTCTCCACTTTTGCACAGCAGCGGTCGGCAGAGCTAGAGAGAGAGAGGGAGCTGTGGTAGCAAGAAAGACTGTGAATCAAAAAGGAAAATATCATTTTCTAAATTGTGTCACAGCGGTCATGTTTTAAGCACAAATAAACACACCCACACCAACACATCACCATAATGCCTGATTCGGTTTGAATACAGTCTTAGTTTAGTTGAGAAGTAAATGTATAAATTGTACTTGGGCCACACCACTCATCTGGTGCTGAAAATCACTGCATCCTCTACAATTTATTTGCAAGCACCTCTTCACCAAAGTCTAGTAATAGCAGCAAATTACCGAACAGATAAACAGGAGAAACATTGAGAACTGAAATGCACCAGCCTGCTCACACAGTCACACCTCCTTCAGTCTGTTTACAGTTTTTTTTTTACCCCACTCCATCCCTTCACAGTTAAATCCCACCGCTCGTCTCATTGATTTAAGGTTATTACGTTAGTGGCAACTGGGCTGCGGAGTGGAAGGGGTCTGAGATTAACGAGGCCTGTGATAAGAGTGCAACAGAAACCTGCGTCTCTGCATTCAATAGCTCCTGCGATGGGGTGCTACAGCTTGTGGAGCCTGTGGGATTTCATTACACAAAGACAAATGGATGAACCAGGCACAGTTTTTTTGGAATGGGGAGGGCAGGTCGGGGGCGGGAGGAGGCAGGCAATTAGCCTACTCAGTGGTAGCATGCCTCAAGTGGCGTGTAAGCATGCAATGAGGCGACCTAGTGAGAGGCGGCGCACAACAAAGGAAATGGCACATTTGTCCTCCTCTGGAAACTGCAAACTGTGGCAAAGGATCAGGGCAGGAAAAGTAGATTTTTCATCCATGGCCACAATGGACAGTGAGGGACAAAATACAACAATGACTTTCTCTTTTTTTCCCAGCCACAGGTGATTTTTAGCACGGGGACAGACAGAAAAATACTCCAGATGACAGCTGGCCTCCCGCCAAAGAAAATGCTACCATTCACAGCCAAATTTCCCAGCATGAGGCTGATGGTAATTTCACATCCTTCTTTCACTCGAATGTTCTGTACCTGGTTAGGATTAGAAGAGATGCCACGCTGTTTGTGTGCTCATAAGGAGGTTTCAGATGTATGGTAATTCCTCCCACAGAGTCTTACCATGGCATTAAAATAAAAACAATTCAGCCCACATCGAACTGAATTTCTTAACACAGCTTTGTGGAGGACATGTAAACATATGGTTGATGATCTATTCAGTCATAACTATCTATCAATTATCAATAAATGGTCAATTAACTTTAGTTATTTCATGGTTAACAAATAATGAAATGATAAATTATGTTAACTAATCATTAGTTCAAGATAATGTCAGTATAGGGGACTGCAGATGTAAATTAGCATTCTTGCCAATTCTGGCTGAACAAATAAAATAATTAAATAAATAAATAAATAGTTTGTGTAATATTAGTTTATAAATGATATACTGCATCATAGCTGCTATGAGATGATCACAAGTACATTCTACATTCAGTAACATAAAACTAAACATTTTATGCACTATATTTCAGTCAGACAACTCACGTTTAAGAATGTTTATTGCAGCAGCAGAACATACTTAGAGTTTGGCATCTATGCTCCGACCCCATCACTCCCTGCAGATTATGTTTACATAGAGATATTGAGGAGTGATGAACACATACAGTATCTTGGACCCCCTGTCAGAGCCTGCAGGTGGATGCTGGGGTGGCTGATACAAGGGAGCAATGGCACTGACAGGCAGAGGGAGAGATGGGAGGTTTTAGCAGTTTAAACAGACCGCCAGATTAGGAAAGTGCGTTTGGTGTGTATGTACTACAGAGTGTGAGGCATGTCACGTGTGATTACGGTGCAGCTTGAGTTGACTGCCTGAACTAGCTTGTACATTAAAACAACTACAAGGAGTTTTTTAACATGTTATGAAACAGTCTCAGTTTAGATCTACAAGCAAACAAGACCATCCATGAAAATCTCAGTTATTTCTATCCAGTTATTCTTAATGTCACAGATCTAGGCTGGTGTATAGAAGTGCAAAATAATATGTCTTTTATTGGGAAAAAGGCATTGGGGGTGGGTGGCTGGTGGAATCTGGAGGGAGTGAGCTCTCTGGTGAGCTTGGGTGGCAGACAAGGGCTGGCAGGCAGGTGGGGACCCTGAAGGCAGACGAAAACAAGCGTCAGACCAAAAAAAAAAGTGGCCGGCAGGTAAATAGCAGGTATAGTCAAAAAACAAACAAGCAAAGGTTAAGAGTTGGATTTGCGGCACAAACAAGCCGAGTGTGGCACACACTCTGGTAGGGAACGGATTTATATACTGAGGAGGTGAGTTGTTGATGGCAGACAGGTGTGCTGATTACTTGATCTGAGTCAGGATGGAGTGGCCCAAAAAACAGACACAGAGAAAAAGCATCGTGTTATGTATGCGTGTTACGCAGAGCAGCTAAACAAGATAATGGACCTCAAAATGCAGACTGAGGCTGAGCAGAAAGAGTTCAAAGTGATTTAATGACAAAAAAGTAAATGAGCAACGGGCTTAAGTGGAAAATGGGGTCGTCCAAAACACAGAAAACAAAAGCTGGCAAAATCCAAAAACAAGGGAAAATGTCCAAAATGGCAGGGAAAACACAGAGAGGGCTGGGATTCTCAACACAAAGACCAACAAACTGACACAGAGAAACACAAGGACTAAACAGACAGGCAACTAATCAGACACAGGTGGGACTTATGAGACAAGTGACACAAATAGCAGTCGAAAAGGGTGGGAAAAGGACAAAGACGGAGTAAAGTCAAGACACATGAGGGAGGACCAGGACTACAAAATAAAACAGGAAATAACTAACAAAAAAACCCACACACAACCAAAACACACCAGGCACACCACATCCACACTCAATCATCAGATGAAGAAGTTACAGTAAGTAGTGTGTTAAATGGAACAAGAAGATTTTTCTTTATATTTTATTATATTTTGTGGTTATTATGGTGGAAACACTACCACTTTTGTCCACAGTGGCCTCCAAAATCAACTAAATACGAAAGTTCTTCATAGTGTGTGTGCATGCGCAGGATTCATGAGGCAGTCATGATGCGCATGGATGCACAAGGGTGCGTATGTGAACGGTGAATGATTTACAGCCAGAGATAAACCAGATATTTCTAAAACTTAGTTTGTAAACCATCTAAACATATAGGGATGGCTATTAAAAAATTGCAGTGATGATTGTGTGATGATTATAATATGTTACAAATAAATTACATAACTTATGTGAACTTACATAAATACCATACTTGTATTAATGTAAAGCATAATCTTTTCCCTAAACCTACCCAAGTAGTTTTGTTTCCTAATCCTGCCAAGTAGTTTTTGTGCCTGTATTTTGAAAGTCTGGCAAATTAAAGATCAATACATCACTTGTACTGGTGCTTGACATACCTTACTGTTTCTGTTTTCCTGTTGCTCTGTATTTGTCTGTCTGCCTTTGCTCTTCAGCATCCTTGCTTATGTTTATTTGTGTCAAGTTATTCTTCATTTTTTTTGTAATTAGCATGCCTTTAGAATTGTTGTTATAACTTATTTTCTTCATATTCAGTTTTTGTATTGATTTTAGGTTACAAACATCTGGCCAGGGACTACGGATGAAAACTAGCCTTTTGGCTAATTCTGGCATATTTACGGTAATTTGTATTAATATGCACTGTCCCTGAATAACTAACTAACTAACTAACTAACTAACTAACTAAATAAATAAATAAATAAATAAATAAATAAATAAATATTATTGTTAACCTGACCATGGAGCCCTGTACATGCACAAACAGCATTATAGTTTGAAGCACAGTGGCAGGCTGCTGTGTTAGTTGGAGTGCAGAGAGAGAACATTTTGTCTTTTAACATTATCTGAATGGCCATTTTAAAGATGCAAGTGATATTAATAAAACTTAAGAATTGATTGATGAATGGTTATAAAGCATACATAAACATTATTTAAATGTTAGCAGTAAGTAAGTAATAACTATTAACTAAAGTTTAATTAAAAATCAGTTTGCCATTTATTAATGATGGTAATTATTAAGTGTTACCAAATAGCAGGAGTGGACAAAACTAATTACAGCTGCTCAAATTACTGTCATTTTGTGTGCATTTTTTTCTTTTCTGAGAGATAGTTGTACTTTTTCAAGTCTGTAATTTTACTTCTACTTAAGTATTAATTACACTATGTAATTTATTTAGTAACTTTTGAAATCATTATTGTGTACTAAGTAGTTTTACAGATGTTAATATCTAAACCTTTCATCTGCATTTTTGTAGCCAATAAGAACGAATGGGCCAGTGAAACCCATGACATACAGACAGATAACAAACTTTGTTACAATACAAACACCCTGATATCTTTTCCTAAACATTGGTGGAAAAAGAATCAAGAAATCTGCACTCAAGTACAAGTACTATTACATTACTAAAATATTATTTAATTACAAGTGCAAGAACTGGTGTCAGAAAAATACTTCAATAAAAGTGCAAAGTATTCTTCTAAAAAACTACTCAGAGTATTAGTTACTTTTTAACCGCTGGTGTTTAATGCATTATTAAACAGCATTCAATCAAAGGGGTTTCTGTTTGTCCTAATCTTCAGTCTAAAATCTGGTTATCCTCATTTTAATGTTTTTCTTTTGTCTTTTAAGCCTTATTCAACAAATGACTCCACCAGACAAACAAATGTTAAATGAGGTGCAGTTACGGCTATTTTTATACTACTGATTAAATATTGATGAGTACATTCTTAATTGGTTAAATTCTTAATGGTGATTAATTAATTAATGATTAATCATTAAAATCCTCACTCCAAAACATTGCTGCTGCAGTATTTCATTTTTCATCTATGACTGATTGTGATCAGGTCACCTTATTAGCTACAAATATGTAGACGAAAGGTTTGGATAATAATTCAAATTGTACTTAGCACTCAGTTATGATTTTAAAAGTAACTAAGTAGATTACATGGTATAATGCCTACTTAAGCACAAATACAGACTTGATAATCTATTCATAAAATTGCAAGTACCCCCCAAAATCTACTTAATTACAGTAATTTGAGTATTTGTAAGGAGTTACTTCCACCTCTGAACCTAACCAAGTAGTTTTGGTGCCTAAACCTCCCCATTTCAAAGGATGTATCAAGTAGTAGACGTATCTTGCAGCACTGCAGATAGACCTACTTGGCAGGTTTGGAGAGGTGACTGTGACCATGACCAAAACAGATCAGGAGTTGGGAGTAATTAAGACTGAAGATTTAGAGAAACAGAAACCCCTTTTGATTGAATGCCTGCTATTGATAATGTACTAAACACCAGCAGCTAAAAAGTAACTAATACACTGCTTAGTTTTTGAGAAAATACTTTGTACTTTTACAGTAGTCTTACTTGTAGTTGTAATAGGAGTAATATTGTAGGAGTAATATTTCAGCAATGTGACATTACTTTTACTTAAGTAATTTTTTTCAGTCTTTCCACCACTGCCAAATAGTACAACAGAGGTAGTTCATTTTGTATCAGCACAGTTACATGCTGCCAGTAGTAAGTCATATAAAGACTAAAGCTACCAATGCAAAATGTGTTTCTTTGCCTGCAGAATTGCCATTCATGAGCACTACAGAAAAGAAACAGGAGGCAGAAAGTCTTAATGTGAAAGCTTTAGAAAGCAAAAATGTCTACAGGCTTGTAAAAATTCACAATCCATGACTTGTTGGGCTCTCACCCATCGCTGGGCCAAATTACATACTGTATCACACACATGCTTGAGAAAACACTGCCAGGGGTTCTTGTGAGCAAATCAAATGCATATCAAACTGCTCGGGATCTCTTATTTTCTCTCTTTGTCTGCACTGTTCAGCATTTGTTGCTCTCAGCTGTTGACTCTCTGCGGAATTAAAATGTTGATTTTCCCATGTTTCCCCCCACATTCTTTGATAACGCTAAAGCCTGGACCGATATCGTGCATTATGGAGAAGAAAAGAGAGCCCGTCTGTTGTGAAGGAGCCATGGCTGAAAACACATCTCACTGTGGTGTATTTGAGCTCATCCTTTGAAGTCGTAAGTCTGCTAATGCTTCCTGTTGGACCGGAGCTTCAAGAGCTTGTTTTAATTGCTCCCAGAGAAAGAGGTGAATGGTTAAGGGGTAACAGATTCTATGTAAAAGGGGATTACAGTAATCTGAATACAAAATATAGGCAGCTGTGATCTGTTAGGGGCTGTAAGAAATTCTTTCTCCTCATCACCCTTCATATTCTGTATGCTGTTTTGAGTCCATGTTCCTTTGGGATCTGCAGAGAAAGCGTTTTATGAAAAGTAATCAGATGATGTTACTGAGTTTGTTTTTCAGTGACACGTTAGTATAACACCCATAATATGAGCCATATGGAAAAACACATGTTTGTAACCAGCTTGAATGAGCAGAGCAGCTGAAAACAATATAAAGCAACACATACTGACAATAACAATCATCAAAGTGCTCTTAAAGGGATAGTTCTGAGTGCCTGAAGTGGGGTCGTACGAGGTACTTTTCCATAGTAGATGGTGGTTGGGAGGGGAGTTAGGACAACTCTACAGTGTTGGGCACGTTACTTTTAAAAAGTAATTAGTTATAATTACTAGTTACTTCTCCCAAAAAGTAACTGAGTTAGTAACTGAATTACTCCACTATAAAAGTAATTAGTTACCAGGGAAAGTAACTTTTGCGTTACTTTTTAAAAAAAGTTTAAATATGTCTAAGAATTTGGATTTTTTCCAAGCAGGGTTCACAAGCCAGTTGCATAGAGTAGAATTGCATAGACAGGTACTTGCACAGAACTTTTAATATTTATTGATTAGAGTGAGAGGGACCTGGCTGCAGACCTCCAACCTCCACGGTTGACAGGAAACACGTCACCTCCACAGCAGAAGATGTTTTTATTTTTGTTTTTTCTCGTGTGAGGGCCGCATTCTGCCTAATCACTATTTCATTCTTAAAACTGCCACATAACAAAATTAGCACACGGATTTAAAAAAATATAAACAAAGTTTATTCATGAAATATTTATATAAAGGCTTCATACAATAATTTACATTAAGGATATGAAGTTAATTCAGTAAGTCTTTAAAATGTCACCTATTCTTTTAAATGCTGCAAAGTTTACATACAATTTCACAAAATGTACTTATTAAACATGAAGAATACACCAATAAAAGTAAAAAAAAAAGGGCGTAGAGAGGCGAATGCACGGCACCTGTCAGCGTCCTGTCTGCCTCACAAACGGCTAAGCTAACGTTAGCACTGGATTTAGTTTCGCTCACAAACTGAGTCACAGATCCCGTCGCCCAGTCTGAAGGTTGACGTTTTGTCATTCATTGCGTTGACTCGTCAGATCGTGGTGTGTTTTTAATGGACTGTTACAGAACACAGTTATTACCTTCAGGACTCGATCATCAGTCTCTCCCTCCTCTGTTTGTCTCGTTTCATTTCCATTCATGAATAAAAATAACTGTTGCTGTGTGCGCGTGTAGTTTGTGTGTAAACTGAACGCTGCCTCTGATTGGCTTACCATGAAAGCTTACTCTGCTTTAGCCAATCATCATAACTTATGCGGTTGTCCCGCCCCTCCCTCCTCCCTCACCAAAGAAAAAAAATAAACAGCTGTGCAGCTCCTGTGGCTGAGAGACAAGTCGGATGACAAGAGCTTCAATGAGTAGCTTTAGTTTATAACATGCCCCATTTAATTGTTGGTAACGGTAACGGCGTTGTAACGATGGAAATAGTAATTAGTTAGATTACCCGTTACTGAAAAAAATAACGCCGTTAGTAACGCCGTTTATTTTAACGCTGTTATTCCCATCACTGCAACTCTAAGGGCCTGTGATTGACAGGGGCCCTACAAAAATATTAGAACATTATTAACCTATCATCATGAATAGAGTATTTTATTTACAATGTGCTAATAAAGCAGTTTCTTTTTATTCTCTTGTTTTTGGCAAAGGAAAAATGATTTTTAAAAATCCAGAGTCTCTATTGACATGAAATGTTTCAGTCCTGCCCCCAAACCAGGCGCACATAGTGTTTGCTAGCAGTGAACTGCGTGTGTGTAGCATGGTTTGGAGTGCAGCATGATGTCTCATATTAGTAGCCTATAAGTATTAGTCAGTGTGTGACCCAAATCTTTAAAAACAAAAGGTAATTTTCATCCATGAGTGATGGAAATGAATGAATTTTGGCCACAGTGAAATAGGCTACTCATGCTACCCTAACATTAGTTACTTTATCTCTATGTGAAGGGCTTATCACATGAGTCAAACAGGCTCAGTAAAAAAAAAAAATCAAAAATGCAAAACATATTCAAAAACACTCCAAGGCACGCTGTAAGATTTGTATAAAATTTAAATGACTTTATTTAGACTTTATTTATACAAGGTGCAAGCCTATTGGTCAGACACCAAGTGATACATCATCAAAGTGAAAAAAGGGAGGTGGGGTCCAAAAGGAAAGGAGAAAAACAATTTTTTTTAAAAAGAAGAGAAATAAAATAAAATAAGAAAGAGAAAAGTACAACAATTAAAAACAAAACTCTTCACTTCACATTAGTCACTTAATATTTTCACAGAAAATTCAGAGTGTTTACATTTCTCTCCTCTTTTAGCTGACATTTAATCAATGCTGTCAAACTTTTATCAAACTATTCATGATAAATCACTTGTCCCTGCTGCTCCAGGTCCCACAGATTCAAGGTTCGGCTTTATGCTTGGCAGCCCTGTATCCTGAACAAGGTGAGCAGCATTGTGTTCAATGACATGTCAGTTGGCATAATTGCAGGGGGTCCATTAAAATTTCTTTTTTATTATTATGATAAAAAGAAAAATTATGAAATCCTTTTCTGTGAAAAGAATTCAAACAATCGAATGTGTCTTGTCTTGACTTCCTGTCTTTGATCTTTTTTTTCCTGCCCTTTTAATTTCTGACTGTTTTCACCTCTTGTCAGTTCCTCACCTGCCCCTGATCATCCCTGTCATCATCCCTGTTTATATACTGTATACTCACCTGTTTCTCTCCCTCTTTGCCAGACTGTCTGTTTTGTCCCTCATGTGTTCACAGCTTTTGAGCATTCATCCCAGTGTTTGCTCTTGTTTTTTTTCCCTTATTTTTTGCCTTTTTCCTGTCTTCTTTTTTCGCCCCTTTTGGACTGTCTACTCTATGACCACTTAGACCGTCAGTAAAGACAACTCAGCCTTGCTCAGCGGGCATCTCTGCACCAGAGTCTCTGTTCTTTCAAGAGTTGTCACAGTTCTTGTTGACTTGAATCCAAACTATCCCTCTAAAACACCAAAGTCACTCAATAGCACAAATAAATCAACAAATCAAGGCAGTGGTAGACCAAGAACTCCTGTGTTTGGCAAAATAAAATGACTGATTTTGCACATGGAGTCTGGTTGGTGAGGAGAGAAAGCTCCATTTGCTTCAATAACAACAGTATTCTGTCAGAAAAGGCTGTTTGATGGCCAAGTAAAGCAATGGAATTATTCTAAATATAGTGTACACTTAAAGTTATGGGGTTTTTTGTTGGAGGTGGAAAAACTCTGTTTTGCTGTCGACCCTGTCCACAGCAGTTAATTGCTTAGCTTCCATGCTGGTACTCCTCTCTGCTGCTCTGGGGGTGTGTTGGCATCTGCTGTAGTACACTGACCATCAGAAGGCACCTCATACAACCTTACATCAAATCCATGTAATCCAAACTATCCCTTTAATGGTACTTTGATTCTTACTGTCAGTGTGTGTTGCTTGTTTGGATTCTTTTCAGCTGGTCTGGTCAACACATGAATTCTTCCATATGGGTCAAATTATGGGTGTTAACTAGCAAGCAGGCAATTAATTACTGCGACAGGGTCGGCAGCAAAACAGATTTTAGCCACCTAAAAAAAGGTCCACCAAAAAAAATCAACATGGCTTTAAGGGTAGAGAATTTTTAAAATACTTAGTGCTTTACCTGACCATCAGACAGCCTTTTTCTATGGAAAACTGCTGTTATATAAGCCACATATTGCACTCTCTTTATCAAGTTCTTTCAAAACACTGAAGTCACACAATCACACAAACTAACAGCGACAGACCAGCAGCTCCTGTGCTCCGCAGGCTAAAATGACTGATTTCACCCTTGAAGTTTGGTTGGTTGGACCTATATTTGGCTTATATTACGGCAGATTCCTGTCAGAAAAGACTATTTGATGGAAAGGTAAAGCAATGAAAATATTCTAAATAAAGCATGCAATTAAACTGGAAAAAAAAATTTGAAAATTAAAATTGTTTTTTTTTTTTTTGATGATGTCGTGAAATAGCGTGGCATCATGGGAGTTGTTGTCTTCATTGCTGTTGCAGATTAAAACCTATCTGACGTGACCTGACGTATGGCAGTAATTATGTTCGCAGACAAGGTAATGTATTAAAACTTTTACTCACATTACCTTTAGCGACGTTTATTCACCTTATGTCACTTCATGGTCACGAAACAGCCACAAAGTACAGCTGCTGTTGCTAAATTTATGTGGCTAATTCACTTGCGGGCTAGCCGAATGTGCTATCCATCGTCAAATCAATCATACTAAAAATAACTTTATGAAAGTAGCTGTAATGTTAAGTATTACCATATAGCTTAGTGAACCAAACCAGTGTGGTAATTGCAGAAGCACAAAACCACTGCAATAAACCATATTATAACTAGTAATACCAACGTTACCCACACAGGATGCTGCACTTACGACTGTTAAACTGAACAAACTTCTGGCAAATTGATTTATGCATTCTACATTGGTAAGTGAATAAGTAATAGGTAAATATAACAGCCATAACAATTTTATCTTTTGATACCCCTTTTAGTCCCTATCCCCTTTTCCTCAAGAGGCTCCTGCCTTTTGCCAAGCCGCCATTGTAAACAAAAATTAAATAATTAATTTCTTAATTAATTGATTTTTAACTTTCAACTTCAAGGTGCAATATCAATCTTTCAATCAGGCGTATTATTATTCCTATGTGCAATATCAATATTCCAGTCAGGTGTATTATTATCCAATGTGCAATATCAGTACCTGGTGAATCTCTAATTTTCAATGTGCAGTATCGGTATTTCCTCTGTGTCATGGTGTAAATTTGAAAACACTGTATATATTGTTACTATTCCTATATTTTATATTTCCCCATGTTTATGTTGCTATTTTATGTATTTCCTTGTTTAAATTGTTCATATTTTTCTATATTTCCTTGTTTATATTACTTGTTCACTATTTATTGTCTTTTTATTGATGTTTCTCTATTTTTGCAATCCACTTTGCTGCTGTAATACTGGAAATTTCCCCACTGTGGGACTAATAAAGGAATATCTTATCTTATCTTATCTTAATAGTATTAAATAAAGGTAAAATAAAATAAAAATCAATAAAATTCTGTGTCAACAGGAGATGATACCTGGAGTCCTCCCCATACTATTGGGCAATGCTGGAACTCTTTTCTGGTCCTCCAAACTGGGGTTGTGTTGACTGGCATCTACTGTAGGTAATACTAACTTCCAACAATACAAGCCCACATCAAATAATCTGAACTATCCCTTTAAACATGTCATCCTTTTCCCAGTTTTCTACTGGTCAGAAATGTTTACATTCAAGAGTTGTGACAGTTATTGTCTGACTTCTGTGAATCCACACTGTCCTTTTAAAACACCAAATCACTATGGAATGAATGAATGAATGAATGAATGAATGAATGATTGAATGAATGAATGAATGAATGAACGAATGAATGAACGAATGAATATAAACTAAAAACCACAGCAGAAAAAGCTCTTATATTCAAACCATCTGTGGAATTAATAAAAGATAAAATAATCACAGTGCTTTTATTTATTTATTTATTTTTCTTCTTCATCAGTGTGCATTGAAACCACTCTATGTGTACTTCTCAAACGTTCAAAGCAAATCGATATTACAATCAAAGCATCAGCAGTGGTAAAGGATTCCACCATTAAAAGCTTTTATGGAAATACATAGAATGGCAAGCATAAAATCAATAAGTGCACACATGCACTCACCACGGGGAGTCATTAGGAACATCTGAAGCAAATTCCCTCACATACATCAAGCGTGCTGAAACACAATAGACTTTAAATCCTGTTTTTGAATGGCTGACTTGACATGGGGCAGCTTATTGCCATTGTGTTGACACAAATTTACTTCAACAATAGAGCTGAGGGGAGATCAAATGCGGCCCTCGACTAATCATTCGTTATCCTGCAAGCTTAATGACCTGTGTAACGTGACGACCATGAATAGTGACGACGAGTTGGTACTCTTAATCTCATTTTTCGGTCGCACACAAGCATGGACACCAGTAGGTTGCAGGTGGTGGTGAGGAAATGTGTGACTCCCCTTTCAGCAGAATAAAAGAGGATACTGCAGACAATTTTACAGCCTGTGTCAGTTGTGCTGTTAATTAAGATAAAAGACATGATGTTTTATAGTTCGTACATTAGGAATTGTGGACAAGGGGAACAAAATTATCCAAATTTGGCCCCTTGTCCACACCCTCTCCAGCATGAACAGGGTGCACTATAATAGTCTTATGAGGGTAAATCTAGTTAAGTGAATGTGTTAATGTTACTTTAAGATTAAAGTCTGTATAAAGCAATAATAAATATGTGTTATGAGTTGGACACATCACAGAAAAATGTGTTATTAACCACCCAGTCAAATTTGAGTGAGTAAAACCAAGTACAACAAAATTAGAGTAATGCACAGTTTTCTCTGCCCTGAAATGGTGGGGGCCTGTCCACTGTCTCAAGTGTGAAATACCACAACGACCTAAAAATGGATGCTCTATCTAGCAGCTTGATTGGACTTGTACAGAGATATGTGTTCAGGCCACCAGAGCCAAAAGGCCTACCCCAAGAATCAACTCGTTCCTCTCTCCATCTGCAACGTAATGGTATTTTTTTCTTCAGTGTCAGGTCGTGGGAACTGAAGTGAGCAGAACTACGGGGCTGATTTGGACAAAAAGAGCTGCTTAATATAAATTCATGAGTCGGTTCGCTTGTATTGAGTGAATGAAACAAGCCAGCAAAGAACTGGTCATCTCATTACTAACAATGCTAAATGCTAATGCACTCTAGGTTACATAGTTGTAGGGGACATGTTGCTCCAGTGTATCATCAGCAACTATTTTCTAAAATTTCTGAATTTCTCTTACATAGATTTTAAGCAAGCAAAAGTTTTACCAAGCCTGCTCAGCTCCCCACCTCTGCTACATTCAGCTTCACCTGCTGCTTCATGCTTTTCTTTGTCTAGAAATCTGCTCCTTTCTTATATAATAACTTTATTTATATAGCACCTTTGAAAACTGAGTTTACAAAGTGCTCTGACAGACAAAGCAAAAGAGCACAAGAGCAGGACACCCAGGAGGCAAAATAACAACAGAGGGCCCAACAGGAGCAAAATAAAATTGAAGTAAAACAAGACACAAGCAAAGACACATCAACACAGTAAAAGAGATAACAGTAAAACCAGAAAAACGGGACACCAAGAATAAATTAAAATAAAGAGGGCAGAGATTACAGAGACATGACATGATGTTGTCAAGCCAATATAAATAATAAAAGAATGGAATAAGACAACATCATTTAGTGTCAATATAAATAAGTACAAATAAAAGGATAAAAATTAAGTATATTAAAAAGAGACATCACATAAAAGCGAGTCTATAAAAATGGGTTTTAAGAAGTGATTTAAAAGATGTCATGTGCATGTGCTTATGCTTTTTTCTTCTTCCTTTTTTGAGCCCTTGATTCTTGGTGGGGCACTTTGACTTCACTAGTCAGTTTGCTTTACATTAGCAGCACATCTGTGTTCGGCACATCTGACTGGCCAAGTGTTACGACCACACCATTACCATCACAAATTCAGTTCAATTCAGTTATATAACTCCGTAAGTAGATTGTTTACTTGATCCTATTTATGGGTCGACCATAGACCTTTGCATGGCCCCCCTCTGGGCCCAAGGTCTATGGCTGACCCTTAGTCAGGCCCCCCTGAGGGCAGGTCTGACTGTTATACAAAAGGGGGAAAAAGTCAAATTTTGACTTAATTTGAACTTCAGCCTGAGAGCTCCATCACTGAATCTAGCTCCTGATTGGAGCTCATCAGTTCACTCCTAAATCAGGTTAGCAATTGATTGTAGACTGAAGAAATACATTCTATGTTGTGTTTGTCTCTAAGACAGCGATCTTTGTCCTATCATAGACATATAGTAGCAATGTCTCCTTAAACCTCTACATTTTTAAATCCTTATAAATCCAGTGTGTTATATTTACAGGGATGTATTGGCAGAATATGGCAGAAATTACAGCTGAATATTCAACAGTATGTTTTAATTAGTGTATAATCACCTGAAAATAAGAATTATTAGAATGAGCAAGTCTGCTACTTTGCACCGTCACATAGAGGTGCACAGAGACATCATTATCTGTATCTGTATCTGTTTAACTAACAAAATGATCTGTCTCCCTATCTGTATTCAGATAGAAGACCAGAAGGCTTGGCCTGTGCAGGAAATCATTTAAATGAGGCCAGTGTTTTATCTCTAACCTAATATTCATTGGCAATTCAACTCTTTTGCTTTCAAGGCAGCGAGTTGATTTAATATTGGCTTATAATTGTGTATGAAATATAGTTTTATTTTATTTTAACTGAACCCCACCACCACCCATTTAACTGAGACATTGGGCAATAAGAAACTTTAAAAGAAATGTATTTGAGAATTTAAAATTTCTGTTTTGCATAGGAACTTTTGAAATAAAGGTATAAAATATATCCTTCAGTTCAAGGCAATACTCTTACTGGCAATGATGCTGCTTCAGGTTTCTAGATGTGTTAATCTAAAGGCAGTTCACAGTACTAGAATATTACACATTAATATTATGATATATTATCATAATAATGTGATATTCAAATTAAGTACTTGTGTAAAATGCCAAAAAAAAAGAGATTCTGAGCAGGGTCTACCAAGCTGTGGTCGAAAGTAACAAAAATCACAGGCTGCAGACAGACTCAGCTCTCAGAACATCAGGCAGAAGCAGTTAATAGAATGGCTTTTTTGAGATGATGCCATCAGGACAGAAGGTCAGAGCCCCCTGTGCACAGACGTGCTGTTTTAAAGGATACTTCATCCCCACTGCCATTGTGCAGCTCAACAGCAACCATGGAGGAACTTAATGACTCATTCAATTGAGCCAGCACACAGCACTTTTTATTTGTTATATAATATTTAGTTTTCAACTGCCGCAGGCCAACTCTTTAACTTAACTTTCAACTCCCTCTCCTTATAGTACACAGCATTTTTGAAATTTTATTACATGTAACGTGTTGTCTTTCTATGTCCATTTGATGTTTTTATATCTAATGTATTGTATTCTGTGCTATGCACCAGTGAAAAACAAATTTCCATTATTTCTTGCATTAATAGAAATATGTTTTGAATCTTTTGAATGTACTTAGAAAAAAGCAAAAAGTAGTAATCTTAGTCTTACTGTGTTACATTTTGGAATTCATGAAAAACGAGTAGTGCTCTCCTGAATAACAATCAGATTCGGTTGCATCCCTATTCTCTACAGTAGCCCAGAATGGACAAATGGCCCTTCACATTTTGCACAAGTTTCGTGGACACACTTCTCCTACAGATTCGGATGGGGAAATTGAAATGAAGTGTTTGCAAATTGCAAGCTCACACCTACAGTAGATGCCACTAAATCCTACACGCTGGTCTTTTAAAATACTTGCACACACAAAACCAAAAGCTGGGTGAATAAGTTAAAGTAGAGAATGAACCTAATGTTGTTCTAGGCAATAAAAATTTAATCATGAAAAATATTTACTATCATCAGCACTTTATAAGAAATATGTTGTTATCCTTTCTTGTGCTCAATCTTTCAAGTCGACAAGGGATTGCATAATTTGCAGAGAAAGCATGACTGGACAGTTGCATCTTGTTAGTGCCGCTCCAAACATGTGAACTTCCCCATCGTTCCAGATGTTAATTGGATAATCAATCTCTCCTAAATTGTAGTGGTCTAAGACCCTGGTGGAGTGCTTTATCAATGTCACTATGTCAGCAGCTCCCTTGTCCTCATTTCCTCCCTCTAGTAAGCTGCAAAGTTCAGGGAGTTACAGTGGAGGATTTATCTGTGTGAATCTCTCAAGCTCGCAGAAGGAAAGGGAAAAAAAAAAAGACAGTAAAGGCTGAGAGACGGACAGATACAAATGGGCGGCAGCAGCTTTCCAGGTGATTTATATATCTTCACAGCAAAGTTCACTGGGGGAATACACCTCATCTGATATCTGCTACCTTTGACCCTCAGCCAAGCTTTTACAAGTTATCTTGTCAGGAACCCTGGGAGACTTTAATCCCTCCCTCTGCAGCCTAAACTCTAATGGCAGATGTTTATGGAAGGGGCTGGCTTCCCCCCACTTAGCTGGCCTGATGGAATTCAGGTGGCAGGAGCTAACAACATATGGAAAGCCCATTAGAGACTGCATTAGAAACGACCTTTTAAGCCCTGTGCCTGTGCTATATTTCATCATTTTGGACATTACCTGCACACAGGCATTAGACTCGGTTTGAGGCTGAATGGATTAGGATGTCTATTGATGTCTGAATTTGGGGAAAACTCAGACGAGTGGTCTGTCCAGTGGTGCAAAAGAGAAACACACTGGGCTATCAATTGTGTCAGAAATGTGTTGTGAAAGCATTAGTATTACTCCTGAGGATAAATGCATCAGAGTTAGGGATGGAAAGAAGTGTTTGTGTCTACATACATACCACATTTTGCACATAGACAGGAACATTTACAGGGATAATTTGGATTATTCGATGTGAGGTTGTATGAGTCAGTGTATTACCTACAATAGATGATGGTCGGCAGAAGCAAAGGGGGGCACCAGTTTGGAAGCTAAGCAATGTGCTGCTGTGGATGTGGTCAGCAACAGAAGGTATTTTAGCCACTCAAGAAAAAATCCTCCTTAACAATTAATATCTGTTTAAGTTTATGGTATATTTACAATATTTTCACTGCTTTTCTTTGCCCTCAGACAGCCAAATATTGCTCTCGCCGAGCCAGCCAAACTCCATGGACAAAATCAGGTGTCAAAATCAGAGGTGGAAGGGTTTGTTTTTAATTTTCATTCAGAGACTCAAGTCAAAATGTCAAGAATAACATTGAAATGTTGTTAATAAAGTGAAAATGCTGATAATGAAGAACTAAATCAGAAGAGAATTTTTTAAATCTTGAGAATAAACCTGAAATTTCAAGGTTAAAGTCAAAGTTATTCATGTGACTGCCTCTACAAAATGTCTAGACCAGTGTTTCCCAAACCTGGTCCTCAGGGCCCCCTGCCCTGCATGTTTTAGGTGTTTCCCTGCTCCAGCACACCTGATTCAGATGATCAGCTCATCATCAAGCCTCCACAGAAGCCTGATAACAACCTGATCATCTGAATCAGGTGTGTTGGAGCGGGGAAACACCTAAAACATGCAGGGTAGGGGGCCCTGAGGACCAGGATTGGGAAACACTGGTCTAGACTAATTGGTAAAGTTGGACTTGAGTGTCGGTTTTAGTAACGAGGAAATTATTTCTGTTTTAGTCCATAAACACAGTGTGGTGTGTTCAGAAGGAGGGAACACACAAGCTTGACAAATACAAGGATATCGATCATTACACCTGTGTGCAATTCATAGAGGCTATGTTGTATCAGAAGACACAATAAGACAAGTGATCATGTTGTTTGATCCTGAAGTTGTGAAGCTCAGGCGGGTGTGGCATCTGACGATGCAGGCAGTACCACAAAGGTAATCTGATATGGTCATATGATAAACTGAAGCCATAGGACCATTTCAACTTTATTCTTGACATTTATTGTCAAAATGCAAAATGATTCCTGGCCCTAATACTTTTCGATAATAAAAGATTGTCTCAAAATAAGGACGTGAAAATATTCTAAATTCAGCATACACTGACTTTTTTAGGTGAACTTTAAAGCGATATTCCACTCTTAGATAATCATCCACTCAGTATGTACTCACCTCTATCACCTTGTGAGGAGTGAAATTGTGTTTTCTCACATCGGCATAGAAGTGAGTACATATTGAGTGGATTATGATTCTGGGGTGGAGTATCTTTTTAAGTGCTTAGCTTCCGCGGTGGTACTCCTCTGTACTTCTCCAAACTGGAGGTGTGCCAATCACCATCTACTGTAGGTAATACACTGACTATGGATAAGTACCTCATACAACCCCACATCAAATAATCCAAACTAACCCTTTAAAATATGGGAACATTCAAGACATTGTCCATTTCTAAGAACAGATCAACAGATTTTTTTTAATTAAAATTCACCCAGAGAGTTCTTTTTACTTTCCCAGCATTTAATTTTATTCCACTTTTCCTAAAATAAATAAATGAACTGACCTTGTGAGGAGTGAAATTGTGTTTTCATGTAGCGCTTGAGAAACATTGAATTATTTGATTTCTAAATAACTCAAACAAAGAATCTATGCTTCTATATGCCAGCAGTCCTCCTCCTCATTTTGCACAAATCAGATTACTGGTACATGCGCTTTCATTTTTGGACTTATACAGAGACTCATTTGCATCTGCAGGCCCAACATAAATGTCAAACTGCTCTCTCTGGCTCATTAATAATAAAATGGAACATCTAGATCCCAAAGCTTGTGTGGCATTTTTGGCAATTAACGGACTGACTGTTGTAATTTCAAATACTGCCCTTAGGGGTCCAATATGCATATGATAAATATTTAAATGAAACTGCAGTCAACAATCAGCCGGGGAGAGCCAGATTTAGGCAGCAGCTATTTAGCCAGTGTCAGTCACTATGAATCTTTAACTGTGAACCTGCTTACCCTGTAGCCAAGCAAGATTCATAAATGTGTAGATGTACTCTCATCAGCATATTCCTCTGCAATAGAACACATGATAACAAATATGGAAATTAATTGCAGGTTTGGTGTCTTATTAAAGTGCAACTGCAATTTATTGCACTTTAATTATTTTTAGCAAAATCATCTTCAGAGTTCTACACCTTCTCTCTGCAGGTGCAAACACAGTCTGACTGAGCTCTGCAGGAGCTGCTGAGGGTTACATCCTGTAAACAAGCAATGTTATCACAGTCATAGTCTCCCACAGTACATGTTATCATGTATGTTGCTTTAAATTTACCGAGGCTTGTGTGAGGAATCCTGCAATTGTAAATGCTGCTTTACAACCTTGACAATTGCGCACATAATTTGTTTTAGTGCTCACTGTCTATTCACTTTGTGTATTTATAGTGTAATGATCTTTTACCAGATTTACTGCTGTAAAGATCAGTAAACATTCACTGTATTGTTACCTGTGCTACACAAATACGTAAAATTAAACTGTTGTAGATAATTTTACAAGAACAATTTTGCAAGTTACAGCTCTAAATGTTAGCAGGGGCAGTTTAAACTTCAGTGCCTGAAAATCATGTCATCGGGTCTGGCCTGAGACAACAGGGGGCCTCTTAGCATGATTTTTTGGAGGGGTCGTTCTTGTCTGCCTGGAGCTAAGAACTGTGAGATAAAACAATCAGCTATATATACTGTATATAACTATATAGGTACAGAAGTGAGGAAGGGGAATGTAAGGCATGTTAAGGGTGTTATTGTTATTTGTTTTCTTTTCATTGTTGCACAGTCTTTATTATGGAGTATTGTTTATTAGGTATGTCACGCACACACACACATTACACACAACCCGGAGCCGAGGGCCACACCGGCTTCGGTACATAAACAAAGCTCAGCAGCTTGTGCTGCAGTCTAAACTTCCACAAAAAGCAACATGAACAAACAGTTATAGCATCTGAGCACCTGCTCTCATTATATAGCTTCCAAACAAGGCTTAACATCCACACAGTGTCTCTTAATTGTCCCCCAATATTACACAATTTAGTCCAACAGCTCCCAAGCCTTTGGAAATAGCCATGTTAGCAACATAGTAGAGCCATAGTCAACAGGATAAGCTACAGTGTAAACACTAAAACAACACAAACACAGAAAAACTCAGAGTTTTCCAGTTTGACGCCGGGGCACAACAGCTGGTATTTAACCATCATTGAGCTTGAACCTATACTGGCAGGTGCTTATTAAGAAAGAAGTCAGACTAAGTAAAACTATACAAATAAATAAATAATAAATAAATAAATACTGTAGGTTTTATTTATCAAATTATTCTGCAACACTCAAATTTGCCCATTCATAGCAAAAGCACATGCAAGATTGCTACTGTACCACTCTGAAGGAGAAAAAAAAGGAGGGGAAAAAAACACAAGAAAAATAACTGTATAAGTCAATAATCAGTTCAAGACTCTGCCCCTTTTCCTGCTGCCTTCCCTTTCACATTAAAAAGCTGAGGGTTTGTTCAATGTAAATCTTTCCTGGTGCAACTTTAAAAAAAAACAACAGACTTACTTTGCCATCACAGTATCATCAAAATGCTCAAGTAGCCCTGTGTATGCATGTGTGTGTTCTTCCCTTAGTCCCAGCAGAGCTGTTCCTCCAGGCTGCTGCAGACTGAGCTGAGTCAACCTGCCTGGTTGAACAACAGCTAGAATTTAAAACAGTGCTAATATCTTTTGTCTTACATTCAACACATTGTGATAACAGCAACAAAATATTGTTGTCTAATATAAATGTCATCTTCAACACTGCCTTTGGTAACACTTTCTGTCATGGTGTGTCCTTCATTGAGAGGTTCTACTGTACATCAGCACTATATAAATTATTTGTAACACACTAAAATGTAATGGCAAACATATATATATATATACATGCATTTGAAAATAACTAACTGCTCTTGAGGCAGAGCTACAACCAGATGTAGGAAATAATAAGTACAAATACTTAGTGTACTTCAGTAGAGTTTTCAGGTATCTGTACTTCTGATAACATTTTACTGTTACTCCCAACAATTTGAATACAAACATCTGTACAATCTTCTCCTTACATTTTCAAAACAGACTTGTTACTTTAGTCTTAATGAATTTGAGGGAATTAATGATTACTTTTTATTTTGCATCATCATCATGGCACCCTCCCAACATCAAGGCTGATTTCAAACTAAATGGATGAAACAATGGCACAGATGATTCCTTGGTGCATGAATCAGTGCATATCATGCACAGTGGGGAAAAAAAATGCAAAAAAATGTGAGAAAATGACAATGACATAAGATGGAAAATGCAAAAGACATAGCATGAAAAACTACAAAAAGGTCATAACAAGACAAAAAAAATGATGTAAAAGACATAAAAGATGTAATAAGAAAAAAGTTGTAGAAAACATGACAAGATGAAAAAACATAAAAGATGAAAAAGACATAAGACAAAATCATAATAGAAAATGTAAACACAATGAAATAGAAAGAGAGGGAGACTTGACTGTGCAGAAAAGGTGAGGTTCATTTCACTTTGCAAAGAAACAGCAGGTAGAAACGTCCTTCAGAGGGCAACTTTTACATTTACACTTTGACTACATTTCAGAGCCTGTACTTTATCACTTTTATTTGAGCAAAGAGGTTGAATCAGTACGTCTACTTTTACCAGAGGTTTTTTTTTTTTTTTTTTTTAACCTGCTTGGAACATTTAACAGGTAAACAGGTTCAATCTAATTTGAACTTGCCACTGTACTGACATGTAATGTTGAAGGAATTTAATAAAAGGTATTAAGTGTGTGAAAAAGGAAAGTTCTCAATCTACATGTGTGATTCCAGTAAATAATTTCCATATAGAAATTATTAAATTAAATTCCAAACATATAGACATACAGACTATTTTTACAGAGAGCTGAACATTATGATGTCACAGTGAAGTTGACCTTTGACCTTTTGGATATGAAGCGTCATCACCACAACATTTTTATCTTATTAGATATTTGTGTGTAATTCTGTCATATTTAGTGTATGAAATTAACAAATGTGTTTTCTTGAGATATTGGGTTCACAAGAATGAGATGACCTGAAAACATAATGCCTCCGGCCATAAAAACAGAGGCACAGAAGTCATTTAAAAAGGGGGTTTTCAAGAAGTCTTAATCACAGACATCCTTCAACATATAGTCATGAATGTGCACAAATAAATAAATAAATAATAAAAAATTGGTTGATCAGTCCATTAGTATTTGAGATTAGCTGTGGACTAGTGCTTTAATCATGCCTGAAAAGTTGAGCCCATCGAGGCCCAGTGCTGACAAAATTCTGCCCAAAACCGACCCAAACCCGACCCTCATTCGCATATTTCAGCCTGAACCCGATTACAGCCAGACAATTTTCTTAACAAGCTTCCCTTTATGTACCAAACAGTGGGAATGTTCAGTGACAGAAACAATACATGCATGGAATCGGAATTGGCAACAACTAAATTTGGGAGAAAGTTGAAAATACATAAATAAATAAATAAATAAATATAGTACAGCCTGAACCTGATGAGAGCCTGTGAAATATGTGAGAAATAAGACCCGACCCGACCTGAACCCGTTGGGTCCCGTCAGGTTCAGCCACAGATCTCAAGCTCTACTGCAGACAAGGTGTAGGTCCAGTCATCATGCATGCACATACTCATGGATGCAATTCCATGATTCCCTCCTAACTTACACCTGGATAACAAGAAGAGTGCACTCAGTTGAGTGCAGATCAGGAGATCAGACCAGGCAACTCAAAGACAATATTTTGATGTAACCCCTTTGTAGTCACCAACATTTTGATTAGCAACTGTAATCGTCCGATATTTTTTGCAGAAACTACAAATGATTACAGTTACATTTATTTTGTCATTTAGTGACATATAACTCGTTACATTAAGTAGTTACTCTCGAGCACTTATAGTATCCTATATAAGCATTTGTGCGAGATTTAGTCAGAATTATTCCTGCCAGGTACAAGCCGAGAGGGGATCATGTAATCGTTTGCATGCGTGGACCTGCACCTTCTACAGCTGAAACCGTAAGTATGAAGCACAGATCCCATCATCAGTGTGTCTCAGTGGATTAAACCATCTGTCCCCCAATTTTTACTCACTGTTTGTTCTGCTTATTGCTTATTTGGTTCAGATAACTGAAAATAAACAAAACCAGGAAACAGATTTCACCACAGTGCAACAGTACTCCCCAAATGTGACACCATCTGTTTGGCTAGCTCACTGTAAATGATCCGTTCACCTGACTGTCAACAAACCGAGATATCTTGTTTCCTCTGCTGAGATACAGCGCGGGGTGAGTGCAGCTTGTTATCTGCGGCAGGACAACTTCAATCTATTCAAACTGTGTCCTGCACGTCCCCGTACCACTGGCTGTTGAAAAATACATGATGATATTGCTTAAGAACGATGGAGGCGCATCCTCCCCGGGGTTGCTGGTGTCTAGATATTATCCATGTTTTCTTCGCCGTCAATGCAGCTCTCATTGTTTACCAAGAGAGCGTAACACAAAGCACAGTATGAGGCAGTGTTCCCGCTCAAAAGATGGGCGAGGAAGTCAGTACCAACTGTGCAGTGAATGCCATTATCTATGGTCTGCATATTGAGAGGCACCAAGGGCATCAACAAGAGCGTGTTGTGTATTTTGCCATGCTGTGAGCTGCCTTTCAACGCATTTCCAAGGGCAGCGTTGGAAATGCGCTATAGGGGCCCAGAGATAGAAAACAATATTCTCAATAGGCCATCAGCTCATGTTCTTTTCTCTGTGGCGAGAGAGGGAGAGAGACAGGGGGAAAAAGGGAGAGGGAAACTGCCGTGACCTTTAAAATTCACAGAGGAGAGGTGCTCCCCCCGGGGCTCTCAAGATCGCTGCAGCCTGAGGGCAATATCATGCAATTCCAGTGTAGTTTAACTGTGTCAAGGGAGACTTTGAGTGCGTAATTTCTGGTATTACTCCAACTGAACTTGAACAAAGAGATGTTTTCTGTCACAAACAGATACTGAACAGACTTTTTTTTTTTTGCTCTGCGGTCTTAAAGCCACAGAAGGATGATAAGAATAGTGATGTTAAAGCTGCATCAAGTAAGATTTCAGCGTGTTGTCTATCAGTGGTGTAATTCTAGTATGGACAACTCCGCTCCCAAAGGAAGCGGCAAACAAGCACTTCCATCACTGTCACATCATCTTCCTCTCTCATCCCCTCGGGAATAGAGCATCACAGACTGGCTGTGTTGGTAAACATGAGCGTGCTGTGCGTTTTTAGGGTGGTTTAGATCCTATTTTTCTAAAGAATTGCTTCATGGTGCCGTTTTGCAACCGCTAAACTGAAAGTTTAGTAAGTGCAGTATGAAACAGTCTTCACGCGCTTGTTTGACATTGGATGTTTGTTTAAACACTTAAAAATAACCAGTGTTTACATCCACCTAACAAGGGACCTCTTGCAGTCATGCAAATGACTGTCCTCTTTCAGAAGCAAAGGCAAATGTAGTGCAATGTTGTTGTGCCTTTGGAAAGACATCACTGTGGGGTGTACAAAGAGAGTCTGAGGTCCACATCCTGCATCTGAACAACAACCTCCTTCATCTTAAGGAGAAATATGTCATATGTATATACATATATATATATATATATATATATATACATACATATATACATATATATATATGTATGTATACTGTGATTCATCATAAAATAAAGTAATAAATAAAATAGTAAAATAAAATAATAAAATAGCAAGCTAGACACACTTCAAAATGAAGGTTGAAGACATTAGTTGGCCTTTGAAGTTTTTACTGGATTGTGAATTGTGAAACAGGAAAACAGAATTATTAGTCTCCCCGTCAGCAGACCTCCATCTCATCGTTTTCAGGTGAGAGGAGGAGAAAATCCTTCACCTTATAAGTTATGTTAGAGCTGACAGCTGTCACTATCCATGCTATCACTCTCCATGTTAATGATGTTGACCAGTCTGGTTGCCATGGTGATGGATTATGTCTATTTAGCCATCCAGATAGTTTTGGTGTGAGTCGCAGAATTTTGGAGCTATCAGCCGTAGAGATGCTGCCTTCTCTCCAATATAATGGGACTAAATGGTGCTTGGCTTGTGGTGTTGAAAGTACATTTGAAAAACTCAGCATCATGTATCTTTCCAGAAATCATGACCCAGTTACTGAAGATAATCCACAGATCTTGTTGTTGAGCAGTTTCATGTAGGAACTACTTTCTTTTTAGTAGAGAGAAAGTAATTCTGGTACATTCTACTGCAAAATGAAAGTAGTTCCTACATGAAACTGCTCACAACAAGGTGTGTGGATTATCTTGAGCAACCAGGTCATGATTTCTGGAAAGAGACACTGGTTTAAGATTTTTTAGATGGATGAATAGCACTACAGGGAAGACAAATAAGCGCTATATAAACATGTGTTTTTGATTTTAGAGTGATCTGTCCCTTTAGTATTGGTTAGAATGGGGCTTTAATGGATCAGAGAAAAACTGAATGTGTAAGTGACAAATCAGCGACCACAAAACTGCTGTAAGAGTACCCACGGATTGTGTTCCATCAGGAGCGTTTTTCAGAGCAAAAGATGCCAGTTGGTCACAGATCTGACAAAACGGTGGATTTAACAATTAAACTGCTACGGAGCCCTGACAGTAGTGGTTGCTATGGCAACAGAATGTTCAACTGAAACCGACTGCTGGTGACACAACAGCAGCAGATAAACAAAGACCTTTCCTCAGGCATCAATGTTCTAAAGTAAGAATTGATGTGCGTCAATTGTCAGTTTCAGTTTGGGCCTTTAGTGATGTATTTTGTATTATTTTGGAGTCAACAGTTTTTCACCTCATCTTTTCAGCTTTCTTGTATAGAATGGCTCAGTGTCAAATGTCAGAAATTCTCTGAGGCAGACTGAGAGGTTGAGCTCGCTTTCTGCTCTGAGATAAACATGTGATTCAGAGTTTCTACACATTTAAAATATGTGACATTTGACTGACAAAATGATGGATAGCATTAAGCCGAAATATAGAAAGTGTTTTTGTAAGTTTGTGCCAATCATTTATGTTGTAACTCAGCTTAGGTGTTTCCTCCCTTCAGAAGAGGCTTTTAGCTGCCATTCACTCTTGTACAATATGAAAAACAACTTCCACACAGCAAGATGATTCATGACAGGAAACATTTAACCGTAACTTTGTTTGGTCAGCGTTTCTGTTTAGTTGTTATTCGATTATGACTGACTTGAGTGTTTTCAGGTGCATTAAGATTTTGTCAATCATCACACACATGCACAGTAAAAAAAACTGGAATGCTCCTGCAGAAAAACAACCCCTTAAAAAAACATGTTGTGGCCCTTTAAATCTGACAAAACTAACAAGAGGAACTATGACTGTTAAAACATAGTGAGCATACAAAATGGAAAGCAGAGAAGTGGATCACGCTGTGCGTGTGTTTTGAGTTTTTGAGGATGTTTTGATATTCTTTTTATCTCTGAAAACACGTCACCATTGGAATCCATGTAACTGCTGTGATTTCAGGCTCTCCAGTATTTATCATACTTCTAAGAGCCTGCGTTTCAAGCCAACAGGGGCAACAGGAGAGTTTGATACAAAAGATGATTGCATCACAGATGAGAGGCAGACACACTGCATTTCTGATTAGAACCCTTGTATATATTGTTGACAAAATTATGGTATGTTTGATATTGCAAAAAACAAACTTTTTTCTTGATGACAAAAAAGGGGGAGACAGTGTTACTTACCGATTATTTTCATTATCGATTAATGTGTTGATTATTCTCTCAATTAATCAATTGGTTGGTTAGTCCATAAAATGTCAGAAAATTATGAAACATGTCCATCAGATGTTCTAAAATATCTTGTTTTGTGCACAACCCAGAGAGGAGTATAAATTACATTTAAGAAGCTGAAATTTGCTGAGAATCTGATATCAGAGAATTCAGAAGATTCAGATTTTTTTTCCATTAAAAAATGACTCAAAACGATTGATAACATGTTGGCACATGTTTGGGCCTATTTTTCAAGTTTTCAGGTCAATCATTTGTTTTGTCCAAGACCCAAAGATATTTAGTTTACTGTCAGAGAGGAGAATAAAAACCAGAAAATATATATAAAATAGTTGGTGATTAATTGATTAATCCATTAACTGCTGTAGCTCTACCTTATGGCAAAGCAAGAAGAAAAAAGAACGTGGGCTCAAAGATGCAGACAATAAGAGCTGCCTTAAGACTACACTTAACCAATACAACACCAGTAATATTAAAGGGACAGCTTGCCCCTAAATCAAAAATACATGTTCTTCTTATTAGATCACATGTCAAACTTGAGGCCCACAGACTGAATCTGGCATCTAGGCATCTAGCGGCTAGATGTCAATATACGTTAGATAGTATCTAGCCATTTCCAGCCATGGCAATGGCCAAGTAGTTGTAGCAAAACGCCATCGCTTCTATTTTTTTTTTTTTTTTTTTTTTTTTTTTTTTTTAGTTTTCATTTTTTATTTAACTTTTAAGCAAATACTAATTTCTGTGGCCAACATTGTTGCATAGTCTAGCAATGCCCCTTTAGTTTTAATATGTTCGCACATATACAGCTCTGGAAAAAATTAAGAGACCACTGCAAATTTTTCTGAAATCAGCATCTCTACATGTATGACAGCCATTCGATCCCAGTGTCTGTTGATTTCCAACACAAGCACACCTCTTTCTACTTAATGAGGTACCGATTAGGTGATCACCTGAACCAAATCTTATTTAATGAGGAAAAGTATAAAAACCACTGCTGTGGTTATCACTATCCTCTTGCAATAGTACCAGCTGGATGGCAAAAACAGAGCTAGTAGTACCTCAAAAGTAATTGGAATCAAAAAATAACTATTGACCAGCCGAAAGAGTTAAAAAAAGAAAAGTTCTGAGTGAGGAAAAGAAGGGTTCAATTCTGGCTTTACTGGCAGAGAGTGAGTGTCAGGTTGCTTCCATCTTTAAAATTTCTGAGACGGCGGTTCATAAGAACAAGGTCAAGCAGCAGACATTGGGGACAACAAAGCTACAGACCGGCAGAGGGCGAAAACGACTCTCCACTGACTGGGATGGCAGTTGGTTTTTTTTTTCAATGACAATAAAGTATTGAAATTGAAATTGAAATTGACCATCAACTCATTCGAATGTCACTCAGAAACCATAGGATGACATCAAGTGACCTACAAAAAGAATGGCAAATGGCAGCTGGGGTGACATGCACGGCGAGAATGCTTCGAAACAGGCGCCTAGAGGCAGAGCTCAAGTCGTGTAAAGCTAGAAAAAAGCCCTTCATCAATGAGAAGCAGAGAAGAGCCAGGCTGAAGTTTGCAAAAGACCGTAAGGATTGGACCATAGAGGACTGGAGCAAGGTCATCTTCTCTGATGAGTCCAATTTCAAGCTTTGCCCAACACCTGGTCATCTAATGGTTAGATGGAGACCTGGCGAGGCCTACAAGCCACAGTTCTCGCACCCACTGTGAAATTTGGTGGAGGATTAGTGATGATCTGGGGTTGCTTCAGCAAGACTGGAATCAGGTAGATTCATCTTTGCGAAGGACACATGAATCAAGCCAGATACGGTTATCCTAGAAGGAAACTTGCTTCCTTCTGCTCTTCTTCTGCTCCTTCTGTTCCCCAACTCCGACGACTGGTTTTTCCAGCAGGACAATGAGCCATGCCACACAGCTAGGTCAATCAAGGTATGGATGAAGGACCACCAGATCAAGACCCTGTCATGGCCAGCCCAATCTCCAGACCTGAACCCCATTGAAAACCTCTGAAATGTGATCAAGAGGAAGAATGATGGTCACAAGCCATCAAACATAGCTGAGCTGCTTGAATTTTTGCGCCAGGAGTGGCATAAAGTCACCCAACAGCAATGTGAAAGACTGGTGGAGAGCATGCAGAGACGCATGAAAGCTGTGATTAAAAATCAGGATTATTCCACTAAATACTGATTTCTGAACTCTTCCTAAGTTAAAACATTAGTATTATGTTGTTTCAAAATGAAAATGAACTTGTTTTCTTTTCATTGTTTGAGGTCTGAAAACACTGCATCTTTTTTGTTATTTTGACCATTTGTCATTTTCTGCAAATAAATGCTCTAAATGACAATATTTTTATTTGGAATTTGTGAGAGATGTTGTCAGTAGTTTATAGAATAAAACAAAAATGTTCATTTTAATCAAACACACACCTATAAATAGTAAAATCAGAGATACTGATCATTTTGCAGTGGTCTCTTAATTTTTTCCAGAGCTGTATAAACATATCATCCATGTAATCAGATTGAAGAAATACTTTCCATGTAAACATAGCTGTTGCTGCTGAGTTTTTCAAATGCATTTCTTTATCTATGCACTTATTTGTTTATTGCTGCTTTGAGCACCACAAGTTGAGTGCCACCTACTTCCATTATATTTGAGAGAAAGCAGACATCTCCAAAACTCTGGAACTCACATCAAAACTATCTAGATGGATAAATTACACTACAGACCATTTTTGATTTTGGGGTGAAGTGTCCCTTTAAGACAAGCTTGCTAAGGTTTCTAATGGATCTTTTGACAGCAGCCATGTGGGAAATCAGATCACAGAGCAACTCAAACTCAAGACAGCCAGACAGAATTCTTGACATGCCATTCAATCGTCCTATAACCAGACTGTCATTCTGCAGATCTGTAGGCGTCGTGACTCCTTTAAAACTGAGTCTTAAACAGGTGATTTTGTGGAAATTAGACCCAGCGTAAATATTTTTATGGTCTTCATTATGCCACCTGTGCTGTGACTTTACCCTGACACAGAGATCCATTTTATTCATATCCTTGTGTTCTCTCCACGTCTGCGGCGCACAGCGAGGTCACCCTGCCTTGTCCTTTACCAAAAGCTCTGGATATCTGAAAGTAATTACAAGAAGCATGTCTAGTAGAGACTCCGCCATGAAGACAAAGAGGGTGAACTGTGGTGGTCAACATTAAGAACGTTAACGCTGCCCCCACATCTCATCATTATCCCAACGCAATCTAAAGCTCAATAAAATGCAAATCAAAATCACTGCTGTTCCCTCTTCTGGAGATTTATACATTAAAGTGCAGCAATAAAAGGAATCCGCTGAGGTTTAAGGTCATGTTGAAAGAGTGTAGAGTAATGGAATATAGAATGAGCAAGATGGCTGATTAAATTAGCCCTGTAGCATGCACTATACTGTTTGGTATCAGGTGTTTTAATCAGCTTAGAGGCAGTGTGTGACTGGTGATTTACACGCTTCATATATATGATTTACTGTGGTGCCAGGCTCATCTTTTCTCATTAGGGAGCGACTTTCTTTGGGCCCTCTTACATGTGCCTGTATAAGAAACAACAAAGGGAGCTGTGACAGCATTCAGGAAGCATTCATTTTACAGAAAGCTCATTTAACAAGCATAAAAAATATGATTTTTTATCGCTAATCTCTTTTTCTTCATTTACTTTATTGCAGTGATTAAAAGTTCATCATTCCAGACTATTGTTTCAGACATTAAATTACGCATCCCCAACCTGACTGCAGAAACAAAACAAACAAACAAAGAATAAATAATAGTAATAACAATATTAATGATACTTTTTTTAAATGTGGGGGGGTAGGTGCAAAAGGGGGGCACTGGGATTGGGATTAAGCTCATATGTACAGTAAATTTTGGGTTATAAATAGACATTTTACCAAGTCTATCTCTATGGTAGATCTCATTCATTTTTTGTATGTCATCTCTAATTATATATGTTAATTTTTCCTAATTTTTCCATGTCTAAAATTTGTTCTACTGTTGTTTAACCATGGTTTTAGTTTTGGTGGATTAAACTGTTTCCATGTCCTCATCACCTGACTCACAGACAGTATGTTGCTTATCAATCCTATCAAAACCCATGCATTTAACTTAAAGATACACACTGAGGTTTTCTCAGCCTCTTCCCAAAATGTATGTAATTTGCTGTTTGTTCATCCTTTCATGCTATTGGTCCCAGGAATATTTGCCATATACGCAAGGTGTAATAAAATACTTCATGCTCAATTTCTGAGCAAATTCTCTCTGGACAGTGACATCTTAAAACATCCAGTCTTCTGCTGATATATTAATTTATAATTCTTTTCCCCATTTTTATTTTACTATTTTATCTACAGAGGTTTTGCAATATCTCATATGTATTCTCTTTAATTTATTTCTATTTTGAATCAAGTACTGTACCAACTCATTTGTTAGTTTGACCTGTTGTAGGTGTTTCAGGAGGTAACGTCTCACCTGTAAATACTTTAAAGAATATGTTTTGGTTTCCCTCGTATCTTGTCTTGGTTTCCCACATATCTGGAGGCTATCATTTCAGATGAATCTATTGTATTTTTTGTGAGAACTGCAAGTTTGTTGCTGATTTTATCAGTCTTATTTTGAATAAAAAGCAGGGTTGTGATACAAACACACACACACATTGCTTATTTTTAGTAATTTGCACGTTTCCAATTCCCTACCCTTTAACACAAATAGCTGTACTTTCTACTAATTACATTATCAAAACAGGCGTGTTACTTTAGTTTTAATGCATTATTATTGATTACATTAATGTTATTAATGTTGCACCGTTGTGCAACAATTTCAACCTATATGGACAGGACAATGACACAGAAAAGATGAATCCTTTGTTTATCCATCAGTGCATATCACATGTGACAGATGAAATCAACATAACAATATGTAAATATATGAAAAAGGAATAACAAGACATAACAAAATGAAAATTACGTATAAGACGTAAAAAGACAAAACAGACGTAGAGGGAGACTCAGCCACGGAGAAAAGGTGAAGTTTGCTTCGCTTTGCACAGAAACAGCTGGTAGAAATGTCCTCCAGAGGAAGACTTTTCACTTTTATACTATGAGTACATTTCAAAGCATGTACTTTTCCATTTTTACTTGAGTAAAAATGTTAAATCAGTACTTTTTCTTTTACCAGAGACTTTTTTAATGCAAGTATCTGTACTTCTACTTAAGTAAAGAATGTGTACTTTTGCCACTTTTGCCACTTTTGCCACTTTTGCCACTTCCCTTGATGTGTTTTCCATGCTCCTTTTCCTATAAAGGACAATGTCCCAACTGATCTTGTTGCCATTTCTTTTTCTATATTGATCCATTTGGCTTCTCTTTCCCATTTCATTTATGATAATATTGCAAGAATTTGTGCTGTATTAAAGTCTGCAAATTTGGAACACTTAACCGCCCTTCTTTTTGTTGTAGTAACATCTTAAATTTGATTCTCTGTCTTCTGTTATGGGTGTTTTAATCAGCCTAGAGGCAGACTGGTGTGGCTGGTGATTTACACACTTCATATATATGATTTAGTGTGGTGCCAGGCTCATCTTTTCTCATTAGGACCTTCTTACATGTTCCTATATAAGAAACAACAAGCATTTCCTCCTAAGCATTTACAGAAAGCTCAATTAACAAGCATAAAAATATGATTTTTTTTCTAATTTCACTAATCTCCTGAGCCAACTTTTTAAAATGCATCTTTGATCTGCTCCAGTGTTAAAAACTGTAAACACATTAGCATACCTCCCACCCCACCCGCTCCCCTCCCCCACCCCCACCCCCGTCCTGGCCTTTGAGGAGCCATGCTTTCTTACTTTCACATTTAATCCAATTCATTATTGTGGGCCCCCCTCCGTACACTCAGCTGTCAGGGGAGACAAAAGCCCTGCCAAATATGGATGCGTTTTTGTTCCCTTGGATTTGTGCTGCCCTCCCCTGGGGATATTGCACCCCCTCCCTCACCTCCACCCCCCCCCCACCCCCCCCCCCCACCTCCCCAACACACACATACATACACTCACTCCCTTCACCCCCACCCTCACTCGCTGGTTCAGGAGGGGCGAAAAATACCTGGGGCTGTTCATTGTGTCACCTCTTCCGTGGGTGGAAATGGCATTCAGAGAGGATGGAACTGAGCGCAGACACGGTGGAGGGCACACTCTTTTGAGGGTCATGCTAATTGAAAACAAAAAAAGTGGCTGAACTCAGAGGAAAGTGGAGATCTAAAGGAAGATATTAACTATTGATTGATGAAAATGGGATGCATGGGAGCGAGGAGGGGGCTCGATCATGATGGGGGAATGTTTTTAATTTTGTTGACATTATACAAAACACATGCAGTATTTGCATATTGTCTCATTATGTACTATTATTTTAAATTCTGTCTCCCATAAAATACATTTGGACAAAAACATTTCCTGTGCCAAAAACATTTTGTAGGGTAATGTATTTGCTGCATGGATAATTTTTTTTCTCAACAGTCTTCACTTCCTGCACCACACGTGTTGTTATGTTTAAGCTGCTAAGATGCTTGGTACTGTAAGTTTAAAGGATCAGTGTATAGGTTTTAGTGGCATCAAGCAGTGAGCTGACAAATTGCAAACACCTCGCCTCCCCTTCCAGGCATGTAGGAGAACCTGCAGTGGCCACAAAACTCACAAAAAAACACAAAAGACAATATTTAGAGCCAGGGTTTGGTTTGTCTGTTCTGGGCCACTGTAGAAATATGGCGGTGCAACTTTGCAGACTCCATGGGGGAGGATTCGTGCCCTCTGTAGATTATAAGGGTTCATTCTAAGGTAATGAAAACACAGTAGTTTTTATTTTATGAATGTTGTATTCTATTTCTGCCATATTCTGCCAATAAAGTTGACCTTTCATGAAAAAAGTAAACACACATCATTTGGGATGTAACAAGATGTTGAATATTGCAATTAAGAAATGTCTAGATACTGTACCGGACTGTGATAGCTGTTTGCTGTTCCAGGATCAAATTGAAATGTATGCACTATGCAGTATATTGCCCATGAAAAACAAGTCATGTCTATGACATGTGCATTACATTCAACAATCCCACAAAGCAAAGGTTTGAAGTTTAGAAATGTGAAAGATACATTCATGCAGTTCTACACCTGCAGTGATTACTTAAAATGCTATTTATTCATTCATTCATTTTCTGTAACCGCTTATCCGTGAGGGTCGCGGGTGGCTGGAGCCTATCCCAGCTGACATTGGGCGAGAGGCGGGGTACACCCTGGACAAGTTGCCAGTTCATCGCAGGGCCGACACATAGAGACAAACAACCACTCACTCTCACATTCACACCTACGGGCAATTTAGAGTCACCAATCAACCTGCTGCATGTCTTTGGACTGTGGGAGGAAGCCGGAGTACCGGGAGAGAACCCACGCGGACACGAGGAGAACATGCAAACTCCACACAGAAAGGCCCTGCTGGCTCGGGGATTCGAACCTAGGACATTCTTGCTGTGTGGCGGCAGCGCTAACCACTGCGCCATCATGCCGCCCGCTATTTATTCATATGTGTCTAAATATTCTGCTCATCTACTATAGGGACTATTAAATTATTATTCAAGTCAGTGATTTTGGATTCAGTGATTTTTTTCTGAGCTCACTCACTTACACACCGTAAAAACAGACTATTTGTTTTAACTTTAAAAAGCGACAGGCTTAAGATTTTAAGCTGACAGAGTTTGAAAAGACAAGCGGGGGTAATTTTGTAATGATTCCAAACAAATACATTTTTCTAGTAAAACTTGGCACAATGGATTTAATTTATTCCAGGTCCAGGTGTCCCCAGCAGGGCACAGTGGGATACACCCAAGCTGTGCCCAAGTCCTTTGATTAATTCATGGGCGAGTTTAAGCAGAGCATGCCATCAACCAATCAGAAAGTCAGCTCTCATCACCTTTAAGAAGAAGGTGTGCCAGGTGCACAAGTGTTGGCAGCATGATGTCAGATTTACTTGGAGAGAACAAAGACAAAAGATTTGTAAAGCGAGGAGACAGATCTCCTGGTTCAAGAAGTGAAAGCGCAAGAGCACACAATACAGTACATGGAGACAACAGGACATCTCCATGTATCATTACTTAACATAAATGAAGGTGTTTTGTGATTGTGGAGACGTGTGTATGTGCCTCAGCCAAACACCAGACCGATTGTGCCACAGACTTTGCACTTCAACCTGCTTTTAGCCGGTCTAAGGCACAAGTGTTTTTTATTCCAATGCACTGAGCACAACATATCAAATGTGCCTGGCCACGCCTTCATTTTGCCTTCATTTTTAGACTACTGCTGCACAGACCAGGCGCAAGTTCCTTTGCTAACTTGAAGATGTGGCAAAAATGGCAGTTGCGCTAGTATAAGATAGCAAAGCCACCTGCCCCACCAGTGCAACAGCTTTGCGTCGAGTGTAAGACACGGCCCATTATGTGAAAGTGCTCCCAATTAATTTATTGCATTTAAGTGTAAGTTGGTGAAATACTAATCTTCATCATGGTTCAACATGTATTCATTATTGTCAAAAACAAACAACTGTGACTTATCTGAAAGTGTAGACACACAGCAAGTTTTCATCATATGTTTTCTTCACACTATAAACAGAAGGGTCTCAGGAAAGCTTTAACTCTCAAACAATGCATGCTGGGAAGTCTAACATGATACTATGTTGATCATGTTTCTTTAGAAACGTAATGAGTTGATTGATGTACAGTACAGTCAATCAACTCATCATTTCAAGTCAAAAAGACTTCAAGTTAGAGGAACTCATGTTTATAAGTTCCAAAAATAAATACTAGAAATTCTAATACTAGGAAGTTTAATTCACTTCCCAAGCTGGGGTCCGGGCCCCCCTTAGAGGCCCCCAGGTCAGCTCTGAGGTAATCAAAATTAGATTTGCACGTTACCCAAAATCACAATCACAATTTTAAAAAATTCTGTTTACAAAACTATTTAAAAAGATACATCTTTTTCTTTTTCTTCTTTTTTTTTTTTTTTTGTTAAATTAAAAACAGAAGTCTACTTTGTAGACTACAACTCTGTGACCTCTCAGACTCTGCGATAATGAATCATTATTGTGTTTTTGGTAAGGATAAGTGTGCATATGCTGAATGTTGGGTTGTTAAAATAAAAATGTTAAGCTTAGAAAAGATGCCTTGGAAACAATTTATCTGATGTTTATTTCGGACTGTAAAGCATGGGAATTAATGAATCACTTTTTCTTTTGGTTTACATCCCTATGCGTGTGGGCTGGGGGGGGATCAGCTTTTTCTCAGCTTGGATACAAGTGGGTGGGTGAGGGGGCTCCAAGGAAAAGGTTGGGAATCACTGGGTTCGGAGACAGTTTGTGTTTATTTCTTTTTGATTCATCCTCCTCTGGTAGAAAAAGAGGCCATGTCTGACACCACAGATTTATTTCTGTATACAAGAGGATTTATATTGTGTCTGTAAGTGAAAATTAGATATTGTTTTCATTAGCAATTTGTCATTTCGGTCTCACACAGTGCAGCTTCGTGCATGTGAACAAATACCTTTTTCAAAACATTTTACACTGCATCCCCTTCTTGCTTTGTTAATGATAGCTCCTCTAACAGTGAACACTTTCTTTGCCCAAAACAGACTGACTCAACACACCTCCGTCAGTCACAGATCTTCACTTGCTGCAGATGTTACTTCTCTGTGGTTGCATTGCTACCAATTACCCAGCATGAGTGATAGGTGGTGGCGTGGAGGGCTTGGGCATACACTGGGGTCACTGATGCTAGGTCTCAATTAACCACACAGCTACACATGGGATCCGCCATGGCCCTTATCTCGTATTTATAGAATAACAAAGAGACAAACAGAGAGCGCTGTCGAGAGGCAAGGCCCACAAGGTCAGCTGTTGTTACTGCAGGATATCTGCAGCTCCTCCACGGGGATGAGGAGGAGAAAGTAAACTTGACAGAACACTTCTGTTGGAAAATGTAAGGAGGCTTTTAGAGCAGCTGGGGTTCGGCTTCTCTGCTTGTTTGGCTTCTTAATTTAGGGAGCAACCACGCCTGCTGTTGGTTTTCTTTGATCAAAAATCTTTGTTAAAAAAGTTAACTTTACTTTATGCTTCCCAACTACAAATCAATAAAGGCTTTAAAACAACAAATCAAATACAGATGAAATCCTACACACCGGTCCTTTAAATTGAAACTTAAAGTTTTGGTGCAAGAGAATTTAATTTAAAGGTTAAGAGTAAAAATAAAACTGAGGTTTAAAGAGAAATTTACAGTTAATGTAATCTTTCTTCATTTTAACTTAGTTTTAAAGTTTGGTGCAACATAATTTATAGTTAAACCATGATTTAAAGGACCATGCTAAAGACGCAGGAGAACCTACAGTGACCGAGAAACCCACAAAAAATGCATGAGGCTGCCATGTTTCTACAATATCCTAGAATGGACAATTATAGTAGTTCAAGGGAATGGAAATTTCACATCAAGTACAAATACGCAAGAATGCCAAAGTCCTGGTGCGCAAAATGTGCCAGCATTGTGCACAGACTGCAGTGAAGGTGCTAAGTGCTATTGAGCATATTTATAGCACCTGGAATGAAAGAGATGTGTCTTTTAGTCCTCTGAACAGGTGGCCTGAAATGGCAAGTGAGACGAGGTGTTTGAAATCTGCCCACTAGATACGACTAAATACACACTGTAAAACCAAAAGCTCAAATTAATTATTTGTGAAAACTTAAATTCTACTAATTTAAAAATGCTGCGTGCCAGTAGAATTGTCAGTTTTGTGTTTATTGAACTCAGAATTCTTTATTAATTAGGGAAATAAGGTCCCTAAAACAAAAATATTTTAAAAGATCAATAAATATATATATGTATTACAATATTGAGTTTACCGAACATGAAATAATGTTTTTTTTATACTTAAAATTTATTCACTTCCTTTAACTTATTGCATGAGAGGCATGAATAATCTCAACCTCAATTTTGCCTTATTCGAGTTTACAGTGCACACTGGTCCTGTACAAAAACTTCCTGTCTTTTGTAGTTTTCTGGCAACCTCATGGTGATCACAAGAGTCCTCACAGCAAGAAAGCAAATAAATGTATTTCAGAAAATGTTGAATTATCCCTTAAAAGTTGACTGTGTTTAAATACTTTTGGTGCACTAAACTGAGGACATCCCATTTAAATGAGTCATTATATACACATCTGAATTTTGTCACTCATTTAATTGAAAAACAACTCTTAATTCAACTGCATTCTGCTCTGGACCATGGAGCATGGATGGCTGGACCCTATCCCAGCATGCATTGAGCCATGTACATCCTGGACATGTTGCCAGTCTATCACAGGGCTCGTACTAGAATATCAAAATCACTTCATCAGTTTTACATTCAGGGAATGTTTCTCATCTACATTGTTGCAAAGTTCACACTATATGAAGTGTTACTGTACCACAGAGCTGCATCCCATATTATCATAGTAAACAACAGATGTTATGCCCAATATTAAAAGAAATATTGCAATTTCTCCTCTGAATAATCTCCCTCCTGCACATGAGCTTCAACATAATGAGCTACAGCAGATTAAAAATTGTAATCCACGTGCTAACGGCCATGGCATTTTTGTCTTGCTTCATTATGGAGATTTAATGCAGTCAGAGGGGCTTTCAAATCACTTTTTATGACAAGTGAAACGCAATCAAAGCTTGCATTAAGAGGTTCGTTAGGTGACTCTTAAGGCTTTGTGGGATCCAATTTGCATCTTGAATCTAAGAGCTAACAGAGCTAAACACACAGCATGCATGCAGATTGGTCTAATTATAGTAGCTTCTGTCTTCCTCAACGTCCACAGATTATAATGGTGTCTGCACTTGACAAGAATAGCCACATAACATATGATAATGTGTAGCAATGCGAATAATTTGAAAAACAAGGTCGAGCCCCATATTCTGCTTGTGACAGCAGGAGGCAGTGTGATTCCAAATGCTTTGTGAATACTAAACGGGCTGCTATACAATGAGCGTTTGATTGGATTCATATACCTGCCCTCTAACACACTCATACAACTGCCTTTAAGGGGCTATAAAGGGAATTTGCATATACAGGTTAGCTGATAGCGTACATACCAGTGCAGAAAAACATTTCCAGTGACAACTTGTTGTTGTGTTAAAAGGTCAGTTATTTTTGCATGAAGCAGAGAGGCTAAACTCAGAAACAAAGTCCCTGTAAACTAGTTTATGTCGAGATAGACTGTAGCTATATCGGGCAGAGTTTTGTTATATTTTACCAGCTTAAATGACAACGAGGGACTGCATCAGAGAAAAGCTTTCCACTTCTGTTGATTGACGCAGCTGAATTTGCTCAAATTAAATTGTATTTTCATCTTCATCCCTCTCTTAGTAGGTGACAAATCAGAATTTTAAAGCTAACATAAACTGGGACAGCTGGTAGATGCTTTGTCTTTCTTGTCCCTTTGGTTTTCTTGTTATCATCATCATCATTACACAAGAATGTTCTTTATAACTTAAAGGGATAGTTCAGATTTTTTGGGGTGGGGTTGTATTTAGTATAGTCCAGCACCTACAGTACAGGGTAACAGGGAAACTCACCCCGTAACATCATGAGCAGGAAACATTCCTCATCCAAGGGAGCAGGCAGACAGAAACCAAGGACAAGAAGGCAGATCTCGTGGTCAGGGACACAAGGCTGAGGTGTTTTCTGGGATTCAGAGAGTTGGCAATGGGGAGTCAGTCTGAGAATGAGTTCTGGAGAGTCTTACATGGAGATAGCGAAGAACAATCTGACAACATGCATGAACTGGAGAGGCTTATATGCAGGCTTGATTACTGATGAGCTGCAGCTGTGTGGACAGGTGAGTGGAGTGGGGTGATGAGGTGGGAGTGGCTGGCAGGTAGGGTGGAGCAGAGGCGGGATGAGTGGAAAATTACAGAGAGAGCAAGAGAACTGAGAATGCAGATCAATCCATCTATCTGGAGCTACATCCACACTCATAAATGTTTACCTTCAGAAGCGTGACTTCTTCTATGTTCACGTCAAGTGTCCACAGAAATCTTTTTTCCAATCCCTAAAAAAAAAAAAAACTAACTAACTAAAAAATGATGACACAGACACCAATATTCACATCCTGACTGTGCCTTATTAGTCACAATGTGTACTTCCCTGATTCTTTACACCCCTATCATGTGACCCTTTTCCAGAAGAAAACAAAATACATCAGCATTGATCAACAGCAGTTAATTCAACATGGATAAGGATTTACACGCATTGCTGACCTTGTTGTCTATCTCTTATTTAGGTGTCAAATACACAAGAGGTCCCAGGTCCAAATCCTGGATGAGCATCCAGTTGTCACAAACCGGCTCAATGTATGTTTATTAGAAAACGTATGGATGAGTGAGGATTGTGTGTGTGTGTGTGTGTGTGTGTGTGAGTGCTGAAAGCAGCAAAAATACCAAAACAAGGAAAAAAACAGGAGATGTGGAGCCTAGGAAAGAGATAAAGGAAAAAAAAAATAAGACGAGGCAGGTTCTTACAGCTGTGGTAAGGTCCACACAGGTGCCACCATTTTACCTCCACCGCCCTCCCTGACTGCCAGCTCCTACAGAAGAAGAAGGCCAGCTGAACCATTGCTGGCAGAAAGGGAGCAATCGTAACATAGGTAAGAGTTCCAGCCCATCATCAGTCCAAGCAAAGAATTGTCTGGTCTTACTTTACACCATTGTTGTTCTTTGTTTGTAATATTATCTGCACCTCACCTATACACAATCAACAGCACAGTAGACAGTTCTTAGATTGAGATTGTTTTTGTTTTAACCACTGTTTTAAAATGAAAACACTACTCAAGTACAAGTACTGTTACATTGCTAAATATTACTCAATTACAAGTTAAAGTACTGGTGTTACAAATATACTTAAGTTAAAGTATTTGTCTCAAAAACTACTCAGAGTATTAGTTACTTGATGATTGATGTCACCGACACCTCTACAAACTAGGGTTGCAAAATTTGTGTGTTTTCCTTAACTAAAAGTTGAAAATTCTAACAATCGATTAATCATTGATAATTTATAAGACACAAAGCACTTTTTTTTCCTCATTTCCAATTATTTTCCGTTTTTCTTTTTTTTTTTCTTTTTAAGTCCAAGGTTAAATTTTCTCAATCAACAAATGTAAATGATTAATGACTGATCATTAACATCCTTACTCCAAATGTGTGCTGCTGCAGCGTTTTGTTTTTTCACTTGTATGTCTTTGTTTTCATTGGCTCGTTTGTGATCAGAGAACCTTATTGGTGATTAAAATGCAGATGAAAGGTTTGGATATTAATTCAAATTGTACTCAGTACTCAGCTATGATTTTAAAAGTAACTGAGTAGATAATATCTTGTAATTCATACTTAGGTACGAGTAAAAGTACAGACTTGAAAATCTATTCATAAAAGCACTGGTGCCCCAAAAAACTATTTGATTATAGTAATTTGAGTATTTGTTACCCCCACCCCTGTGAAAACATATTGGTGTGGACCACTGGTGGATTCAAAGGTTGGGGTGGGGTGGGCTTGGTGCCCCCATGTTTGAAAAAAAAATAGCAAAAGTGCCCTCTTGGATACCCCTACGGGAGCTAAAACATGATAAAGTGCCTGTTAGGGTCCCCTACCAGTGAAAAGGTTGCTTCAAAGATGCCTTCCCAGTGGACAAAACAAGAAAAACTGCCATATGGGCTGCTACATACTGTGCCAGTCTAAAACAGGGATTGCAACTGTTTCACCATAAATGCATCACAACTTTCTGCACGTTGACGCCCTTTTTATTTTTTATTTTTGCCCCCGCTCCTCAGACAGCCTGAGTCAGCCACTGGTGTGGATGTAGTCTGTGTGCTGAAGTATTTTTTCTTCTTCTACTGTAGACTTCAGGCAGGGCACACAAAGTACCTTAAAAATAGATAAGAAGGATTTGGTTCATTGTTGGGTTGTCGTGAAACAGCTTCACTTGCTCAGCGCTGCGCTTCAACTCACACATCTTAAAATAATTTGTAGCATTTTTCACTATTCAAACATAGACGCCCAATGTGCTTTGTGCTATTCAAAATCAAAAAACTTTTGTTAAAATTTCGACAATGGCTTTCAGAAACACAATACAGTGGTTTCCATTTAATTTTATCTGAGCTTTAAGAGTTTATTCTGAAATCTTGAGTGTGTATGAATAAAAGCACTATGTGCTGAAAAGTGAAAAATAAAATATTATTTGTTCAACTTATGAACAACTCTGGGTACTGTGTCTAATTCACAATAACTTCCATTTCCAATAACCACATTTGAAGCCTGCAGTGTTTCATTCACATAAGAAATGCAGCACCATTAGCGGTATTATTTGGTCAACAAAAAGTAGTGCCTTTCACGTTCAGCCCTCATATTAACGTCTCACAATAGATGACTTCTAGTTCCTGGTTTGACATCTACTAATAGCAGCACCAAATTGTTTTCAGAGTGTAAGTGCATTGATTCATTAAAACATTTATTTCCACATCTACGTGATTAAAGGGGAACCTGAAACACTGCAGAAGGGTTGACCTTCTACCTCCCAGCAGCACAGAGGGGGGAGAAAACAGGAGAAAAAGTATTCTGTTTTAAACTGGCCTTGACAGGTCTGACTTTTCAAAAGGAAGAAAAAGCACTTGCCTGATGAAATGCTGCAAGAGAGAGAAGAGAACAAAGCATGTGGTGCTTTCTTTTATTCAAATCCGTGTTTTGCAAAAACAGAAAACTCAGCAAGACAAGAAAGGACAGGATTTTTCAGAAAGGACCACATAGAAAGAAGAAAGCAGATGCTAACATGTCAGCAACTCCCACATTCCCCTGATCGTGACAAGATGCAGCCAACAAAGTGACATGCTCGCCCATTTACAGTACAAGATTTTCTCCAAGTCATAGAAGTGCTATCGAGGATACTGTACCTTTGAAGTATAATAGACCCACGGATGGCTTTAATGGAGTGAAATGTGCCACAGTGCAGTTACACCCCCAGTGATATACAGACCTGTCAGGAAAATCACCCAAATCAGGTCAGTTTTGCACTCAAGGCAAATGGACAACTGTGGCCCAGACAGATTTAATCAGTGTCTGATTTACAACCTCTAACCACTTAATGTCCCAGTGCCACATTCACATCATACACTCATTTGTTTTCTATCGAAGACCTGCAATAAATCTGTGGAAAAATGGGAAACATTTTGGATTGAGGGTTTTTTCTTCTCTGCTCTCAGCTCATTTACAGTGCATGTTATGGCTGCGAAATGGAAGACAGACAAATAGCAAAAGGAAATGTTAATGGGAGAAATTCTATAATTTAAGATGGAGTACAGTTCAAACCCTAGCCCTGAAAAGGACACAAGCTCCCCTTAGAACCTACTTTGAGAAATTTAGGGGGAGCTCTAAAACATGATGTTCCTGAAATAAATAATAAAAGTGAAAATATGCCTATGTTGGGAGTTGTGATTAATTAACACAATGCTGTGTGTGCAGTTGTGTGTGCCACACAAACAGCTGCGTTGTCTATGGTTCTGACACGGAGCAGAGGTGAGTGATAGACAGAAAGTCAGATATCATTTACTTAGGTTCCTGTTTGGTTTTCATTGTTGTAAATTTGAACTTTGAGCCCTGATTCCATGTCCTCCTGATTCTAACAGGGTGTTCCCACCAAACGCGATAACGCGTTGTCGCGCGTCGAGATTACATGTAAAGTCAATGCAAAGACGCGATTGGATGCGTCATCGCGCCGGGCGATGCGATGAACGCGATAGCGCGGCGCGATGGATGCGTTGGCCGCGAAAATCACTTCCATCGCGTCGCCTGGCGCGATGACGCTTCATCACTTGAGTTGAAATAATTGAACTTTTGTGGCGAATTCGCATGTAGATGCGCCGCGACAGCCTATCAGCGTTGAGATCGTCACCGACGTGCTGACGTACAGACGTCCTGGTGTTCCCTTGTTGCTGCTCAAACTACAGTGAAGAATCAAAGAATGGAGGAAAAGCTAATCGTGGCCGTGACCGCTCACCCAGAGCTTTATGATTGTTCCAGTCCCCTCTACAGGGACAGGAACAAGAAGGACCGGGCCTGGGTGAGCGTGAGCGAGGTGTGTGGAATACCTGGTAAGTTCTGTATCTGTCTGTTGCGCCTAGCCGCAGACGAAGCTGGGAACTTCTCCAGAGCAGATACAGTGCAGCGATGGTGGTTATCTCAGCCATGGTCGACGAGAGAATCAAATGGCGGAAGAAACGTTGTTGTTTGGGCAGGCTCGTCGCGCGACGCGATGCCGCGATGAGGCGTTTTTTGGCATATTGGACCAGCGTCAAAACCGGAGCGTGTAGCGCGACGCGATTTCATTTGACGCGCGATTACATCGCGTTCATTGCGTTTGGTGGGAACACGCCATAACAATCCACAGACAGGAAGGAAGCAAGAGGGAAATGAAGGAACAGACCATGAGGACAGAGTGTGTGAGAAAGACAGATGCAACAGCAAAACAGTGTGCGTACGTGACATGTTTCGAGGCGGTGCGCACTAGAAATCAGGGCTCCCCTGAAAGCCACTGTGCAAAAACCCTGGATGGAGTGATTGTTGGAATTTGACAAGCGGTAACAGTCAGTGAAAATTTGCATTTAATCCAATATAAAATAATGTACAGAACATACTGTATAAGAGATGAAGTTCATAAATATGATGGAAATAAATAAGGGAACTGTTTCAAATGTGGAATAACAGATTCATTGACCCCACACATTTAGGGACTGTAGCAAAATTCACAAGATTTGGTTTGATATAGAACATTTGTTATCAGAGCTACTGGCTGTAGAATTTAATTTTAATCCATCAATTAGTATAATTCAGGATATGTTACAAGACACAATGAGGTGTCCAAGGAGGTGGTTTGCTCTTTTTTCTTTAGTTATATTTAAGAAACTGATACTGATACTTACTAACATTGAAAACCTACATATCCTCCTACACTGCTACACTTAAAGAAATAAAATGTGTTATTATTTGAAGATGGAAAAGACAAAAGCCATGAAAAAGAACAAATTAACTAAATTTGAAATAATATGGGGAGAGATATTACAAGCATTGATTGCATAAAGAAAAGAGGGCAAAAAAGTGGTCTTTATTTTATTAATGTGTATGTATGTATTTATTTAATTATGTTGCTGTTGTTGTTGTTGTTACAGGTTAAGTGGACAATAATGCCAACAAGGACATAACTATTCACAGTCACCATCTGAAACATCGTTTCACTGGGGAAGATTAGAGTTGGAGTGAGTGAGTTAATTAAATAGGAAGATACAGATGATGAGTTTATGAGTTTCAGCAGAGTAGATGAGTAGATGTTGGTGTTGTTGTAAGCATACTTGCAAACCTTGAGACCTCAAAAATAGAGAGGATTTTCAAATCAAACTGGTAGGTATGGGGAGAAAATGTCAATAATATGCGTTTCATAGACTTTGTTGCCTGCATTCTGATGACTTTTAAAGAATCAAAATAACAAAATAATAAGCACGCATTTTTCACATACAGATGCCTGCAAGATAAATGCCAGCTAGTATGTGGAAAACACAGTGGGACCGCAGCATTTAGCCTTATCTAGTATAATTTCAACAAAAATTTTCATTCATTCATTTTACAAATGTTTTTCTAGTATATTAGGCTGGTCTTGGAAAAAATGTGCCCCTTTCCTTTAAAACTTAATTCAGAAAATAGGAATAGTTATATAGGAACAGGAATAGTTATAAGTCTTGTTTTGTTTTGTCCTCTGTTTTGTTTTTGATTCATGAGGGAGCCAAACAGAGCTCAGCTCCCCTGAAAATGACATAAGCTCACCTGAAAGGGTAATCTGAGTTATTCAGGCAGAGCTCTGAAACATCATCCAGTTAAAAACACAAGTTTGCTAAACAATGTTTAACAAATATTCACAATTCTTTATTGTTTTTATACTTGAAGGGGTGTGTATGAGAAGCAGAAAAATGCTGCACGGGACCACCGATGAGTTTGTGATTTGAGAAAATCTTTTCCATCCATCCATCCATCTTCTTCTGCTTTATCCGGGACCGGGTCGCGGGGGCAGCAGTCTAAGCAGGGACGCCCAGACTTCCCTCTCCCCAGACACTTCCTCCAGCTCTTCCGGGGGAATCCCGAGGCGTTCCCAGGCCAGCCAGGAGACATAGTCCCTCCAGCGTGTCCTGGGTCTTCCCCGGGGCCTCCTCCCGGTGGGACATGCCCGGAACACCCTCCCAGGGAGGCGTCCAGGAGGCATCCGATATAGATGCTCGAGCCACCTCAGCTGGCTCCTCTCGATGTGGAGGAGCAGCGGCTCTACTCTGAGCTCCTCCTGGGTGACAGAGCTCCTCACCCTATCTCTAAGGGAGCGCCCCGCCACCCTGCGGAGGAAACTCATTTCGGCCGCTTGTATCCAAGATCTTGTTCTTTCGGTCATGACCCAGAGTTCATGACCATAGGTGAGGGTAGGAACGTAGATTGACCGGTAAATAGAGAGCTTCGCCTTTCGGCTCAGCTCCTTCTTCACCACGACAGACCGGTACAACAACCGCATTACTGCTGCCGCTGCACCGATCCGCCTGTCAATCTCTCGCTCCATTGACAGGATATTGACAGCGAGAGATTGAGAAAATCTTTTGTTTTATTTTATTTTATTTGCTGTTATTAGGCCTATTCTTTGATTCTGAAACAGTAGCCTTACATTGCTGTTATAGCCTCTATGAAGTGTATGAAACATTGATGGACATGTGAAATGTGAATGAAATGTGAAATCTCTGTAGTATTCATTGTAGAGCTGTAGAACATTGTGTAACTGACCACACTGCCATGCTCTTCCATGTATGCACATGCATGTGACATGTTTAGTTGTGATGCGCACCAGAAAATAGGGCTCCCCTGAAAGCCACTAATTCAAACCCTGTGTCTGTCTGTTACATCAGGAGTCAAATATGTGATATGTCCCGGGTTCAAATCCCAGACGAGCCCCCACTTGTCACAAACCAACTTGATATATGTGACAAAGAGAGGAGACAAGTCAGGTTAAATGTCCCAGTGCCACATTTACATCATACATTCATTTGTTTTCCTATCAAAGAACTACAATAAATCTGTGAAAAAAAGGGATCATTTTGGATTTGAGGGTTCTTCTTCTCTGCCCTGAGCTCACTTACTGAGCACATGGCCATGAAATGGGGGACAGACAAAAAGAAAAAAAAAAAAAAGAAGAAAAAAAAAAGAAGAAGAAATCTAATATTATTGCTCCAAACACTGCCCTGCGACTGGGAATACACAATATTCTTGTGTTATGCTACATGCACTTGGATTTTCACATCTCATAACCAGCAGTTACTTGTGCTCAGAAAGAATAAAATAACAAAATGATTCAACAGCAGCCAATTTAGAAGGATGATAAGTTACAAAACCCTTTCCCAATAAACACTGGGTTTTGATTTCATGCTCTGCTTGTTATTGGACACTGTCAGCCTCAAAGTACAAAATTGCATGAACACACATTTTCAACTACAGCTCAGACTACAGAAAATTTGTGAAAGGCCATAAGGTGGAATTGGAAGCTCTAGAACAGCCACTAAATGGAGCGTGCGGTGAGATTGTTTTCTCAACTGCTGTTGTTCAAGGTCAAGAAGCTCAGCTTTTCAGCCGACGTGGACAGGAAGTACTTAAAGTGCTGAGAAGAAAAATCCACAGAATCTACACAAACTCCATCTTCTAAGGAAAATATATCATTGGAAGCTCCAAAACTGCACCTTTTGGTGAGATTATCCTGCAACAAAATATTTACTTCATGATGTCCATGTGCTGAGAGTTTGAGCAGAAAGTTGATACCACTCCCATGTCTGTCCAGTAAATGTAAAGTTAAAGGAACAATATGGATATTCTGCCACCAGGGGTCTCTCTCACATTACTACAATAACAATTTGAAGCTGTCCTGAAGTACTGTAGGATCATGGGAGTTGTTTTGTTCACTTTTAAACAACCACCATAACTGATGAAATCTATCCTGACTCAGGCAGAAATTCATCAATCAATCATGGATGGGTTAATATTAAATATTTATTTACTCTATGAAGTATCTGACATATCCAAGGAAACTTCCATGGTTTTTCCCACAAATTATAGCAACTAGCCAGCAACGGCTAGCAGGGAACACACCAGCATTACCTTGAATAAATGACCTATTTCTCTGCATTTCAATAATGGTATCAGTCAGTCTTCTAAAGTAACTCTTGGTTAGAAAGTATATAAACAAGTGTCACATTATTAAATTTTGATTTCTTGTATTATTACAAAACAGTTGTAACACACTAATACAGCTGCATGACTCTTTGCTAAGGGGCCTGACTTTTTAGCTGAATAGATACTCAAGCTGTGTTATGCCAGGTTGCTAGTTCCAATCCCCACCCTGCACGTTTCATCCTCTGGCTCTTAAAGGTCGGTGTTAACCATGCTCGGATGTTACACAGTGTTCGCTGAAAACCTAAAACCTAAAAGGATGACAAATCATTTCACGATATTGAGAAATCATCTGTGTTATGTAAGGATGGGATTAAAATGAATTTTTACATCTTACATACATTACTTACTCCATAATTACATTACAGATTAGTTATGATTATAGATTATAGATTATAGATTATAGATTAGCTATGAATTTCCAGGTGGTTAAAAAAAACACCCTCTGATCTTCAGCAGGACAATTGCTTGGTCCTTTAGGCTGCTTTCTATTTACAAAGTATTTATTGGGCCAGCATTGCTGTATGTGAATTGTGGCTTTGTTGGACTGTTGGTATTAATTAATGACAAATTGAGATGATGTTGTATGTGTATTGTGTGTATGTGCTGGGGACAAGAGACAGGATAAAGGAATGAGAATTTTTTTTTAATGTCTATGCAAAATGAAGAAATAAAATCATTAAAAAAAGATTTTCACATCTCTGTGACCTTCAGTAATAATTATGTAATGGTCAAATTTCACAGTAAGATATTTAATGCATTAGATCACCAGGTGAGCTCAGATCTAACCATCATAAGCCCAAAAACATGCAGACACACACACACACAAACACCTGAAATCACAACAGTAAACAAAGAAGGCAGCAACTAAATAGAACATTTGGTGAGATTGTTTTTTGCAGTGAAACATTTACTTTATGAGGGATACTTTGACTTTTCAGGATATTTCTTGCTGAGAGTTTGATGAGAAGGTTGATTCCACTCTCCTGTCTCTGCAGTAAATATAGCTTCTCTTAGCTTTGTGTCAGCAGCAGCTCCATTGTTTGAGATTTGATCAGCTGTGCTGCTGCTGTGACCCAAACTCATTCTGTGTCCTAATGAAAAGTCCATTTGGACGACAAGCAATGTTGCCTCCTCTTCTCATGTGGGCTTATAAAACCAGGGTCTACACGAGGGGATTGAGGAACACTTGTCCTCCATTCTCAAATAAAATGAAAGAGACCATGGCAATGCGTCAGATCAGACATTCACGGCAGCCATTAGCTGCCGCGTGCGTGAAGGGGAATCTCCATAGAAATCACACAAAATACCATGGACAGTGAAAAAAACCCAAAAAAGTGAGGACCCTGGAAGTGAATTTATGCGATTAGAGACTCTTAGCGACGGCCTCAATTCAAGTATGTTGGTCAAAAATGAATTTACAATACAATTTAAGTTTCATCTAGTACTGTGGCACTTCCAACTGTCATAAAAAACAGTAATGGATCACATGATGCTTATTCTGCTTCAAGGCTTAATATATCTATGGCTACTTCAGTGGTAATAGACTCATGGGAAATAAACTCGGCGGCTCCATAACCGCTTCTACTCCACCCATGGCACTTTGTTGGAATTACTCTCCATTTTGAAATAAGGTCATTATGGTCTGTTCTGTGGGCAGGATGGAGCATGTGCATGACATGTGTGGGTCTTTGCCTATTAGATAATGGTAAATATTAGATAAACTTCTTTGAGGGCAGTTTGCAACATTCAGAGGCATTCATTTAATTTAGTAATTTGGTAGTCAGTCAATCTGACTCTGTGGTTATTTTGTAAAACTGGGAACAGACTTTAAAACCTATTGAAACCTTTATTAAAACCTATTAAAAGGATAGTTACAGTAAACCAAAAATGAAAATTCAGCCATGCTCACCCTCATGCCGATTGAAGGTCAGGTTTAGTTTTTTAGTCCACAAAACACTGCTGGAGTTTCACAGGAAAACAGTGTTGCAGAATCTCCCAAACAATGGAAATGAATGGCAAGTTGACTGAAAAAAAATATTATTTACACCATGTTTTTAGCCTGAATCTTCACTGTAGATCCTTAACTTGGAGCCATGCTCACGTGCACATGCACACTGTCTGAACTGTGTGTGTGTGGTGTGATGGTGTGCAAATGGCATGTTGGGACTTTAGGAGACTTGGATAACACAAGATGAGCAGTATGGAGGCATTTTATGTTTTGTTTTTTTTTTTTTCTCCAGTTGTTTTTTCTGTTTGAAAACTGGTCACCATTCACTTCCATTGTTTGTGAGATTCTGCAACACTGTTTTCCTGCGAAACTTCTGTGGACTAACAAAATAAACCCGACCCTAAATCAGCATGAGGATGAGTAGATAATGACAGAATTCTCTTTTTTGTTTGAACTATCCCTTTAATGCCTCATGTAAAAGGACTGTTTGCAACCTACACAGGCGTTTAGCCATGCTACGGCAGCGTGACTCTCAGGATGGCAATGGAATAACTGACTATAGAGTCATAAATGAAGAGATGGCGCACAAAAGACGATGTTTTAAGTGGATAAGTTGAGGCCGTTAATTAACTGAATTAATTAAATAATTAATTTATTAAATTAAATATCAAAATTAGACAAAGGCAGATCTTGGGAAAAGAAAGACATGGTAGGTGTACTGTGCAATGTGTTTAGTAGAGAAGTTCTTCTTTTTCATTTTCTTTCTATGTCACCTTTCTTATTTCTGTATTAAACCTGATCAAGTATATGTACGTGCACATTTTTTAGTTCATCTTTGTACGTGTTCAGAGGTGCAGATCTGTATGTATGTATATGGATGAAGATGAAATCATAGTTTTTTCTTATGATTGTATCACCGGGTGTACATGGATGGAAAATAATAATAATGATAATAATAATAATTGCAATAATATGCAAATACTGAACAGATTTAGTTGTAATGTAACAAGATTTTATTACAATAAAAGTGTTTTAAAAAATAGAATGTACAGAGTGGTAGCACAAAGAGATGCCAGTTTATCTACCGAAGTGCTCTTGAGCAACCCCATCACTCCACCACCTCTCCTAGTAACTGTGTGAGAGTATTCATTCAAGCCTACACATATTTTTGTGGATTGAAAAAAAGCCCTTATTATGATTTATTATTGTGTACTGGGCATCTACATGAAAAGTAACACATTTTCCCTTTAACTTTTCCTCTAGCACAGGTCAAATTTGTTCAATATTTTTGGTTATGATGAGTGAAACTAATGCCATTCCCTTCAGCTTCAGCATTACTTTGTTTTTATATGGTGATATTTGCATGCTAAAACAGCGGTTATTATATCAGAGGACAAACTGTTAGACTCCTTCAACACCACAAACTGCGATTTTATTTGCTCAACACCAACTGACCTAGATCAGAACAGAATCGGCCTGAATAGGTCCAATTGGTCAACACATCCAAATCATATTTAGAATCAGCTCACAATCACAATAAGTGACCCTGAGTTATATTAAAATGATTCACTGATCACCTATTCTAGTTGGTGGGAGCAATATATCAGTGTTTAAAAAAATTAGGGATATAGGCCTAGTTGTCTGAGAATATTCACCATGTATTTTATTCAAATAATCCTGTTCACCTGTGAGAACTTTTTAGTGGCTATTCATTTCTTATTTCCCCCGTAACTTATAGATCAATGAATTCCCATTTTTCCAGCCCACCTTTTTGTGTGTGTTTTGTGCTGAATCGATAGACCCTTAGTGAGCTTTGAAAGGTTGATGATGCAGAAACACAATCGATCCATTAATACAACAGTTGAGTCCGATCCATACTGAACAACAGAATGAACATTTGGCCACATGCACTCACACACACAAACACATGCACACACACACACACACACAGTATAGGCACACAATCTATTTTTCGAATCTGGTGGGCAAAGCAAATGCTTGAATAATACATAAAAGGTCAAAGATAATAAGATGTCCTGTCGATGTACGCTTATTGAAGTAATTGCACTTGTTCCATCTCTTCACCGGGAGTATTCCCCCTCCACCTCCCTCATCAACCCTCTCTTTCTGTCCTGTATTTTTCTTTCTTTCTCCTGTATGAGGCCAATCACACCGCAAAGTGGCTGAGCAAAATCTTTTTTCCTCTTGTCACAACTACATTTCATATAAAAACTGTTCTTACAGGAAAATTCAAACAGCTAAGGACAAGTTCTTTTTGGATTTTGAAAAGGCATCACAACATAAATCTATCAGTCAGTCAAGCAAGCAAAACTAGAAATTTCCCTTAGTGCAGTCAGAGTATACAGAAACAAACCTTGTGCCCTTTTTATGTCTGTGATCTGCACCGATATTTATCACTGCAGTCCCCAGGTAGTTACTTAGTGCTAGACCTGTCTTAACTCAAGATTAAAACAGGTCTATGAAGTATGAAGTCATGTCTGACAGTGTGTTTATATTTGATTCATAAAGAGCATAAAGCCTTGCTAACACAGGTTCTAATAGGCCAGTTTGTAACGTTGGCACCTTTGAGCTATAAATCTTGAATTAACTTAAAATTAACAGCATTTCCCTTACAATAAGTTGTAATGTTTGCACAAATGGGGGTTTAGTCAGGAATAGCCATGGAGGAAAAGAGAATATTTGGAAGTAGGACTGCGACTAATGACTATTCTCATTATTGATTAATATGTTGATCATTTTTTTGATTAATTCATTTGTTGTCTGGTCCATAAAATGTGAAAAATGTTGAGTTAACTGTTATACAAGACTAAAGAAACAGAAAAAATATTTACTTTTAAGGAGCTACAATCAGAGAATTTGTATTTACTTTTCTATAAAAATGACTTGAAATGATTAATTGATTATCAAAGAAGATGATGATTAATTAATTGAATTGCTGACAACTAATCAATTAATTGACTAATCATTGCAGCTGTATTTGGAAGCTGAGATCATGGTGATGGTAGGGGAGATCCAATGTGCTCTCATCCCAGCTTGTCACATACTGACGATTTGTCATCGCCCCTCTGTGTCTGATACTGAAGCACAAGTTACGCCTTAGCAGCCGAATCAGGCGCAGCCAGAGAGCCTTTTTATCCTGTGGTTAACACCGTGAAACAGTCGAGTTTGATTAGCTTTAAGCTGAAAAAAACACTTGGGTGGGTTTTGGATAAGACCATGTTTGGGGTTACGATAGATATGTTACGTTACGTACATCACGTGACGTCACCGGAGCAACCCACAAAACGTCCCCAGATGAGAGTCGCGTGTCAGTGAAGCAACTTGCAAAACGAAAGTCACATGACAAAGGTCAGGTGATGCATGTAATGTTATGTGCCTTAAAAGTTGTGGGAACGTTTTGGCTTCACACAGGAAATGAAACCCAGTCATCTGGGTGAAAGTCCTGAGTTCATTTGAGCCATCCATCCACACCACCTCCTCCATTTGTGGACTTTCTCCCTGTTTGTACTACATCAACAGCCCAGGGGCATCTTCTGCAGCAACAGGAGGGTTCACACTGAAGTCACCTGAAAAGCCTGGAACGTCACTGTCAGATGCGAACGTGTACCCACTGTGTCTGTATGAGTCAATGAGGGGCACTGACAAATTATTGGTATGTGACAAGTTGGGAGTGAGTCCAGGCTGAGGCTGGGAGATTAAAGCCTGGAAACATGTTATTTGGTGGACTAAATAATGGGTTGACAAACCAGGCCAAACACATAATTCTTGGCACATTGTTCATAAAGCTCATGAAAAGTTTACCACATTGCTTGGGCACATATGTATAATAAACTGTAATACCCCAAAACTAGCAGAAAAGTCACTTACATCAGGTCTAGACATTGATGGGTGGTTTTCTGTATAAGTCACACTTACGATCTAAATTGGTTAAGTCCATTTTATTGATGAAGCCCAAGGGGATAACCTTTTTTTTTTTTTTTTTTTTTTCGTTTTCAAAAATTATTTTCAGCTCCCATGGACGCTTCACTCAATCAGTTTGCGCCACCTCAGTTGAATTGTATAACCACATCTTTTCACTGATTGTGTATATTGTTGTTCTAAAATTCACTAAGGATAAATCACAACAACATAAGGCTACTGTTTCAAAATGAAATAATACATTTATTGATCGAGAGCAAAGAAGTCCCAGTGGGACACACAACAAACAGGGCAAGCAGCACTGTGTCAGTTAGTGAAGATAAATGTTTGGTAATAGTAAAGTAAAGACTGAATAAACACACAACTTTGGCATATTTTTACTTTTATTATTTATTTCAGGAACATCGTGTTTTGAGCTCCCCCTAAATTTCTCAAAGTAAGCCTTCAGGTGAGTTCATGTTCTTTAACTTTGGCAGCCAGTTAAATAGCAAGAGGCAGCTTTTATCTTGCATTTAGGGGATATTTTTGAGCTGTGTTAGCTTGTAGCAAATGTGAAGAGTCTAAATATTGATAAGCATACATGATAAGCAATTGATAAGAGAAAGGGTGGGAGAGAAAGGGGGTCGTCCAGTGCTTTGTGGTACATTATGCAAGCTAACGCATTTAAGACATTAGCTAGCAAACTATTGTAACACACGAATAAAACTGGATGACTGCTCGCTAACAGCTGGATACTGCAGCTGACAGTATTATGAGAGATTCCCAGTTCGATTCCCAGTCTACAGCCTCTGTCCCCTGAGTTTTCCCTTGTCCCTTGGGGGTGGGCTCTAACCAAGCTCAGATGTTATATTATCAAGCAGTAGCGAGCTTGGTAGCAACTGTCAAGCTTGTGAGGTGTGTTGCAAGTTTGCTAAAATAGGCCAATACTAAAGCTGACAGCAAGCCACTCACTTTTCCAATCTTGGCATTATTAATTATTTGGCTTTGTTTAACGAAATAAGTGCATTTTTAAATAATGCTGTCTGACTTTCTGAAATAAGACAAAATCATAATAATGTGAAATTTAATAATGATGATGATATAAAATCCTGATATGTAAATAATTGTAAATATATTTGTGTTTTTTGTGAAACAACCACGCAAATAAACTCTAGTGACACAAGATATATTTTATTTCTATTGCAGCCATATTATAATTATTTCACATCATAATGAAAATGTCTGAGGACAGCAGTATTGCTTGTCCAATTCTCCCTCGGCACCGCGTAAGTGCTCTTAATGTGTGAAGTATGAGACATGGACAGCAAGCCTTGCTTCTCCCCGAAAATAAAAAATCCCAAGCGTAGGAGGTCTCTTCAACCTGGAGCAGAGAAAGTACATTCTGAGAGGCTTCAGCCCTCTTAAGACATCGCACGGTGGGAGGTCTATTTTCTCTCAATCTTCCCTCTCTCCACAGGAAGGGAGTGTGTGTGTGTGTGTGTGTGTGTGTGTGTGTGTGTGTGTGTGTGTGTGTGAATGCATGTGTGTGTGTTGTAGGTTGAAGTCTGGGTCAGAGGCGGGTGGTAGAGTCACTTCACATTGTCAGATCCCTCCACAGATTTAAAGAGAGAACTTTAGCATTTTCATTTTTCAGTAGCTGACACTCATCAAAATGATAAAGGAACAGATGTTCAGAATTTGACCATGGTTTAGTGGAACCTTTCTTTATCAAGTGTGTGTTTTAGTTAATGTAAAATAAGTCATTTTTTGGACAGGATCTCACAGCAATACTGTTTGTAGACCATATCTAATTAATTTAATCTTTAATTTAGCATGTTCATGCTGCAAAGTATCTCTTGCAAGTATATGAGCACAGAGACAATGTAAACAATTGACCATTAATAATTTAAAACTGGGGAAAAGGAGGTGGTAGGCATCGGACACTTGAGAGCATCCAACAATTTCATATTTGGTTCTATATGTCATTAGTAGAGTATTGTGTGTGTTGGTATTGGTCACTGTTGGAACACGGTTTAGGCAATCAGTGATACAAAATAGGAACGCAGATAACAGATGCTGATCCTTGCTTGGGTGGGTTGATTATTCATTGATCTGTTGGTAATGCCTCAGGGCTCCTGCAGGGGGATCACGCTCCTCTTCCTCACTCAGTCCAGACAAGTGAAGGGGAGACAGTAATACAGTATTTTGGAAAATGTACCATACTTTGCATTATGTGACTCAGTACTGTCGAGTGAAGGTGAGAGCTGCATGTGGTTGTCTTTCCTCATCCTTCTCCCTCACTATTCCCCTTTATTTAAGGTAATTACTGTACACCAAGCACTTCAAACTTATTCACACATTTGTAAGAGTTTTCGCTGTGTTACTGTAGCTTTATATGGAGGAATAATGTTTTTGTGCTGTTGCTGAACTGTTGTTGAAAGAGTTTTTGCTGGGCTTGCGTGCCATGTAAACTAGCAGCAGGACACCCCGTGGTCTCAACATTGTTTAGATCTAAGTCACACCACTATCTTCACACTGCTTGTGCTGTAAGATGCACTGTGAAACGCTGTGGAAAAATGTTTAAAAGGTTTACAATGTAAAATGGTTAAAAATGCATTTTATGATTCAATGGCATGTGACTTGGTTACACTAACTTGGTTAAAAAATAATTTAGTTAAAAAAGATAATTTAAGTAACTCATAACTCTAGTGTGCTCATACAGCATTTTGGAAAATGCACTATATTTTGTTTGCATTGTTGTGTGACTCAGTACAGACGAGTGAAGGCAAAAGCTGTGTTTTTAATGTTTCCATCTGATACATTTTAAAACAAGAACCCTGTAAAAGGGTCTGAAATATGTAAAGTTACTTAACAGCTGCATATATGACACTGAGGCTAAAGCTACATCCAAGCAAACATTGGTTGGATGATAAAATACTACACGATATGTATAGAATAGTCGACAGATTCACTAACATCTGCATAGAAAGCGCAGAGATTAGATGAAGCACAGCGGACCTTGAGACGGTCATCCAGCCAGATCAGCTGGACTGTGATCACCTCAGGAAGAGACTTGGGATAAGAAATAAACTAACTCGGCTGGAACCTAAGAGAACGAGCCAGAGAGAGGTGCGTTTTAACAGGCCCTCTTTGATTCTCCACCAGCCCACATCCTCCTCCTTAAAACCCCACATTAACAAATCCCAGTGTAACCACTGGGAATAAGTTATTGAGTCTGGCAAATGCAGTGGTCTCTTAATACAAGTTTGGAGGTAACATTACTGCAGGTAGTAAGCTAGTGTTAGTTAGCCAGTCATGCTAACATTCACAGTTTACGTTAGAGCAGATAAAGACAAAGTTTAACCTGATCCTCACACATTTGCTCTTGTGTTTTACATTTTTGAAAGAGTATAAAAAAGATGCCACAGTCCAAATTCATAAGCACTGCTCTTCTCAGAGCCCCACAGACATTGTTTCAACATGTAGAGAAATGCAAAGCTTGACAGGCCTGCTCTGCCTAGTTAAAGTTGCTAATCTATGATTGGACAGTTGCTGTCAGAAGGAGAGGCTTTAGGGTCAATTAACAATATTAAATAGCACAATTTACTTGTATCAAGTAAAATTATAACTATAACTTTATTTTAAATGTCTCTGCAGCTATAAATAGAAATATAGATACTGTAAATAGACACACTGCATACAGTAGTGCAGATATGGTACATGCATACAGACAGGAAAACTGTAAAAAAAAAATCCCAAGCCTGTTCAATTCTTTTATAAACAACTGTAATATTTCAAAAGTGCACAAACAAGAGCTAAAAATAAGGCTGTGCCCTCACTCCTGAAGAGATGACATGTCAGAGAAACAAGATTTTCAAGTGACAGCAGTTAGATGTGAGGACACAGCATCATTACACTACACAACCTTGAGGGGAATATTATGAAGTGTGATCTGTGCGTGTGTGGTGGTGGTGGTGTGTGTGGGGGGATAGCAGGCTATCACAGTGTACCAAATATAGAAATCCCTCTGTCTCTGGAGAGGCCATCAAGAGTCTCCTTTCTCCTTTTGCTCTGCCCACTCCAGTTGATGAACTAGACGCAGGGGGGAAGGCTCTGTTCCTTCACACAGAAGAAACATGGTGTGAATTTTAAGAACATTTTGCTGTAAACAAGTATTTAAGATGCTATTAGACATGCTGATGTAGAAAGAAACGATTTACATGACCACCAAATTTTCATAACTGATAGAAGATAAAGAAATGGAGACTGTTTTCACAAAATGACAGGGCAAGTTGGTTTTCAAATGGCCTATGTTTATGATTACTGGACATAAGAGGCTGTGTCTGTCAGGAGCAAGCATGGATGTAACGTGACATTATTATATGACAAACTGCATCAAATTTCCTATCACCAGTAAGGATAATTTGGATTATTTGAAGTGGGGCTGTCTGAGGTGTTTTCCATAGTCAGCTACCTACCTTGAAGATGGTGCGTGACATGCCCCCAGGTTGAAGAAACAGTGAATGCTGTACAATAATTTTACGTTGTCATCAGACAGCTTTTTTAATGGGAAACTATTGCTCTCTCCAAACCAACATTTCTCCATTGGAAAAATCAAGTCATTTTACCATGCAGAAGATGGGAGTTGTTGGTCTACCGCTGCCTCGATCAGTTAGTTTGTTTTTGTTGTTCTATGACTTCAGTGTTATAAAAGGTTAATTTGAATTCACCAAGGTCACACAATAACACAAACACATTAACAGACTGAGGCAGCGGTTGATCAGCAACTGCCATGTTCTGCAAGGTAAAATTACTGTTTTTGTCATTGGAGTCTGGTTGAGCGAGAGAGAGAGTGATATTTGTCTTATTTAATGGTACTTCTCTTGTTGGAAAAGACTTTCTTACGAACGCAAGGACCGATGCCGCAGTGAACGCAACACTCACGTGACGGACAGTGCGCGATTCAACATGGCGGCGCCCAGCTGCTAGAACAAACTTCTCTCTCCGGACTTTAAAGTTGTTATTATTATTATTTTCTTCTTCTCTGCAAGCTCGTTTTTTCACTCCCCATAAAACCTCGGCTCCATCTCTACTAACGGACTACCTCATTCATTCATCGACCTGGACCCTTTAGAGAACTACATCGACCACTACTTCACCACATACTGCACAATGAACGCGGCCACTTCAACCACCCCCGGAAAATCCAGCTTCTCTCCAGCCTACAAAAGACCCCGTTCAGGTTCCCTACCTAGCACACACACATCTCCATCCTCACCCCGAACCCACCCCATCATTCAGAGGTAAGCGACATTTTAATCTCCATAAACCAAAAACTCTCCGGACTCGACACCAGAATCGCACTCATTGAAGTTTTACATAAAGAATTCCAGTCACTCTCTCAAAGCTTAGAATACAGCCACGAACAGATTGAAAAACTCACCAAGGAAAACAAAACCCTCCATAAAACCGTCAACACCATCTCCGACCAGCTCACCTCTGTTACAACCCAGCTCACCACCGTCACCGCTGAAAATAAAACAATGAAGGAAACCATTCTGGATTTACAAGCACGCAGTATGAGAGATAACTTGTTTTTTTCCGGCATCCCTGAACACACCACAGACGACCCAGAGAAATCAGTAAAGGACTTCATGAAACTCCAGCTCAAACTCCCCGCAGACACAGTCAACAACATCACATTTCACCGCGTTCACCGTTTAGGACAGAAAAACACCACCAACAACAGACCCCGCCCGATTGTCGCCAAATTCGAACACTTTAAACAAAAAGAACTGGTCAAACGTCAAGGAAAGCAGCTCAAAGGAACCGACTATGGACTAAACGATCAATACCCCAAAGAAATCATGGACAGGCGCAAAAAACTCTTCCCCATCCGCAAACACATGATCTCAGAAGGAAAGAAAGCAGTCATCTCAGTGGACAAACTCTACATAAACGGACAGTTATACCGCAGCTAGGACATCACCCCCTGGTTATACTAGCCCCCCCCCTCTCATGTAAACAAACTCTCTCTCTTCCTCTCCTACACACATGCACTCTCGCTCTCTTCTCCCGCTACACAGACCCCTGCCCCCTTCCCGCCGTTGTCTACAATAACTCATAAGGATAATAATAAACAGTCTCGCACCAACGTCTCGCTCCGCACAGTATGCGCTCTGATATGCTGCGCTCTCTATGTTCTTCATTGTTAAGTGTTTGTGTTTTGTTTCCTGTTCCTATGTGTGTAAACTATACTGTATATGTCCCTTTTTTGTTTTGTAATCACATGTCTAGCCCTGCAAGCCACCCCCTCACAGACACACACACACACACACACACACGAACACACACACACACATACACACACACACACACACACACACACAGACACACACACACACACTCAGCATAATGAATCTCTCTCCTTTTGATAACAGTCACCCAATATGTCAGCAATAAAATTCGTTTCCTGGAATATCCGTGGCATTGGTACTCAGGCAAAGAAAAGTAAAGTATTTAATCATCTCACCTCACTCCATGCAGATATTTGCTTACTACAGGAAACACATCTCTCAGAATCAGACAACATCAAATTACAATCATCTCAATTTACTCACTCATTTTCATCACATTTCAATAAAAAAACAAAGAGGAGTTTGTATTTTAATCAGTAAATCAATATCATTTATCCATAACACCACCATCACAGACCCAGAAGGACGTTTTATCATCATTAACATATCAATCAACAATACCCCACTGACAATTGGTAATCTATATGGCCCAAACACTGATGACCCGTCTTTTTTTCATAACTTCTTTTCATCCATATCCAACTTTTCTGACTCCCCAATAATAATCGGCGGCGACTTTAATACAGTAATAAACCCATCAATAGACAGATCCAACACATCGAGCAATACACGCGCCTGGCAATCCACACAAACAATAATCCAGTTCATGAGTGATTTTGGTCTTGGTGACAGTTGGCGCCTACAACACCCAACTGTAAGAGAATTCTCTTTTTTTTCATCAGTTCATCATTCATATTCACGCATTGATTTCTTTCTTACCAGTAATTCAATCATCCCAAATATCTTTGAGCATCAAATCCACCCCATCATCATCAGTGACCATGCCCCAGTATCATTCAAATGGAACCCACCAAGACCACACAAACCAGCCACCAGATGGCGCTTTAACACATCCCTCCTGAAAGATCCTGAATTTAACAACCTCATCAAAAGAGAGTGGGCATCCTTCCTGGAAGTAAATGATTCCCCAAAGCCATCCCCCACACTTCTATGGGAAACAGGTAAAGCCGTCATCAGAGGAATTATCATCTCATATTCAGCCTATAAGAAAAAGAAAGAAAACAAACAAGAATCTGAATTACAAGAAAAAATCAAACAGCTAGAAAATGTCAATGCAACTAACCCAACAGAAGAAAACGAGAAGAAATTAAGAAAATATAAACTAGAAATAAATGAAATCCTGAACAAGAAAACTAACTTCATGATCAGCAGACTCCGACAGGAAAACTTCCATCACAATAACAAATCCGGTAAATATCTCGCAAACCAAATAAAAAGAAATAAGGAAAAATCCACAATCTCCACCATCATGAACTCAGCAGGGAAGCCAACAAACTCACCCGACAAAATAAATCAAATATTCAGAGAATTTTATGCCAACCTGTACTCCTCAGATAATAACCCTAAGGACGAAGACATCAGATCATTTCTCATCAGCCTAAATTTACCCCAACTCTCCTCTGAACAAAAAAAACACATTAGACACACCCTTATCAACTGAAGAAATCCAATCTGCCCTCAATAGAATGCCTAACAATAAAACACCCGGTCCTGATGGCTTCCCTGCTGAGTTCTACAAACACTTCTGGTCCATCTTAGCTCCACTTTTCCATAGAATGTTAACCGAAATACAACAAAACTCCAGATTTCCACCCAACATGAATACAGCTTCCATCTCACTCCTTCTCAAACCAAACAAAGACTCCACCCTGCCTTCAAGTTACCGTCCCATTTCACTCCTTAACGTCGACATAAAAATGATCACCAAAGCACTCTCCCACAGATTAGAAAAAATAATTCCATCCATTATTCACCCAGACCAAACAGGATTTATCAAAGGAAGAAACTCATCCAATAACACACGCAGACTATTCAATATAATGCACCACTCAGCCACACATAACCATAATTCAATCATAGCCACCTTAGATGCAGAAAAAGCCTTCGACAGAGTCAACTGGTCATTCCTCATCCATACCCTACACAGTTTTGGCTTTGGGGAATCATTTATTAACGGGGTTAGAACACTTACACCTCACCTACAGCCACAGTTATTACTAACGGACAAACCTCACAAAGCTTCACTCTTCACAGGGGGACCAGGCAAGGTTGCCCACTCTCTCCCTCTCTGTTCACCATTTTCATTGAACCCCTAGCAGCAGCCATCCGTCAGAACCCCCTCATTACAGGAATCCAAACTCCCAACATGCACCATAAAATCAGCCTTTACGCAGATGATATATTACTTTTTATTGAGAATCCACAATCATCACTACCAGAAGTAATCAGAGTCATCAAATCATTCTCCCTTCTCTCTGACTACTCAATAAACTGGAACAAATCCTCCATACTCCCATTAAACACCAACAGTCTGGATGTGGCAGCCCTTACAACACCCATCCCCTTCTGCACAAGTCACATCACTTATTTAGGCATCCACATTTCCCCCAGGCTGTCAGAGCTGATCAACTTGAATTTCACTCCACTACAAAAAACAATTCATGACGATCTCCAACGATGGATGAACCTCCCACTATCCATTCTAGGCAGAATAGCGACAGTTAAGATGACAATCCTCCCCAAAATCAATTATCTCCTCTCAATGATCCCCACTCATCCACCTCTCACCTGGTTTCATTCCCTCGATTCATCCATCAACAAATTTTACTGGAAAAATAAACCCCCACGAATCAAACTGGCCACTCTCCAAAAATCAAAAAGATTAGGCGGACTCAATGCTCCAAATTTTCATTATTACTCACTAGCAAATCAACTTCAATACATCTACAAATGGACCCACCCCACTCAGTCAGATAGCACTTGGTTAGACATAGAGCAAACAGTTAGCAAAGACATCCATATTTCAGATTTACCATTCCTTAGTCAAACTATCAAAAAAACACCCCTGTTTCCAAAACCCCACAATATCATCGGCCCTGACAGCCTGGTGGAAATTCTACAACATTACTAACTCCACTATGGCACCTTCACGTTTCACCCCGATCTGGCACAACCCAGACTTCATCAGCAATAAACAACCACTATACTTCAGCACTTGGGTAGATAAAGGGATTACTCACCTCAAACATATCTTCAACAATAACATCCTGGTTCCATTTCCCCTCCTGGTCCAGAAGTTCGGCATCAGGAGCCATCAATTTTTACAATATCTACAAGTTTCATCATCCATCCAATCAACAATGAAAAACAAGAATATAAACTTAGACCTCCCCCCTTCAGCCTCTACATTCATAAACATCTCGTCCTCCAAAAAACTTTTATCTAAAATATACAAATTATTATCACAGGCCGATACATCACCCTCCATACCTTCAGAAAAATGGGAAACTGATCTCTCCATTGCTCCTGATGCCGACTTCTGGCCCCAAATCTGCCAGAATATATTCTTCATGACAACAAATGCCAATTTACAACTCATACAATACAAAACCCTCCATAGAACTCATCTGACTGAACTCAAAATGCAAAAAATGGGCTTCTCATCATCTGGAAACTGTTCACACTGCTCACTAAACTGCACAGATACCTACATTCACGCAACCTGGCACTGCACACCTGTTCACCACTTCTGGAGAAACATTACAGAAACATTATCCCAGATCATGGGCTGCCACATCCCACTTTCCCCCTCCCTCTGTTTATTAGGAGACCTATCCACATTAAAACTTGACAAGACACACACCCGTCCACTTCTAGTGGCGCTGACTGTCGCCAAGAAAACTATCCTCATGAACTGGAAGTCTCGGAACTCCATACACATCATACACTGGAAAAACCTGCTCACAGACTACATCTCCTTAGAAAATACAAACTCCTCTGACAATAATCATAACCCTACCTGGTTATCATTCATCACTTTTCTACAATCATAATCTGCCACAAACCAGTCACATCAACCACCTCAGTCCCTTGATAACTTAATAACTACCTATTATTTTTATCTTTCTTCTCTTGCCTGAGAACCAATAGCCACTGGACACACATATATATATACATACACATATATACATATATAACATACTACATGACTACTAAATAACAAATAAATGATGTAATTTCTTTGTTTATTTATTTATTTGGTGCAATTTTTTTTTTTTTTTTTTTTTTTTCGTCTATTCATTTATTTATCTATTTTTACCATACACACCCCATACTCTGACAAACAAAACACATGTATATATATAGGTAGAGATGCAATAAATTTCCCTTATTGTTTATTTATTTATTTATTTGTTTTTTTTTATTTTTTTTATGGCACTCTGTACATACACTGCTAATTGTTTACTTCTATTATTATTATTATTATTATTATTATTAATATTACTATTGTGGTTATTATTATTATTATTATTATTATTATTATATTTATTTATTTATTTATTTAATTTTTTATTGTTATTTAATTTTTTATTTAATCTCTTTTTTTTTTTTTTTTTTGGGGGGGGGTTAATTGATTCGACCAATAGTTATTACTATAACTATTATAATTAACATTCTTGTCATTGTCATTTTCTATTATTATTTATACTTATTTATTTACTTATTATTATACTTATATATTTATACTTACTACTTACCACTCGGGTCCCTGCTGGGCCACGCTTGTTGGGCCACGGCCTGTGATCTCTTTGCCCCTCCCGGCCTTCCCACTCCCCCCAATTCCCCGCCCTGGACTGTTTTCAGGTGGCACATCACCCTTTTTTAATGCACATCACACTAGTTTAGGAAGAGGAGAGGGGACACAACCAAATCAGATTACAATTCATGACAACCCCTCTCCTCGTTTTTAATGCACCACACACACCTCTTAAAAAACTACCTCATATATATTTAACAAAAAAAAAAAAATAATAATAATAAAAATAATAATAATAATAATAATAATAATAATAATAATAATTAATAAATAAAATAAATAAATAAATTAAATAAATAAATAAAAATAGATAAAAATAGATAAATAATAATAATAAAGACTATATATATACATCTAGACATAGGGTAAGGTGTTGTGCCGCATACAGTCCGGGGCACGCGGGAGTGGAGGGGGGAATCCGGGGGTGTTGGGGGCTGCAGGCTGGTCCCGTGTGGGTGGGTAGGGACCTGAGGCATTCCATAAATTTAAAGACCTCCCCTCCTCCTTCACCCTCCCTCCATATTATTATTATTGTTACTCATCATCTTTTATTAATATCGAATTTCATTATTATTGTTATTATTCTTACTATTATTATTGCAAAAATTATAAGTTGGCATTGTGGTATTTCTGTTTTGCTCTTTTCTTGCTTCTATTTTCTTTTAATTTTCTTATTTATTTGTTTATTTATTTGTTTATTTATTTATGGCTTGGTTCCTTCTATCTACTCATTTCTATTATTATTATTAACCCATTAGCCTGTCCGACAATTATATTATAATATTTATTATTATTATTATATATATTACATGTATATAATACCGTTTCTCTTACTCTCAAATCACACACACACACACACACACACACACACACACAAAACCATAAATGTTGTTGTTTGTTTGGTTTGTCTGTCCTGTATTTTCACTGTAATGTCTTATTGCACAATTAATTAAAAAAAAATAAATAAATAAAAAAAAAAGAAAAGACTTTCTGACAGCAAGGTAAAATGGTGAAAATAAATAAAATACTTAAACATGTATTCACTCTTTTTAGGTTGACCTTTTTTTAAGAGGGTAAAATGCATTTTATTGCTGACCCTGTCCACAGCAGTACATTGCTTTACTTCCGTGCCAGTACTCCTGTCTGCTTCTCCGCCTATCGATAAGTACCTCATACAACCCCACTTCAAATATTCCAACTTATCCCCCTAATTTTGTTTTCTTTTAACTAGGGTATAACTATGATTCTTTCTAAACTTTAAAGTGGATATAATCAATATTTTTTATATTAATAATGGTTCCATCCATATTGTTTTGGTTTGAAGTGATCAAGTTTTAGAGGTACTGCTGATAGATATGTCCATCTTCTTTCCATTATAATGGAACCAAATGGCACTCGGCAATGGCAGTTCATTTGAAAAACTCAACAGCAGTGTCTCTTTCCAGAAATCATGACGTGGTTACTCAAGATAATCCACACACCTTGTTGTGAGCAGGTTCATAGGAACTACTTTCTTTCCACAATAGAATTTAGTGGAACTACTTTGAAGAAGGCAGACATCTCTATGGCCAGTATTCCAAAACTCAGCAACTCACACCAAAACAATCAACAAATAAATAGCCAACTTTTTAAAAATGACAAACCATGCAACCCAATTCACAATAGACCTTAATCGACTTATTTTGTGCATAAATGAATGTTCCCAACCATTTTTACTTCCATTTCGCATCCCCTTATATTATCTTGACAAGAGCTGCAGCAATTAATTGATTATTAAATTAACTGCCAACTGTTTTGATAATCAATCAATCAGTTCGAGTCATTTTTTAATTGAAAAAGTCTAAATTCTCTGATTTCAGCTTCTTAAATGTGAATATTTTCTGGTTTCTTTACTCCTTTCTGACAGTAAACTGAATATTTTGGGCTGTGGACAAAACAAGACATTGAGGACCAAACAACTAATTGATTAATGATGAAAATGATTGAGAGATTAAAAAAGAAAATAATTGGATTTATAAGATTGTGATAGGATTAATTGATCGATTAACCATTTTGAGTTATTTTTAGTTAAAAAAAAGTCCAAACTCTCTGATTTCAGCCCCCTAAATGAAACACTGATGATGATAACTAACTAATAACTAATAACTAATGTGATTTTTTATAACATTATAGACCAAACAACTGATAGATTAATTGAGAAAATAGTGAAAAATTAATGAAAATTATCTTTATTTGCAGCCCTGATCTTGATGCATGTTATTGTAAACATATAGACATATTAAATACTTAATAAATGAGAAATTAATGCATTATGCTGGGTTAACAGGCCGTCTCATCGTTGGAAAACCATACAGAACATTTAAGACTACTGAATTCTAATAATATAATTATAATACTACTAAATTTCTTCCATAGGGTTTTTTTCATTTGGGGACCCAATAAAATCTCCTGTGACCCACCGGTGGGTCCCAACCCAGTCTTTGGGAATGACTGTTGTAGAATAAATCAACCATATAGCAGCAACACATTCAAAAGATGAGCATAACATTCTCTGCATAACTCTTACGCTCACATAACACTGAGGAGCTTTTCTGTCTCAGTTGTGAATTTATCCTGGTGAATGACCCGCCACATATTCCCGGCAGTGCGATGTGGAGTGTTTGGGTCTGAAGGCTGAGGCTTTGTGCAGAGAGCCGGAGGGCAGCGGAGCGTGGCTCTTTTAGAGTTTGATTTATAATTGAAAGCTGTGTTTACATCAGCTCTCCAGCGTCCTACAGCACAGAGAACAGTTCATAACCTGATGAAGGAGGAACCCGGAAATTGAGCCCATTAAAACGGGAATTTTTAAGGGAACTCGGAGGAAGGGACAAAGGTTAGGGTGGTCATAGAACATGGTGTTTACATTTGCTTGTACATCATTGTGTAGACTAGCAGTGCTCTGAGCAGAGGGCGAGGAAATGTTAAATCACGTCTGACAGCTGAGAAATTGACCACGTCTTGGCTCTAACACTCGTGTTGTGGGAAGTTGGGAGACTGAGATGGTGGTGGAAGCTAATGAGCGATCATTACAGTTGGTCTACTTTGTGTAATTAGAAATCACACACTGGCTATTTGGGGACATGTTGGGTGCTAAAAGCATTGTAATTCTGCCAGTGTCTCTAAAATGCCTGCTAGTAACAAAAAGTCATTATCTTTTAGTACATTACAGTCCATCCAAGGCAAACACAGCCAAATATGTAAATATCAAAATGAAAAACAGCATAAATAGATATGTAATAAAGGTACAGTGTGCAGGAATAGATTATAATGTTTAATGTATAATCAATGAAAAGAGAAGTTGTGGTAATTTTGTACTGGTTTAAAACAAATCAACATTTCTAGTCAAACAGATTTGATGCTAATTTGGTTGCACTTGAGAAAACATGTTCAGTAACCTGAAGATATTAAGCTGAACCAATAACTCTGTAGGGACTGAATTCAATACTAATCTTCATAATAGTTTACAGTGTTTTCATCATTGTGAAAACAAGCAGACATGGCTTATCTTAAAAGGACAGTTCACCCCAAAATCAAAAATACACATATTTCCTCTGGCCTATAGTGCTATTTATGCTTCTAGATGTTTTGGTGTGAGTTGCAGAGTTTTGGAGATGTCTGCCTTCTCTCCACTATAATGGAACAATTGGCACTCAGCTTGTGGTGGTCAAAGTGCCAAAAAATACATTTGGAAAATTCAACAGCAGTGTCTCTTTCCAGAAAATCCTGACCTGGTTACTCAAGATAATCCACAGACCTTTTTTCATGTAGGAACCACATGACCCATTATCACATTATATTTGAGAGAAAGTAGACAGATATCTCCGAAACTTGCATGATTTCATCATATATATTTTTAAAAATAAACAGAAGGGTCTCAGGAGAGTTGTATCTCTCAAACAATGCATGGGAAGTCTGCTAATATGTTGATCATTTTACTTTAGAAATCTAATTGAATGAGTTGTTTGACTCTGTACAGTACGTCCATTCAACTCATCCTTTCAAGTGAAAAGACTTCAAGCTAGAAGAAGTCATGTTTAAGTTCTGAAGTGTTTTGAAAATACCATCCATCCATCCATCATATATACTATACTGTGCTCTGACCGACTGGTGTGATAAGAATATTGGATTGCCCTCACAATTACATCATTCATCAACATCTGTCTCCAGATCAGATGACAGACAGGGTATTAAATAGTATAATTCTCTCCCACGTCAGTCTGACACTGCTGAGTGCTGCATGAAGATTAAGATTAAAACTGTCTCAAGAATACACATCAGCAGCACATTCATTTAACGGACCGGACATTGTAATTATAGTCAGTTCTGCTCATGTGACTGCTTATTCTTGATTGGCTTGGTTAGGTTTAGTTAAGCCAGATCACTTAAAGATAGCCTGTGAACCCGATTCATGTTACAGGCCCCTGCTCTCATAGGATACAAATCAGAACAACAATCATTGTGAGCAGCTGAGTAGACATCTATAATACGTTACACACTGCATGCATACAAGCATACATACTTATATACATTCATACTGTAATAGTTTGGGTTTTCATAGTCACTTCCTGTTTTATTTTGGTATATCTTCCCTTGTGTGTCCTTGTTGTGTATACTTCCTGTCTTAATATGTTTCCCTGCTCTTTTTGATCACTGATTCTTTTCACCTGTTCTCGTGTCTAGTTATCCTCCCCCTCCTTAGTGTATTTAATCCTGTGTCTTTCCCTCCTTAGTTGCTGGTTTGTCCTTGTCTCATTGTGAAATCTCTTCTATTTTCTCTTTGGCTTTTACCTCAGTGTTTGTTCCCCTCCATGCTCTTTTTGGATTTTTGCATTTTTTTCCTTCCTCGTATTTTGGATTTACTGTTTGGTTTTAACTTGCTCTGTTTGAGGACTCTCCCTGCTTTACATTCACATAAGCCTTTTGTATGGTTTTGTTTTTGTTTATTAAATATCACTGACCTGCTTTCACCTGTCTCCATGCATGTGTTTGGGTCCAAACCTGTAATTCTTGAACTGTGACACATACATACTTGCATACATATACAGAGACACTCAAGGTCACTTTCGATGGATAAGACAGAAATGGTTGTCACGTTTTCTCAAAGACTGCAGAACTAAGAGAGACACACAAATGAGTGATTTCTACTGGCCAGGTCTTAAAAGAAGGCACATCATCACTTTTCCAAAGGCTTAGAATATTCCTTGTTGCAATACCATTGTCTTTTGTTGTAAGTAAGATAGAGCTATAAGGTCTTGGGTCTCACCCAAAATATCAATTCATTAAGTGAGAGTTCATGAGAAAAGATCAAATGATTCAACTAAATTTCAGTATAATTTGTTACGGGTGCACAGTAGCCCAAAACAGACAAACCAAACACTGGTTCATGATTTAGCCTTTCACATTTTTCACAGCCACCTGATGTTCTCCTACAAGCTTGGAACAGGAAGGAGAGACGTGATGTTTGCAATCTGCAAGGTCACTGCTAGGCGCCACTAAATCCTCCACACTGGTCTTTTAAGCCCACCAACATGTGACTGGTAGAAAATATCCCTGCTTTTCTTTTCACTTTTAGTTTTGTTTAGTTAAATTAACCGACTGTGTCATTTATACCATGATGTTTGTCTTTATTAAATGGGGGGAAAACAGCCCATAATTCAAAAACTACACATGCTGCTTCAGAAACTTGTAGCAAATATTTGCAAAGACAACAAACTGCTAGAAAACAGAATCCAAAGACTCGAATCTTTGTTGTCGTCGAGACACGACTTCTTTCATTCCAAAACACAAATTGCAAACTCCTTTTAATGGATAAAAAAAAAAAAAAAAATCCTCACAGATGATTACACCCACCCTGAATGTTGCTATTTTCTAAGTGAAACGCTCCAGATTGCTAATTAGCGATAATAATATTCAGTGCTTTGACTTTCATGCAGGCAATCACTTCCTCCGAGTGGGCGTCACCTTTTTCCAAATGGTACATGTCTTAATTTGGAATTAAAGTAGTTATATTTTGTTTCTGATTATAAGACTAACTTTGGATACTAATCAGTTGGTTGTTTATGCGTCTGCAGCTCTCAATAACAGTAGCAGTATTAGCAGTTGGGGGGCTGACAATAACCCATATGCCTGTAGTCTACTTTCCTGTTATTTCCTCTGTTCAGCAAATGCAATTGGCACTTCCCCTGCAGTGCAACTAATGATCCTTGTATGAGATTATAAAGTATTCATGCAGCTCGTCACATTTTGCCAGCTCCATTACCTGTTTTGCTCAGTGGAGAGGAGACAGTCACAGTGAGCAGTTAAACTGGATGGATTTACAAAGCTCTCATCCCTGACCATGTATTACCTAACCTCCATGCCTAATTTATAGGAGCTGTCAGTTAACACCACTTCCCCTGACTCCATCTGACTGCACTAAGCTCTCCAAGTTTGTATAATTTTAGTTATTACTACATTCATCTCGCTGTTGTGTAACAATTGTCTGGAGTCTAAGACCCGCCCCTAGGCTCCTGGAAATATTGCATTTAATTAAATTGTGTTTTTGCACAGATATTATTTATTTAAATTCTGCAGTAAATTGTCTCTAAACCATGTAATGGCTTTCCAGCTGCCTTGAAAGACTCAGCAGTGCCATTAGAGGCAAATTTGGAAAACTCCATCTGAGTCCTACCCACAAGACAACACTGACTGTCCTCGTTTAAGATGCTGTACTCGCCGGGACACTGAATCTTACACATTACAGCCGGTTAGGGCGAGACCGCTGATGACTGGCAGCTGTTTCCCCTGTAACACTGTATTTTTAACTGCAAACACTGCAGTAGGGTATGGCAGTAAATATAACATGATATTTTGGATCATCAACCTCATCATGAATCAGTCAGGACACATGAGGGGACAGAATTTACATCACAGACTCAAAGGTTAAGTTTCCTGTTTGCAGCTAAAGGGAAAGGCTGTCCTGAGGTGCAGGAATAACATGAAAGCTCCTAAAATTGGTGGTATTTCCCTTTAAAGTCATGCCTTATGAAACCCAGTTCAATGCCTGAGTTTCTATTCAATTAAAAAGCAGAGAGCGCCATCAAGTGGTCACTCTGTGCTCTACAGCCAGTTGTTTTTCTTTGTTTCTTTTGTTGTGAGGAGAGGTGCTTGTGAGAGCAGCTCTGTGATTTTGTTAATATTACAAACAAAGGTAACCCTTTAAAGCCTGACTTATCAAATAATTGTAAGAAAATTCTATATTTTTAAATCAGTGTTTATATATTATATATGTTTATATATTATATTTCTAAATCATTTACATATATTTTTTTTTCTTTGTATCATATTTTGTCTGGCATTTATGAACATTCATTGATCATTTGAATTGAATTTTTATTTAAGAAACAAAAATGTTCTTTGCTTTTGGAAAATGCAGCACATTTCAGTTGGTTTGCTTCAACAGTTTGATCAACATACAGATTATGACAGCCAAGGAATGGTTTTAGTGAGAAGCAGTTCAGTGAGTCATTATCTACCAACCTCATGCCAACTGAAGGTCAGGTTTAGTTTTTTAGTCCACAAAACACTGCTGGAGTTTCACAGGAAAACAGTGTTGCAGAATCTCCCCAACAATGGAAGTCAATGGTGACCAGTTTTCAAATGTAAATAAATAAATAAATAAAATATGAAGTGCCTCCATGCTGCTCGTCTGGCATAATCCAAGCTTCCTAAAGCCCCGTCATGCTGTTTGTGTGTTTGTGTGTGCATACCGTCATGCCACACACACCCAGTTCAGACAGTGTGCATGTGCATGTGAACGTGGCTCCAAGCTAAGGATCTACAGAGAAGATTCAGGCTAAAAACATGGTGGAAATGACATCTTTCAAGTCAGCTTGGCTTGTTGGGGCTTTAGGAGACTTGGATTAAAGCAGATGAGCAGTATGAGGTGAACTATCCCTTTAAAAAGACATTATTAGCAGGTACTCACTTAGTAATAATTATCTGCAATGTCCAAGTGATTATAATGAGAGCAGGTAGCATATCTATACCTCAGAAATTTCCATTTCATATTCATCTTAAGATAACATTTCAATTTTTCTTTGTTTATTTATCAGTGTATTTGTGATTGTGGTAGACATAATACAGTTTGCATCATGAAATTAAATAGAGTAGTGACTGAGGGACTCATAAATTATATACCTGCTGTATAATATTTGATACACCCACGTTTTTTTTTTTTCTGTACAGTAAGGTTCATAATATTGGGTAGTTATAGGTTTCAATACAATCAGTATCCATATAAAGTTAGGTAAGATTTCCCTTCCAAAACCGTGCAAATTACTATGTGAAGGCAGCCATGTTGGATTTTGTACTCCCAGGCCGGCTGCAGCGTGCAGTGCGCTGATAATCAACCAGAGGACAGAGGACATGTCTCAGATTAGATACAGCAGGTTTTTCAGAAAAGTACTGATTTACTGATGTTTGAGGGTGTCAGAAACTTAAGTCTCCACCTTACCTGCATCATCACCCTGTCACTCCTGAGTAGGCCCGTCCCCTAAGACTTATATCGGTCAGGCCTTCACTCCTCACTGTTTTCCCTCCAAACCACCAGCCAGAGCAAAAAGAGAATTGATGTGTTATTTTGGACTTTTTAAATCATATAATACAGAATTTGTTTGATTGTAATGTCATGTATTGTTTGAAAGTAATTGTTTTGTTTCATTACACTTGATTCTTGAATTTATTCCAATATTGCTTGAGTAAATGAAAACCAAATTACGGATGCATTAATGAAATAAGTTAAACAAGTAATTTAATTTCTTATTATTGATTTTATTCAGATCAATAGTATTTTCTTTCATATTTCTTTGTATAGAACAAATCATCCAATCACCCATCAACTGTTGACCATGTAAACTGCATTTGTCTACAATAAACTGTTGGAACAGCATCCTGGGTCCTGTGTTTAACTGTGCACCACCACATCAGATGTTGTCTGAGCCAGCACCACCACAAACAGTGTAGGTTTTTCACATGTATCAAGTATTAAACAAATTGTGTTACAGGCTAGTATTTTGTATCTGCTATGTGTTATTGTAGTCGTTGTGTTTGCGCTTTTGTCATGTATGGACCATATATGACTTTAAAAATATGTTTAAGCATAAACCAAGCAAACACATAATAACCTTAAAAGAAATGAAAAAACTTTTCATGTGGATGTCCAGCCTGTGTGGATGCTAAATGTAGCCAGTTGAACAAATGAATTCCTCAGTGTGTGCTACACTGACTGAGAGAGCTGAGTTCTCCTGCTTGTGGACCCGTGCTGTCAGTGCCTACATGTATCAGGATGCATTACACATGATACATGACAGTCATGTCCATGTTGCTGTATCACCACGCAGACCTTGCTGTGAACACTTTCATGCAGGAACTTTCTTTCTTGTAGAAAGAAAGCAGCTCCTGTAGATTCTAATGCAGAAAGAAAATAGTTCCTACGTGAAACTCCTCATGACAAGGTCTGTGTTTTATCTTAATCAGGTCATGATTTTTGAAAAGAGACACTGGTGTTGATTTTTTTCAAAGGTAATTTCTTGCACTTTGGGCAGCACACGGTGAGTGCCATTGAGTTCCTTTTGTTATGCCCTGGCCTAGGGTAAACCGTGGCACAACACGAGTAGGTGCTCCCCCAGTCTTCCCACCACAAGAAAGGCCAGCAACATCCAGTACAAAGTTCAAAAGGAGCAGTTTTTATTTTGCTTCAGAGGGGGGAAAATGCCAACATAATAAACAAAAGGTACTCTAGATTAACCCTAAATTCCCTAACAAAAATAAAAGGTAAATAAATGACAAAGCCTCCTCCCTCCTACGTACTGCTCTACTATTCACAGATATTTACAAAATTGATATTTTAACTTACTCTACTCTCAATCACAACCAGCTTCAGGAAAACTCCACAGAGCACAAACTATCTCATCACAACTTTTAACAGCCTACTATGAACACACAATCATCTCAACATGCCGACGTTTCCTGGTGGTGGAAAGGCTGGAGAGGAGAGAGAGCGAAGTCAGCGCTAGGTTCAAATAGGCCAGGGGTTCCGCCCCCCTGACCAATTGCGTGCCAGTAAACAGAAGAGGCAGCCAATAGTCGGACAGCACCTGCTCCCAATTCACTCACTCACTCATTCCTACTGGAGGGAGACAGAGAGAACACACACACCAAGGAGAGGAGACACTGCGACAGAAAAACATGCAAAAACATCACAAATGACCCACAGGGTCATAACACCTTTATACTGAAGAGAATACGAATACGAAATACTTTATTGATCCCCAAGGGGAAATTCATTTGTCTGTAGTCTCATCTATTTGTATAAGAATTGTAGAGTCTGATGGCAGTTGGTATGAAAGATCTTCTGTATCTCTCTGTCCTACAACAAAGAGAGAGAAGCCTTCTACCACCATTATTTCTTTGGTCCATCAAGGTGTTATGCAGTGGATGATCCATGTTGTTTAGGATGGCCTCCACCGTCCTCATTGTGTCTCTCTCCACAACTTCCTCCAGTCCATCCTTACTCCGATCACAGAGCCAGCCTTTTTCACAAGCTTATCCAGCCTCCTTGCTTGCTTTTTTCCCAAACTTCCTCCCCAGCAGACTGCAGCATAAAATAAAACACTTGCCACAATAGACTGATAAAACATCTGCAGCATCTTACTGCAGATGTTTAGAGATCTGAGCTTCCTTAGGAAAAAGAGGCGGCTCTGCCCCTTTTTGTAGAGTGCATCTGTGTTAAGGGACCAGTCCAGCTTGTTATCCAGGTGTACACCAAGATATTTATAGTTTGTTACCACCTCGATGTCCACTCCACAAGTGTTCACAGGCTGAAGAGGGGGCTTGGATCTATGGAAATCAATGACCATTTCCTTTGTCTTTGAGGTGTTTAGTATGAGGCAGTTTTTATGACTCCAGTCACTGAAGGATTTTATCAAATCCCTATATTCAGATTCCTGTCCATTCCTTATACAAGCTACAATAGCAGTGTCATCTGAGTATTTCTGGATGTGGCAGGACTCAGAGTTATATTTAAAGTCTGCTGTATACAATGTGAACAGGAATGGAGCCAGGACAGTCCCTTGTGGAGCCCCTGTGCTGCTCATTAATGTCCCAGAAAAACAGTTCCCCAACCTGACAAACTGTGGCCTTTCTGTCAGGTAATCCGTGATCCAGGAGACAAAGGAAGAAACCACCCCCATCTCTATGAGCTTGTTTTTGAGTATGTTGGGTTGGATGGTATTAAATGCGCTTGAAAAGTCAAAAAACATAATTCTTACATAAGCGCCAGATTCTTCCAAATGAGAGAGGGAACGGTGGAGCATGTAGAGTACTGCATCATTCACTCCAATGTGTTCTTTGTAGGCAAACTGCAGGGGATCAAGTTTGTCTTTGACCTCAGGCCTCAGAAGACGTAGAATCAGCCGCTCCAGGGTTTTCATGATGTGTGAAGTAAGGGCCTGTAGTCTGTAGTCATTTAGTTCAGCTGGAGAAGGCAGACATCTCTACAGCTAATATCTCCCAAACTTGGCAACTCACACCAAAACTATCTCAATGGATAAACAGCACTACAGGTAAGAGGAAAAATGCTTTTTTTTTTAAATTTTGGGATGCACTGTCCCTTTAAAATGTCATATAACTTCTTTTTGCTGTGGGTTTAACCCAGAGGTCTGCAACCTTTACTCTCAATGAGCTATTTTTGGCCAAAATAAAGAAAATAAAATATCTTTCTGAAGCTGCAACTATTAAATTCTCTGTGTATTTATTTATTTGGATTTAGCATCCAGGGAGACTTAAGAGTAGCCTCCGGCAAAACTTTGAGGAACAGGTGCCGAGCCACAAACTAAGGCTTTGATGCACATTTTAGCTGGTAAAATATTAGTTTTAATTTAAAACTTTTCTCTCTTTTGTTTTATAGGATACATACTTTTACAACTGGAAAATGTAAGAATCACTTTAGGTATACAAAAATAATAAATGAAAATTAAAATGTTAAAAAAAAAAAAGGTCATTTATTTCCATGTAATTTTTTGTCAAAGCCACAGGGAGCTACTGGAAAGGGATAAAAGAGCTGATGTGGCTCCGGAGCTGCAAGTTGCAGACCCCTGGCTTAACCACTGCGACATCAGTCTAATATGCACTTATCCTCGTACCAGCTTACAAAAATAGGTACAGTCAAAGATAATTTTTTCATACATACACCAAACTCCGGAATGTGATGCCATATTATCTTAGAACAATAACCTGTGTTACACATTTTAAACTGGCATATAAATGCTATCTGATGGAAGGACACACAACCACTGACTGAATCCATAATATCTGCACACTTCATTTAAGTCTTTGCCTTTCTGAAAGTCCAGGTTGCTGTTTGTGTTTTTATTTTTCATCGACTGTCTCTGTTTTGTGATGTGATTTTGTCTTTCATGTGCTGCTGAACAGGAACCTGAAGTGAACCAGTTTTTAACTGAGTCAGGCCTGTTTAAATGTAACTGATTTTGTAACTTTTAATCTTTTCCTGTATAATAATAAATGAAATGAACTGGAACAATCATGGAGGGGTAGATACGATTTCATAAAAATCTAAAAATCTAAGGGTAAAATGAAAAAAGTATTCAAACAACAGTTTGACAAATTGTAGAAAATAATTTATTCAGCACACATCTTTTCTTCCATTTCTCTGACACACAAGTAATACTAGAGATGATGAAGTATTTAACACTGTTGGTTGATATAGAACCCACAAACTGAAACACACACACATCTTTAGCTCTAGCTATCACCTGTCTTCCCTCACGCTTTCGTTTTGGTATAAGATCTCCATCATAAACCGAGATTCAGACTTGATGCAGTAGCAGTCGGGCCTCGCTCTGATATGATCCAGGATTTCTCTGAGACCTTCAGCTCTTTGGTTCCTGTAGATCAGAAGGACAGAGCATCCAGAGGGGCCGAGGAGCTCCTCTCTCTCCAGAGCCAGCAGGTCTGGAAGGTACTGCTGGGGGTCATGGTCCATAAGCACCAGACTGAATTCCTCATTGGCCATTTTTATCAGGCTCAAAATAAGAACGCAATGTTGGGATGGCCTCAGCTGAGCTAGAAGTCAACACCTGGAACTGCAGAGAATCAGAAGAGGACCAGAAAAAGAGTTAAGATCCCTCAGTTAAATGTTTTTAAAGGTTTTTTTTTTTTTATGTAAATGTAGTGAAGTAAAAAGCTAATCTTCCCTGGGCGTACCTGAGAGTGTTTGAAACCAGCTACAAGTATGATCTCCTCTCCTAAATCTGCTGTGAGAGGGTCCAGCTCCACTGTGATCAGTCTGCCAGCAGGGGGCAGCAGACGCAGCAGGCGGACAGAGGTGTAGCCACAGTGCGTCCCCAGCTCCAACACCTGGGAGGGACGGACACGCCTCACCACTTCATCCAACGCCTCAGCTAGAAGAGATGACAGAAACAGGGAAGGTGCTGATTTCTCCATCAGCTTTGATCATTTTCAATCACAGCTTGATGCTGTTGTGCCATTAATGCATAAATCCAAGTCCTACATATTTTAAACTTAATGACTTGCCTCATCCTTTCCAATCATTGACCTGAACACTGTGGACACACTGTAAAACCAAATGCTCACATTAATTCATTGTAATAAGTAGTGAAAACCTAAAACTTCAACTAATAATTTAGGAAGTTTACTGAACATTAAATAATTGTTTTATATTATTTAAATTAATCACTTCTGTCCTGTAAAAAAAAAAAGTTGGGAAAACTCTTTTGGAGTTTGATCAAAGTCTCAAAACTCAAAAAGTTGTCAAATAAACTAAACAAACGTCTCCTGACCTATAATCTTTTGTTGAGATAATTTACATTTCTTCTTTAGATAAAATTGAATCTTTGAGTTTTAGAAATATAAATTAAATTGAAATGCACATTTTTTTTTCTAAAACTCAAAGGAAAGTTTCAAGTGTATCTAAAGAGGAAAAGTAAAAATTATCACAACAAAATATTATTAGTCGGTAAAACATTTGCAAAACTTTAAGTTGAGCTCAAAACTCAAAAGTCTTTTGAATTAAGTTGCCTTCAAATTTTGACTTTTTTTTCAACCATTTTGTTTTTACAGTGTGTTAACTTGGCATGGGGTGAATGACAATTCTGAGCTTCAATTTTCCAAAAATATTTGAGTTGGCTTAATCAGTCATTTTAATTTAACTGTAATCACAGAGTTCACAATAACTATATTTAAGCTCTGATAACCTCCAACTTTCAAAAAAAAAAAAAAAAAAAAATCATGGCAACCAATTGCCTCAATTTTTTGTGAGTGTTGCAAACTTATTTCGGTTTACAGTGGATGAATTTCCAAAGAAACAAACAAACAAAACAATATAACATTCTTACACTTAAATTACAACTTAACATACTCATATCTGTCCTGTTGTAACATTGTATGGGCCAATACATTTTTTTCATCCATCAAGCCAGTTTTCTTCTGCAGAGACGCTACATTAGTGCTGCAACTTTTCCTAATTTAAAGACACCATCTGCCCCACTGTTTGTTAAACTGAATATTTTGTCCATATTTGTCATTAATAGAATTTAAACATATGAATTTGTTTACAAAGCTCTTCATAAGACTGAAAGCATTCCTAAGGTTTTCTGAAATTATTCTCAGTTCAATTCAGATCATCACTCCTATAAAACCAGACGTCCAGTCATCTTCACGTTCCCTCTGTTAAAACACATCTCAGCCAATTTTCTGGAAAAAATCTAGGACCCGATTGTGGAATGATGTTAATAAGCTCCAAGTCAGTTCCTGTCAGTGTTTAAAAAAACATCAGAAAACACTTTCTTTTTAGAGAATCCTACAACTTTCATTAGTTAAGGGTCAGGTTTTTTGAGATATTTGTTTATATTGGTGGACATATTTTTCTTACTTCTTCTTTTTTCCTGAATGTATCATTTTTCTTCTATTACCTTTTTGTTTGTATCATTTATCTTTCATTACTTTTTTGTTTGTACCATTTTTCTTCATTTACTTCTTTTCATATTAACAATCTCTGTGAGACATATGATATATACAAAAAAGAATTTTAGGATTTTTGAATCTAAAAATGGTAATCAGTAGTTGTCTTTGCATTTTGATTTGCTCTGATTTATAACTGTGGGAAACCCATGATAAGCCTTGTAGGCCTTTGGCCTCCTTTGCACATTCTTGTTATTTATATTGTTTTGTGTATATTTTGTATGTGCTAAATGAATCAAATCAAATCAAACAGAAAGCACCACTTTTTCAAAGCCAATATTTTTCCAATCAAATCACCTGTGGGCAAAATAAATGAATAGTAAAACAATGACTGCTGTATTATGAATACAATGTGAAGAACCTATGTGTGATGGGTGGGCAGTTAGATGTAAGATACAAATATAAACCAAAAACATGTGACACATCAGATGAAAGACTAAATTACCAGTGTCACTGTTCATTTCAAGAGTTACATGTACTTTCATCAGTTCTGTGAGATTTTACCAGAAAAAATGTAAATTTTGTCTTACATTTCTAATTCATTTGCAAAAACATTTTTTGGAAATGACTCTGTATACTACAACTCAAGACATGTTCATTACAGAAGCAGAGAGAAAGAAACTAGAAATTGTGGGTGTAATTGCTGACTAAACTGATGCTAAATTGAATTGCTGACTTTAATTTGTATGGAGAGGCAGCTAAACAAGCATGAATAGCCTAGTTGGGATCAAAGTGGGGTCTAATTAGTATGAATGGGATTTAAAAGTTAAATGAAACTCATAGTGAAAGATGTGGGAGGTTTGAATGGATTTTCTGGCTTAAATTATGAATGAGATGTAGATACAACCTGAAAAGAATATGAGTAGTTGGAAAATTGGAAAAGGTGTCAAAGCTGCTAAATATAGCATGAAGCTGGGAGCTGAACTGCACTGCTGTACTAATGGCTGGAAGCTAAACTGCATATCTGGCTGAATTTTGTGTGATGAAGCAGTTGAAGTAGTATGAATGCTGAATGAGCAGGAACACTTGGAAAAGTGGAATTAGTCTAATTAACATTAATGGGACTTAAAAGTGGAATAAAACTCATATATCACATACACATATTACATATATTACCAGCGATGGCCTAAACTGGTAATAGTCAAACCTTAGTCTTACTCCTTTAAATGTTCATATCCCTGCACCAGAGAGTGACTCGGACTCTGACTGTGAGTTACTAACTTGAGTTAGTGACTCACACTTGAGTCACATTCAAGTTGCAAATGAATCAACGTCAAACTTGTAAACTCTTTTTATTGACTCCAAATTTGACTGGGACTCTTAATGGTGACTGATAAACAATAAAAGTCTTTCAAATTTTCCAAACTGCTCAAAATGTATCATTGTGTGCACCTACCCATTCAAAACACAAAAAACTGTGCTGTCACAGTAGCCTTCTACCTTAAGTTGCAGCATTTGGATAATCAAATGACCAGTATATATATTATTATGCTCCTGGAAACAGATAAAAGCAGGTAAATGTTCTCAGCTTATAGTCTTGAGCTGGAGTCAGTTTTCCAGATTCAAGTGCAGTGAAGTTTCTAGAAAGAGCACCAAGTCTGTTATGTATGAAATCAATATTAAGGCTTGAGATCTGACACAGATTGTGTTTAAGACTTAAGACTTTGGCTTGTGTTTTGTGACTCATTAAAGGGGAACCTTGGGATTTTTCAACCTGGACCGTATTTTCTCGTGTTTTGTGACTAATGGGAACAATAGTTTTTGAAATTGGAAAGTGCTGCAGTCAGCAGAGGCAAAACTACGCTACAATATAATCCCTCCGGGAAACTGCACACCATCAAACTACAGTACATCCACTTAAAGTACTTAAAGTAGTCTCAACCTGACATGTCTGACAACATAATGGAAAGGATCACTACAGAAAAAGATCATTTACATTAGTTACTTAGACACAAAACAAGGGAAAATAGCTTGAAAAATACTGGTATAAAGTTACCCTTTAACATTTCTGCCCTACAACTGAGTTTTCTTCTTGAGCCAAAATAGTTGCTGGCAGATAATTGTATATGTGTCAGTTTTACAGCTTTATATCAGGTTATTGTTTCTACATATTAATCCTAACCTCTGATATGACGTTATTTGGAAGTTCCTGTATTCTGCCTTTGCAGAGTGTACCAAAAATATTGGGTCATATCAAAGCAAAAGACGGTAACTTCCATTTTATCTGACTTTAGCTTTAAAAAGCAGAATAATGACAAATATGATCAAATCATTAGTCTGATAATGATGTAGTGCTGCAGTCAAATGAAATTGCACCTTTTACTGTTATTCTTTACATTACTGTTATTATCATTATTTACAACTGGGATGGCCAAGGCCACACAAAGGGACCGTTAACTGGGTAATGCTGTGCACACACTCACCTCACTTCTTTTTTAAATACACAGGTTAACTTAATTTGCAGTCAACCACACCCCAAATAATTTCTTTATTTTCCTTTAGCTTTACACTGTTTAAATGGAGTGCACACATTTACACACTGTAAGGTTAAAATTAGTAATTGTTTGCTGTCATATTAATTTTTTGTCTTTCTTTGAGTTACCATGCTGGTGGGAAGTATCATCCTGGAGAGGCAAAAGGTGTGGCCAAGGCGCAGAAGCTGTTAAATCCTGTGGCCAGCTCATCAGGCCGTACCATCTCCAGCCATGTCAGAGGGGGATCTGGGTTTAGTTAGGTTTTCCTTTGTATTAGTTTTAGTTAATGTCTATTTTGTTTCCCCCCTTTGTGTTAATTGGTTTGGCCGAGCCGGTATATATGTTCCCTCATGTTTGTTCAGTTTTGTTGCTGTTATTTTGAGTAGAGTTCTATTTTGTTGACCTCTTTTATAGGCCTAGATATTGAGTTCTAGGTTTATATTGTTTTGCTTTTTTGGGGGGTAAATAAAAACCCTATCTTTTTCAACAAACTCCTGTTCCCCTCATTGCCTCACTGCTTGGTCCCTGACAACATTTATTATTATATTATGGTACTCTTGTGATGTTCCAAGGAACTTTTAAAATCAAATTATTTCAATGGTTTTGGGATGTTTCGAGTGTTTGAAGCACTAATATGTACAGTATATTCTAATCAAATAAAATTTTAAATATAAAAGGCAATATGCTGCAACAGAAAAAATATTAAACACCATTAAACTTTTTCTGATAAAATGACACTGACTGAATAATTTTAGTGCATTTTCACAGCTGAGATCAGAGTTGTTGTAGTGGTGAGTCTGAGAGTTATGACTCTGTGGCCTTATTTTAATACTTTTCTATACTCTTGTTATATATAGCAGTATAATGCACATAGTTGACATATTTCTTCATTTTCGTGCAGATATTTTACTGTAACTGAAGTTACAGTGGTTTGCTGTGGTTTCTCTGCAGCTTTTTGCAGTTACTGTAATTTCGACCTCCTATTTTCTCCAAAATAAAAAACATTTGAGAGAAGATATTTATCCACATGACAAAGGATGTCTTTAATGTCACAAAAATGATTCTAATTCATTTTTGGGGAAAAAAAAGAAGTTACTGCTTTCTCCTTTGTAGGACAGATTTCTTCCCTGCACTAATTTTACAAAGACAATTTCTTGTAACTTTATACACCTGGTACATAAAGGGATTCTGAAGCATACTGACCAGTCTCTTTACTGATGCAGAGGGAGGGGTGTGTCTCAGCGTAAAGGTCAAAGGTCTCCAGGATGCTGTCAACTTTGCCATGGGTGCATTTAGAGAACACGAAAGCATGTGTGCTCCTCACGCACACTCTCCCTCGCACCAGCCTCAGTGCCCAGGAAAGAGCTCGACGGCACAGCTTGGCGACATTTGCGCGATAACGGCTGGATACCATGACGATGGCAGGAAGCAGCGGGACAGAAACGACCATGAGCCACATTTTGAAAAATGTGGAGAAGACAGGAAGAACTGTGGAAAACCTGGAAAGTAGAGAAAGTGAAATCAGTTATTTTAGTTATTCTAATTCTGATTTTGGTTTATCCTGACTTATTATTAAGAAGAAAGAAATCAGTGACTCAACCTCCTTTATTAGCCATGATGAGTCATAAATTATTTCTATTTTGGTTAAAAGGTAAGTCAAAGAAAATGCAAATGTTCTATATGTTGGCATACAACTGTTCACTGTGTCTCACTTGATTTTACTTACTTTTGAAATGGGAGCATTTGCCAGCATTTCAGGACATTGTGGCAACACTGTGTACAATACATGTGTTATTATGACTAGACCAGGGTTGTAAATTTTGTGCATTTGACAGCTGAAAATGCTAACAATCTATTAATTGATTAATCATCAATAATTGGTATGATACAAAAGAAACACAAAACAATGTCAGATGAGGCACAGTTAGAGACATTTCTAGACTGCTGATTAATGATTGATTAATACATTTTTAATCGATTAAATTCTTAATGGCAATTAATCTATTAATTATTGATCATTAATATCCCCAGACTACTCATTATTATTATTACTGGGGACACAGCTCAAATTTTCAAAATGTTGGTTTGATATTCTTCCTTCAGGGACCCCTTTAGTCAGTAAACTGAAGACCCCGACTTTTCTTGGATTACTTTCAATGCCTAACAATAACAGTACAGAACAACTCATAGTCTGTACAAACTGCAGGTTTCTTAAAATGAGCAATTTCACTGAATTTTGAGTAGATTATTTTCTGTGAATATTGCATCAGAGATGAGTTTTCAGGGTATTTATTATTTCTCTGTTTGTATTATGTCTCCTTGATATTTGGCTATTGTTCTAATTAGCTCTTATACTTTTCTAATGGAGGACGAGGCTATTTAGCAGAAAGTGAAGGCTCTGTGAATATAGCTTGAGTTTAGTCTTCACATGCCCTTATCCTGCGAGATTTTTCTAAAGTTTCTTTATAACAATTTCATTTAGTCTTCTTTTTAGAAAGTAACAAATAGCTCAGTTATAGGCCTGTAGTTTTATTACACCTCTTAAATCAAGAAGGCCCCTCTGCCCCCCATGAAGTATTGGTGAGAGTGGGAGTTGGGACCCCCAGATTGGCAGTCAGTGCATTAATCATCATAATCATCATGCATTAATGTATGATTTACATTTTTAAAAACTGACAACCAGTGAAAATTGCCTCTAGCACCCCCTGTAGGCACAATATGGCACCTCTGTTGGCATGAGCCTGCAGAAAAGTTTCAGTTCTTAAATCAATGCACCTTTTAAATGCAGGACTGTCAAACTATAAGTCATGTAAAGCAGAGAGTCTGCATATTTTACTTCCAATCAAATTCTACAGTAAGTGAGTCACTGGATAAATCTGCAGTTAAACTTGAACAAAAACCTGCAGACTCTCATCCATCCTTTGGAGACTCTAAGCACCAACCACTGCAGTATGTTGAATCAGCAGTCAACTCTCAATGTAGTAAATACACCTACTGATAGTAATAGTAAGATATTGATGGATTAAACACTCTTTTATTAGTAAACTGAGTATATGTATTTGTAGTTCCATAAATGTACTTCATTTTACAGGCAATAACAATGACTAGCATGCTTTTGGTGACACACTGGACATGGCAGAATGGAACAATATTGTTCAACAACACCAGATCAGCTATTTCTGCCAAGATTTAGGGCTACATATATCATGAAGCTTTTTTTTTTTTGCAAAACCCTGCTATAATTTCTAATCTTATTCCTCAAGGCACTGCCCTCCATATACTGCATCTTGTAACAGCTAAAAAACAACTGAATAACTACTTGATTATATAATAGTACACAATACTATATAGTTTAAAATTGGAAGAATATGGATTCTGGATATTCTTGTAGGTTACAAAAATATTTGTAACAAAGACAATTAAAATTTTAAACAACAGTGAACTGATTTCTTGAGAGAAAAGTAATTAACTATAAGGAACATAGAAATGAAGTAAATTTATTAGCAGTAAAGGTGTTATACTTGCAAAGCGACCTGATGCCCGTCAAAGTTGGGAGTGCCTCCTGTCAAACACAGATGGGACTGTCACTCCTGGGAGTAAAGAAGCTTATCAGCATAATGAAAACAGCCGGCTGACTGAAAAACAAACAATGATTTTCTTTTAGACACAGAGATCATGAGACAGAGCTGATGTCAAAGAAAACAACACTGAACTGTTGTTGGTATCCAGGAAATAGCAGCCTTAGGTACGGAAGAGAGGAGTGGCAAGTGAGTAGATCCTCTTTACAAAATGAACACACACACACTCACACCCACTGTCTGCCTGCCTGGGAAGCTCCTCCTCCCACTATTCAGTACTGCTGCATTACTCCACAAGAGGTCAGCAAAGATGTAAGAATATCACCAAGCCTGTGGAACGTCTTGATTGGTATCATCCAACCTCAGGGGCTCTTAAATGTATGTATATGTATGATAATTATTATATATGAATAATATTTATAATAAATATATAATATTATAGTATATATATACACCACATATTATATATATATAACCATATAGAACCTTCAAAAGTTGGAATTTTTCAATCATATCTCTGTTGTCACTGTATTATTGGCATTGTATCTTATATCATTAGAAAGCCTGTTCATTCCCCTGCCCAATGACATCCAGTTTGTAACGGTCCTGCATTTGTGGGATGAGCAGCACAGCTGATTATGTGGGAAGTGAAAAAAGTGAAATGTGCCAAATTTCCCTGCAAAATGTCAAACAGAATATTCTCCTGTTGGTATTGACTCTATCGTTTTGAGTGGTTTGGTGGATCAGCTGATTGAACTCTATCAGTAACAAGGAACAAACAATTTTACACTTTATTCATTGAGCGGGTGGAAGAACCACACGCAGCCACGACAGCCTGGCACCTCCTCCTCATGCTGGTCACCAGCCTGGTCACACATTGTTGTGAGATGGCACTTCATCTCTCAACCAGGATTTGTCTCAGGTCAGCCAACATGGTTGCATTGATCACTCTAGCACGTATAACACGCCCAAGCTGTGTTCAGTTGCGTTGAGGTCTGGGTTGTGGCAGGCTGTTCCATTCTCTCTACTCTCACATTCTGGAGGTAGACTGTGACAACCCTGGCTCTCTGAGTGTGAGCATTGTCATCTTGGAGGATGGGGTTAGATCCCAGATTGTAGAGATAAGGGATTGTCACAAGCTGCAGAATTTCGTCCCAGTATCTTCCAGCATTGAGTTAGCCTCCAGTGGTGACATGCTTTGTTTTGTTAGTGATGAAGATGCTGCCCCACACCATGATACTGCAACCAGCAAAAGCTGTTACCAGATTTGCTTGCTCATGTTTTGTTGCCAGTTTAAGGATTATAGAGAGAGAGGACATTTATTATGTCCCCCAAAACAGCCTTTACACGACCCTGACAAGACATAACTGAGTGAGGGGAAGGTGAATTTGAATTTACCATTAAGTTATAGAGGAATTTTCTAATTACACGAGGTTTAAAGCAATATTCCACTCCTAGGATGATCATCCACTCAGTATGTACTCACCTCTATGCCAATGTGAGGATGGGTGAAGATCTTCAGTTCAACAATCCTGGACTTTCAGCAGTCTTTTGTGGTTAAATTTTAGTGTCGGCTTGCGGGCTCTTGGATTACACCACACGAGCAGGATGGAGACATTTTGTGTTTTTTTTGTGTTCTTTTTTTTTTTTTTACATTTTATCTGTGGTCACCATTCACTGCCATTGTACTGGATTTGGCTGCAACTCTGTTTTCTGCTGAAACTCCAGGATTGTTTTGTGAACTGAAGATCTTCACCCATCATCCACATCGGCATAGAGGTGAGTACATATTGAGTGGATATCATCAAGGAGTGGAATATCACTTTAAGGTTGTCTTTAAAACAAAGTAAATGGGGCAAAATACAATAGAATTGTATAGGCCTGGTGCAGGGAAACCCAGGTGAAATGACAGTTTACCCAACTGTTTACCTGCTAAATTGATTTGAATTTTTTTGTTCTTATAAGGATTCTGTTCCAAATGATCAAAAATAAATCAATCACTTCAAAAACTCAATTTTGCCAGTAAAAAGCTAAGGTAAGCTAAGTTCACCTGGGTTTCCCTGCTCCAGGCCAATACAATAAGATTAATAATGAAATGATCACCATGAAAGGCTTCCAACTTGCAACCATTATCATGTATTTTGGGATTGCGCAAAACTTTTTTCATAAATGCTTGGAAACTGTATTTCAAATCACTATTCCATTTGACAGCCTGACAATGTATATGGTACAATAACACTGAATATTCATACTACAGCAGACAAATATTTAATGAGAATGTGACTTGTTGGAGGGGAAAAAAAAAACCCTGACTGAAGTGGTTACAACCAGATGCTCCAACATCAGAAGACTGATTAAAAATAATTTAATGAAATCTGCACAGTGGAGAGGCTCGCTTTTTCTATAAAAATGCAAATGGACAAATTCAGAGGAATGTGGTCAAAGTGGATTAGGTACATTATTATCCAGAGACCTGACCTGCTTTATTTGAAATTGTCATCTCTTATAGACTATTGCAGAAGTGAGGAGCAGTGTTTCATGGATAAATGAATTTGTGTGACATTGTTGGTTCAAATGTTCATAGTTACTTTAAGCAAAATGAAAGGGAGAACAAAAGAAGGAAAACAATCTTATTTAAATAAGGCTTAATGCAATTATTTGAGTTATGTCTGTATCATTACTGTATTGTACTGATGTAACTTTCTTGTATCTTTCAACCCTGGGCTGTGCATGATCTCCCTAATGAAAATAAATACATACTTTTGAAACATTTTGAATTTTGCCCCATTTATTTTGTTTTAAAGACAGCCTGAAACCTCATGTTGAATTAGAAAATTATGGAAGTGATGTGAGGATAACATTTTTAATAGTATCATTTTGTTAATTTCCTTATTATGATCAGTGAGTAGAGGTCAGAGTTGGCCCTTTGTTTTGGGTGTCTCTGATCTAAATCGGTGAACTCTCTGCTCTCATGAGTTGCCCCATATAGTGAAATTGGGTGTAGGATCCCTAGTGAGTTGCTGCCCTCATTGGCTGGTGGCAGAGCGGCGCTGCTCTGTGTATTTTTGGCCACTGGAGCGAAATCACACTGCGGTGTGCGCGTCCAGTCAGCCCAGCTCATGGGCCAGCTGCGTCAAGACAGCCAGATTACTACCGGAAACACAGCGACGTAACTACCAAAATAAAAGCTTAAATGGCTGAGTAGCGGAAACGAATGGATTATGTGCAGTAGTAGGTTAAGCTACCTGATGAGGAGCATCATAAGTTAAAGTAGATGATGCCAGTGGCGGTTCTCTTGCATGAAAAAAAAGTAAATAAGCCAAAGGGTAGGAAAACTTGCCTGCTATAGTTAACAGAAGATAAGCTTGTAAAATGAAACGTTTTCATATCATGTTCTCTTATCCTCATAATATCATGTTCTTTTATCCTCATAAATGTCATGTTTAGTGTGAACTAGTTCATATCTTCATTGCACACAAAAATAAAAATTCCGTTGAATCTTTCTTGTTGAGTTTGTACGTTTGTTTCGTCTAAATAAATGTTCACTGCTGGTTGCAACTTGTCAGTCGTGCGCAGCCATTTGAACGTTTATCAGCCGTGTCTAGAAGGTAACCCCAGACCCACGAAAGATCTCGCGAGAGTGATCATTTTCCCCCTAACTATGATTTTCCCTAAAACTAACCACGCGTCTCTAAATAACCTACCCTGACTTGAATCACAGTCTTGTCACATTATAAAACACAATAAGTTTGTACAATATGCACAAGAAGAAACACTGCGTACAAATCTCGCGAGAGTTTTGCAAATGATCATCATTTCAGTTGGAGAAAGGAATATGGGCGCTAACGCTGGGTTAGCCAGGTGTGGTGTGAGACAAAATGCTATTAGCTTATTTATGAAGAATCATTTGTGTGACTCCAATGTAACATTTCTAGCTCATGTAAGAGTATCTGCTACATGTAAGAGCAATGATAAGTCCACACTGAGGGAAACGCTCAGAGTCGGACTGTTAATGGTTGTATGTGAAACGCTGAAATGAGACAAATGAACTGCTCACGTTAACTGTTGTAACGTTAGACACGTTTTGTCTCGTGGCTTTTTCAAACTTTCACCGCCCTTCAGATTCAACTTTTTAGAGTTTTGAAGTTGTGACTAAATGAATGACTCTTAACTGCACACTGTTGCCCTCCTGTTCCTACAACATTATCGTTAACATCAAGCTGATCATACAGTCGGTTCTGAAGATGCTGAACGGGGCATTTAAAAGGTGCGTTAGCGAGGGTGAGTGTGTTGCATTTAAAGCTTTTATTTTGAGCAGGCGAACCGGATGCCACGTGAGTGTCTCCGGCTGACTTGACTGAGCTTGTCTGCCCACAGACTCCAGCAGGAGCGATACCGGAGCGCAGGAGCTGGTTCGTTCGGTGCTGCTGCTGCTGCAACACCTACAACCGACGGAGGAGAGCGGGCTGACCGACACGGTTCACGACTCATTTTGGTGGAATAACGCGGCACTGAGCTGCTTTTTTACAAGCTTTAATACTTGGGAGAGCAGAGCCTCCTCGCCAATGGCAAGTCCGGTTGCAGACATAGGACCGTCTCATCAGCATCACCCTGTGACCGAGGCGGCCGCAGACTGCGCGTTTCAGGAGGCGCAGAAATGGATAGAGGCGAGTACCAACACAGAGTCCAGACACTGTATTAACTCCTCGGCACTTCCCGCAGGTGTTTTGTTGTCATTGTGTGGCCTTAGTTACAGCTTTGCAGCCTGTGTCTGCAGCAGTTTGATTTTATTGCTTCGTCACCTGTTGAAAGGTGAATCAAACTGCAGTAATGTGACTCAGATTCTTCAGAAAAATACTGATTATACTCCTGTGAAGTTGCTGTGGTGTGTTACAGTGTGTGTATCGCTCAGCAATGCATTTATCCCAAATATGTTAAATATATAAGTATTTTAATCTTCTGCAACACAACATCAGCAGAAACTGATATTGAGATAACAACTACCGTATTACCCTTAAAATAGAAAGAGGCATTTTAACCTCGAACTACGTAGCCTTAGTACAATTATACCGTAATATCCCAAATAGGATGATGCACATATTTGTGCTGGACCCTCCTAAATGTTGCAGCAGGCTGTCAGTTGTTTTTGGTGAGGGCCATTGTACAGTAGCTGTGGCTGCTGTGGGGCCTGGTGCGTGTTTGGCTGAAAACAATGAATGCATCATGTGGAATGGATTTTTGCCTCATTGCGAGCCTGGTGAACAATAATCAGACAAACGAGGTTTTGTTCTGGGAGAATTTCAATCACGACACTTGCCTGCCCCCATTGCATTTGACTTTGTCATCCTGCAGTGGGCTGTCCTCTTGTCAGCCTTCAAAACACTGATGACTGGCTGATTATCTGTTGCATGTTTGTAGGAATGCAGCCTCAGCTTTGCAGATTTACATAAAGGCTGAAAAATCTGATCTGAAGCCCACTGTGGCACGAATTGTTTCTATGAAGTGAATGATTCAGTGTAGCAGGGGCAGCAGGGATGTTGCTAAGTATTATAGGGCCTCTGCACAGGCGGGCATTGGGCCCCCCATACTCGTCCTTGTTTACATTCAACTAACCATTGACACATTGAACGGATGACCCTATAACCTTGTTTTCCCATACTTTAATTAATCATCCACCATTTAAAACAACAAAAAAGGTTGACAGTAGAGCTGATTTGTTAATTGAAAGAAACGATTACAATGTTCAGTTATTCATTAAAGTAATTTTTCAACAGAATGTCAATAGATCTCTGGTAACACCTTCTCCAAGGTAAATATTTACTTGTTTTCTTAGTATTCTCAGTTAGAATTGAATACCATTACTGTTAAATTGTGTTTTGGCCTTTAGAAAATGTGATAGCAAATGATTCATTGAGAGAATAATCATCAGTCTTGCCACATTTAATTTCCCTCCTGTTCCTGCTTTTCTCAGTTAACATGAGTCTTATTCTTATCCTTTTATTTTTTTAAAATAATTTTCAACCAAAAGCCATTTAGAGTAAGACTGAATGATTTAGAACAAATATCTAATTGCCTGATATTGCAATTGCGATAGGCAATATTAGAGGGAACAGTGACTTTTTTTTAACATCATTATTCTCATTTTCATTGGAAAACATATTAAAATTATTATGGTGTGATTTCTGCCGGGATCTGTATCAAACAAAGATACTTTCTAAGTCTGTAGAATATGATGTGTAGGCCAGGACATCTGTGCAGCATGACAATATTTAATTTAAAATGGTATTTTGGGCACATTTTAACAAGTATCTTGACTTCTGTGATTTGAAAATTGCATTAGGCCGTATTGTGATTTCAGTAAAATTTTGATTAGTTCTTCAGCTGCAATTCAGAGAACATAACAGTTTTAAAAACAAGTGTTAAAGGAGGAATATGTCACCATTGCACCTGCAGAAATGAGTACTGCAGTCCAAACGCTGAGTTGGAGCCATAGACTGTATATTGAATAGGTTGTAACCCTGTTTAATATATGATCTGTGGTTGAAGTGAGTTGTTTCCCCCTGCCTTCTCCTCCCCAGACGTGGCAGAGAGAGGCAGGCTGCAGGAGCTCTGCAGGAGCGCAGGATGCACGCAACCTCATAAATTGCCAATAACAAGCAAGCTTTCCGTGTAAAGTTAAGTCCGTTATCCTGAAAACAAAAGCTCTCTACTCTTAAATAACACACTTAGGACGATGAGTTAAGTGACTGGCTGTCTCACTGCCTGCCAAACTCCATTAACATTTTGCTCAATTTAAGAGTTATAAACATCTACGCCTTCTACAAAATTATTAATGATTTCTAATGACTCATAAACAGACACTTGCTCATTTAGCGAAAATTCAGCATTAAATTGAACTCTGATTAATGTGAAATGGATATACAAAAGTTATTCTGGTGGTAATTTCATGATTTATTACAGAAAATATATTACAGATTTCTTCTTTAAGTAGAAAGATACTGTACGCTTTAGTGTACCAACATTGCCGTAATATAAATGCTGTAGCATTTTTAACTGCCGTCTTTGTAGTTTGATGCAGCTTTGTATACTATGTTTCCAGTGCTTAACTGTTATTAACACTGTACAGTGAATGTCGAACGTGAATGCTTTGTAACTACTTAAGTCATATTTTCAGAGAAACATCACTATATTGTATTATTATCTGTTACCAATATCTGACAAACTTTAAAAAAAACAGCATTGTATTGCTCCAGTATTATTCTTATTGATGACATCAGTAGACAGTTAGATATTTGATAGATCCCATGTGTATCACTCAATTTAAAGCCTCTGAAAGTTTGGCTTGAAATATTAAAAATGCATATATGATACCAGCATTGGCTATCTCATTAAGGATCCACATAAATACGAGTTAAAAACGTTCATAGCTATATGGAAACATCTCATGTCGCTGTTGATTTCCATAGAATGAATAGGTGTGGCAGATCACATTTTGATTTCCATCCCGCTCAAGAGTACGGAAGCTAAGAAACGTACTGCTGTGCACGGAGGCAGCAGCAAATATATTTAGCCATCTAAATAAAATCAATGTATTTTTATGATTGGTTTCCAGAATTAATTTATATTTTTCATAACAAATGGCTGAGCATAACCACAGCCAATTCAAACTTAATATTAGGAAAGTGTACAAAGAATTGTGTACAAAAATGACTACTTTTGAATTTGGAGTAAAACTAATTTCTCATTCTTTTTAGATGCTTACATTTACTTACATAAGACCCTAATGTAGATAGTTAGAAGGCTGTTGTGGATTTGGGTTTCCAGTGGCTTTAAATAAAAGATTAACAGCAGAATAAAAACACACATTTATTACTTGAAAGCAGGTATGGCTAACAAGTTTTCCTTGTGTCGCACCTGCACTAAGACTCTTAATAATTCCAATGTCAATACTGTTCAGCATGAAATGGGGCAAATATTGGATAGTAGTAGTATTGGCTTAGCCATATTGTTGCGTCTGTGCATATTTATTTAATCTTAATCATCAGATGCCATACTTCATTTGTATGGATCAGACTGTTCCACCCATAATTTGTAGTGTTAAACACTGGTGTATTAATCAGTCAGATTTCTCATTGCTGCAACTTGACTGTAACACTCAATTGACTCTAAGAGTGTATAAAACATGGCACTAGAGTTTGACACTAGCAGTTTTCTGATGTTTTTAACTTTGGATATCTTACTAACAACCTCTTATGTGTTTGTAATTATTACCATACTATGTTTAAACTAATCCAAGTGTATAACATCTCAAAGTAGTATTGAAAATGACAGCTCTGCTTTAAGAGTGTCAGGCGCCATTACAGGCCTACTTAGCAGCACCAACTCCTTGGAGGCACATATCAAATCTTTAAAAAGCCACTACTGACCTAGAATCTTGGAGGCAGATCGGGGCTGAGCGCTGAAAAGGTGGGAGTGAACTGACACCACTCCCATGTTGTTGTTCCTCCATCACTCTTGCCCCATGGGGACTGGTTTCATTACCCATACACACCTGGTGACAGTCCTTCGCTCACCTCAGGGAACCAGAGACAGGTCACTGGTTCCTGAATGAATACAACAGCACAAAGACTCAGTCAGCATCCCAGCAGCCAACATTTGACTGCTTATAATCAACTGCTGTCATAGATAATGTCAGGACTTGAGGCTAGAGGTTATAAGACCAGGTCCCCTGTTTACCATGTATTGTCAGTGGAAAAATGTGCAAAGAAACTTGAGCTGGCATCGTCACAGCTTTGTTTTGTGCTGCTCACCTCATCACTCATACATCCTTGTTTGGGAACAAAACTTTTGAATGTCTCTGCCTGTCTTTTGTCCTCTTGGTTCTTTCCATTTTAGGTTTGTACTCCTAGCTGTCAATAATAATTGTAACTGTTTATATTACATTAAAGACCTTCAGGTGCATTATTGAATTCTTGGGTGAGGAGGCAAATATCTCAATCTTGTGACTTTCCAACGGTGTGCCATTTTAAACAATGGCTGTCTTGTACATATACGTACAAGAAATCAGTCAGATAACATAGACGTGTTTTGCAGGGGCATGTTTCATCACTTCCTTGTGCTGTTTTAGGGCCTGTTCACGTAGAGCATGTTTGGGGGGATTTTTTTAATAACCTGAAGCAGTTACTCATTAATTTTGGTTTATTTTGGCATGTGAGAATAATTTGAACTGCTGTGCACTCACAAACCACGCAGCTGTTGATGTTGAAACTGCTGTTGAAAACCAGATTTATGCTTCTCTGTCAGCATGTTGTGCTGGTTCCACCATAGTTGCATCTATAGAAGGAAGTGATTAATAGTTCTGATTGTACCCTGTAGATTGCTGCAGCACCACTAACAATAAATGGACTTATACTGCGTTATCAGCCTGTGCCATACATTTACTGCACACATAGAGTATGTCTTTGCTGATCTTGTGATATAGGGTGATGTTGGGATGCACCATAAATTCCTTAGTTAGATAGCTAGATCTCAATGTTTTTTCTGGTGGTTGAAAAGGACACTATGGACATGCAATTACAAAAACGTAAATATGTTTATGTTCTCATTTTTGAAATGGCTTTGCTAGACGATAATGAGAATCTTCAACTTGCGTCATGTCATCTTCACTATCAACAATCTCTGCCATCACTGAAGACATGTAGGAGAACACATGAGAAGCTGCAGGTGACCGATCACAGTTGTGGTTTCCATGTGGTGTTGCCAGAGCCCTGACACATACATTTTGGAGAAGGTGCATATGACAACCAGGTAATAAAGTACATTTTCCACCAAGTTCTTTGATTGAGAGAGATAATTTTGTTCTTTCAAAGCAACCCTTATTGTCCACTTAAAATGACAAAATAGTCCTTTTAGATTAGTCACCATGGGAACTGAGCTCAGACAAATGGAAACCAGTGGCCTTGTCTGTAAAATCCCGACACCTTGATGAAGCATTCACACCTGCACTCATTACTTTCTTGCCCGCCGCTTCCTCTCACCATCTCGTCAGTAACGCTGTCCTTAATGACGGTGTTTAGGCTCCTCTGAACTTCAGAAGAGACTGGCTGGTCCTTTGATGAGGGTGGAAACCTTCAGTTGGTGTGGTTGATTGATTTGTGTCTGAGCCACAGGGTGTTTGCATGAACGGAAACACGGTGAAATGATCTGACTGCTTCTTTTCCGAAGCACACATCTTAGTGGTTTGATGAATTGTCTTTTTTTCTGAATGGTGGTAGAGGACTATTGTGCTGTTGGCAAAATCTTAGGAAAGCATATCTGTGAGGAGATAATTCGTTAACTAGAGTTGTGTAATTTTCGTCTTGATTAAAGGCATTTCTGTAGGAAATTAACATGAAGATTATACACTGGAACAAATGAAGAAAGTTTAAATTATGAAACGGAAAACTTAGAAGGAAAAGTGAAGCCAGTTTGGCATGTGGAATGTAATGAGATATCTTGTCAGTTTTAAACAAAGTCAAGTATGAGAGATTAACTCACTGAAGTATTTTGGGTTGGTTGCTTTTCCTTTGAAAGTCAGTCATACTTGATAAAAGCAGACAGCGTGGAATAATAAATGAAGTCTGTATAGACTGGCACTAAGCTGCGTTGCGAAGAAGCTGTCTTGTACAACTTAGAACACGCTACATGATTTAAAGCCTGCTTAAAATGAAAACTTGACATGACAGCTGATTCTGCACTTGTGTCTGCACAAAAGGGCAGGTCATCTTGCACCGTGTCTGCACATTAACTTGTAGTTTGCAGCTGCAGTCTATTTAAATTTTCTTTCCTGCAGCCATAACAAGGGGGTCACAATTTTAGTCTCCCAGTATTTTTTTTTCTCTCCACCCCTGCCTACTTGGAGAGTCCAGCATGTGTCTGAAGAAGAAAAAAAAAAAAAACAACACTTCAGAGACAGCACAGTGTAGATTACCGGCTGTTACATCACACTTGACACTATATAGACAATCTTTTTAATGAAGAATTTGAAAATGTAAATGACAGTTGTCAGGGCTCAAAAGCAATGACGTGTTGATGTTGACAAATGAAGACTAGATAGTCTAACAATGGCACAGCGATTAGTGCTTAAAAAGACAAAACATTTAAATCAAAACTCGAATCATGACCTTAGAATCGAAAATCAAATCGAGTTGTGGATTTGGAGAATTGTAACACCCATAGACATAATTTTAATTTTACATTTTTGTATTTTAAAAAGAAGTTCATATAACCTATAGTTTATGCAGAGCGGAGGGTAAGAAAGGCTCAGATGTAGTTAGCTAAGATGGATGATTTCATATTCCACAGCTCGGACAGAACCAAATCTAACTGACATCACTATTACAACACCAGCTGTGACTCTTCAAATATTCATTTATTTTTTTTTTTAGTAAAGTACATTTAAAAAACTTAACAAATATACTTTAGATTTTATAGAGCAATTTGCCAAAAAATTCAAACTAAATGCTTTAACATAATAACCAGATTTGCCCATAAAATATACTGTATAAATATATGAATATATAGACCAATATAGCTTTGACATATCAGCCGATAATTTATCGATCCAGACATTTATCCTGCAGTCTGACAATATTCATTATTGGTTAATCTGTCAATTATTTTTTTCAATTACAACAGTTTGGTTTATAAAATATCAAAAAATTGTGAAAACATGCCAATAACCACTTCCCAGAGCCCACACATCCCTGTGTCCCAAAGGTATTCAGTTTACTGTAACATATAACAAAGAGAAGCAGCAAATTCTTACGTTTGAGAAGCTTTTTTTTTTCCTATATTTGCCTGATAAACTTCAAAACAATCATTATAAAACTGTTGAGTTTTTTTCACTATTGATTGACCTGTGTCATCATATCTACAAAAATCAGGTATTAAATGTATGATGCTTTGTCTTTTAATAGTCTGTTCATGTTTCAAGTTTTGTGCTGTGGTTCCTGCAGAAAAGTGTCAGAATTAGATTGTCAAAATCAATGTGGTCGGGGCTCTTTGCATACTGCAATATCCCCATGGTTATTAGCGTGATTTCCTTTTTATTTTATGTGAAAAATGACGTTTAATTGTCTGAACATGGTGCTCAGGCTCTTGTTGCTGCTCAATATAGCTGCGTTATGTGGCAAAAATGTATTCTGTAAATATTTTTTTCTTGGCAACATGTCTTTTTTTCCAGAGCTTGTGTCTGAACTTGTTCAGTGTCTCTTCTCTATTAGTTCCGTATTATCTCTCATTCTGTCTAACCCTGAACCCCCACCTCCTTCTATCCAAGTCATGGCATGTTTAGGGGACTGTGAATAATGTTCCATTGTGGCATGCCTGAAAGGCAAAGTGATACAATCTACATGTCAGTGGCTGATATCATTCCAGTGATATCACTGTACTCAAACAACAACAATCAAATCACTGACTGATCCATGTTATTGGGTTATGCATAGATACCGTGACTGTAGATTTAATGTTCACAGTATACACATAAAATTTTATCTTTGGACTTAGGACACCAGAGTTTTTGGTATGTGTGCATTGTTTTAATGTGCATGTAGAAGTTGCCACAAAAAGTTTTGGTACTTGTTCTTTTAAGTTACAACTGAATTGGAACAACATGGCCTATTTTTCAAAAAATAAATATTGCGGTTAGTTGATTGCAAAGAGGCAATGGAAGCAGCGGTTGTGTTTGACTTTCTCGTTTTACGTCATTTTGAGGGAGAGGGTAGTAAAAAATCTGTCATAATCTATTTTTATCTGTCATTTTAATTTTTACTTTTTTAGTGATACTTGGACGTAGATTATTTAATAGCATTCAATTTTCAAGAATAACCATAATTTGTAATATACAACAAACTTACAGATTCTGCATTTATGAGGGCATGGACAGGAAAAAGATGGACAGAGACGTCAACTGTGCGGTCACTTTTCATGTCAACAGTGGAGGTCTGCTGACAGCACAACGTGCTGCAGGTGGCCGATAAACATAATTTCAGCCACTCTCTTGTCCTTCATCCTTCATCAGTCCTTCTTCTTTCACCTCCTTTATCAACCACATCATAATTTCAGTGTTGCCAACTTGGCAACTTTCCTTCTAGATTTAGCAACATTTCAGACACACTTGACAACTTTTTCTAATAAGCGATTAGCATCAAATTTAGTGACTTACTCAGATCACCAGGGAAAATATTCAAATATGTTATAATTAAATTAATTTCCATGCATTCTGCTCAGGGTAATGCAGTCCACAGCTCTTCTGCCAACAGTGCTGGGGTCTCTCCCTCTCTGAGCAGAGTGCAGGTGGTCAGTTTTAGCCTGTGGGGGAGGCAGGTTATGAGCTTCTCTCTCACTCTTTCCCTCCAGATGTCTGGATATGTAAATAATTTATTGATCTTCTCCCTCCCTTCGTGGATTTAAAAAAAACTTCTTACTTCAAATATATGATGTCCCTGTTGAGAGTTTGTGATTATTTGGCTAAAGATTTCTCTATCTGTCTTTTATATGGCTTAAGGTGACCTCTCCTTTGCTGCAACTGACACAACCACTTGTTACAGCAGATCACTCTGTGTTTTAATCTGTCAAAATGACAGACGTCCTGCAGATTTTTCTCATTGTAAAAAGAAAAAAAGTCAATGATGGAAAGCATTTGGTTAACATGACCTCTGAATGGAAGACATCCAATAGAAAGTAGACTACACTGCCAAACAAACAGGTTTGTATCAATCACTACATAAACATAAGTGAAATATTGACAGTAAAGACCAACCTAATCCAACTGGAATGAGATGCAGTAAATCGGGTTAAAATGTCATGCGGGACTAGGCTTGTTGACAGCTCCTGGTGTTTGCTACGGAATCTTTGAGTTAAGGAGAATGGAAACAATGAACCAAGCCAAGCAAATGGGGAAAGAGGGTAATAGTTGCCAAAGAGTTTTTAACACTAATGATGATCCTCACGCATTGTAAGAACATGTCTCCTTTCCATTTTTCCATAAACCTAATTTGGTTTAAGATCCATTTAACTCATTTGAATAGTGGTCAACATACCACTGGCATCACGGTTTTGCGATTGGGTCAGATTTGATTGAAATACTGTTTTAGTGCTGTGTGTGTGTGTGTGTGTGTGTGTGTGTGGAAGAAAACAGTCAGAGGCTGTTGTTACTGCTGAGCAAAGTTTTCAGCGTGAAAGAAATAACTGACATCCATCATGTTTTGCCTCGTTTATTAAAATGAAAGAGAAACCGAGTCAGTGTGGAGAGATGTCAGATATGAAATATGGATGTTTACCAATTCTGCTGTCCACAATAATAAGATTTGGGTGAGGTGTTTCAGCTTCATACCTGGACTATAAAATTTTAATGTTTTGAATCTGCACTAGTGAGGACTCCTTTTCTTTTTGGATGTCATAACAGCAACACAGAATGAGAATTGTAATGCAGCACACCTCTCTGTTATTGGCCCCGGGCTGTTTTGGGAAGCCAGCACCATGTGCTTAGAAAGATCTTTTATTTCCTCCTGAATTCATCCATGATGTCATACCCAGTTTAGGGGCATTGTCAGTTTTTCCTGCAGAATAGACTGATGTGTTAAGTGCTCTGCTTTCTTGTCAGTCCATGAGAGTCACTGCCATGACTACAGGCCATAGAAGAATGTTATTTTAGACGGAAGCATCTGTCAGAGGGTTTAGACTAGATTGAGGATGTCCCCTTCATCACTTACCTTAATGCTCCGATGAGCTGGAAATACATGGTCTACCAATCCCCCCCCCCCCCCCCCCCCCCCCCCCCCCGACTAATTTCAACTGCCCGAGTTTTTAATTTGATCTCTCTGCATTCACAGCTACATTTACGACATCTGCTGTTTGTTTATTGTCAAGTTTAAGTGCAGTCCTACAACTGTATTTAAGGAGTTTGGACTGAATGGGATAAATAAAAATTAGGGGTGGGGGAAAAATATTGTATTGATACACAAACACCAAGTATTGATTTTTTTTTTTTTTTTTTTTTTTTTTTTTGGATAAATTATTAATACAAGTCAAGTCAGTATCACAAATCACAATTTGTCTCTGTACAGTGTGCGACACCCTCTTCCTGTAGACCCCTGAAAGAGTAGGAAAAACTCCCCAAATGCAAATGAAACAGATGTTGACGAGGTTTTTCTTCAGGGACATAATTTATAGTTGAAAATAGGTATACCCAGCATATCGCAAAATGTTTAAAACTGCAATTATATTGTATCATGACTTCAGTCAGTTTTTCTCAAACTTTCTTACTTTCTTGAGAAAATATTGAGCTCTTCAAGTACCATCTTACTGTTATGTGCCATTAGGTTCTACAAGCGGTGTGGACACTACACTGGTGCTTCTTAGGTAGCCACGAGCGCTTGCGCTTGGTTCACTGTCATCTGCTTAATTTTCAAAATGCTTCAAATATTCTCCTCCTGATCTGAACTTCTTGTCGTAATAGTTCCTGTATGGAGCCATGATTGTGTTGCTCTTAAAGCATTCATTTTCTGCATCTTTTATCTCCACTTATTATCTTACCATTACAGTTTAGCTCGTAACTACCGGTAATCAGGCTGATATTGTAACAAAAATACAGGAAAGACAAAACGTATTTGGTTCTCAGTGATCTGATATTTTATGTATTCATCCATCCATTTTCTGTAACCGCTTATCCGTGAGGGTCGCGGGGGGCTGGAGCCTATACCAGCTGACATTGGGCGAGAGGCGGGGTACACCCTGGACAAGTCGCCAGTTCATCACAGGGCCGACACATAGAGACAAACAACCACTCACACTCACATTCACACCTACGGGCAATTTAGAGTCACCAATTAACCTATTATGCTGCATGTCTTTGGACTGTGGGAGGAAGCCAGAGTGCCTGGAGAGAACCCACGCAGACACGAGGAGAACATGCAAACTCCACACAGAAAGGCCCTGCCGGCTCGGGGATTCGAACCCAGGACCTTCTTGCTGTGCGGCAGCAGCGCTAACCACTGCGCCATTGTGCCGCCCATATTTTATGTATTTTCATGTATTTTTCATTATGTATTTTTATCATTCAATTTTTGTAATACTTTGATAGCACAATGTTTTTAACTTAATTAATTTCTTTATTTAAGTTCTTCCGCGTACCACTAGGAGAAGCTTGCGTACCACAATTTGAGAGTCTAGGACTTAAGTATAGTGATAATATTGCATTGTCAATCAAAATAGTTGGGGATTAATGTAATAGTTGATTGATAATTGATTGATTGTTGCAGCTCAAATTCACAGCCCTACTCAAAACAGTGTTTACAGTATAGGGGTTGCAGTTTAAAGCTGTAGACTGACTATTTTATGGATACCTCAGGGGAAGGTGTGGGTACTTACCAGGTCATTTTCAACACTACTAATCATGATCTTGAACAGAATCAAACCCTACATTTATCCTTGTTCAGTAAGTATTATTAACCAGTTAGCTATTTATTTATGTTGCCTAAATTCAAGCATCCAAAGTGTCATTGTTTAAAACAAGTTCCAATATAACCATCAATGTTCTGCTCAGCTGAGCTATAGCTGATACGAGTGCAATGTAAAGTTGGCTGCTGTAGTTTTGACAGTTTGATTGACACTCTTTCTTTGCCAGTACATAAATCAGCAGCACACAGCATCAGTTACTCACACAAATGAGAAATCCCTGAAAGTAAAATGCTAATCACTAATCCTGTGGTTATGATCTCCTTAATCTCAGCTGAAGCCTCCTGTCCTCTCCCAGTAAAACAGGGAAAAGAACTGGCATGTTGACATAGTAGCATTAGTGAAAGAGCAAGAACTTAGCTGTTTAAGACAAGCATTTTTATGGCCCTGTCAATACACTTTTGTCTTCTGGCATTTCAGCCACCTAATACAACTGTTATTTTTTTCAAATTCTGACAATACTATTTCAATGAGTGCTATGGGAGGCATCTTATGTCCACAGTGTGTTAGATATGGCCAGATCCTTTCGTGTATGTACTGTATAATTCAGCAGATTTGGACAGTTTGTCCAAAGGATGCCATGCCATACAAACACAAAATCCACGTACTAAGACAATAATGCAGTTGTCAGCAAAAGCCAGTCTGACTCCAGATGGTTCTTTATGAACACACGCAAGTTTGGGGTGAGAGGTGATCATGTGGTGGATTACCAAAGTAGATGGGAGATTAGCCCCCTCCTTACCACTATGTGTGCATGTTTGTACATTTGTGTTCATGCAGCCACTGAGGCAACACGAATCAACTCAAGGTTATTCCACAATCTGTCGTTTCTGGAAATCCACAGTGACACTTTGGCAAATAATCACCACAGTTGCCCGGTTTTCTAATTTTCTGTAGCTGATCTTGAATGCAACATCACTGATCATTAGCTATTCTGGTGTTCATGTGAGTCCTACGGCTGCTTGTAATGCCCTTCATCTCAAGGAGCTTTTTAAATAAGGCAGTGGATTTGTTGGCTGCTGTTCACGTTCAATAAGAGCAAAGTGGATATTAGAAGGTTATACCTGCCAAAGTAGTCACACATAAGAATTGAAGTCTTTTGAAACAGGGAGGAAAAGAAAGGCCTAATGGCTCAACTTATCTAGTAAAATCCACAGGCACTTCATTTCACAACCAAATATATTCAAATAAAGTAGGGTACTGGACAAGATGAAAGCAACTTAACCAGTTAGGTTGATGACAACATATCATATACAGCAGTGTCCTTACAAAATTGATATTTTTATTCCCTGTACCGTTTATAGTCAGTATGGTTTGTTTTTTAAGAATAGGATTCTGAGCTTCATTCATTCATTCATTATCTGTAGCTGCTTATCCTTAAAGGGTCGTGGAGGGATAGGAGCCTGTTCCAGCTGACATTGGGTCAGAAGCAGGGTTACACCCTGCTGCCACCCAGTTGCCAGTACACCATAGGGCTGAGACATAGAGAAAAACAGCCATTCACACTCCCATTCACACCTACAGGCAATTTAGAGTCACCAATTAACCAACCTGTATATCTCTGGACTGTGGGAGGAAGCCAGAGCAGTTAGCTATTAGTTGAGAAAAAAAAACATAGACCTTAAGAAAGATAAATTGTTTATAAAGAAAATTTTTCTCTTCTGTCTTTGGTACTTTCATATTGATTAGATTTACTAATTCCAGACCAGGACTCAATAATAAGGATTGCCTGCTTGCCTGGGACAAATAAAATGCCATGTTGGGCAAGTAAATCTGGCAACTCACTTCTTTGACATGGCAGTGGTAAAAAAAGAATTCAACTATTAAATTATTTGCATAGTCGATTAATAGTTTTTCATGCAAAATGGCAGAAAATGCTGTTTTCAGCTTCTCAAATACGGAGGTTTAGAGGTTTCCACTTTTTTTTGTTCATTATCATATTAAACTGAAAATCTTTAACAAGACATCTGAAGACATCACCTTAGACTTTGAAAAACTGTAATATACATTTGTCACTATTTTTCTGACATTCCAGCCCTAGATGAAACATGACATTTAACTTTAGCTTTGTTATTTAATAACAACTAATAAAACAATTTGTACAGGGGCAAGTAAAAATTGACATTGGGAAAGTAGATTTCTGACCCACTTGCCTGACCGGGCAAAAAAAACACTCCAAACATTAACATCACGCCCTGCAGATTTTCTTTCTTTCGTTAGAAGTTAATGTAGGTTTATGACTGGGATTTACTCAATCAGAACTAGTTTTTATGACATGTTGTCCGACCACGTCTGAAATCAAAATTCTTTCGTGTTGTCCCAAATGCAGAGTGAAAAGCTTCTCTATCACAACGTACAGAAATGATCATAGCCCCCCAGTCCAGTGTCAGAAAGGTGTTGGGAGAAGTGCTGTCTAAAGCTATTCAAGCAGATCTGATGAAGTGTACTTGCTCCATTTAGGCCTGCATGAGGCTGACTCTTGTGCCACTTGATGCCAAAATTAGCTATTAAATGAAAAAAGCTGAAGAAGGTCCTCCCAAATATTATTAAATAACTGCATTTGGTCTTTTGATACACCAGTGACCTGTCCACTCTGTCTCTCTCCAGATGCATGCTATAGGAGAGCCCTTTGTCCACGGCGACCCTGAATTTGCCATGCAGTATAGAAAATGTCTTGATTGATAGATGGATGGATTCTAAAACAGCCACCAAGAGCACCTCACCGAGAATATCAGCTGCTCCGTCTGTCCCTTTGACTTTCTGGCTCTGTGTGGCGGTCTGTGTGTGTCTGTTAGTGCCTGATGTTGCAAGTCTGTGTGTGACAAGGTGAACATATTCATCTTGTTCAGCTGTCAGGTCTGTGTGTTCATGCATCAAAAGAGAAAAAAGAGCTTTCAAGGAGGAGAGAGCAAGGCGGCCTGGCACTCAAACTGCAGTGCGACACACACACACACACACACACACAATAAGCACTAATGTGAAGGAGGTACAACCGGCTGTGTGCCAGGGCAGTACAGCCACTCTCTGCAGAGAAGCTGTTAACAATTGTTGTTACTTGCCATAGTATCCAGTGCACCTAATGCTCAGTCTGAACAGAAACATAACTGACAGCGTGTTGTGAGGAGTGGGAGGTTAGGCATTTTAAAGGAAATTTCAAGCATGTACAGAATACCCTCATCCAAAACGACTTATAACCACAGAATAGGATAAAAATTGAATCTCTGCATCACTGTGTGTACATAGACCTGCCTTTTTGCTTGAGTCTGGCCTTTATTTTATCACTGTAAATGTTTTATCGTGGGTGTGTCCAACTGTTAGATTGGTTGTTGGCAATGTTTAGGTCAGACTCTCTGCACCCTGAACGCAACCCTAGTGTAATGATGAGACATTCAGGGGGAAAATTAAACCTAATGAGCCGGAGAAATGTTCCCTCTGTTGGTCTCTGCACCAACCGCAGCTACTTAAATTAAGACATTGCCATTAATATTTTTTAAAAGAAAAACAAAACCACTCCAAGGCGCTCTTGAAGTAGAATTTATTATACAGTGTTGTTGCTAGTGTGCTGTGCTGCTTCCTCATGAAAGCCACAGGATGTCCGAAAAGCCCTAGAGTTGTTTTCAGTTAATAATATTCCTTTGAACTAACTACAAAATGTAGTTTTACTTGTTAGACCCTGCTTTCCTTTTCATTAAGCAACAGCCAGAAACCAAAGATGATCTTGAAACAGAAACAAAAAACTCTGTATAAGGCTGCTCTGATCTGTCGTCTTTAAAGTCATCAAGTTAATCTTCAATTCAACTCCTGCTTTGTGGAAGAGATAGAAGGAGCAACCATACCAGAGTTCTGCTCTTTGAAGTCACCACCGCCACCGCTGCTTGGTAATTGTTCAAAGTCTCCAAAATACTTCACTTCCTCCAAACAGATTTTCTCAACATATTCAGGGACTCAAACCGCTCAGTCACAAGCCCATTCTCTAATCTTTGCCCATAATTACAGGCCGAACCTCTTCTGTCATGTTATCTGCCATCACTCTATTGATTGCCCTTATTCACAGGCAATGTGGGTCAGTTAGCATGCCTCCCATTAAACTCAGATTTATTGATTGTTTTCTGGGCTTTTGAGTGAAAGGTCACAGGATCAAGTTCTTAGACAAGTGGGGTAAAACTTTTGCAAATTTGTAACACTCTTCTCCAGTTCGCCCCACAGTATCTTCTAGTTAATAGCGTGCTGTCCTGATCCACATCTGCTGGAGCTTATTTCACAGCAGTGGTAGCTTTGTAGTGGAGGTGTGAAACTTAATTCTGTTAAAAAGAGCATGAGCTATCTTAAAAAAAACACATTACATGAGGCGCTACTCACACTCACACTATTTGGAGCTGTTCTTAGCAGGCATATGGGGCTGTTTGATGGATAGGACAGAGACTGATGTTTCTCCACCGTCCAGGGGATGTTTCTAATTGGGTCATGCAGGCTGAGCTGGTTTCCTAGTTTTCTGAGTTGGGGCACTAGGGAGCTGGACTCTTTCTGACTATCGAGGGAGCAAGTGCAACCTGCACTAGATGGCAGGCTGACTGACAGCCTTGAAGCAACAATATAAAAGGCCGTCCACACCAAGAATGATAACTGTAACAATATGGTAATGATGTGAGAATCCACACTGATGAACGATAACGTTCTGTAAACAATGGTGCCAAGCACATATTTCATGCCCAGCAGCTTGGGAAAATGGATAAAGATGACCTATTACTGCTGTACGATATGCAGAGAAACAAAAACTAGACGGATATGGTTTCATGAAATTCTTCAAAGACGAGAGGAGTTAGGAGAATTCATCATTACACAGGGATAGATGCTGATATTTTTAACCAAAGTACATTTTTGATGGCTCAAATGTAAAGTTAAGCTGAATAAAAACAATATAGAAAAGGTTATTTAATGCAGCCTTCCTTAATTGTGACACTTGTGTTGTCCACTTTTCCCATTAAAAGGATACTCCACCCCAGACTCATAATCCACTCAGTATGTACTCACCCCTATGCTGATGTGAGGATGGGTGAAGATCTTCAGTTCACAAAACAATCCTGGAGTTTCAGCAGAAAACAGGGTTGCAGCCAAATCCAGTACAATGGCAGTGAATGGAGATCAAATGTAAATGTAAAAAAAAAAAGAATACAAAACAAACACAAAATGTCTCCATCCTGCTCGTGTGGTGTAATCCAACTGTTCGCAAGCCGCGACATTAAAATTTAAGTACAAAAGACACCATTTACACCATGTTTTTAGCCGAAATGTCAACTGTAGCATGTAGCAGGTAGCATGTAAACATGGCGTCGATCTTGCGAGACTTCGTATATCTCTTAATGGACGCACATGTGAAAATACCGCGAGATCGACGCCATGTTTACATGTTTACATCCTACTTGCTACATGCTACAGTTGACATTTCAGCTAAAAACATGGTGTAAATGGCGTCTTTTGTAGTTAAATTTTAATGTCGCGGCTCGCGGATACTTGGATTACACCATACGAGCAGGATGGAGACATTTTGTGTCTTGGCTAATTGAGGAAACTGGCAGCACATACACTTAAACTCCTGTTTACATTCACTCCTGAATTTGCATTGCTGTTTCCTTTTTTTATTCTTAGTCTGCCCTTTGTGTTTCTAGGTTCTTTTGTAAGGATTGTGTTACCAGTTGATGTGGATGGACTGTGTTTGGGAGTTTTCACCATCTGAGAGGCTTGTTTCATGTTCATGGCTTCCCTCAAACATTGTGGGGCGCTGTAGGATTCAGGCTTGTGAGGTTCACATGTGCTGCAGATACAATGCTGAGACACAGCCCTTATTTGCATAATCCCCATGATGCATTGCTGAGATTTGTTGAGTTTGCTGTTTTATGTTCCAAATATAAATGTTACGTCTTTTTGTTTTTTTAAATGTACAGTTGTTACTTTCTGTTAGTGTTTGTGACGTGTTTGTTCGAAAATGGTGGTTTATGTTGGTAATTGTCATTTTTGTGCTGGTTTAAGGATGTTTTAGTTGTCACCATGAGTGAGGGGTCTGTACATTTCAACACTCCAGCTGAAGTTGCTATGTAGTGGTCTGCAGCACATGGCCAATGCTGTAAGAAGTAAAGATAATGTTTCATTTTCTGTTAGACATTGTGTAGCAGGGCAAATATAGCAATGTAAGAGGACCAGAAATATGCAAATATGTGCGAGTGTAATTAGAGTGCTGTGATCAATAGTGGAATTCAAAATACAATTTACCAGAAATGTGCGTGAGTTTAACTAGCGCCCAAGAATCAATGGCGGGAATTAAAAATACAACTTCTTAATGATGAAACTGGGTTTTGATGCCATCCCTAACTTGATGGTATCCTGGTGATCATCAAAGTGGACATTAGTAAGGACCAAATGAACTTCAGAGACCCCCTTCAGCACCAATACTGTTTTGCAGCAGATCTCAGGCAAAATGGTATTTATTTGTTTTTTATGTGTATTGTTCTTGTTGGCGATGGTTTTCCCAATATTAAAGTAAATTCAGGTGGTTTTGACTGGCTGTCAGTGTTTTAGTCCTTCATCAAATCACCCTGTAGGTGATCCCAATGATATTGCCACTGTTGTTGGTGTAGTTGTGGTGTAGACTCCACCATCCATTTGAGTTTGAACAATTTCTAATACTGTATATTTATAGTTGTTGTTATAGTTATTGTTCTTGGTGTGGGTGGGTTTCGCCCACATATTCTGAAAAATGTTTTTTCTTAGAATCGGTCTTGAATTGGTTTTGACTTGACTCTTCTCAACCTGTTGGTATGCTTTGCCTAAAGCTCAATAAATTTATAATTTGGAGCCAAAATGCCTTCTTCATGATGTCTTTGGAGTCAGTGTCAGAGGACGAGAGACTGTTCAGCTTCTTTTCAGCTCAATACAGCGTGATTTAGAGGATGAAAAGTGACATCATGACTATCATGAGTCAGACACATAAATCTGCCTCAGCTCTTGTTTTGTTCAATAACAAGATATATTCTGTTGTTTCAAGCAGAAGGTGAAATTGTTAGAATCTATTTGGAATAAAACAACTTTCAGATTTTTGCACTGCAGAGAACCAGATGACTGAGGTCTGCCATGAATGAAGCCTTTTAGAACTGAGTGGGATGGCTTTCATTGTCTCACTCACACAGTCTACGTACACATGATTGTGTGCCCACTCACCCCAACATTCCTGAGCCCCTCAATCCCCTGCCCATTCAAACGCATGTATACAGACACACTCACAGAGCTCCCCAGCTGGTCGCCCCCCAACAACAATGCATGGTGTCACTGCACTTGGAAAGTGACACAATCGTCCCTCAGCTGACTGGCATTTGTCTGGACACGGCTGCATGATGCAGCATTGTTGTCACTAGTGTATTTCTCTCATATCAGAAGTGAATCTCTGTATAGTCAATACACATCTTTGCTGTATAGCTACAGCTACAGGATTTAATTCCATAATACTTAAGATTTATTTTTGCTACTTTTTGACTGAAGGTCTTTCTTTAGAACTACAGTTTTATATTTGGCTCTTTAGTAAGACATCTGTATCTCAGTAGTGCCAGCTAGTGTAATTTATTTTCTGTTTTTTTTTTTTATGTCTTTAACGTAGTCATTCAAGAAGTTTGTGGGAGGATGAATAGAATAACCCGCTGCTGGTTTTGAATGGAAGAATCTAATTTGAAATTGATAACATGCACATTCCTGCCCCCTCTGTTGCCCTTGCTAACTCTGTAGTATTAGTATTCAGCTAAAACCATTAGCTGTTATTTGCATGAGAATAAGCATCTGCTGTCTCTGTTTTTCTCAGTTTCATGGATTGTGCTCGTATTAGACTTTAAACAACTTGTAAGTGAAAACTGCATCACAGTATATATATTAGTTAGCTCATGAGACAGAGATAGGGATCCTGGAAGTGAACTAGCAAACTGTTTTGACTTAGAAGAATATGTCTAGGTCGTGTTCAACTGTTGGAACCTGAATGTAGATTCTCACTACTCCATTCATGCTTTGGAAAATTATGTATAAAAGAGACTGGCATTTACTGGATGCTTTTTTGCCACAAGAATGATTCTTTTGAGTAAAACTTTAGGTGGTCTAGCCACCAATTGCATGTTTTGATAATTTCCCATCTGCACTTGTCAAATACATAACTACTGAGCATTAAGTTTAAGTGACAGGGTTGGAACCACATCCCAATAAATCTGAGCAGATGTTGCATAGTAAACCTGTCTGTTGAATTACTTTGAAAGTGTCTGTTGCACCGACACTCACTGCTTGAACAGGTGTTAAATAGAGGGGAGTTGAGTTAAAAAATGGACTGTCCCTCCTTTTCTGCCTTTTATTAGTTTTTCTTTTCATGAGCAAGGAATGACTTGGGAAAGACTACTACTAACTAGTAGCAGAAGAATCAACTTTTTTAAAAAAAACCACTGAATTGAAATCTGATTTTCTTGAGGATGATGAAATGTTGAAAGTAATTATCTGAGATATTTTTCCGTACTGAAATATTTTACTCTAATGTTGATTAATGCAACACAACACTGGTCCAATTTTTATCCAGACCATGAAAGCATCCATATCTCATCTTCTTCATTTGTTGTTTTTGTATACTTGCATGTGGTAAGTCTTTTGTTAAAAAAAATGTCTTTGAGTACAGAAGAAGCTTTATGTTTTTTGATACTAGAGGCAGCAGTAACAATTGAGCAGAACAGAAGAATAATTGGGGTAATCAGTACAAGAGTAATAAAACCGCCATGACTGAATCCACAAACAGCTCCACCTGCTGTCCAGAAACCCAAAAACCCCACTGATCTCAAAATCAGAGGATCCCATCATATTTGCAGTACTTTTCGATTTACAAGCATTCTCTGGGTAATTTATTGGTGAAACACAAAGATAAGAAACATATGATCAAGATTCTTTCAAGATGTCAAAACAAATAGGATCTTGCAGATTATTATTTTAAGAAATGCAATTGTCACATGATGAAGAGATGACCAAACTGTTGCTTGCTTTGCTCTGCATGACCCGTAGTTCATTTTGTGATGTTTATCAGCACTGTTTGGCCTAATCAGATCTGGACCACTTTGAGCCGTTCTGTTTAGTCGTTTTGCCACTGTTGGTATCCACTTTGTCTACATCCCTCACCCTTTGTGTAAAACCTTCTAGGCAGCTGTTCCCAAGATGTACTTGATTAGAAGTTTAGCGTTCAAGTGAAGCAGTAACCTGTTAGTGTGCACTCACAAGGCAGTAGTAGCAGAGTTATACAGACGAACCCAAACAAAATGCAAGTGGAAAACCTCAAATTTTATGACTTTATAATCAGATGTTTTGTCTGCGTATTATACAGTGTAATTTTGCCCACTAATGTGATCTTTCACATTTGCAATCCAGGCTAAATGTAGCATGCTAATGTGTTTGTTACTTTTTCAGTCATTAGTGAAGCTAAGCCACTGAGTAAAAGCCCATTTAATGTGAAGCTTGATGTGTGTGTCTGGCAGAGAGAGAGGAAGAGGGAGCACAAGATAAATTGAACTGAGATTTATTCTTGATATTACAGTTTTCCTCTAAAATATTGGTATGATCTCACCAGTTACAAACAGTGAAAATATAGCAACCACTCTGTCAACTTTGACAACCAAAAGCCAGTGGCTTGTTACAAGTCCTGCGACCAGTTTTAAACAACTCTCAGTTGTCAATTGTTTGTAGCTCAGTGGCAACAGCCTGGCACTGCCACTGCCTGGGTGAAGGGTTCAGATTTCCACTGGGCCCAACCATGCTGAAAACACAAGCACTCACTGTAGTGACGGGGATAAAAGCATCCGCTAAATGGCATATGTTTGTCTTTGTACAGTAGGAGTCCTGTTCTCTCCGACTGCTGCAGGTCAGGCCCTGTGTCTCGACAGCAGCAGGCAGGGGTCTCCTCAGGCTCCTTCAGGCCTGGACCACTGCCAGTCCTGCAATTCAGGGAGGCTATTTGTTAAATGTTGGCAACAATTTAATTGTTATAGGGCATTTAGCAATTCTCATTGAAGTACCAATTCAATATGCACAAACTCTGCAAGAACAGATTTAGATCAGTGATAAGAAGCTGTCAGGCCCAGTTCAGTCCTTATATGCAATCTAAAAGGGCTCCTGTTGTGCTTGTTGTTGTTCTATAAATTGCCTACATTAGTTTGAATTGCACAGACTAAGTACTGGGATCCTTAAAGATCTCTAATATTTGTAACTAGACTGAGTGGACTTTTTCTGTGGTTTGAATAAATTGATGCAGATGATCCCCACCCTCTGTTTCTGCCCCAACTTTCACCTCTTCTTTGAAGTTATTCTGCATAACTCAAACGATACTCTGAACAAACCAAACAATAACCCAACATTAGATGGTAGATTACACTCTAATTCGGCAATCTTTAATAGTGCCAGGTATCAAATGTCACAGAAAGACTTGCCCTAGGCATTTAAGACAAGTTTTTAACATTTACTGTAGTATTGCTGTTTTAACATTAACTAGTATTGCATGTTGCATTTTAAACGACCAATGTGTAGAATTTAAGGGCATCTAGCGGAAATCATGGTGCTTCGTCATGGCAGCTTAATGAAACAGGACCAGTGCCCTAAGATAACAAAAACACAGTTCTAAATTGATGAAAACTTAAGAATGTTATATTCAATTTCTGTCATATTCTGTCAATAATCCCCCTGTAGTAGTTTCTGGAATTAATATGGTTGTCAACTTCTCTTTTAGCTACACAACTATGCACCGTTAAGTCATTAATGCACACCCGTAAAGCAACAATCTGACTGTAGCACAACATCCACTTTTACACCCTCAGACACTGCCGTTGCTATGGTTTTACTTCGCTAAGCAGCAAGTACACACAGCCCTTTGCACAATGTGGTTAGCCCCCCACTACCCCACAGGATTTGGTGAATTATGTATACATTAGTATACATGAGTCCATGTGTAATCCAACCCCCCCAACCCCCCCCCCCTTAAGCTTACAGGACCTTTAAGTATAGTGCTTATAGAACAGTCTAACAACCTGTGTTTTCAGTAACACTGCTTTTTAGAATAAGTTACAATATGCGCAATACATGAATATTGTATCGATATTGTGATATGAGACTAGATATCATCTTAGATTTTGGATATTATTATGTTGGGATATGGCCTAAGTGTTGTCTTTTCCTGGTTTTAAAGGCTGCATTACAGTAAAGTGATGTAATTTTCTGAACTCACCAGACTGTTCTAGCTGTTCTATTATTTGCTTTACCCACTTAATCATTATTTCCTCATTACTGATCATCAAAGATCAAAATCAAAATCCAAAAAGTCATATTGTTAACATCACAATATATTGTGACAGAACCCAGTAGTCATCCTTACAATATTGTTGCATGGATGTTAGGTATTTGGTCAAAAATTTCATGATATTTGATTTTGGCCATGTCTCCCAGCCCCTACAGCAATCATGCTCTTGAGGATAATAATATATTTTATATCTCAGCATAGCCTAAAAATATCAAGACATAATTTATAAGTCATATTGCCAGCCTGAGTTACAGTATAATTGTACCATGTAGTCTGGTACTCTTTCCTAATGTATTGTTCTGTTGAATGCAACATGGCCTACTACAGACCATGCTTAAATAGACAGATTCACTTGGTTAGATCCAATGCAGTGGCCAGCTGGCCATGATGTTATACATAGCATTTTACTACAGCAACACTAGCAGTTCACTTACTTATGTCTACCTAGTTAAGAGTGTCAACTAAATACCTACAATGGAATGGCTTAGCTTACAGCGCTGGTCTCTTGAGTGCTGTTATCCCCATCAGCTTGCTGGTAGCAGCGGATAAACTCTAATCCTGACTAATCTAGCCAGCTGCACCTCCCTCTTTTGGTGGGGAGCATGACAGGTCCCCTTGGTGGCCTGAGTACAACTTTGACACTATCAGTAAAAAGGTACAGGAAGCTTATCTGCACGTATTACCTTGCCATTGTGACCTTTACCTTTGAAACCTTTTTACTGGTTCCCTGCAATGTTTGCAATGAAATGTGACAGAAAATCCTGTTTATAACAACTAAAAAAGCAGCTATTGATCCATCAAGTTCAATTCTAAGACATGAACAAACTTAAGTGGTCCGTACCAGACGACAGCAGGTGATTTTTTTGATGAGCTGATAAAAATGCTTGCCCCAAGAGCAGCTTAAATGCATCTTGCCTAGTTTGTGAACTGAAGACACAATGGATTATTCACTGGAACTGGTCCAAGTATACATGAACTGGCTCAAACTAGCATGAATGTAGCAAATGGGGGCTGATTCTTAACCCCAATTCTGCACCCCTAACACCAAGCCATATCAGGCTGCCATATAAATTGAACTTACTTTTGTTCCTCAGGTGGCAGACAGGTGACAAATGTGCCAACACTCAGCCACAATCATCATAACTGGGCTGTCTACCTGTGAGAAAAGGAGCTAGTAAAATCATCTTGGTTGGAACTAAACCTTTATAGTCTCTCTCATCTCTGGTACATAAATTTAGCCACTTTGCTAGTTTTCAGGGCCGCCATAAGACACACTGTTGTCTGTTACTCTTACTATTGTGTTGCTATCACTTTTCCAATCTTCACATGTCGCCCAGAGCTGAAACCAAGAAGTTCATGATCCCTCTTTGGGGGTTGTTGAGAGGCTTTCTCGGAACTCACTAATCTTGAGTTGAAGTGCACAGTTGAGGGATCACAAAAACACACAGAATGCACAAATTTCACAGATTAATAACTGTTAGAAAATCCAGGGGTGATTTTTTTTTTCCTTTTAAGTACAGTGTCAGCTCTTGTAGAAATTGTAGGTTGATTAAGTTTACCGCCTGAATCAAAATGGTGAACAGAAGAAGTAAATGAAAGCTTTGTTTTTGTCTGGTTTGTCTCACTAACCTGAGTTGAGTATTTCACAGTATGAAAAAAATGAAAGAATAAAAAAATGTAGCTGGACAATTAGGGATGATCTAATTAGGGATGTCAATGATTAATCATTAATCAATTAATTGCTGTTAAGAATTGAATTGATTTTAAAATGCATTAATCAATAATGTATGTTTTGTCTGCAGTATATGCAGTATAATCCCTTTGAATGATCACTTATGACCCACTAGAATATTGTGGCAGTGTGTGTATATGCAGAGGCCGTGCCCTCTGCCTGTGTGCCCTTATTTTCTCATCATTTTGTTGTGCTTGAGACTCTTGTGACTCAACAATAAACTATCTTTCTTAATATTATTAATATACTTAATATTCATTTTACTCAGAAACAGACTATTTATGTTCTCAGTAATATAATCAGTTATTCAAACAGCTACTAAGCACCTTATGCAATTTGAGCAAAGCTTAAGCTTCAGTCAGTGAACCTTCCCAGATTGTAGGCATAATAACTGTTGTGAAACTATGCAGACTTTGCAAACTAAGTAACTCAAAGAAGTTCTCTTTTCAAAGCTTAATTCCAGCACTAATGTTAATCACACTGCCCAGCCTGACCAGTCATCAATCAATCTCTGATTGCTATACAGTGTGTGCAGGCTTGTGTGCAGGCATTATGGGCAATATGTGTAAGTGCTACTATGTAAAAGAGTGCAGGCTATTGGTTTATGTGATCCTACAATGGAAATCAGAGCTTGATCTAATGACTAAATTCCTCTTAAAATCTGCTTAAAGAAGTATTTAATTTTATCGCATTTGGACATTTTTAGGGTTTAGCTCACAATCACACAGTGCTCTGTTCCTTGGGCTTGGTCCTGCTTTTTTTTTGTCACATGGATTAACAGGACATAACATTTAGTCTCTCTACAACGCTGTTGACTCCCATTTATTAATTTTTTTTTCCGTCTGCTCCAGGGATTCATTCAGTGAAGGGATTCATTCAAACAATCAGCAACCTGGCAATCACTCGAGTGTGTCTTCATGCAGCTCACCTCTTTCTCTCAGTGAAAATATTTGTCCCACTGAAAATGTGTGATTTTTAATAAATTACAGTAGGATGTGGTGCACGCACCTACGCAAACAAACAACATACGGACATTTTTGTCAAATAGATGACTCAGATATCATAGAATAATTATGCACATCCAACCCACATTGTCCTTTTTTGTTTTGTTTTGTTTTCTTTGCCTTCTACGAATTATATGTTGTTCATCTTTAGGTTTTTGACCGTGGGTCGGACAAAACATGAAATTTAAATATATCGGTTTGATCTCTGGGAAATTATTAGCATTTTTCTCTATTTTTAGACATTTGATAGACCAAGTAAACCAAGTAAATGATGAATCAAGAAATCAAGATTTTGCCAGCATGGAAGAAAATTTGACCCGATTGTCCATACCATTAGGCCATCTGTTTTTGAGGACTGAGAGGATGTTTGTGACATTGTGATCTACATTCTCACCCCTATTGCAACTTTTAAAGACTTTAGACAGTGAAGCCTGTTTTTGAGTTGTCTTTAGAAGATACTGTATCAGTCCTGGGATTCTTTCTTAAAATTCCTTAACCCCTGGGGAGAGGCACAATGGCAGGATTTCTGTGCATTTGGGGTAAGGAAAGCTTGGCTCCAGTGCTTCCTTTTCCTAATGGAAGCTCACTGCTAACTTGGACTGACAGACGCCGATGTTCCCAGGGGTGACAGAGGGGCTTAGCCCTGGGAAACAGTTGGGGAACAGGGATTCCATTACCTTCCACTTACACATTTAAGAGTTTGAGTCCATAATATGGGATAGAGGGGTTATTACTGAGCTTTAAAGCTTTGTGTAAAATGTCCACTTATCCTGTCCTCCAGTGACAGCATCAGTCCAAAAGAATCCACTTGCAATTACACACCTTTAGATAGCTAACTCATCTTATGGTATTTGGCTCGTATTCCAGATACAGTGCATACATATAAGGACACAGTTTATACATTTGGGCCTCATTTACCTGCACAATTAAATTAAAGTGTCTTAAATCAAGTAATTAATGCCACCCATTAACATATATAAAGATGGACAGCATAACACCTCCACAAAAGTGAAGCCAAAGCATTTCAGTTGCCCCCTGGTGGCTGGCTGCTGTATAGGTCATAAATCCTGCCCCCTCTATGTTTTTCCAAAGATGGTTTCTGTCATTTTAGGTAGTTCTCAACACACTAATGTATGATCAAGTGTTTATTTTTCTGATAAGTTTGGTTTTAATTAATTATCTGATGCTTTAAAAAGGGGGTTTCACATCATGATTGACAGCTGAGCCCTGGTATTGATTATGTCGGCCTGCTGTATGGGCGGGAACTTGATACTGTAGCTGCAGCACTGATCACTACAGCGCAGACTCTGGCTCCATGTCACCAGCAGAAGATGGCAGCACTCTTATCCAGGATATTTTGGCTTCATTTTTGTACAGTGGGAGGAAGTGGAGATACATCATCCATCTTTATTTACAGTCAGTCATGCCAGCCATGTCTAAAATGATGATTTACGTGATTTGATTCAAGTGCGAGTCAACAATTTATAACACAATTTGGCTTTTGAAATATGTTGTTAAAGTCTTGGAAATATCCTTTAAACTCTGGCAAGTTTTGTAAAAAAAATAAAATAAATAATGAATGTTAACTGGCCATGGCCCATTTGTCTTTGAATAGTCAAGAATATTTTTATTCTCTATTCATTGTTAATTTTCCTGCAGGTTGAACCAAAGTAACCTAGCAGTGTGTTTGCATTTTGGGAATGCCAGTAGGCTGCAGATGTCGAACTCGTAATGGAAACCAAATTGTAATGGAATCAGTGTTGAGTTCCTTTTCAAGTGGATGTTTCATTGTGATTACACCACTGACCAAAGAGTGTCTTCAACGTCTAACACTTGTGAGAGCAGAAGCCATTGTAAACATTCTGATTAACCCCCATTGTGCTCTGGTGTTGACACAGTATGTCACTGAAGCTGCTGATTAGTTCAGCCTTGCTGAGAACAGAGCTCGGTAACAAGAGGAGGGGAGTGCATGTCTGAACGTGTACACAACGAAGAACAGAATCTTATCATGCTGAAAGTTTTAGAAGGGTTTTTGTTTGTTTTGGCTGGGATACAAACCTCCCTCTCTTAAAATGACAGCATGGAGATGAATCTAGTTCTTATCATCCTTCTTGTGTTTACTAAGATCCGAAGTCTGTTGCCTGGAAACTGCACTGAGCATGGTGCACTTCACAGGCACACTGTGCCAAATCTTATATTGCTCAGTCTCCAAGCAAATAACACTTAGGTTACACTTCACTAATTTCAATGAAAAAAATCAATAAGCGAGAGCTCTCAACTTGAAGCTTAAGCCCTGCTTTAGTGGGATTAATATTAGCTGGGGACATCCTCGGATATAGAATAATTGCAGCAATTGTCAGTGATGCTAATCTGGTACCTGCCATAACTGGGTGAAGGCAGCGGTCTCATGATAAACCTCATGATGATACTAATCCCAAATCATACTCCCACTAACAAAAGTTGTAATTTGACCTTGGTGTGATTTCTTTACTCAGTAATAAAGTAGGAGGGCAGAGAGGTATCAGCTGAGGAAAGAGTCATATAGTTATTTCATAATTTACAACCTGTGATAATTCACTAATTAAATGAGGTACATCTTACCACTCCCATGCAAGGAGGACTTGTGACTTCTCTCTTTTGTTCTAATGTAAACCCTAGGGATGTTCCTGGTGACTGATTTCCTTGTCGATTAAACAGAAATTTTGATTTAGACTAGTGAGCTGGTCTAAAAGTAAGAAAACACACAGAAATCATTTAAAATAGAGCCCAGTTAATTAATAAGTAAGGTTAAACATTGTCTGAAAATATATTGCATTCAGTAAGAGTCATTTGAAGCTGTTAATCACATTCTTCAATACCCAAATATATTTGTGCATTATGAACATTGCACATTGTCCTTCAAAACAGAACAACAACTCACTAAATGTGTTATCTTTTTCAGACTGGGCAGGATCACAGCGTCTGCAGTTCTTAACAATGTAATATGACATCATCTACCTGAAGCTAGTGTTAGCTGCTACACAGTTTGGCTAACGTTGTGCAGTGCTAGCACCAGCAGCCTTCTCTCATTGCGGGTTAATGTCCATACTCCTGTGCTGCATTCGAGTGGTTATATGCCCGTTTGGATTTATGACATGTAATCTGTCCCACTGTGCCAATCACCTGATTATCTTGGCCATCCTATTAGAGCGTAGCTATTAGCACAGGTAGAGGAGGTTGCCGCCTGTGGCAGGCAGCTTGTAACATCTTACCATATATTCATATTACCGGTGACACAGCTACAAAGAGCCAAACGTGGCCAGCTACATTATCACAGAGTCACCAGTGAAGTATTGTTTAGTGCTCATTGATGGCAATGATTGTCACGCTGCATTTTATATGCAATAATAAGTCTTTCTTCCATTGTTCACACAGCACAGGAATCCTGGGGAGATGGGATATGGAAGTTGGGAAACAAAGATAATGATTGGTTGATGCATAAGGCATCATTGAAGCACTGAAAAAAGTTGATGCCTCAACTTTGATTTGTAGCGCCTAATGCAGCGATAAGTGTTAGACGCCAGTTTTTGGCTTTATGTCACTGCTTTCATTTAAAATTTGTCGATGGTAGTCTGAACATACCGTTAGAGGTGACAGTTTAATGGATGTGTACATTCAATAAAATATTAATACACAGACCAGTATTTCTTGTGAGGGTAGTAACATTTGATAATTTAGTGGATTACCCATACACATCTTTCGTAACCAGAGTCAATGCAATTCATTTTTTATTTCCATTTCATTTCATATTTTGAATAATTCAAAAGTAACAGGAAAACAAATTTTCCGTTATTTTCTATAGATATTGCAGCTATATTTTTGAGGAGAAGTTTAAATGGGCCCCCGTCCTCAATACAAGCACCTTTTAAAACTTGGCAGATCTAACACTGGCGTCAAGATGTCCATCCCAGCAGGTCAAGGCTGGGGCGTCTGTCTGCTTCTCTGACTGTGGCTCTCAGTGTGTCTGCTGGCTGGATGTTGCCCTCAGCCTCATGGAGACTGTAGCAGGCAGGATATTGGAGACTAGTGGAGGCCCCTGGAAAAGCCCCACTGCTTAGGAAGCTTAGCTCAGAAAGCCGGTGTCAACACGGAGGCCCTTTGTTTCTGATCTTGCAGAGCTGTGGGGGGTTGTCACTAAAATCCTGGTAGGTATGGAGTGTATGGTGAGGTAAGATGCTGCTGTGTTTTTAATCTACGTAGACATATGCAGGGGCCTTAGCTGTTGAAAGGGCAATTTTGTAACTGCGAGGTCACATCTTTGATCCATGCATATGACAGTAGTTGTCACCCATGAGCTACTTTTCCCACATTTAATCAACTGGAGGCCTACCTGTTCATCCAGTGAAGCACTCACACTTGTGCTCCTCTCATATCATATTTTACCTTCTATTTCATTGTAATCTCTCTGTTGTGCACTTTTCACTTCCTGTATCTGATTTCATTAAAAATGCGTGTGAAGTGAGCTGGGTTAGTAGAATGGGGATTTGTAACTGCACGCCGAGAGTAATAGCTAAATTGAAGAGGCAGCATTTGTGCCACTGAGGGGAGTTCAGAGGACCCTGGAGTGTGTACTGAGTAGAGGGGTTTGAAGATTTACTCTCCCTCACACACATCACTTAAAGCCAGTGTGGGCCGACACAATGAAAGCCCTGTGTGTCGCTGTCCCACCCCAATGGTCTCCCTGGTCATCTGACAATTTTTCTTCTACCCAACCTTATTCTCAGCAGCTTTTTACCTGGTGGTAGCTTATTTCTTCAGAGACAACAGAGGGTTTATTGAATCTTTAAAGGCCTAATCCCAGAGTCAGATGTATAGTATTCAAAATAGTCAGACCACCACCAAACCTCAAAAAGTCTGGGCAGGCCTGGGCGACCCTAAACCCTAAACCTATCACAATAGTGCCTTTTCATCAGTTTATATCAATAATTATTGATCATGTAGGTTGTGACTGACTACATGTTGTTTACTCCAAAGGGTGGAAGCGGCTGAGGTGATAAAATAAGTAGAACACCTGGATATTGCGACAATATCATAGGGATGACGATTGGTGCTTTCACAAGATATTAACCCAATGAGATTTTTTGATCATTACTAACTATTATGACTAAGTGGGTAAAGGCAAATAAAAGAACATGTAGAACAGTCTATAAGTTCAGAACGTTTAGAAAATGACATCACGTCATTGTTATGCAGCCTTTAAAAAGAGGGAAAGACTACACTTATGCCATATCATGATATAACTATATCCAAAATCTATCATGATATCTAGTCTTATATCACGATACAATATAATATTGCCCATCCCCAGGTCTTTGATCATTTAATACATTTAACTCACTGACAAGATTTATTTGGGGTCTACCTGGATTAAAAGGCATAAATTATTAACATGAGCCAGTGCTGTTAAGTTTTTTTTTTTAACTTAAGTGATGGTTGTAAACACAGCAGTAAAATGGGTCCAATTTTCAGTTGTGATCATTTTAAACGCACAATAAGATGATAGAACTTTTCAATTATGCATATATACAGACATATATAATGTATTTACCCAAAATGAAAGATTAGACATTGAAGACAAAAAGGTAATATTTCACAATGATGTATAACCCCAGTATCCTTAAAATGTTACATAATATCCGGCAATTTTGCACACTGTCGACATTAAATAGCAGCAAGCAAATCTGTGATTCTTTGTAGCTGTTGTTTCCCCCAGTACCTCTACAGTACAGTTGGGAACTATTTGAACATCAGTTTACAGATATCAGATGTCAGCTAACTGCACACAGCACATCCATTCACAGCAACCTAGTCACTGCTTTTTTATATACGAAAGAAACCTAGGTATTGAGTAAAAAAAAAATCTCACATTCATGAATTTTGCTTTCTCTTGATGAGGTACTTTTGAGGAATTTGTGACACTAGTATTTTGTTCTAATGTTTAAATCCATAACTTCCCACCAGCGACTTTACCAGAATTGAATGTGATGAATAAGGTCAGTCTGCAGCCATGTTTTATCCCAAAGTTCTACCATTCTAGTATATAATTGACCAACACAGTATCTTGATATCATTTTGCATTACGTGTTCAGCTTTTTTGTGGGACAATCCTGCGTTGGTGCTGCCACTGTGCTGCCAAACAGGCTCCCCCCAAATGAATGAGAGGGCTGCTTTTTTGTTTTACTCAGGGCAACTCTGTCTGAATGGGGCCATAAAAATTACATATTTCAAGCTGTGGATATTCTGTTGGAAAAGAATAATCTTTCCATCATTCTAGATCAGCCAAGAGCTGATCTGGAATGAACTGTTCACAATGTAGCACTAAGCTTTGTGTTGTTTGTGTTAGGGCTGGGCGATATGGCTGATGACGGGAACCATTTTACTGCACAATGAGTGGTGCTACATTTATTATTTACACTTTCAGTAAATGCTTACAAACTTTTACCTCAGTTAAATTTAGAATGCAATGGTCTTGAATTTCACACCTGTGTTCGCACCTGTGTTGCCAGCCCAGCCTTCCACTTCAAGGAAGGAGGGCTTGTGGGTAACCTGTGTGATGGAGGTTAGAGGGGTTTGTTGTGAAAGTGAACAAGCTAGTTAGCTGCTACAAGTCAGGAAATTGCCTAAAACAGAAGGTGTTCTAGGTACTTTTGGAGCTGAATGCTGTGGGTAGAGGACTGATCAATCATCTGATCGCGTTTTCTCCCCGAAAAAATCCCAGCAGAAAAAAAATCACAATTACTCGTAGCTGCTAACTAGCTAAATTAGCTTTTCACATTGCATAAACAGACTCTGAGCTGATCTACTCACTTTATGACTCAAATAAAGTAACAGCCCCTCAGCTGCAACAAGTGGAAACACTGAAAACCCGAATATGATGATATAGTCATCTACTATATTGCAATTAATTCATACTCAAAGACAACAAATATAACTGATATGTCGCCCAGCCCTTGTATGTGTTCACTTCTCTGTAAGGTGCTTTGGAAAAAGGCAACTGCTGAATCACATACTGTAGTCTGTTCATAAGTAAGCTGTGTCAGTGTTGGTTGTAATATGATTACTTTTATAAATTAATTTTTCAAACATGAAAACTGTCATAGCATTCCTAATGTCATGCCTGGTGTAAACACACAGAAATCTTGGGATCTATTATTACAAGAATGGCTGAAGAATGAAATTGACAGCAAATGTTCCAACCCCACCCCCGTTTATACACACACTCACATGTGGATTTCTGAAATGGTAAATGACTTGGCAGGCAAGTCACAACTGTCAGCATCACCTTGGAGCTAAAACAGGATGAAGTAATCAACCTTCCTCTCACCTCGCACCTTATCTCACATGTGATCCTAGTCGGTGTTTCCGTCGTCCTTTTTAGCAAAGATACCCTTCCCTCTGCTTTATCCCTGACAACTGCCAAGCAGGCCAAATACTCTTTCCTTTCCCCTAATGTGGGCTCAAGGCCCTGCCAAGCTGGGAGAGAATTGGGGGGGGGGAGGGGGGGGGGCGTGGGAGGGAATGGGGGTGGAAGTGAGTAGCGCCAATGGGGGGCCAGGAGTGGGGTTAATCCACAACCCAAACATTGTTCCATCATCTAATCAGGGTGGAAATGGGACGGACTGGCTGGAATACTAACATTTAGCTTAGGGCTGGGCCATTTTAGTCGCAGGAAATTTGGCTTGTTTAATCAGAGGGGCTTATCAAGAGTTGAGGGGAACGGGAGGCATAAAGAAGGGAACCGGGCGTCGGAATTCAGACCGTTTAAGCTCTTAGGAAAACAAGTTTGGAAGCAAGCAGTCTCCTCTGCCTGAATGGCAGATTTATGGTTTGAATGTAAAGAGCACTGTATGCCACATGGTCACAGTTTCAGATTAGTGTTTGTCAGCAAAGTTTTATTTTCAAACTTTTGGCGATTTAAACATCTTCTGCTCTGCTTTGGCACCTATTGTAATTCACAACTGAATGTACAATAGCGCTGGGCAGGCCTGAGTAGATGGCTCTGTCTGGCATGTGAATGGCTGCAGTGTGGGAGTGCATGGCACACTTGCTAAGCTGTTTTAGCCTCATTGAGTAATAATCACTGCTACAATGTGATAGACACAATTGTAAAGAAAACTTCTTATGCTGTGAGTTGAGTTTGAATTTGCTGGAATAATTTCAGCAACATCTTATGAATAAACTCTCTTGGCTGATATTCCTCCAGTAGTGTTTGTTTCTCTTAGTTAAAGTAATAACAAAGACTTACATTTGGGGATTTATTGAAAAGATTCAAACGGGGCAAGACATTTCTAACTATAGTTCGACAGAAAATATAAATAACCATGTTGGCTGTATAAAGGTCTTATTGGCAGTTGAAGAAACCTGTCTGTGAGCACATGGGCTGGACCAGAGGAGCCCAGAGGATGAACTGGGTCAGAGCTGTTAATCACCTCAGAAGGGTGGCAGTGTTTTTCTTGGGAGAGATGAATGTTTCCAGAATGTGACAGCAGCTAGAACCATAAAATACTGGTAAATATAAAATGTTATTTTGTCGTACGAGCAATCAAGTTTATACTTACCATAAATTTTCCCCTTTCAAGTTTATTTGATCTCTAAATGTCAGAATTGAAAAGTTTTTTTGAAGTTTAACTGTTTGATTGTTCTCAACCATCTGAACTTGAGACACATAGCTAAAAAAATCTGAAAATGTAAAGAATCTTGAATGACAAACTATTATTGGTTGAAAATGAGCAAAATTATTTTCTTAATTAGAATGAGTTTATGATGTGTCATGGGTCTTTAAAGCGATATTCCACCCCAGAATGATAGTCCTCAATATGTTTTTAGCCGAAATGTCAACTGTAGTCTCCCAGGTAGGATGTAAACATGGCGCCGATGTATCGCGAGATTTCGTATATCTCTTAATGGATGCACGTGTGAAAACATCGCGACCCATCCTCACATCGGCATAGGGGTGAGTACATATTGAGTGGATTATCATTGGATTATCATTCTGGGGTGGAATATTGCTTTAAAACATCTGGAAAATCCAACTGCATGATGTTAAATGTACTGTAAAGCTACTGTTAAAGCTACCACAAGGAGTAAACTGTAAACTAGTAAACTGGTTATGAAACAGTCTTACTTCTATACAGATCCCTCTATATGACCTACATAAGCAAATGAGACCATACATGAGAAGATTGGCTATTTCTGTATCCACCAGCGGATTCTCATTGAAATCAGTTGAAATGAGCCTGTGTTTCCATTTTTTCTAGGCAAAGTTACAATGAGCAGTATGTTAAACCAGTTAAAAGGAAGAAGGAGGAGATTTTTATTTTGACCATTTTATTTTTGATATTATTTTTCTTCTGCTTTTGTCCACAGGGGCCACCAAAATCAACAAAATATGAAAGACCTTGTCGTAGCTTTAAAGGCATAGTTCATCCAAAAATGAAAATTCAGTCATTAAATACTCACCTTCATGCTGATTGAAGGTTGGGTTTTTTGTGTTGTTGTGTAGTTTTAGCCTAAATCTTCACTGTAGATCCTCAGCTTGGAGTCATGTTCATGTGCACGTGCACACTGTCTGAACTGGGTGTGTGTGTGTACAAACAGAATGTTGGGACTTTAGGAGACTTGGATTACACCAGATGAGCAGTATGGAGGCATTTTATGTTTTTTTTCCAGTTGTTTTTTTACATTTGAAAACTAGTCACCATTCACTTCCACTGTTTGAGAGATTCTCCTCCACTATTTTCCTGTGAAACTCCAGCAGCGTTTTGGGGATGAACAAAATAAACCCGACCTTCATTCAGCATGAGGGTGAGTAGATAATGACTGAATTTTCATTTTTGGGTGAACTGTCCCTTCAATATAAATGTGAAAGTCAAAACTCATCAAAACATCTGCAGGAGCACATCAGCTCTTTACCTTGTCAGCATCACAGAGTATTGATCACTTTCCTGTTGTCCAAGAGCTATCCATGGATCAATCTCTGATCTTGAGGTGTTGGAAATCTTTTCTCAGGTCAGATCTCTCATCTGTGAACTCATGATTGTACTTAATACTGTATCATGTGGTCAGGATGTTCAACAGGAGAGTGTGTAGACAAAAATATACAGCTTGACATGAAACAGCTATGCTTCATTCTGCAGACATTTGAAAGTCGACCTTCTTGTTTAGTTTCAAGCTTCCTCAAATGATGAGTTTATGTGAACGTTGGCGAAGGGCCATTCAACTTTTCATCTTTCATGTGAAGGGAAGTGGAGAACAAGAACCGCTTCCGTAGCCAAACCTAGAAATCCAACAAGGGTCAAAGGCTGTTATGAAATCCATTGAGAACCATTGAAACATAACAAAGAACAAAAGTTTTGTCCTCACTGGAGCTCCAAAGGAACTCTGGTGCTTAAAATGAACATTTTGCCTGCATATTTTATGCATTGCGTAACATAGTTTATGGGTATTGAAACAGAATCATTTCAACAGTTCCCTCCGATAAAAAGAAACATCACTTCACTTGTCACTTGGCATCACTTCACTTGCAGTCATTTTCTTTTCAGAATTATTAAATAGATAAACTAAATTATAGTTTACAGTTACAAAGCTGTTAATCTTGTGCAACTGTTTCGTAATTGAGAGCAGATTGTCAGCTTCTTAGATGTTTGAGAATTTGATTCACAGTCGATTGCTTTAATTTGCAACATTTGTCACCAGGATTGCCAGGTTTCCAGTTTTCCCACAAAACTGGCCTACTTTTTTCATCCACTTTAAGGATTTTTTTTTTTCAGTCTGCTTGTTGGGTAGACCTATTTTTCATGCAGATAACAGGGATACTATCTATAAATCTATACTCTACAATCCATATTTAAGTTGAAATAATTTATTTATATCCAAATCCTTGCGAACTGACTCCATATCAGCATAAACAAACATGGACAAGCATGCCTACAACATGCTATGCTCAGGCAAGAAGGAAGAGAGGAGAAAAAAGGGCAGAGAAAGCAGAAAGACAAAGCAACAGGCTTGTTTGTGTGTCAGTAAATTGATCTACATCATTACATATGCATATTTATCACAAAAAGAATAAACAATAAACGTTATCTTTCTTTGAAATTCTTGTTAACATATTAGTGACTGCATTTTAGCTGTAAATGCTTTGGTAACATTTGAAAGAGTTTGAGCAACATAAGACACCTGGGACGTCTTCCGTCATGCAATCACTGAAATGTTGGAATAATTCATAAACATAGATAGACCATAATCATGAACTCCTCCGATCAGGGACAAAATGAGTAGCATCTGATCCCACTGCACTTTGCAGAGCCTGAAGGCTAGCAAACAAAGATGAGGGTTCTCTGTAACAGCCATATCTTTTCCATCATACAAAACATATCTGTCCATCCTTCGCGGGAAATACAGTGAGAATCAGTTTATCTTCATTCTGAATCAAAAAAGAGTGAGAGGGCCACCCAGAACCCTGTTGCAAGTTGAGTATCACTGGGATTCTTGTTCACAGAGCTATATTTTACATCTGATGATATACTGTATCTGTCAACACAAGACTGATTTCGGACTAAGGTGAAAGAACTATTCAGGGAAAACTGCTTTTACACTAAACATTCATGGTGTTAATTTATATATATTACAATACATTATGCAATTGTAGCATTTCTGTTGGTGTATGTGGTGTGGCAGGGACATATATTTTGAGTTCTGGTATCGGGCTGGTTTCGAGCCAGTGTTGACCGAACAGTTGGGTGATTTTTGTCACACAGATCTGGCAACCCTGTTTGTCACTATGGCCTTTTGTAATCAGATATGAAAGAGACAGTTACCAAGGTAGAACCAGTATAGGAACGTTTACAGGTTGTCAAATCTCAGTTGTCCCACCCACCATCATATCATGTGCAGCAGAAGACACTGAAAGCTGTTACTCCCTTTGTACCAGAAGAAAAGCATTTTACCTTTTAAGCTCTGGTGCCCAAATGAGATGTGGATGTCTGCAGAGGCTGCCAGTGTTTTAATACTGGTCTCAATTTCACTTTTTAAGATGGAGGTAATTTGCTGAAATGCTACTCACTGTACATTTTAAGAATGTAGCTGGCTGGCAGTACAGCAAAGGTTGCAAAGGTCAACTGTGTCGTGACTTTGCCAGAAGGCTGCTCAAATCCAACCTCAGTGACCGGCCACTCCCCCCCGCTGTGGGAGGAGCTCACAGGTCATCAGAGAGGAAACTCAAACAAACTGATCATCCCAAGGTGTCGAACTGAGAGATACAGGAGCTCACCAATCCCCTGTATGTGCCAGCGGATTGTAGATATCAGATTTTTGATGTGTGATAAAGATCTTAACACAGGAAAAAAATTAATTTCGGTCTATTTTAAGCTTTTAGTGCATTTTAAATTTAACAAGTGTCTTTATAAACCTGTGATAATGCTGTAAGGTCAATAAACTAAACTGAAATAAAAAATGCTACTTTTTCAGGGACTGTGACGGTAGCTAAAAGTTTTTTGTGACAGCGTTGCTCGCATGGTTGCCTATTCACATCATGTGTTTACCTCTCCTTGACATCCACTGACAAGTGTATTTAAAGTTTGATTGATGCTGGGTAAGAATCCCCTTTTTCTGCATAGGAGCCGATTCACAGCATACTTGGATGATGGGTCACTAGCAAATCAGCAGTAGCTTGTTCGTTATGGTACACTCTTTTACTGCGAAGGACAACGAGAGACAAAGTAAGAAAGGATCAAAGAAGAGCAGAGTTGTAATTTGACCTTTGAACTTGTGTCTCATTGATGCATTGTTAATATTAATGTCGCATGGCTGTCTTGTGCTTGAAGACGTGCTTGATTCATTGCTCTGTTGAAGTGAGGCGCAAAAGTTAAGCCAAGTCTGGAAAACTCGCACTCCGAGTTCCTCACTTGTCTTTGGGAATTATTGTCTCAGAGGGTTTAGTTGAATATGACAGCTTCTGCATGGTTGTGTGTATGTGTGTAACTTTGTGCATGGTGTGCACATTTTCTTGTAATCATGAGCAGGTGACAGACTGGTTTGCTTGCAGCCATGCTTGTATGCAGGGGCTGATAAGGAGAAGTGGCTGGTATTAAACTGGATATAGGAAGTTAATGTTATCTTGATCTGTGTTATGAGAGCATCAGTATCACTGTCTCAAGAGCAGGACATGGATTGTATCAGTGATGAGGACTAACAGCACTGCAGACGCAGGCTAACCAACACACGTACAGTACGTTTCCTCAAGGATACAACACCAAGGCAGCTTTCATCTTTAAGGCTGCCAGGCCTCATGTGGTGTTTGGGCTTTGAATACAAGTCACTTTCTGTTCAATGAAAAGAAAAAATCTTAATTTTCCTGCCTATATACTGTAAGTAAGAAAAGAGGTTGACTTAATTGACCCTTCCTAAGTGCCGCCCCTTTTGGAACTGTGGTCTACTTTCTCGTCTCCTGTTTCCTCTGTTACTTGGTAGGCTTGGGTGGTATAAAGGCTTTACCAGGATGTTACCAGGCTCCTGACGGTGTGATTATCAATACTGTCATAAATACAGACACTTCTCTGTCTGCTAACCTGATGGGGAGATTCTGTATTGTAGTGTGCATCTTACACCACCAGGGGTCAACACGGCGTCTTGGGGATAAAGTTACAGGACTAATTCAGTCAGTCAAAAAGGAGAAAAATGCCTCTGCTCCTGTTTTGGATTATTTTAGATTCAGTCGGGATGATAAAGGCTAGCTAACAAACTCTGCAGACTACTGACTTTGTCCTAAGTGTGTAACTTTAGCGAGCGCTATTAACTAGCAATAGCCCTGAACCCACAATTATTATCGATCATTAACAATAACTGGGGAAGTAACTGGTAAAAAGTATTCAAGTTGAATTTTAGTTAAATAAAGGTTAGCATAAAAGCATCAGCTTGCTCTTCTTTATTTTCCCCTCCATAAATCATATTCATTCAACTTAGTTTTACTCTGTATTTCCCCCTTGTTGTCCACGCCCACCCTGGCTGTATGTATCCCCACGGTTTGGGAACCACTGTGTTCTACCCTGGTCTGGGTAAATACTGTATTTTATGCTCACTGGCTGCAGGATGTTCATTAATTCCCCGTAATGGATACCTACTAAGTAGCTCCAGTGAAAGTGTTAATGCACCAAAATGAGTAACCATAGCAATAGGGGTGCAGTCAAAACCTCTGTTTATTATTACAACAATGAGTGGCTTCAACATTTCTTCTAATCTACTTAGAGAACACGGCAACTTTGGTGACTGGGATGCAGCTGAGGAAAGAGAAACTGAAAAGAAGAGGGGAAAATGGCCTGGGAGTTAACACCATGTCTCATCTTCTGAACACCACAGGATGGGAAACAGAGCTATGGCTTGTGAAAAACTTAACATTTTGATTGCAAAATGTGTTAAATATAAATTAAGGGTCTTACTTTTTTCTTTGGCCAGTGACCTGGTATGAGCAGTATGTATGCGGGACCAGGAATTAATCCACATTGTCCATTAATTCCTAATAATGGACACCTCACTGGGCATTATCCCGTACATATTTCAGTAATAGTGTGAAACTAAATCCCCAAGTTAATTGACTAGGTTAGTTTTAGGTTTTAAATACTTAATGTCTCCAATAAAGCAGCATCTCCATTAAAATCTGATCAGATTTTTAAAAACATTACCAACTGCGAATGTGAATACTGATATTAGGGAGTAAAAAGTCAACAGATATTCTTTATACAGAATATACTATATAGAATACAGAATAATAACATGTTTTTGCAATGATCCCTCCAATCTGATTATCAAACTCAGATTTCAGATATGTAATGGAGTCAGGATATTTTACAGTGTAACAATAAACTTTATTGTCCAAAATGATGTCAGGTCACTGAAACAGTAAACTTTCACCAATATTTGTAATAGTTATAAATAAATGTTTAAAAAAAGTTTTCATATTGGCACGTTTGACAACATATATGCCGATACAGATAAAGCTGTGACACCTACAAAGTGGTGTCATATTGTGCTGCATAATGATGAGCTGCATCTGTCCTCTTTAAACGCGGTCTGGCAACCAGCACTTTGATATTTAGGTTTCAAAGCAACATGAGACTACCCAGCTCAAAGGGAACACATCTTCTGTGTCCAGATGCAGGTGCACTGGACACTCAGTTGTACCATGGGGAAAAGCCTTAAAATCATGGCAAAATATCAAGTAATAACGACATTGTCAAAATTGTAGCCATAGACCCACCTTGGTATTTGCTTGTTTGTTCTTTTATATAACATATTCTGTCTATAATTATTTTTCAGTCATCTGCCTATTTACTTTTTGTTTCGGTTTGTGTTTTGCGCATACATTCACTCTTTTTTATATTTGGTGTGCTTTTGAGCTCAAATAGTGACATGTTTCTCTTTTTAGAAGTTTAGAAATTCACATATGGAGCGGACTTCCAGGTGGTCTCCAGATTTACAGTGTGAATACAAACAGCAAATGCCTTGACAGACAGTGGGCCAGTCTCCAGAGACGAAGGTGTGACATTGAAAACAGCTCGCAAAGGGGAAATGTGTTCCTGCAGGCCGGTGCAGCTGACAGATCAGTAGTCCCTGGGGTACAGTTATTTTACTGTTTCTAATTTAGCATGTGACCAACCATGATTTGTAATTATTTCAAATACTGGTGTCATTACAGTGAGTTTGATGGTGAGTTCTTTGCTGCTTTGGGTTGAATTTAAATCTTTGTTTGGACCACTTCTGTTCTGCAAAGGGTAATTTTCTTATTGCATAGGTTATTGCTGATATATTCCCTGCACCTCCTCCCATCCTCCCAAGTCTCAGCTGGGAGATGTGTGCCAGCAGAAAGTTCTCTACATTACGTATGGTGTGTACGCTCAGTATGTCCAATAAACAAAATAACCAAATTAGTATCAAGAAACCTGTTTTCCTAATTAAGCAGACAAACACAATCGCACACATTCTGAATCCAAGTTTCTCTCTTTTACCAAACTAAAACGCTTTGTTAGCTCATTGTAAGACACAGTTAATTCAAACTCAACAGAAAAACTAAATAAGACTCACCAAAACTGTCTTGGTTAAATATGAACAGACTACCAGCAACAAAGAATCAGGCTTCAAGTCATTTCCATTGGAAGCCATGGACATGAAGCCAGAAGCTGATGTCCAACACTTGTTACTTTATGTCGGATGTGAGGCGCTACAAAGTTTTAGCTGGCCTCAAATTTTTTTTCAGCAGGCCACTTCAGCATGGGGAGCATATGTCAGTCCGACTACCCAATACTCCGACTACCCATTTCTCCGACCGAAGTTACCAGTTATCATTACTTTGCCCCTTTCCACTAGACAGTTACTTACACATTATAACAGTAAGGGTCTTTACATTAATATTAAATTAGCTACATAATTTCAAACAAAGAGCAGGGGTCCCAAGATCAGCCACCAGAACCACTACCTGAGAAACGGAGGGCACTGGGGCAGACACCGACGGCTGATAAAGGTTCGAGGCTCCGTAAATATCAGCCCGACTTTTTTAAACAAACTAATAGCTGAAGTGAGATCATAAGTGCTTGTCTGATTTCTAAATGCGACGTACGGCGTATTGATCAGGCGTTGTTTCAGCACCGCGGACAGCGCTTTATCCATCATACGTTCACGATGTGTGTGTGTGTGTGTGTGTGTGTGTGTGTGTGTGTGTGTGTGTGTGTGTGTGTGGTATTGATTACTTATTGTTGTGGGGACACAAATCTGTTTACACACTCACATTGAGGGTTCTCGCCTACTTTATGGGGACAAATTGGAAGTCCCCATGAGGTAAATCATTAAATTTTAGGGTGAAGACTTGAGTCAGGGTTAGGGTAAGGTTAGGTTTAGGATAAGGTCAGGGTTAGAGTTAGGTTTAGGCAGGGACTTGTGATGGGTAGGGTCAGCATAAGTCTCCAGGAAATGAATGTAAGTTAATGTAATGTCCCCAGAAGTGATGGAAACACAACATGTGTGTGGGTGTGTGTGTGTGTGTGTTAAATGGGCAGTCGGAGTATTGGTCAGTCGGAGTATTGGGTAGTCGGACTGCTGCTACGCACCCCTTCAGCATCCTCTCTCCCCACATTTCCTATGCAGTGTAAACAATAGAAGAAAAACATATTCTTGCCATCAGCCATTCTCCATTTTTATTTAACCCTACCCTTTTTTCCTTACCGTGACATTAACAAAAGAATGCAGCTTTACGATCCATGTCCGCGGACTCAACAGCAAACTATCTTGCTGGTGCATTTATGAACAGCGCACACAAATCCTACTGATTCTACCTTTAAATTACAAAAATAAACTGACAATAAAAACTCCCAACTAGCTAAGGACTTAGCCAGTCACTGATATATAAATATTTGTCCAGTCGCCCCATCCTAAAGCAAAATGTCTGATTTTGCATAAACTTGATGATATGCCAAAAGATGGCTTTTAGAATTTAGACTATTTTCTGATGATGCCTCTTACGAAGCCTTTGAAATGATTTGGTTGTTAGTAAGACTGTCCTGTAATCCGAGGGTCACTGGTTTAATTCCGACACCTGTCAATCTGTCTGTCACCAACTCATCAGTCTCCAAGTATTAAAATGAACCACCTTGTTTATAATGATTGAATACAGTGTAAGCTGAGAGTGTCAACAGACAGCTGAAGCCTAACATGTAAATATAATGTAGCTTCTGATCAGTGTGTCTTGCTGAGTAGGAGAAACACATGAGTAATCAGAGGTTGTGTAAGGTTTCCCACGCCAGATGACTCTCACAGGATCCAGCGTGTGCCTGGAACATTTCTGCTTTTCTGACTAAAATGAGAAGGCAACAGTAGAAGGTGTGTTTGTTTGTGTTATAAATACATGAAAGGCAGCGAGTGTGAGTTCGATAGAGAGCCGTGCTGTATCCCACCTTAGTCACATTCTTCACAATGTGTTAGAACATAGACTTCAGTAGTGTAAGCTGTTGTAAAATGTGTTTACATTGTAAACTCTGACAAACAGTCTTGTTAATCTGGTAGTGTTCTATTAAAATGTTGTCTCTACAAACAATGTAAGGTTTCATGCACTTTTGTTTAACTGATCTGGCACAGGGCTTTCTCTCGGCACTGAAACAGCACACTTATTTATGTCTTCCTTTCCCCTTTATTGTGCTCTCCATGGTTACAAATCAACATAATTCACTGCTGCTACATGCAGCGTGTGGTTGGCACATGTGAACGGTAAACTTGCAGTAATTCCGTACAAAGGTCTTGCAACCTTCTGTCGCACTCATAGTTTTGCTCATGTTGTCTTTCTGTTAAACTATGTGATAAATTTGCAGTTGAATGCTTTTTGAGTTAATATTTGGTCTTTTATTCTGACAGAGGTCGTTACTCTTGTTCTTCAGGGTGGTCGTTCAAGATGTTTGCCATTACCAGTTTTAGTCCATGAAACATGGTCATCTATCACAACAGATTGAGCCTAAATAGTCTGCTGTCATCAAATCAGCCTATAAATATTCCCCTCAGAAGCCATGGTCTGACTCTGGGATTGGACTGTTGCGGTCCAGTGCTGATTCCACTGTATAATACCATGCCAATTATGGTCTATTAACTGTCATTACCTGTGATGATCCCTGTTTCATAATACTCTCTTGTTCATTGTCTCTGGCCTGGGCAGCGACTCCGCTACGGTTCCTGCTCGACTCAATTGACTTAAAACTTCAGCTGCTTCCTCAGAGCAGTCTGTCTCAACTCCTGCCAGAAAGAAAAACTGGGGTGTTTGTACTCAGCCTCCTGTAAACACATGCTGACATCAGATGTCTGCATTGATGTGTTTGTAGGTGTGCGGGTTAGTGAGTAAATGCTTTTTGTATGTGTAGCCCAATGAGGGTCCATGAATCTTTCCGTTTGATTCAGTTAATAAATTTCACCAGTCGTAGTTCACTTGTGTCTGGCTCTGGCTGTGTGAATGTGCTTGTCTGATCAGCCCTCTGGCTCCTTTACTTGTCTGTATCTGCTGGCGTCACGGTCTCCAAATCCGTCTGACATGGTGAATGGTTGGATCTGCAACTGATTGTGGTGATTTAGTGGTGATCTACCCTGCAGATTCAATATGAGCCCAAATCTTATAAAACCCTCCGCTAATTCAGGGAAACCTCATGATGCATGCTAAAATTAGGCAACAAGGAAAAAGATACACAACACAGTTTTCCAGGCCCACATTGGCTCCAGATGCCTAAAGCACCTCTCTCTGCTATCTGAAAGAGAAAGTTAACAGCATGTATCTAACTTTTGTAGTATCATATTCATTATGATATGTACTATATTCTATAATATTTTGTAGCAGGGCTGGGCAGTTTATCTATATTTTATTGATATCCTGATATGAGACTGGATATTGTCTTAGAGATGACATGCCTGTTGTCTTTCCCTGGTTTTAGAGGCTAAATTACAGTAAAGTGATGACCAGATTTGATTTTTGGAATTTACTAGACTGTTCCAGCTGTTCTCTTATTTGCTTTCACCCACTTAGTCGTTATACCCCCATTACTCATGATTATTTATCAAAAATCTCACTGTGTTAATATTTTGTGAAAACATCAATGGTCATCCTTACAATATTGTTGCAACATTGATATTTAGGTCTTTGGTGATAAATATGGTGATATTTAGAGCTGTCCATATTGTGAAGCCCATAATGTCAGTGTTTTTTATATATCTTGTTTTGGATGCATATAACTGCTGCATTAAAGTGTTTGTTGCATTTTACTGCTGTAATGTTTAAGGATGAGATCAATTTAATTACTTTATATGCACATTTTGTTTACAGCAGTGTGTGTTCGACAAGGTCTTCATATGTTTGCATTATTTGAGAATTTGCAAAATGTTATGTTGTTATCTTGTTATATCGATACTGAATATTTGAAATGCTTTTAATACTCATTTTTCGCAGTATCAGTACTGTGGTGCCAGCTGCACTTTGTCACTCTTTCCTCTCTTCTCTCCTCTCCCTGAGTCGCAGTGCTAGTTTCTTTTTGTCACTCAGCTTATTTGCTCTGGTTCAGTATCCGTCGTCATTTTTATAGCCTTGTTATATTTATCTAAAAATCTAAAGTTTTATGCCCTATCCATGGTACGAAAATGGTATTGAATATCGTTATTGTTCAAGGTATTGTATCGAATTTAGAAACTCTAGTATCAGGACAACACTGTGTTATATTAGAGAAAATGTCTATTGAGATATTATTTATAAGCCACATTGCCCAGCCCTATTTTGTAGCTGATGTGATGTATACTATTGCATATTATTCTTCAAGATATTGCTTGATTTTCTGCTGATTCCCACAGAGCTCAATAGTAAGGATTGCCCATTTACCTGTGGCAAGCAAGCAATTACACTTCTAGTAAAAGAGCTGTGATGATGGAAGTAACTAAATAGTGAGCCATCTCGCTTCCATCTCATCTCTGTTGAGAGCTGCACATGTGCAGTAACAGTCAGGCAGTAGTGAGAACATGGCAGCGGGTAAAGACTGAAGTTCATTTTTACTATTCTGGAAACAGGAGTTTAGCTGGGTGGCATCAGAAATGTGGGCAAAACTCCAGTTTGCCAGTTTGCCGCAAGTTTGCAAGGAGCGTATATAAAACGGGGTCACTTTTCGAAGGCATGTCAAGTTAAACTCAATAAACTTTGCCAAGAGCCAACAGCATTTCACTTGCAACAGAGAGGGCTGCCAACAACCTCTCCTCTAGCGCCTTGCCGGACGGGATTGACCTGGGTACGCAGTACCACACCAACATAACAAGTAAAACAATTTTTATAGTGCTCAACAGTGACCACCCACTTTTGTGCGACTTCAGTGGCTCCGGTTCCAGAGGTGAATTTCCCACCCACTCATTCACTCCGCTGACATTTCAGAAAATCCTTATATAAAGTGAATAAAACCTGGAACCAAGCCAACAAACTAGGACATGAATTGTGGTCATAATGATTCAGAGCAACAACAAAAAAAGACTTGAAAACCAATAAAAAGTCAAAAATACAAGACTGTGTACACAGTTATTTATTTATTTATTTATTTATTTTTTAAAGATTATTTTTTGGGCTTTTTGCCTTTATTATGATAGAGACAGCTGAAGAGTTGACAGGAAAGTGGGTAGAGAGAGGGGATGACACGCAGCAAATGGGCCGCAGGCAGGATTTGAACCAGCAGCCGCTGCAGAGGACTGACAGCCACAGTACATGGGGTGCACGCTCTACCAACTGAGCTATGGGGCCCCCAGTACACAGTTATTTTAAGAATGAAAGAACTGTTCATTCCACTAGCCACAAGACACGAAAGATAGCGCTTATTCTGAAGTATAAATTTTGTCATTATTATAGTCTTTATATTGTTGATAACAGTGTTGTAATATAATGTAGTTGTATGTATTTATATGTAAGGAAATCGTATTAACTGCAGCATAATGGCCTCTATTAGTATGACTTGTGTTCGCTACCAAACTAGCAGAGCTATAAATTTGTGGGGTCGGTAAACATTTCCATGGTAACAGCGAGCTCCATCAATCAGAGATGTCGCTATTGCACTTTACGACTGTGGGTGGTGTACTACCTCTCCAGGAAACTGCAAATAGATGTGTTTTTTCTTTAAACAAGGTTGATATCATATGGACATGTGGCTTCTACAGGAGCATATATCATTGTTGACATTATGACTAATAATCTAAATTCTATATTCAGAATATGAATGAGATTTTCACTTCTAGAACCTCACTGCTGAGCCCTTGACTTCAGGCATGTAAATTCCTGACTGACTTTCTTGACCAGGCAAGTGAGAAAAAACATTAATGTTGAACCCTGCTGCACTAAGTAAACACTAACAACAACAACAACACAACAGTTGTTGGTAGTATTGCTCAGTCCCACTGACATGTCCTTGTATAGGCTATCTGTGTAGGCAACTTATTATGACCCATATTTACATTTATTGTTAGGCAGCTACCTCTAGTGGCTGTAGTGATTATTATGGGAGCTGTATAAAGAGCGAGAAAATATGTGTTATCTAGGGAAACCACTTTTATTTTCATTAGTGATTAATTCACTTGGTTTGTAAAATGTAGAAAACTGAAAAAGGCTCATCACAATTTCTCAGATCACAAGGTGATGCTTCAGATAGATTGTTTTTTTTACACAACCAACACTCCAAAGCCCAAATATACTCAGTTTACAGAGATATAAATCATACCAAAGCTGCAAATCCTCATAATTGGGGAGCCGGAGCCAGAGAAATTTATGCTTGAAAAACAACTTCTACAGTGATACTTCAACAATTAATCAATCAATTGTTGCCAAATATTTTTCTTTGGATTGACAGATTGATTGAGCAACTCAGTCTTTCAGCTACAATTTTGTGGTCATGGACTTGATTCAAATGGCCATGTTGTCCCAACTGTTCTCTCAATATTAACACTAAATCTTTTATTCTGTGGAGAAAAGTTCAAATGGTTGCGCTCAAACATCTGTTCATTCTTTATTGTAATTATGTACTACTGTAAACATTATAAATGAGTTGAAATATTATCTCAGATCATCTCCTCTGACTCCCCGCCCCCCTCAGTCCGTCCACCCACATGCCAGCACACTGAGCACAAAGCAGACAGGCCATAGTCACAATAGGGGATCCCCGCGGTGGTGGCAGCTCATGAAAAGGTCAGGATGATTGACTATAGGCAGATATCACTCCTGACCTCTGGCTGAACTTGTTGAAGCTCCATGAGTTGAGGGGACCCCCAGCCACAGTCCCCTAACCCCCCTCATATGAAAAGTCAGATGTTACCAATTTCACTTCTGTTGTTTGTCTTTTGGACATTTTTTCCCCCATCAAATCTTATTTCTCCTGAAGCCAAAAGAAAGATTTTTATCTTTTTTCTCATGATAAAAACTTGGCAGTTGACTCAGTGTTTCTGTGCCAGAGCAGTGTTTTGCTTTGTCATGAAACAGATGATTTAGGTTCTGCAATACCGAACAAATTGAGCTGGTTTTATTGTTCCGTCCCCTGCTTAAAGAAGACACTAGACTACACAAATCATGCATCAGCACTATTGTTTGTTTCTATCGCCCCTCTGCTCAGGTCATAAATGTTGTATCAGTGAATGGCCAAGTTGCACACTGTTGTTTTTGTGCTGTTAATCAGAACCAGAAGCATTTACAGATTAAGCTCTGTTGCCAAGTTGAATTAACAAGATTATTGGCTGAAGGCCAGAAGATGTGTTTACATGTGTTCTTGAACTTGGTTGGATTCAGTCAGGATTACGCAACACACTTAAGACAACATCCTGTTAAAGTAGAATGCTTCTGACTACAAAGCAGGCGTGTGACTATAAAGCAGGCGTGTGTGCTGGGAGCACATGTCTCTGTGTATGTTCACCAGCCCTTGAGCTAACAGCTGTCAACTCTTTAACAGGCTGATCGCACTTCGCCTGAGGGCCTTGAAGTAAGTGGTGTTTTACTTCCCCGAGTCACGGAAACCAGCCCGTCTCAAACCTTGAATTATTGGTCGTTAATTTGGGACAGGTAGCCGTCCAACGCAGGGCCTCGGAGACGACTGCCGCGCTGTAATAGATCTGTTTTCACTGGATGGCCCTCAGGGTGGAGGGATTGCAGTAAGCTAGTTCAGACAGGGAGATGTAAAAGTACTGTTACACAGGCGTTTGACAGAAAGCTTTTGATTTGGCTGTTGTGTTGACTGAATATGGAGTACCATCTGTATCCTGTTCTAAAAATGCTATTTTTCTTGGCAAAATTATTTCAGCAAACTGTCTCTGAGTTGTGGTCCACTGCCAGACATGATTTGACTGTAGAGGAGTCTTTTCTCATCACACTGATGTTTCATCTCTCAGAACATGAAAGCAATGTCCCCTGGGAGATTTCATGCTAAAACGTCATTGGTTTTCTGTTTTATAATTCATCAAAGCAAAACATACATTCACACACTACTGCTCCCTCAGGGAAGCAGAGTTTGACAAAAGCTAAGTTTGCTTCAGCAAAGTTCATTCATGCATTTCTAAAGCGACAAAGACTTCCTTTCTCTGCGGATACCAAAGTGATAGCGATTACCGCTTTGGACCTGAATCCAGGAGCATGACTTTGGTTTGGACATGAAGGGTTTTGAAGGGGAAGGAAGTGAAAAGGAGAAAAAAAAGCCAACCAGCATCATTTGTTTGTGAACAATACAGGCAACATTCCACTGAAAACAACAGAGGCGACACATTCCTCTTTTTAATTGAGTCCCCTCGTATGACCCTGCGGCAGTTTGAAAACTATTCAGATTCAGAAGTTTCCAGCATTTTTAGGACGCAACTGAAAGTAAATTGCATTTTTTTGTCTGCAACAGCATTAGGGCTGCGTAATAGTACTGGATACCATAACATATTGACTGAAATAACTGCACTGATTAATCTGTCTGTCTTGAATGAGTGATTAGTTTTCTGATCTATAAAATGTCATTGAAAACAGTGAAAAATGTTGATCAGTGCTTCTCAAAGCCCAAGATAATGTCCTCAAATGTTAACTGTTTTGTGTCACTTTACTGTCACAGAGGAGTAAAGAAACCACAAAATTTTCACATTGGAGAAGCTGGAATCAGATGATTTTGACTTTTTTTCCTTAACAAACTGCTCAAACTGATTAATCGATTATCAAAATAGTTGCCATAAATTTAATAAGCAATTAATCAATGATGCAGCTTGCAATCGATCCTTTTTGCATCCAGATATGAAAAAACTCAATGTTTATATGATTTTGCTTGCAACTAATCACCACAAGCGTTCCTCTATTTAATACAACATGTGATTGGCCCACTACTGTAGCAGCTACAACCCATACAGTCTGTGGTGTGGTGAAAGTTAATGTGGTGTATTGAGATGTCACCAGAACATTCAAAAGTATGGCCACATGCCTTTGGCATCTGATTTTTAAAAAAATGCATAAAATGTGAGACAAGAACAGAAACTAAAGGAGTTTTTTTGTCGTTTGTTTCAGAGGTAATAGTAATCAACAATACTATCCAGTATCCGTATAGCAGGTGAGAAATTATTTTAATACAGTGAATCAAATCACAGGCAGCCCACATTCGCTTTCCTCCTTCAGTTGCCCATCACATGTAGGCTAAAGTGCAAGTTTATTTACATTGTCTCTCGTTCCTTATGGTGTAAGACCGGCACTCTGGCAGCCTGCCAGCTGCTGTCAATCAAACACAGACATAAACATGTCCCTCCAGTCAGGTGAGACTGAGAGGAGCATCTCAGATATTAGCCTCAGGCCATTTCTCTCCTTTTTAACAAATAAATAAACTGTCAACAGTATATTTAAAAAATATGTTGACATCATTTTTTTGCACAATGAATAAATGAATGAATGAAAATGAAATCTCATTTGGGCCTTTAAAGCATTTATGTTAAGTGAGATTGTTCTTATTCTTATGTCCATACCCCCATCAGAAAAATAGTAATACATAAGTCTGGGTGTTCTTGTGGCTATTTTATTACTTCCTTTACTAGAGCTGATGCTGATAGTGTTTCTGATTGAATGTTAAATGGCCATTTCAAATGACATTTTATATTTTTCTGTGCTCCATGCCATTAACCTTCAATAAACAGCTCCTTCTTGCAAGTGAGAAGAATATGCCTCTTAAACTTTTATAGCAATGTTACTGTAGCTGACTGCTACCACTACTGCAGCTTCCTGCTGTAACTTAGCAGGTGTTTTATTAGTCAGGGCGGTAATGTTCTCCACCACGATGCAAAGCCCCTCCAGCCAGCCAGCCTCTGATAATAAGGTAACAGTGAGTGCTGGAGCGTCTGGTCAAATTGTATTTTATTACAGTCTAGACTGGGCCTGTGACCCATGTGTTAACCTTCCACACAACATGCTTAAATAGAAAAAAACGTATCAACTCTGTGTTATATGTTCCCTCTGGTTAGTCAGGAGTTTCATGTGCATTTCAGCTCAGGACGACACTTATGGGAGCAACAGATGTACATGAATCAAGGTCCTGAGCTGGTCTGCAGTCACTGCCAAACTGAGCATCGAGATAATGAGAAAAACGGAATCCTTACCATTTTCTGCTGTCTGCTTGTCATAGCCAAGAGAGAAATATGTAACTTATGTTCATGTGCATGAACCCTAAAGGACAGAATATTAACTGACCTAACCTTTAAGAAACTAGCTTCCACCTGGAGGTTTGAGCCCACCAGAGGCCTATGAAATTACTTTTGGGATTTATTAAATATGGAAAAACATTTTCAAATACACATACAGATTTTAATGCTTCTCATCTCGTCTTTCTCTTATGAAATTATGAGTATGAGCAGTTTCCTGTCTGTCCTTTTCCTTCTTTTCCTGCCCTTGCTGTCCTCAAATTGTAGATGAATCCTTGTAAAGGTGGTGACACTGTAATCTCTCCTTGTGACAGTGGTGTGACACTATAATCTCCCCGAGCACTCGCACTCATTGACAAGGTTAGTGAAGAGCTGACCTAGTTATTGGACAGAATGCTCTGTAACTCAAAGAACACAGGTTCAACCCATCAACAATCACCATGTTTCCTTCATAAGCAAGAAAATAAAACCTGACCACATGTACTGTAGGGTAAGGGACTGTGAACACCACACGTCAGAGCAGTAGAAGGTTATTCATCTTTAGCAAGCAGAGACATGCATGTGACACATTTATTGAGATCCTAAATCAAGGTCATCTACTTGGCTGCGGGTTTTTTCAGCTGCAGATATAAACGTATCTAGGCCACTGAATCTTAACTGGGATCAGACCAACAGTGGTGCTCTCTTATGAACAAAACCAGCTATTTTCTAATGCACTACACCTGGGATTTCTATGCATTTCCAGTGAAGACCTGGGAATGTCATTCCCTATACAGTACAAGACTACAGAATATTATTTTATAATGTCTTGAAATGATTTATTTATGTATAAAATCATTGTTTTTCTAGTTGTTTTTTTTTTTTTGTTGTTTGTTTCGTTTTAGATCTGGAGAAAGAACTAATCTCACTGATTAAGTTAAACCTCAGTGGGCAGAGCCATAGAGTTTTGGCTGGCCAAGTAACTTTAGCCTGCAGGCCAGTGGAAAAGGCAGGCTGTCTCTGTTAAATGAGAAAATGCGGTTTATCAACATTAGGTTGTTTGTGTTAACTGGTCTGTTTAACTAAGTTACACCAGCTCCACTAACCTATAGTGGTTAAACTCTTCGATTGAATTGTTTGACATTTTGGGAAATATGCTGATTTGCATTCTTTCCTTGAGTCAGATTAAAAGATTAGCATGAAGACTGGAAAGTCTGGTTCTCTCAGAAGCCAAACCACAAATTGTCTGAGTTACACTTCATTTGATTATTAGTTGTTGTTTTTTTTGTACGGCCAATTTTTTTTTTCCACTGCAGTTACTTTTAAGCCATTTTTTTCCCTCTAAAACAAAGCAAACATGAACTCAGAAACTTTGTTACAAGATAAAAACAGATATCAAGAACTAGGACTGGGCTGTGTGCTAAAATTTGCCAGACAACTGTCGGAGATTGGCGATATCTTCATCCCTCCCCCCACCTCCTCCCATCCTCTCCAGTCCCAGATAGGAGATGTGTGCAAGCAGCAGATTCACTACATTACATATGTTCACTAGTCAAGAAATTAAATATTCTCACACTGATTTTCCTTTTTAAGCCAAGAAATACAACCATTCACCTCCTGAATTTAAGTTTCTTTCTTTTACTGAACTAAGAGACCTTAATTGGCTCGTTAACTCCTCGGAAAACGCACTTCATTCAAACTCGGCAGAAGAGTATGTAAAACTTATCTAAACCATCTTAGTTATTCTGTCCACTCTTCCAACAATCAACAACTCTAGTTTGGTTTAATTAAATCCTTAATTTACCACGTGAAAAGAGTAAAAACAGTCTGACTCAGCAGGCTGTTTAGCCCTCGCTTCTCACCCAGCTCAGAGCACTCGTGGTCCGGCTGAGTGGGTGTGTCCTGTGCTGCTGGATGAGAGCGTGGTGTGGAGCAGTGGCTGTCACTCTGCAGACTATTAGATTAGTAAACTAAAATGGCAAATATCGCCCCACACGCTGGCCCCCCAAAAAAGCAAACTGGCTATGGATTCAGCCCAGACGATATATTTGTCCAATCGCCCAACTCTGTCAAGAACTCTGTCACTGCAGTTAGCCTTGGACAGCTGACCTTTAGGGGTCCTGAATAAATGGAACAATAAATAACTTAATGATTGACTGTTCTATTTTTACTTTTAGCAGTCCACCCCAAACTGCCACTGAAATTTGCCACCTTGCCAGCTCTGCACATTAAGTATGTTTCCATCCACCTGTGTTTATGCACATTTTCCATTTAAAAGCGCGAGTGGAAATGCTGAAATTTTTTTTTTTTAAATCTCTGACTATCACAAAAAGGTTTTTATGCTTGGCTAGGGGAAAAGTTTGTGTATTGAAAAACGCATGTGACTTAAGCAACCACTGAAGCAAAATATACAGCAGCAGACTAAAACACCAGATCTGTGTGGAGTGATGAGAAGACTGTAACATTCATCAAATGACTACAGGAAACAAACAGAAATGCAATATTTCACTTGTCTTTTCCACCTTATTTTTACTGGCGTAATTACATCATTTTGTTGTGCCCTCTTCTTCTGCGGTGACACAGTGACACCGCACTGGAGAATTGGCGCCACCTACTGCTTATCGAAATAACCAACTGCTAGTAATTGCATGGCATAATGAATAGGAAAAGGCATTGACTTGCATTTTCTTTTGCCACTTTTCTTGAAATTATGTCAAAATTTGTGTTAAATTTGGAACAAAAAGTAACTGTTATTGTTTAATTCAGTAAATAAGAGCATTTCCATAAAATGTAATGATTGAAACTGGGTTTTGTGGACCATGTGTTTGTACTGTGAGGCAGACTTTTAGGCCTCACACTCTGTCCTCACTCATCACATTTGTGCTGTCAGCACCAAGCACACAGTGCCCTGTTCGCAAGTGCTGTCACAGTAGGGAATAGTGGCAGTGAAAAGCTAAGTCGGCATATAGTGAAAATCAGTGCTACTTTCTTTTCTCTGTCTGACTGTCTGTATCTGCCTCCCTTTCCTTCTAACTCCTGAGCACCAAACACAACGTCTCACTGTGCCCCCCCCCCAGCAGCAGGAATGAGGCCTACTGTCGGCCTACTCGCTGACATACGGCAGTACGTTTCTTTTGTAACAGGTCCAGGCTCCCCGATGAGCCAAGAAGCTGACAGAAACACACAGCCCGGCCAGACACTCTACATCTCCACACTTCTTTTTTTTTCCACAGCTGTGCAAATAAATGTAAAAGAAACTCTCAGGAAATTTAATCTTGTAATTGTTTTGGCTTCCAAAGCGGCAGTCCAAATGGGGTCCCCCTTTTTTAATGGCCAAATCCCCGCCAATGTTTGTGAGAATAAATGGATTTTAAGTAGGCCTGGTCCTAAAAGTCCTGCAACAGTGGATATTCTGGAGGGGGAAGCGATCGTTTCACTGTTGATGTTTGTGTGTACTGAAACCCTTCAAATGTATTCACATGAATAAAGGTGAAACTTAAGCTGAGGGGTGAACTCCAGGAGTAGAAAACCAAACAAACCCAAATCAGTTTGGATTCAATTTGTTTCATAAATTTTGCTGCAACTGAACCTTACTCATTTTTGGAACATATGCAGGTTTGCTGGTCAAGGGATTTGTGCTCTAATTTCTCATTTGTATCAAGACTTAAAGGCTACAATAAGAAGCATTTATGTGTTGCAGTATTTGGTTATGAAAAGCATGCATGCCTGATGATGTGCTGTAGTCATGCAAATACATGCAAACAGGCAGCTTCTCCTCCTCAGAGGGTCTGACCAACTATTACCCGATAAATCCCCTGTCACAACATATTAGCCTGCCAGAGCCATTTGGTCGGGATGATGGCGGCTTATGTCAAGCTTGTTAGTGTTTAGCACTGTTAACCAGGGAGGGACTTGATATACGGCCGGCAGCTCTTTGTGCACCGCTCCATAGCATTCCCAGGATTTACTGCGAAAGAAAGATGTGAAAGGAGTGTTGATAAAGGTTGTTGGGCTTGTTTCTTGGTTTCCAAGTGGAACCCGTGTGTCTAGACTTCAGATTCAGAGGCTGACTTGATTGTTTGATGTTCTGTTTTTTGGTCTGAAGCCCTCTCATTGTTTTATTTTGCTGACTCACTCCTTTTATTCTCTCTGTAGGCTGTGACAGGAAGATGCTTTGGTGACAAGGACTTCAGAGGAGGTTTGGAAAACGGCATACTGTTATGCGAGTAAGTTCTGACTTCATTTTAATGATTTTAGTAATTATTAATTAAAATCGCTACTTGCTGTCTTAAGCTTTTATCTTCTTGTTCTATTCAAGAAGAAAATGATGCTTTCTTAATCTGGTCTGACTGACTGTAAAGATATAGGCTCTTTTAATTTGACTCTCTGATTTAAAATGCGTGTAGCAGTAAATAAAGCTCCAGTGCTGAGTGGAGGGTGCAAAGGTTAGAATAATAATGTACACAAATAGGTTACGTGAGTGCCCACAAATGTTCTTCTTACACTTTTCTTGTATTGGATTGATAGCAAAGGCCTGTGCGTTTCTATGCTCTTCCTTCCCCTGCATCTGACAGTTTATTAAACCAAACACTACTATGTCAACCTAGAATGACCACATGTGATTTAGGCCTAATAGTAAAAACATCAGCAGTCAAAAAGGTTTTTCTTTCATAAGTGCACTGATTTGTTACAACAGTGTGGTCCAGTGATCAGAGGGTCTGGCATCTTGTTAAACTGTCCTCCAGAGCGACACTTGAACTCTTGTCTGCCCACTCATAATGAGTCGAGGTGCTGAAATGAGACTGAAAACACACACAGACACTTGTGCTTTCTTTCTTCCACATGCCTTTCTCCCAAGTTCAGTTACTCAAGCCCCGTGTTTACACTACCTTTATTGTGAATACAGACATCACATCCAATTTAACAGTGTCCCCACTGGTTCTGGAATTCCTGGAACTTCATGTAGCATGTAGCATGTAGAGGTACAGTAATACCAAAGGCCCTGAAGAGTTGTGGAAATTACCGTCAGGGCCATCGTAGTTAAAAGGGCTAGTTAGTGGTGAAACAGTAATTTAATTGATTAGTCAGTCATTGGAAAATAATTTGCCAAAAATGAGTCATTTATCCAAAAAAAAGTCCGTATCCACCTTTTCCAGTGTGTAGGTTTTGGCTGTTTTTCTCAGTTTTATAGAATTGTAAATTGAATATCTTAAGGCCGTGGACTGTTGGTTGATGAAAAAACAAAAACTTTAATACATTACTTTGTGCCCTAGGAACTTGTGATGGACATTTTGCTCTGTTTTCTGATATGTTACAGACTGAAAACTGGTATATGTAAGTCAGTTCTGCTCCAATTCTGATACCTGAATTTGGATATCTGCCTGTACTGATATATATCTTGTAGATGAGCATCTTTGTGAGACTTTCAGACATCCAGGCAGGTGGCAGAAGATGACTGTAGGTTACAAGCAGCATGTCTGCCTCTCTCTATGCGTCCATCTGTCTTTCACCTCCTATCTTACTGTGTCTCTTGCTGATCCACTCACACGTCATATATGAACAGCAGTCAAACGAAGTAACTCCAAAAAGTCCCAACAGCTGTCATAATAACATCAAACTATGGAAATCTGCATCAGTACGTCGATAGGAGACAACAGTCCAATATCTGATGAGTAGCAGCTGATACTGACTGTCTTAACAACAACTCTTAATTGATATTGGAAATAATGGTCAGCTGCAGCCCTGTCACCAACAAAAATTAGCTTACTAGAAACTAAAAGTCTCTCAGAGCTCAAACCTTAACCCATTCAGCACAAGTCTCTCAATTTAATATTTTTAATTTTAAGAAAAATATAAGAATGCATTGCATTTGTGTAATAGTAATGTACTTTCTGTTGTAATAGACAATCATGAATACATTGTCATTCTACTCATTGCAGTAGTTCATGAGAACATGGCAAGAGTTCATATGCAATTTTATGAATGCTTCAAATCATTATCACATGTGCCTTGTCTTCATTATCAAACCTTCCACAAGATTAAAATCAGAAACCATCAGAACTTAAAGCATTGTTTTATACCTTACCACTGTGGCTTACCTGGTTTTCACCATGCAAACTCCCTGTGGACAGTAAATTCTCAGTCAAACCACTGGGTAGTCATGTAAAGCTGTCACATACACCTTTGCAAGCAGCTGTAACATATTTGCATCTCCATTTTGCTTATCTCGAAGTCAGTGGTTTTTATGCCTCTGCGGTGGTGACAGCTGTGGCCAGAGGCATTATGTTTTTAGGTTGTCCATCCATCCATCCATCATGTTCTTGTGAACGCGATATCTCAAGAACGCCTTGACAGAATTTCTTCAGACTTGGCTCAAATGTCCCCCTAAACTCACCTGACCTAGATTATTGTGGTCAAAGATCAAAAGTCATGGTCACTGTGACCTCGTGTCCATCCCAGTCTTCTGAATGCAGTATCTCAGGAACACCTAGAGGGAAACTGATTGGAGTTTGATGACCAAAGGCCACTGTTATCTCGCAAACGCCAAAAGGATTCAAACGCTAATTAGGACAAAATTTCAAACAAATGTCTAATAGGATAAAATGATGAAGTGACAACATTTTATATCCTAAAGGTCAAAAGTCAACTTCACTGAGACATATAGTTTAAAGCTCTCTATCAGTCCTCTGTCCTCCTCTGTAAAAATAGTCTGAAAGTGAAGACAGCATGTTTCTCACAGGAAATCATGCATGTATAGTGAGAACTACCATTTAGCCCAAAACAACACACCATACCTTGTATTAACTTCCTTCAAAGTCTTCACTACAGACATTATATGAGTCTGGACAGACACAGATGTAAACTGCAGTGTGACTGGATGGTGGAGGCATACAACCGAGAGGCTGTAATTTGAGTTTGAATGGGTCTTTGTTCGATGCCTGAAATAAGGTCTGTGGGTTTTTTTTCCCTTTGTTCACCAATTAGTGCATACACACATAGACAATACAAATATACTAACAATACATGACAATACATAATACCAAAACGTTAAAGGACACAGATCGGTCACAGGTGGCAGTGAGGAAACAAAACCAAATATAAAAGTAAAAAAGAATAAACACAAAACTAGAGGTATACAACAAAATAAAGAACATATATAAATAAAAGCACAAACAAACAAACATAAAAAAGAAACACAAAAACTAAAACTCCTACAAATAAGTAAGTGGTGATCTGTTTGGGTTTGGATGTTTTTTCAGACTTTTGCAGGGTGGGTGTGGTTTGGCGTTTGCAGTTCCTTCTGATTATACAAACTTTTCCCCTCTCTTCTCTTCCCCCGCCCCAGTGGCACGCCTGCATGTGTTGTGTTGTGGCACGATCTGTGGCTAACACAAGCTTAAGAGATTTTGACATTTTGTTCTACAACATAAAATACTTCAGTAAATACAACACTTATGAATTTTGAAGCTCTTCTGTGTCCTGACAAAGGCGGTTGCTAACAAGTAATGAGACTGTAGTTTGTTGAGGACATGAAACATCATCATGCTGAACATTAGTCACTCAGTGATGGTGAGACTGAAGTGATGTGACAGTTGTGTAGTTTTTTATAGCCTAGCATTAGCTTTCTACATCTGCCAATTGCATTTACACTTAAAATGTCATAAGATGATGTTCATTTGTGAAGAAGAAAATGTGTCACAAACTGTTTCTCGCCACAGAGTTTATTTTCTGCGCTAGTCTAAAATCCCATTGTCTTTTTGCTGAGGGAACCAGAAAGATGCTAACTTTTGGGTTTGCCCCCAAAAATACTTAACCCCCACAGCACCGTATGCTTCAACACACGACTCAGTATATTTTTAAGAGTTAATGGGCGGCTTTTGCAATCTAGTTTGTGATCCCTAGACAGTCTCCCTGATGTTAAGGTTACTGATGTGGTTTAATCATCAACCTTACATCCTTGCACCATGCAAGCATTTAAACAAGTAATGTACTTAAGTGGTATTCACATAGCAGAGGAGAGAGCAGATTTAACTTCCTGTGGAGCATACAGTTTGTTTTGAATCTCACTAAATCCAAAAGCCAAACACCCTCCAACCTTTTTCCTCTTTTTCCTGATACACAGCATCAGGAAATGTCTTTTTCCCTGTACATACTCATAAGATGATGTATTTATGTCACTTGTACTCTGTTTGTTTTGATTGTGTCTGTGTTTAAAAAAAACAGGACAGCACTCTCACTCTTTGTGGTCATTTCCACGTTTGTCAGTCTTCAGTGGACACAAATGGGCTACATATACCTGCAGATAACTGTCAACGCATTGGGTCTTATTTTGAATCATTTCCATCACAGGCAGAAAGGGACTGGGTACATTTTCTCCCCAGAAACCTTTTCTGTTAACAAGGTTCATCTGTGCTGAAGCTAAACAATTATACAGGGCAGAGACATCCATTTAACTTTTTTGCCATTTTGGCTGTAGATACAAATGAAAAAAGACAGCAGGCTGCAACATTACTCTCATTCCAGATAATATTTCAAGAGTGGAGTTATTGTCCTCACTGTATCCATTGCTCATTCTTCCCTCCTACACATATTGTATGATGTAGCTCTGAGAACACCCTTCTCTTGGGCTTGTTGGAAGTTATTCTGGGAAACATACAGTACAGCAGGAAATCTCTAACTGAAGCTGAAGTAGATGAGGCAGTCTGGGGGAAAGAGAGTTCACTTAAAAGGTGATTTACAGCATTTTGGAGCAAAATAACTACTGGAATGCCATGAACATCACAGGAGCAGGGATACCTAATACTGTCAGAGTATCCAAGGATGTTTTTTTCCTTTACAAGGCAGAATCATTGCAGTGCTTCCTCTGATGAAATCACACAGAAAAGATGAAACAGGAGACAGAAAGAGGAAGAGAGGGAGAGGCAGGAACTCTGAAACTGCTTGTTCATGACTAACAATCTGTCTGAGGTTGCAGGAATATACTGTAACTTTTTGTGTGCGTGTGATGAGAGATGACAGCAGAAGGACATACGTCCTCACGTGTGTATAAAGTGTACTGGAACTAGTTAACAGCTCCCAGCGGGTGGAAGGAGAAGCACTGATTCTCAACCCTGATTTAAGATCTGTCTTGTCATAAACCTTCCAGACGCCACTGTGGGACCCTCTAAAAATGCTTCTTACTCCCCTATTGTTCCCCCTCTTTTCTCTGAAGAGACACACAGACATTTTCACTCCCTCTTTATCTTTTTTTTGCTTTCTGTTATTTCACTCTGCTTGAGCTGGGTTTGAACTTCCTTTGTGATGCATCATATGAAATATTCATCTCAACTTGTCATGAAGACAAGTTTTCAAGGCATGACTCTGCTTTATTTAAAATCCAGCTTCTGATGTCGTCTTCCCTGTGTGTTTTTTGTCAGGTTGCTGAGCTCTATTAAACCCGGCCTGGTGAAGAAAATCAACAGACTTCCAACACCCATAGCTGGCCTGGTGAGTCCTCTACCGTCACTCATCCTTTACACTGAAGTTTACAGTATTTACACCAAAACCTCAGACAATCCTTTGACCCTCTTGGATCTTTTTATCCACACTATCTCTCTCTTTTTGCCTTCTTTGTCACCTCACTTTATATCTGCGTCTCTTCCTCCCCTTTCTTTTTTTTTCCGTCTGCTTCCCCCTCCAGCAATGCTTTTGATGTTATTTTTATTCTAGTGCTGTCTAATGCTAAAAAGCTGTGGTAACCTGTTGTCATTTCCTTTTAAATAATGTACAAACTGTATACATGACACTGCAAAATTGGTATCGCAGGGATAATATGACAGCGTCATGACTTGAAACTTGAGATTGCAGCTTTCCAAAGGGAAATGTTGACATAAATGTTAGCAACACTAGGTGCCCTTTATCAAGAACATCATCGATATAATGTCATTAAGGTAAAAAACTAAAGCAGAAACTGTGTTATTTCATGCACAGGTCAGTTTTGAGATTTTGGTCTATGTTGCTTCAAAATACACATTTAGTTCATAACGTTTCATTATAAAAACATGGTGATTTTTTTATGGAGTATATTCTGATATATGGAGGATTAAAAAGAGATATCCAAAATTTCCACCTGTAAAAACTTTGACGCTAATATGTCAACAAAATGAGACAAGAATTTTGAAGCTGGCTTTATCCAATGATCACATACATATTTAATTAGATAATCCCTCATTTGCATATTAATTACATTAACTTTCAGGAAACTTGTAATACAAAAAATATTTTCTAAATGTAAGTAATCGACTATGGAAGTTTCGTGGTGATATATAGTAGTTAAAGTTTTTTCCCTACTGACCTGTAGTGTCTCCACTTGATGATATACTAATATAAGTGCCATTGCTGGTGAATGTCTGTTTTTGGCCCGTATGTTTTTTGTGAGAACTTTTTTCCTTGGAGTCCCAAGGATCTAAAAAAAACAGGTTCTATCACAAGTTTCAAATTACAGTCAACTTTTTTGTCTTTGTCTGTGTGGTGTAGAGAGCAAATTCTGGATGCTCTCAAACTACAGTGTCACCCACGGCAATAACTGCAGATATACACTGACAATAAGCAGGTGACATGCTGATTTACTGGCTTAGACAGACTTTTCATTATATAGTACGAGGTGTGTTATCGGGGTTTGATTACCGATACTCTGCAGCTGAAAGATCTCAGTTTCAGTTCTCACAGCCAAGCTGTCCATCAGCAGTCGTGTGTGACACTGAGCCCTAATGGCTCTCTTACTGTACAGTAAGAACTAAGTAGGTTTTGCAGTGACACAGATCATCTGCAGACTCCTTTTCTGTAAGAAGCTCTTGATCACATTAACATAAAAAATCTGCAGGAGCTTGCGTTCCAAAATCTTCTTGCTGACTTTCCAATATATTTCCTTGAATAAACAAAATTAGTTTGATTTAGTAAAACTATCAAAAAGAAGGATATTTTTGCATCATAGCAGAAAGAATTTTCTTCTCTGTCCTAAAGCCTGAGCTGAGTAATGTACAGTCTGTGTTTTTATCTTAAGTTTGCCTCCTGCTTTGAATGATCACCTGTGAATTTCAGCAGACCTGAACATTTCAGTACAGTGCAACACAGTGGGACCCTTTCATGACATCTTAAGACCTTGATCTGGATCAAGTGGAGTTTCAGGACCGGGACTAACCTGTCAACAGAGGCACTCTGAAAGTTGATCACATTTGAGCTCACGCTCCATGTACTTCCATCTCTTTTCCTCCTAACTCGCACTCAATATGATCCCCTAAGTGTTGCCTTAATAGTCTTGTTGAGTGATCAGTTCACACCAGGTTACAGTGCAAAATCCCAGCACAAAAATTAAAGATTGGAATAAAACTTACCTAAATAGGTACTTGGCCACATACTAAGATTTGTTTCCTTTAATTTATTTTTTCGGCTTGTTTTCTTTCTTTTTTTTTTTTTTTTCTTTTTCCTTTGGGCATTTTTATGCCTTTATTCAGATAGGATAGCTGAAGATATGATGGGACGCGCGCTCTACCAACTGAGCTACCAGGCCGCATTTCAGCTTGTTTTTTAAAGTAAATATTTGTCGCTCATCTGAATAATAAAAGCAAGCACAATTGGTGGGGTTAACAGACTCCATGTGCATCTTCTCTTGTGGTTCAGCGGTGCAGCATACTGTAGGGTTGGGCGCAGGTGAATACAGATCACTGGATGAGGTCTTATTAAATACAGTCTCAGCCAGTCACATCACTGGTCTCATAGCTGTGAAACAGCTGTGCCAGTCGTGGTTAAACGTGATAAAAAGAGCTGTGCAAAGCTTTACCTCAAGAAATGTCTGGTTGGTTCAGTGTGTCATCACATGAACGAACATCACCACAAATGCACCCAAAGGCACACAGATCGAGTATAGGTAGTATAATAACACTAGACATAAAAATAAAGAAATTGAAGTGAGCTAGCTCATTTGGAAAAAAAAATAAATAAATTGGATCACAGCATGATAGAACAAACCAGGAAGTCTGAGTTGGGCTGAAATGTCTTTTCTTATCTCCTGGCGTCACTAATAGCTGCCAATGAGCCCTCTCTGCCTTTTCACATGCGGTGGATAATTACACAGCCACATTCTTTACAGGCGTTTCTCTCCATTGTACAATCACTGCTAGAATAACAATAAATTATCCTGTCAGTGCTTTTAAACCCAAGAGCCTCTGTGCTCACTCCATTTTAACAATGTTTTAGCTATATGACTTGTGTATAAACATAAATATCCAATTTTTGTGACACCTTTTGTTCTCGGTTTTGTTTGGCTTTTGCATTTTCTTTGTTTATTTGGTTGTACTATCCTTCATTCTTCACTATAGTAAATCATCTTCATCATATATCTGTGGTCTAATGGACTCTAATCAGTTCATCTGCACCGGTAGACATGCATGTCTTTTATAGTATTTTAAAAGCTTTTAAGGGCTGTCATAGATAACCTTAGGCCACAGTGCTACTTTAATATTTAGGAACAATATACTGTGAAAACTACTGTCCTTTAAAAGTTGCAGGCTGCAACGACAAATCCTCCACTGTAAGTTGATCAGCTGTTAATAACTGTCAATTGTCTGTAATGTAAAGTTCAGTCCATTATCCTAAAACAAAAAAACCCACTGCTCTGAAATAACACAATCTGCATGATGACTTCAGTCACTGTCTGTCTCACTGCCTGTCAGACTCCATTAACATTTTGCTCAGTTTAACAGCTATAAACATCTACGCCTTCTACAAGATTCATTAATGATTTCTTAATACTCATAAGCAGACACTTACTCATTCTGCAAAAAGCCAGCTTTAATTTGAACTGTGATTAATGTAACACGGACAAACAAAGCAGTTATTATGGTCCAGAACAGAAATTTCAAAGCAGGAGTCAGATTACTCCTTTAGAGGTTTCACTCAGTAAATCTATCAGCAGCAGGCGAACACAGGAACACCAACACTTGTATGTAATAAAATGCAATATGTTTATCAAGCCTGGAAAAAAAAAAAAAAAAAAACGTAGCTCCATGAGTGAAGTTCATTATTTTTTTCAGTGTGTGAATAAGGCAAAGAGAATGCAGTTGTTAAACTGTTACTCAGTTTGTGTCCCACATTTGTGTAATATTTCAAACAACAGTGACTGATGCATTTAACAATGATATTATTAAAAACAACCGCCCTTATTGGCCCAAGGAGAGAGGGGCAGTGCAGTGACAGGACAAACAACATTACATGACCAATACTAATTGGCCCAAAGGGGCGGATGAATCATCCACTGAAGACAACATGTTTACATTTGTGGTGTGAGAACAACATGTTACATAAAATGCCAAAGAAAAATCACACCTGCTGGGTTTATTCCAGTCTAAACAATATGACCATCTATACTTTAAAAGTTTCATAGCTCTGTCTTTCAGCCTCCTGCGGCTTTGCAGGGATTTTTCCTCCTCTTGGCTGTGATTAAAGAGGTGAGAAATACATAAACAAGGGGTCTGCTGTTATCTGGCCCATCGTAGTAAAACGCAGGCGACTCCCCCTTCCTTTTCCTGTTTGGGGGCTAATGGGAAAATGAGTCTCTGAGGAGCTTTGGCTGTTTTGTAATTAGAGCGGCTACCTCAGCGCTGTGGCAGTTCGGGCCTGTGTGGCTCAGTGTTCGTCTGAACAGGTTGGTTGTTGCGTGCTCCGTTCCCAGCCGTCTCTGGGTCGACTGGTATGCTCCTGTTTTACAGTGTGTAAACAGCCACGCAGTGGAGATCGTCCTGCAAGTTGAATGGTCGTAATTCACATGTTTGAAAATGTGTTGTTTTCCAGACATCACATTTAAGGCTACAGGCATTTGTGTTACTTTTCGGTGACGCACATGTGAAAAAAAAACCAAAAAAAAACAACACTTCAACTGTTCAGGCTCAGGGCTCAAGGGTGGGTTGGCTGCCTGGTTCTGCTTGAGGTTTCTGCCTCTTAAAAGGAAGTTTTTTTTGTCACAACAGCCACCTGATTGCTTGTTTTTGTTGGGAACTGTTGGGACTCTGTAAAAAATATTAGAAACAGCATGGTCATGACTTGCTTTATGTAAAACGTGACCTGAGATAAATGAATAAAATTGATACAGGTTAAAATAAATAAATAACATTGCTTATATAGCATTTGTGCAGTGTTGCTATGACTTGTTCATCTGAGTGATGGCTGCTAGAACTTTTTTTTTTTTACATGTGTGTTCTACTGCTTGGGTCCAGAGGGAAGAAGTTGAAATTTACTGTGCAAAGGTGTGGGAGTCGTTATGTTATATAAAACCCTCGTAATTCCAGCATTCTCATATTCATTTGAGGGATTGCAGGCGTTATTAGCATCTTGAGATAAATCAGCTACCCTCGGTGTAGTGAGAGCATTCCAAAGCACATAAGATAAATGACCAGTGTTATGTCAGTCGTGCTAAAGATAATTTTTAATAGTACCAGAAAAGCTTACATATAACTGAATATAAAGAAGGTTTTGCTTGAAAATGAAATGAAATAAAAAGAAATTAAACAAGATGAGTGTTTACTGTAGCCTGTTTGATGCTGGGTTTTTGAGGCTGATACTAACAAATTGCGTGGCAACACAAAAGCAGTCATATTACTTAATGTGTAAAATTTTTATGACAATTTTTCTACGGTGACCATTTTTTAGCCTGAAGGTGCAAAGTGTTTTTTTGTGTGTGTGTGTGTGTGTGTGTGTGTGTGTGTGTGTGTTTGTTTTTTTAAATCTGACACTGTAAAAATAATAATGCCTCAAAATCAGAGTTGTTGCTCATCATTGACATATCCAAGGCTGATAATTCCCATCCTAACAAATCCCATTAGCACTTAGTATATGGAAAATAATTCATTTTTATGTTTTTTTGTTTTTTCCATAAAAAAACAACAGGGGTATTATGCAACCAAATTGGCATTTAAAGGGTTAATATTCTGAAAATGAATGTTTGTTATTAATGATCAGGACGATCAGGTTATAAAATTAATTCAGTCAAAGTGGAAAATAATATTGTGTATATGTATAATGTATAATAATGTTTATGACATTTTTTTCTCGGTGACCATTTTTCATCCTGAAGGTGCTCATGTCAGTTGTCATGAGCCCTATGGGTTCATCTGACCTTTTTTTTTCAGAAGGATCTCTTCTTTTTTAAAGAGGTACTGCACACTTAAACATGCTTTTGTCAGCTAAATAATATTACTGTATTGTGATGAATCACATCAATGCTGGCTTTCATTTTGACAGTTCTTAATAAATGTATAAAAATCAGCATTTGATGTGTTGAAAATGGCTCAAAATGCCACCCACTATTTTAAAAACCTGAAACTTTCAGGGCTAATGCTGAGATAGAGTCGACTGTTTGGGATTGCTCTATGTCATGAGATTAATATTGAAAAAAAAAAAAAGCCATCTAATCAGAGTTGGGCGGTCCACCTCCCACACCTCAGACAGTGTCTCATTTCAAATATATGCTGATCAAGATTCATCATTCACAGGGGTTTACGCTATTTTTTGCTGTAAACCATCTACATAGTGCTAAACATGTAGCCTTTTTGACGGCTGTACAAACACCACTACTAATGCAATATCCATGTCACAGAGGCTGCAATTTTCTGATTAAGGAAAAATGTGTGACAAAATAGCATTATAGTGAAGTACTGTGGTGCTGCAGTGATTCTCTGGCCTACAAAACTTGTTCTCCAGATGTAAAAAAAAAAAACAAAACAAAAAAAAAACATATTTGTTTGATAAAAACCCCAACAAATGTCAAACCATCATGACTGTAATAGTTTTTTCAGTGAAAATGAAAATTATGATGCAAAAATTAACATTCCCACTAATCATGAATCATGTCTCAATTGTGACTGCAGAAATAATCACAATATGATTTTTTTCTAATAAAAATTTCACACGCAGCACATGCTTGTCTTCTGATTACATAGGTACATTAAGAAAACTATGATAAATTGCACTTTGCTTATATTTGAGCCTAGAACATGTGAGGCAGCATGACTGAGTTCTTAACAACCTTGGCTTGTCTTAAGTTGAGGAGTTATCCTTGACAGGGAGACAAAGAACCAGGAACATATCTCAGTGACATCCAAGTGGCTTGTTTCCTCATCCTGGGCAGCTCTCCTCTGGATTCTGTCAAGGACCAAAATCAGGGCGTGAACACTGATCCTCTTCCCTGGGAAACCTCAGTGTTCAAAGGAACCTAGTGTTCAAAGGAACCCACACATGTAGGTACAGAACGAACACATAAAATGCTAATCATATGCACCTCCAGTATTATTGGATCATGGAATATGTGGCTCTCATACAGTCTGGGTTTACCTTTGGCTAATTTATATTGATAAATTAAATATATTCTCTACTAACCCTCATCTTTTAACTGTGAACGTATTTTAGATTTGGTTGTAAATGCCATTTAGATGGTTGGGGTTTCTTCTTTACCCCTTTTGCTGTATTTGCCCATTTTACCAGTGTTGGTATTTCCACACAGGGCATAGCTTTTGCCCAAATGTATTATTACTTCTTTTTTTTAAACAGAGTGGACAGAAGCTTTGTGTCTGAGTCAACCTCCCTCCCAATCCTTCTACAAACACATTCAGCTGTCAGTCATTTCTTTGCGGTAGACGCCCAGTTTCCTGTGGCAGTGACCTGCAAATCACCACAAAGTTATACTCCCTTCTAAAGACACACACTCAAACACATGCACACACTCCAAACACCCACGGAATTATCCTTTTAGCTATTACGCAAGTTGCTACTAAATGAGCCTCTTGAGTCGTCTGTTTGCTTGTTGTTTCATTTCTGTTTGTTATTCCAGACCGTGTGAAACACCAGCTAGTGGGAAATAGGGAAAAATGTGGGCAAACTTGTTTAGCTGCTGAAGTTAAAGTTGAAGTTGTTCTGTGATAAGCTGAGATTGGTGATGTCAGCCCCTGTGATCTAGCCCCTGGCTGCAATTTCTCGCTCTCTTATTTTGATGTATACTCTTACAAACATGGTTTTGTTGGTGGTTCCTTATCATACAGCTCCCCAGGGCCGTTACTTTGTTATTTTGTTTGTTTTTTATTTTGTTTTTTGCAAAATATTAATCATCATTATTAATAAGCTGGTTTCATAGAGGAACTTTTTGTTTCAGAGGAGGATTTTTAGTCTTTTATTAAAGTCTTTTATTAAAGATGTACATTTTTGTATTCACTCTTACTGTCTAGATCCGACTGCAACCCTTTTTTGAAAGGGCTTTGATTTAATTTATTTACAGCTGGGGATGCACCAATTGACCATCCAGAGACCGGAACTAGACAGTTTCCAGTGTGACTGGCCGGTCAGCGTCACATATCCAATTCTGGTCACATTCACACACATGCTCTGCACAATGGTCATGTCATGCGCACAGTCGAAATGGACTGTCACTGGTCACAGCCACACAGTGCTGGTCACAGCCACAACAGCGCTTTCACTTGCATGAGATCAGCTTCAGCAATAGATTCCAAGAACAGGATAACGAGAAGACAGACAGCTGAGCAGCTGACGGTAGTCACTGACCAACAGTAAACCTTCTAGCTCTTCAGGCTAATGTTAGCCAGCAGCAGACTGCTGTTCACAGACTGACAGTTAAAAATCTCACCTCCAGTTCCGACTGAAGAATAAATAACCTGTGTTGATGCGTCTCCTCAAACATTTTCTCATCCAGACCTCTTAAACTTCTGTTTCTATTTTTCTCACTGCAAAGTTTTACTACAGCAAACTGTAGCATCACATCTGTCTCCAGTTTGTTTACATCTGCTTCTGGAAACGCTACCATTTTTGTCCACAGGGGGCTCCAAAATCAACAAATAAAAATGTTGTAATTAGGGATCGACTGATATGGATTTTTTAGGGCCGATGCCGATACTGATTTTTTTTCCATCACCCTTAGCCGATGACCGATTATGGACTGCCGATTTTCTTGGGCCGATATTTGTGGCCAGTACTGCTTTTGCTCCCTCAATTTACATTTAAAAAATGACGCAATGATAACAAATATTACAGGTCTCAAGTTTAAACAAACGAAACGTTTATTGAAAAGTAAAAATTTAACAATTTAACAACTTTACTTTAACTTCAACTTCACCACACACCGAGCCTTCCCAGAAGTCGGCTCACTAAAATGTTGCCATACCGGGTTCTTGCGTTCAGCCATCTGTATAAAGAATAAATAAAAACACAGATTAGTATCAATCAGTATCAATCTTTTGGCATAATCTTACATTCATATCACCCAATATCATCATCCTTTCATCAATATCTACAACACAGCCTTGATGATGCATTGCTTGCTGACATACTATAAGGCAGGTATAATCTACTCATCAGAAAACGTCCTTTGTCACACATTTAAATAATTTAAGAGAAAACAATAAACCTGAAAAGCAGCCATTAACATAAAGTGCTTGATTTGTAACTTAAGACTGCCATGGTTTCATTTTTTCTGCACAAAATTAAGTGATCATGTCTTAGGCCACTATGCTGTCAGGTTTGGCAACACCGGAACATAAATCAGCAGGAAAATAACCGTGATGTCAGAAGCACATTAAGCAACAAATTGTTCAAGTTTAAGTTTTAAACGGCATTATCAACTTTAAAAGGAATAAATACTCAACCATGTACAAAACATTTCTCTCATAGTTTAAATTTTATCTCCCATCGATGTGATGCCTGCTCCTCCCCAGTGAGACCCGGCAACACAGAGCTGCCCCTGGATGCCTGTCTGTAAATCATGCCGCGGAAAAATACATAGGCGAACCCACGCGCGAATCGGCCGATGCCGATTCAAGTAAAAAACGCAAATATCGGCCCGATATATCGGCCGGCCGATGTATTGGTCGATCCTTAGTTGTAATAGCTTTAAGAATTAAATTATCAGTTGTTGAGTCAGTCATATCTCTCGCTTTGGTATTTTTAATCTAAAATATGAACTTGAATAAAATCAGAGAGAATGGTGGATTCCAAATTCAAACCCTCCTCTTCTAAAAACTTTTACTGGGTGTTTGCTCAGAAGGTTAACTGAGCACCCACATCAAAAGCTCAGAGCTGTCCAACACTTCTGCTGCCTTCCACTGTTTTTACAAGCATAGATTAGGTAGACTTAGATAGACAAAGTTATTGAGCAAAGAGAAGTTCTGAGTTAAGTGTGGTCTGGATATCAAGTTCATAAGCAAAATGAAAAAAATAATAATTCACTGTTAATGTATGTGACAGCAGAGTGGTTTGCTTGTGTACGAGATATCCCTATACCACTTTTTTCCTTCCAGGTACAATTCTGATACCATGCACTAAAAATATATGTCATAATAATCTTGAACAGCTGTATACTAGTAACCCTGTATGGATGTGATGTGATTGCTATTGTGGTTGGACTTGCTCTGATTAAAACCTTCATAAAACATGTCATTAAAGTCATAGAACATGATGTCACCATCCTGGGAAAATAAAAGTGGCAATGCTGCCAGAAAGCAGCATTTTGGGGGTTTGTGAATTCTGATCGGTGCATAGAAACGTGTATTCACTGACACTGATGCCAGCATTTTAGGTTGTATCAGAGGCTGAACAATCCTGGTATGTTTAAGAAATAAAGAGCTGTAGCTCTTAAACGTTATTACAGGATCCCATCTGATGGGGATACTTGGGTCATATTTAGGATTTAGATCTGTTCACTTGGTTTTGTGACACAAAAAGTTTGGGATTCCCTTTTACAGGCTGTCCCCACCCTAAGGGAGTTCCTTGTTGTTCCAACTTAGTGATACCTCATTCCTGATATGTGGATGTTTTTAAAAAGAGCCCACACTCATATTAACTGGATCCAATGGACTGAAATCCCTTTATTTTGAAGTCAAATACGACCTTGACCAGCAGCAGTGTGTGTAAGTGTGTGACTCAGTTAATCCCACTGTAGGCGCGTCCTCCCTGGAGTAAAACTGTCAAAAGAAGAGATTGCTGTGTCCTCTCTCAATGAGATGGCAGTGTGTGTGTGTGTGTGTGTGTGTGTGTGTGTGTGTGTATGTGTGCGTGTGTATGTGTATGTGTGCGTGTGTATGGGTGGGTATGGTTGCCTCACCGGGAGAGCAGAAATGGCGCTGTCCCAACAACACAGGAAGCTGCAGGGTGGGTTTGGAGGGGGTGTTTTGCTACAAATGGTGAAGGATCGTGAGAACAAGTGTTTCCAAGTAATGTGTGTTTATGTGTTTACAGTCATGCACTTGTTCTTGCACCAGCTAGTGTGTACATATAAATAAGTCTCTGAAGTTGTGCCTCTGGGCCCTTAAAAGGATGTATGTTTAAAGCTGCTACAGGGAGCTATTTTCTTGATTTTTGAGGCCCCTGTGGACAAAAGCAGTTTTTGCACTGTAATATGTAACATAAAAAATCTAATTATCTGTATAAAAATCTCCTCCTGCCTCTCTTTAACTGACTATCATATGATTCACTGTAACTTTGCCGGAAAAAATTAAACACAGACTCATTTAATCTGATTTCGAGGAAAATCCAACCTAGTTGCAGGTATCAACTAGATAACGACATAGAAAAAGCCGAATAAATTCTCTGTGAATATAAGCACATTGTATTTTTGTTTTGGTGTGTGAAATTGAGAGCGAGTGCCTGGGACAATCAGGGTGGAGGGGAAATGGTGACACCCAGAGAGGGAAGGGCTACGGCTGTGGCCCTCTGAATGATAGCGCGACACAGAAACAAAGACAGAGAGAACCTGGGAACAGGAGAGGAGAGCTCGGGTCAGGTTGCGTCCAACAAAGAGTCTGTCTGAGAGCAGCAGAGGGGAGAGAGGGAGGAAGATGGAGAGAGAGTGAAAGGTAGAGAAGAGAAAGAAGGAATGTTAGATGGAAAACAAGTGGAGACGGAGAGATAAAGAAAGAATCAGGAGACACTTGCAGGAAGAAAAAAAGTGAGGAGTGAAAGTTGGGAGTAATCTAAGAGAGGAGACGCTTGGAAGCTGGCCACAAAACCAGGTGGTGTCACATTTCTGTCGAGCAGGTATCCTGATTTTCATGTTGTGTGGGTGTTTGCATGTTTGTATGCAGGCAAAATAGAAGAAGTATTCCTCTTCAAATCAGTAAAATAAGTAACTGGACTGTGTTTGTGTGTGTTTTCCTGATTTTGCAAGAGCTGTTCAGAGGTTCAAATGTGTGTCTATGTTTGTGCGTGTGTCAGAGAGAGACCTAATGTGGAGTAAATGATCAGGTTCTTGACCTTAACTGTGAGCGTGCATTCTGTTACTTCTATTTTTTCTTCTATTTCTTGTACTTCTTCTGTTCTATTTTGCACCTGAAGAATGAGGACATTTCTGGACTATAAGGACAGTTTGTCCATGCGTATGTAAATGGTTGTTTGAGGATTAAGAGTTTTTTTTTAAGTTTAAGTTTAAAATTGTGTTTATGTGAAGGATAGGGTTAAGTAGGGCTGCAGCTTTGTGATTTTTATGATTCATACATTAATCATTTAGTGTATAACGTTTAAATAAAGTGAAAAATATTCATCACAATTTTCCAGAGCCCAAAGTATTGTAGTCAAATAAGGGGTGTCACAATTTGAATTCTAAATCGAAAAATGAGCAAAATGAGCTTTCATTTTCAGTTATTTAAATCAAATGCAGGATCAGCAGTTCTCCCAGGATTTTTTTGCACGCCGACCTGATGGCAGGGATTAAGATTACCAATACAGAAACAGCCAGTCTCCTCTCTGGTGGTCTCGTTTGCTTATGTCGGTCATATAGAGACGTCAGTATTAAACAGACTGTTTCTTAATCAGTTTAAAACTCCTTGTAGTATGTTTCACTACCCCTTACAGCTTGAAGCTCTTTTTTCCATGACTGCAACATGCTGGCACTGGGAAAAACTCACTTCCTGCAACAAACCATCTAGTCCACATCACAGATTAGGATTCAGGTTACCCACAAGGCCACCTTTTGTAAAGGGGCTGGGTAGATGTTTGCAGGTGAGAACTTGATAGTCCAACAATGGCTTAGCTGTGATTGCTGAAAACAATCTTTAAATCGAAACTCCAACTGAATTGTGATCTTAAAACTGAAAGTCAAATCAAATCATGGATTTAGAGAATTGTGACACCCCTACTTGAAAATGCTCTTTTTTTGTCCAGTCCAGTCCAGAAACTAACAACTTGTCATAAATGACAAGGAGAAGCAGCAAATTCTTACATTGAAGAAGCTGGAACCAGCAAATGTTTGACATTTTTTGCTTTAAAAATGGCTGAAATAATTACCTAATTATCAAAATAGTTGGCAACAAATCTTCTAACAAATCGACTAATTGATTAATCGACTAATCATTACAGGTCTAAGGTTAAGATTACATGTAGAGCAGTCAGAATCAGAACAGAAACAGGTTTTCACGTACAATGATTTCGCTGTGATATGTTGATGCACCAAACTAAATATAATTAAAGATTAAGGCAAGTATTACAAGTCAAAAGAGCATCATAGAAAATTAACAATAACAAATGTCATTATGTCAGTGAGAATAGATGTACTAGAGGTACGGAGTGTATTGTGTTTACATGTGTGCGTCCGTGTTTCAATTAACGGTGTGTATCATGCATAATGAACCAGACTTGTTTTCCTTGCTGTAGAAGCACCAGGAGTGTGTTTTCTACAATAAATGTATGAATAAGCAAGAGAGTGAGAGAGGAGTGGTGTGTGTGTGTGCGTTGCGTGCGTGCGTGCGTGCGTGCGTGCGTGCGTGCGTGCATGTGTGGTGCGTGCGTGCGTGTGGTGGTCATGGTTGTATTTGAGTTAAGACCTTGTGCAGTTAATGGACCTGACCTCACTTTGCCTTCGCTCTCTGCCAACAGCCTATTTATCCTGATGAAACTGTGTGTGTGTGTCTGTGTGTTCTGTGCAGGACAACCTCAGTGTGTTTCTGCGCGGCTGTGAGGAGTTGGGACTGAAAGGCTCCCAGCTGTTTGACCCTGGAGACCTGCAGGACACGTCGACACGCCCCACCGCCAAGTAAGTCTCAAAGCTTCAGTGTTACCTTACTGCTCAGCGGGTTTGTGTATGCATGTGTGTTTTATTTCAGTGTTGTTCCCAAGCACAATAGCCACCATTTGAAGAAGGTGAGACTTAAGTCTGTGGTAGGAAAGTTATTGTTCTTTTTAAAAGGGTCACAGTTGGGGGTGGGGGAATAATTGATTCTTAGATCCCTCAGGATTCTCTCCTGAAAGATTGAAAGATGAAAACACCTGAGTTTTAATGGGTTGTTTTCAAGATTTGAAAAGTGCTCTGATTTTGGAAAAAGTGCCTGAAACTTCTTGAAATTGTATCATGCAGCTTCTTGGGAGACCATGAGAGAGTCAGGTGATTTCAAGCCACATGAAGGGGAAGCTGGGAATTTTCAATAAGCCTGATGTTCAGCTAAGGGCAATCAGTAGGGAGCAGTAACTTAGTAAAGATTTTATTGAAACTGAAATTATTTGTCAAGTGATCGTTTTAGATCTGCTTTAGTTCTGTGGATACCAAGTCTACTGGTCACACATTTTGAAACATGACACTGTTGTTTTTCCTTTAGTTTGTCACTCTTCTGTAGGAAGCGATCACAAAACATAATTTTGTTGTTTATAGCACAGTAAGTATATACTGTATATGTATATTAATATGTCATTTAGCACAGCTTTAAGGTGCTAGGAAAAGCTTGAAAATGCTCCTTGAAAATGCTTGAAAAGTGGTTGAATTTGATTTTTGGAAACAGATGTAGGAACCCTGACAATCTGACTGGCACTCCCTGGCTTTAAATATTAAAATCTTAATGCATAAAGAGGGATCGATAATCATTTTCTAATTGCATCGTAGCTCTGAATCTGAATTGGAATCGAATTGTGAAGATGCCAAGAAATTCCACCCTCATCAATATGATGCTTAGAAATGACTATAATGTTGAGATGTGTAAACATTCCCAAAAAAAAAAAAACATCTTTATAGGTGTTACATTATTTTATTTGATTTATTGTGTTGTAAGAGACCATACACAATACTAAATATAAATATTAATATTAGATATTTAGTATCAGAGTTAGCAAATTTTCACTTGCAGTTCCACCACAGGTCACAATTTAAAATATGCACACACTGACAACGCCATTAAAAAAACTAGACACATTATACAAGTAATACGTTACACAATACATACTGTAATAATATCAATAACGATACAGCCCAAACCCGACATGCGTCCATGAAATATGTGAGAAATACTGCCCACCTGACCCAAACCTGTCAGGTCCCGTCGGGTTCGGACACAAATCTCAAGCTCTAGGGGACTCACAGCCACAGTAACATGGGCCGTACACTCTACCAGCTGAACTACCTGGCCACCAACAAGTGTATGTTTGACAAAATAAAGGCAAGGATTTATACTGGATTCTGGATAAATATGTAGTTATAAAATCCCTAATCAAAACTAAACAAACTTGCTGCTCTTACTTGTATACAGACTGTGTATCTCATGAAAACCAAAACTGGTGTAGCCTGTGCTGTCTTTCAGTGTCGTGTCAGGATGAAGTTGGGTGAAAAAGCTTTCAATACTCTAATCTTTCTGTAGTCAACACTAAACAGCAAGCTATTAAACTGTCTGATTGTCTGACTGAGATGGTAACTGTTGGTAAATTCAAGTCATCTTTAAAGGTCATATCATAGTTAGACTGAATAAACTCTATAAACATGTGTACTCTATGAGACAGTGTGTTTTTTTGTTCATGTCGTCTTTGAGGTCATAACAGTGTTTTATGTCGCCTTCTTGTGTTGGTTTCTCGTCAAACAGCAGATTTTTTGTAGATGATTTAAACTATTTTAGCTTTACTGCACAAAACAGAAAGAGGGCGCTGTTCTCTCTAAACAAAGTGATGTAAAGCTTTTAAAGTTGCTCTCTCCTTTTCAGAAGAGTAAAAAAAGATGCGCTCTATCATTTCATTTACTGTGATGTAGTTTGGTGGATACAACATATAACAGCTGATTTAACAAGAATATAGCAAATGGCAATCGAAGGCCTGATTTGATGATGATAACTAGAGATGAACAATATAGATTTTTTTCAACCAACACCAATAATTACCTGCTTCTCATGGCTGAAACTGTTAAGATAACCGATAAGACATTTTTGTAGTTTAAAGGAAAGTCCATATAATCTGTAGTTTATGCACAAAAGGCTCGGTGTAGTGAGTAAAGAGGGATGATTTAATATCTCAACTGACATCACTATTACAACAAAAACAAAGATTAGTTCTGACATTTTTTTTCAAGTAAAGTTCATTGAAAACTTCTCTTTGTTTTTATAGAGCATTTTGCCTAAGAGTTCAAAATAAATGCTTTGAAATAATCTATCAAATCAGATATTATTATCACCGGAATAATAATAAATATTGGAATTATCCCTGAATTGTATCTTTTGTTGCTACATAAACCAATGATCCCTGTATCATAGATAAGATAAAGAAATAAAGCTCTTCTCTTCCCTCCGAAATGTGGAGCGTTGACTTGGAAACAATAGTTGTCAAAATGATCTCACTGATGAAGAATAGCTTGTGTTTGATTGTTATTTTTATTGAGTGGATGGACCGAGTGTTGACGATGAACACTTCAGTTGTGTGTTAATAGATCACTTGTCTGTGTGACTGGTTGTGTGCTTCTTTGTGTGTCACTCTCTGTCAGTCACCCTGTCTGTCATCTGACAATTGCTCAGTTCACTGCCAACATAAATAACTAGCTGAGAGTCAGTGGAAGTTTGTAGAGCCTGTGTCAGTGAGGCAACAATAGCTTATCTGTTGGACACAACTGGTTTTTGTCCAGATACAACACGAGAGTTTACATCACTCACTGAACCATGATCCTACTTTGTTGCTTGGTAACAAAGCCAAGTGCATGCAGTGTTTTTATATATACTGTTTGTGTTTATGTGAGTGTGTGTCTGTGTGTGTTTGAGTGTGTGTAGCATGTGCTCTCCCCACGCTGGCTGTGCAGAGAGGGGACGACAGTGCTAATCTTAGCTGGTCTCAGGAGGAGCTGCTTGACTGGTTCTGTCAGGACAAGGAATTCTTTGAAAGCACTGAGATCTGTGTGTTTGTGTGTGTGTGTGTGTGTGTGCTGCGTGTGTGTGCTTCTGTCCACCCATGTTTCAAAGACCTGTGTATAGGATTTAGTTGCATCAAGTAGTGAGTTTGCAGATTGCAAATACCTCATTTCACTCTTCCATTCCAAATGTGCAGGAGAAACAGCAGTGGCCATGAAACTTGCCCAAAAGGCAAAAGGTCCTATCTAGAGCCAGTGTTTGGTTTGTCCATTCTGGGCTACAGTAGAAACATGGCAGAGTAATATAGCAGTGTACACTAATGAAAACATACTTATGAATCTTATATTCTATTTCTGGCATATTCTGTCATTAACTTCCCCTAAATCTTACACACTGGACCTTCTAAGTAGCCTTTGTTTGCAGTGTCCTGCACCATAAATGTGCCCTACCCGTATGGGCTTACAAAACACTAAAGGCTGGTTCACACACTTGAACAGAGCGTGTGTGTGACGTTGCCTGCTTGTTTTCATTTCGGCACCCATATTGACCGGTTAGAGCATCCAGCACACAGTTCTTGCAAAAATACACATAAAAAATGTTCTGTTGACTGTCTTATTGACTTTATATCAGCAACAAGACGCCTTTCATTACAGTTTAACTGTGATGACAATTTAACCATAATACAAACATAGCTTGACACTAACTGATAACACAACAGGATTCCTTAATAAGACTTGGATGCAACATGTTTTTGATGTATTTTTCTATTGTAAGTACTGTAATGTGTCATTTGTTCATGGTGGCCTGGTAGCTCTGTTGGTCAGGTGTTTGCCCCACGTACCGGGGCTGTGAGTCCTCTGCAATGGCCTGGGATCGACTTGCCTGTCCCACCTGCTTTTTGTTTCAGCACACGAGTAAATTTTGCCATGTGAAATCCTTTTCTGACATTATTTTGTTCACTTGCAGTGCCTCTGCTGCCTCACCTGACAAGCTAATGTTACAAGGTAGAGTTAGAAAGTCAGTGAACAGACTGCAGTGGATATGGGGAATGACCCAGCTTGAGTAAATGGCACCGCCTGTTGTGCTTATAGAATATGTTCTATATATTATAGTATATAAGTTTGAAGTTGAGCAGATGATAGCAAATCATAAAATATTTCTTTTTCCAATGGTTAAAGAGTAGTTTAAATTTTGAAGATAAAGTTACAGCCCCCTGTGTGTTACTTGAAAATGTTCATCATAAACTAAGAATAAAGGAGGAATCAAATCAAGTTCATCTTAGTTTTTCATGCTGGATAAATATGAATATACTCACTCTGGAGGTGTCATCAGGAATATATTTGCAATCAGAATTAGCACAAACCAAAGAGGAAACATTGGTGTCATTGTTTAAGTGGCCCTGCGCTATTTCCAGTGGTTATGTAACCCTCTGTCGTACAGGATGCTATTTCCTCGCAGCTTGTACCCATGGCAGGAAGCGGTTTCGGTGTTTCTCCCCCCTGAGTCTCTGGACAGGTGTTTACTCATCTAGGAAACAGCTTTGGACAGGGAGGCGTGAAGACAGGCAGGTTGGGGTACACTATGAGCTCAGGCCTGAAATATCTCCTGTTCCTCTGCGTGCTGATGGAAACAGATCGATTTCCAAGATAAGTGACAGTTTGCCAGGCTGTGAGGAGGGGATGGTGAGAGGAGAGGAGAGAGTGTTTCCATTCAGTTATCTTGCACATTTTACACAAAGTTTTGAAATGCCATTAAAAATTAAACACAGCTTTCCTTCAGCTTTCCATCAGGAATTAAAATCATGAAAATCTGAAATGCAAGGGTTAGGGTAGGGATGAGGTACACGAAAAGAGAAATCCTTCAGATTTAATGAATACTGATTAGTTGCTATTACTCTTTACTGTCGGCAAGTGCTGGAAAATATGTAATCCTTTTATCTAAGAAAATAATATTTACAGTAATAACTCTGATTGGGCACTATGTAAAAAATTTCCAATCGATCATCGTCAGCCCATCCATCGGCAATTGACAATATCTTCACCCCGCCCCCCCACCTCCTCCTGTACTCTCCAGTCTCAGCTGGGAGATGTGCACAAGCGGCTAAACTAAACTCCTTGTAAAGCACGCTTCATTCAAACTCGACAGAAAAACACATAAAAACTCGCCTAAACTGTCTCTTTTAGTCTGTCCGCTTTTCCAACAATCACCAACTCTGGTTTGGTTGAAATAAATCCTTAATTCACCGCGTGAAAACAGTGCAAAAAGTCTGACTCTGCAGGGTGTTTACCTCTCACTGCTCACTCAGTTCAGAGCACTCATGGTCCAGCTGAGTGGGTGTGAACTGTCCCACTGGATGAGAGTTCGGCATGAAGCAGCGCCTGTCAGACCATTACATTAGCAAAATAAAATGACTAAAACCAAAAAAAAAAACAACAATCGCAGATAGATTCAGTCCATCATCGATAGGCAATATATTTGCCGACCCTAGTAATAACAATTTAACCACCCATCACATAACGTGTGGCCTAACAACTTGACAATTTTTTTTTCTTTTTTTGAAAAAAACATTTCAGAATTTTCACAACCAGATAATAGTTTTTTGTAATAACAAACAGGTTGTGCCAAGCCTGCGTCATTATTTATTCAGCAAATGCATTTCCATTGTAGAACACAATAAAAAAAAATGGAGAAAAACATAAATCACAAGTTCATAATTATTTTTTTAAAGAGTCTGGGCAGTTCTGTAAAAGTGTTAACAAGGGAAGCATGTAACTATTAGAGACATTTCAAAACACCCTGTCCTCACCATATTGTTAGGCAGTGCCACCTAGTGGACGGAGTATTGACACGAGACGCTTAAGGAGTGACAAAATCCGCATTTAGAGCAGTTGTGGTGGATGGATGGCTCAAACAAACACAAGACTAAAAATTGTGTCATGGACATGATATCCATCGTGTCACTGTGTAAGTGATGACACTTTCTTGACGTGATATACGTGTTGTAGTTACTTTAAGCCAAACCACAAACTTTTCCTAAACTTAACCAAGTAGCTTTTGAGCCTAAACCTAAACTGTGACCATTTTGCTACATAAATGACATGTGTAATGTCACATGAGTTATGTTGTCATGCAAGCCACGTTACTTCCATCAAACAAGCGTAACATTGCTATTTTAACCCAAATCTTTTCCTAAAGCTAACCAAGTAGTTTTTGTGCCTAAACCTAACCAAACTCTGATTGTTTGGCAACATGAGCCATGTGTGTAATGTCACATGAATTATGTCACCTGACTTATGTTAAAGTCTGGTAAACTTGTTGCTTGTGGTGTTGTCCTCTGATGATATATGTCATTTTGGAAGTAAATTGCTATCAACCTATTCTGTCGCTTAGATATGATTATGTGTTGTTTCAAAAACAAATAAATAGCCGTCTCATACGCAGCAGGGCTGCGGTGTAGTAAAGTTCAGAGTAGAGTGAAATTTCTGCTAATCACTGAATAAAATCCTGGATACGGACTCTGATAGAGACAAAACCAATTGTAAGACTGAAAGAGAGGGAAGAAACAGGTAGAACATGCCCCTGAATATGATCTAGTACCTTGTGGAATCTGTTGTGTTTGTCCTTCAGATTTGCTTCTTCAAGGTAGCGGCAGAGAAAAGCAACCTGTCTCTGTGTTTATTTAGTCAGCCGTCAGAAAGAAAGGAAGGACGATGAGGAGGAGGGGGACGGTTTGCTGATGATTACCTCCAGCTACTTTCACCTTGCTCTTCTTCTCCTCTTTCACTCCTCTTTGTCAGGTCACTGCTGTCATGGAAAACTCACGCAACTGCAATTTGGGTGTCATTTGTGTGTTGAGTGAGTTGGGCCTTGGGACCCCCAGGCTTTGGAAACTAGTTATAAACAGTCTCATCATAATATATATACTATGTGCTGTATACTGTTCTGTTTTCCATATTGGGCAGTACATTTCCTATACAAGGTGATGCACTACATCATCCTTTTATAAGCTGTTTTGTGGCCATACAAGATGATTTTCCGAGATTTGTTTTTGTATTACTTGGATCCCCAGTAGAAATAGCTACAGGGCAATTTATATGCAGAGGGCCTGTTAAGCTGTAATTATGCCTCTAAATATACGTGTAAACATCTTCTACAAACCTACACAGAGAAGGGTGTTATGGGTAACAATAGGTCACAGAGGACCTGATGCACGCAGCTTCTAGCTATCAACATGGTGTTCAACTGTTAAACTCTAACAGCAAAATGAGTAAAGACTCTAGATGTGTTGGAACAACCAGCACCGACTGAACATTTTGTCCATTTATTTTAACACAGTATAACCTCGTTCAAAACACAGGAATAAACAACTTCCAACTTGACAAACACAAATACAATAACAGACTTATCAACAGGGTAGATGATGTATACTCGCTACAAACGTGCTCCATAACTGCTTCACGCCTCTCCTGTTCCTGCCTGAACCCACTATGTCTTCATTGTCAGGTCGGAGACACTGTATTGTTAAATCACCTCAGGTAGTGTACTCCCAGTCAAACTGTGTTCCAGTCCAATAGGACTGCTAACTGAGCTATCTAATGGCAGCTACAGCACAGTTATCAGCAGTGCACAGGTGACAACAGTGAGAAAAAGCTATGTAAGCACAGCTTCCAAATGGAGTTTAATTTATTTTATTTATTTATTTTTTATTCTTTTCTTTTCATTTGAATAAATGAAAACGTGGTCGACTATTGGTGGGCAGCCTTGGTATATTTACAGATTATCTCGCTAGAAACTCGCTTCCCTCCCTCCTCATGCCACTCCTGACCTGTGGAGTCAGAGTCCTAGTCAGAGCTGCAGTAAATCATATTGGTACCCCAGTTGTCAGACTGGCCTCCACCAGTCTCAGAGGCTGTGGCACAGTCTGATAGGACAGTTAACTGAGCTTACAAACTAATGGCAGCTATAAGACAGTGAGCAGCAGTGTGTAGGTGACTATTGTGTTAAAAGAGAAAAGATCCATGTTGCAACAATCCTCCAGACCAAATAGTGAGGCCCAGCTCGTGAATGGATTTTTTTTTTCCTGCAACTAACTAAGACTAATGAAAACTTTGTTAACTAAGAATCTTCTCACTGAATTAGAGGGCAGCTCTACCATATATAGGGCCCTGTTATCCCTTTGTTTTTCACAGTGACCTGTTTGCCCATACAAGGCAGCCTGTTTTCCATACAGCATTGGTACCCAACCTGGGGTCCGGGCCCCTCTTAGGGGGGCGCCAGAAATCACAGGGGGTCCTCAAGACTTTGTTCTGAGATCCACAAAATCAGATTTGCACATGTCAATTAAAATCACAATTTCAGGGTTCATACATCTTTTCCAAAATCAAATTCAAGCTCCTTTCAAGAATTTTCAATGTTAATTTTCAAGCTTTTCCAGCACCTTACAGCTGGTAAATGACATATTTACATACAAAATGATTATTTCACCTCTTCATCACATTAAATCAGTTGTTATTGTGCTGTTATCAACCAAAATTATGTTTTGTGACAGAAAGTTTAATGTCAAAATGTGTCACTTGTCTGCAAGTAGACTTGGCTTCCTATTTGGATCACACATTTTGTGCATTTTCCCTAGCTGAAAATGCTAACAATAGATTAATTGATGAATCATTAATAATTAAAAAGATATAGATCCTGCCCATCCATGTAAGGTGAACGGTTCTTACTAATCTTGATAATGGGATGTGATTCATAATAGGACATAATGAGGTCAACATATTCAAACCATCATGTTTTCCTGCTGGTAAATACTGTGAAACTCTGCAGCCAGCCATCTCACAGCACCAGAAAGAGAAACCACATCCCTCCTATCCTGGCTTCTCACCATTGGCTCCTTTTTAATCCAGTAAAAAAATTGAGAATTATTTGATCTCCTTTAAGGCTGTTTTTTTGGGCTAGAACGTGGTTATACTGCAGAGCATTTAACCCAGTGAGCCTGAGTACAGATTTAGAGTTTTCTTTGGTCACAATCCAGGCTGAAGTCTGAGGATGAGCAGGCTTCTCCATTAGGGTGCTTTGACTTTGGCAGGAAGACTTTGGCTGGTCTCCTTTTGCCCTCAGCTCTGTCTTAAGAACTCTTTTTAATATTTCCAACGTTTCTGTTGTTTTTATTGTATGTGTTGTACTTTATTTTGTGAGTTTGTGTATAACTGTTTTCCACAGTTAAGGAGAGACATATCACTTCATCTTATTTTGAAAAGTGTGTGTCTGATTTTTGACCTTTCCTCATGCTGCACAGATTCTTTGCGGAAAACAGTCTCGGTTTAGGAAAAGAGAGATGGATTTTGTGGAGTTATGGAGAAACACAGGTCTTCAATGTTGTTGTACTTTTTTGTGTGTGTCTGTATTTTAGTCTATTTCTCTGGTGCTGCTGTGTCTCTCTCTCTTAGCCTAGAAGTATATGTTTCCACAACACAAGTGTGTGTTGGGGTCAGATTTACAACTGGTTCATTCCACTTCCCATTTATAGCTTCAAGTGGTGATCCGCAAGATCCAAATCTTTTCATTTTGGCAACATCTGTGGCGCTAAGTGGCCACTGCTGTGGTGTTTCTGCACAGCACCTCCCAGAGATCACTTGGCAGTCAATTATGTGGCTCCACTGTGACATCTGTCTCTTCTGACTTTCTGTTGAAGAAAGGTTAAAGAAGTTTTTCACCCCATTCACACCTTGCAATAAAATGCGTCTCATATCCAGGTTGTATCCAGATATGTTTTTATGATACATTTACACCTGGTATTAATATGTGTCTCCAGGGTCCACATTGATCTGATCAGGATTAGTGTTGCCAACTCTTTTACAACAAATGTGGCTAACATTAGCTTCAAAAGTTGGTATAAGTCACCATATGACATCATACACTCATTAGCATGTTTATGAAGTCATTCCACATTTATTTGCAAGTTTAGTGGTTATGTTGGTCGCAGCAAGGGAGAGATCGCTTTAAGCCATATAAAAGGTGAATAGAGAAATCTATAGCCCAGTGATCACAAATTCAGAGAAGATCAAACAAACTATTCAAATATTTTCAAGATCAGACTAACTATTTAGTTATATTTCCACAATTATTTCCTTATTCTTTTACATATAATTTTATGGTACTCCTATGACTCCATAAGGAACACCCAAGAGCAGAGAACGAATGAGAGAGATGCTCAAATTAACTCTTAGGGTATTTAAAAGCTGTAGCCACACACAGCTCACTGACTGCCTACGCACGGCTCAGCTTGGGAGGGAGACCTCGGTGCTGTTGGCAAAATAAGTCACTAAATTGCTTTTTAGAAATAAAGTGGCAAAGAAGGTCTGAAAAGTTGTTAAATCTAGAGACAGAATCGCCAAATTTCTGCCCACGTTGTTGTGGTATGTGGATTGAAAACTCAACTGTGTTTAAAAGGATAGTTCACCCAAAAATGAACATTCGGTCATTATCTACTCACCCTCATACAGACTGAAGATCGAGTTTAGTTTTTTTAGTTCACAAAACACTGCTGGAGTTTCACAGGAAATCAGTGTTGCCGAATCTCCCAAACAATGGAAGTGAATGGTGACCAGTTTTCAAAAAAACAACCAAATAAAAAACATAAAATGCCTCCATACTGCTCATCTGGTGTAATCCAAGTCCCCTAAAGCCCCCATAAGCTGTTCGCACACTGTCACACCACACATACCCAGTTCAGACAGTGTGCATGTGCACCTGCACGTGGCTCCAAGCTAAGGATCTACAGTGAAGATTCAGGCGAAAAAACATGCTATAAATAACATTTTTATTCAACTGGGAATGTCGGGGCTTTAGGAGACTTGGATTACACCAGACGAGCAGTATGGAGGCATTTTATGTTTTTATTCTATTGTGTTTTTTTGTTTGAAAACTGGTCACCATTCACTTCCATTGTTTGAGGAGATTCTGCAACACTGTTTTCCTGTGAAACTCCAGCAGTTAAACTAAACTCAACCTTCAATCAGCATGAGAGTGAGTAGATAATGACAATGTAATAATGTAAGTCCAGTGTGTCCTTGACTACTGTGGTTTGGCCACTCGGATCACAATCCGTCTTCAATCCGTCTCAGATGCATTTACACCTGAACTGTCATGTGGTCAAGTGCTATCTGATCACAGTCTGATCACCCGAATTTAAGGTGTAAAGGGGCTACTTGTGGATGATAAGGCTGGGCCAAAATGGCAGCTCTAAAAAGACACCCTTTCTATGTAATCCAGAGGAACTAATGAAAACATTCCATGATGGGCTTTATGTTTTAGATAGCTGAAGTCAAACTGCTGCTGTTGAACATAACTGCTGGAAATATTAAACAAATACATCACCAAACAACAAACTGGATCCAGAGATGTAAGCATAGAATCTGTTATCTCTGCCTGCGTGGGCTACAGCCTCTGCAGATTCCTCTATGTATTCAATAAGTTTTGTTTTTGCTGCATGGGTATGTGGGAGTTGGTTGGTTTCAAAGGTGTCTGCTGTTATTTTTATGTAAGAGATTTCATTAAATTACGCCAGAAGTCAGTGCCTCACTCTTTCTCCCTCTCTGTCTCGTCCTCCCAGGGGAAGCGACTGCAGCCGAAGACTCAAGAATGTAAGTGATACTTCTGGACTACAGTGGGATAATCTGTTTGTGTGCTAAATGTATGTTTGGATGGAAACTGTTATTATGGTCCTGTGTTTCTGTTTGTGCTGTGGTTGTCACTCTCTTTTCTTTCAGCTGCTCTTGTCATGTCTGTTCCAGCCCCACCAGTTCTGTTCACTCTGTACTGTTATTCCACTAGTATACTACCTACTCTAACTCTCTCCTGTCTGGGCGTGAAGATATTCTAGTTTTACCTTCTCTGGCCACTCAATTCTATCTATCTTAAATAGATTTCTCCATCAAATCTTTTTATTTTATGTACTTTACCTCTTTTTACTCCTTCTGTTCTACTGTATATTTAAGCTCTATATATTCTATTGTTTTATATTGTCCAACTCCATCTGATCTACCTCTCTGCCTATCTTCTCTCTATCCATTTGTTCTTACTCTACATACCCCAGCTCTTCTTGTATTACACCTACAATACAGTTTCCTGGTTCTGTTCTTTATAGTTGAGGATTTTTCTGCCAGGAAACAAATTCTTGTGAGCTTGAATGAGCTAGAAACATGAAACTTGGCCCAATTACTGGAATGATGTGCATCAGGTTCCCATGAAATATGGGCCCGATCGGACACATGGTGGCATTACAGTAATAAGCCTCTTGGACCATAAAGATGTGACATTTTTGCTAATTAGCATAACCCGAAAAGCGGTTAAAGTGACAACTACTAATGGATTTTGACTCTATCAACATCAAATTTGGTATACAGCATCGGGTTATGGAAACATTTCTATTACAAATAAGCAAGATCAGTCAAAAAAACTTGGCCGCCATAAGTCAAAATGCAATTGCAAGGGGCTGGTAACAGGCCATAACTCATTAACCATTTGTCCAATTATGATCAATGTCTTCAGGCCATAATTGGGAGTAGGTCTACCAAGTAGTCAGAATTTCATCAGTTTTGGTGTGCATGCTCCGGGGCAAAGTATTGACCGAAATCCAAAGGTCCATATTGATTGATGAAACTCAGAACTCTAGTTCCGTTGACCACTCCTCATTAAACTGGAGACATCCAGCCCCATCTCCTGAAGGCACACATTCAAATCCAACAAAGGGGAGGCAAATAGCAGAACTTGAAGTGCATAGTTATTGGGATGCTGCAGGCTTTGTGATGGTGAAAACTGTGTGATTGGTCTCACTTCTTTCTTTTAACACAGTTAAACAAGCTGAGCTGAAGATACACGAATGTGAAAGTGCTTGAACCCACCAAATATCCGCTAGCAGCTACATATTTATTAGTTTTTTCATCTTTTTCTGCATATTCTAACTAGCATAGGTGCTCATATTTTGCCTCCTTTACAACTTTATTAGAAGGATAAACTCCTTGAGACGAACTATCTTGTATCTCAGGGGTCCTTAACACAAATATACAGAAAATACAGTGCATAAAGCAGAACAGCACAGATGCCCTCACACATACACTGACATAAGCTCTCCCAGCCCTAGCTACTCCTTCGCCCACTGATTCCCTTTAATATGCCAAAATACATACAGAGAATGTACACATCCCAAAACAAACAAGCTATATAGAAGAATTTCCATGCACCCACACAGTCGAGGTAAATTATTTCCATCACCTAAGTATAATTGGAAGCAATAGTAGGTTGCTATTAATAAAGATAGATGTTTCAAAGAAATGAACGAAGGTAATACCATAGATCTAAGTGAACTAGCAGATTGTTCCAGTCGTATGAAGCTTTAAATTTAAAGGCACATCACCCACTTTCTTTAGAAATTCTAGAAAGAAGAAAGGATTCTCTGCATGTCTTAGATTATATGATGACCTATAACATTAAAAGTTGGTTTAATGCTACAAGGAGTTTAACTGTTTATGAAATGGTCTCATTTTATTACTGATGCCTCTATATGACCTACATAAGTTAACGAGACCACTGGAGAGAAGATCGGCTATCTCTGTATAGTTATTCTCAATGCCTGCGGGTCAGAGTCTTCTTGTAATTAGATAAAACAAGCCTGTGTTTAAATTTTCCCAGACTTTTCTTCACAGGTGCCTCTGAAATCAACAACATATGAAAACTCCTTGTAGTGGCTTTAAGTAAGAGGCATTGTTAAAGAAAATGCTTTTAAAAATAATTTGAAAATGTCTTCTAGATTGAGGTGTTAATTAATTTAGCAACCCATTAATGAAACAGTGATGTGTTCTGTAAGGACATTTAAAACAAATACACAGAAACTATATTAAACTATACTCAGCAGACAGATTTGTTTCTGTGGAATTCATATAGACAACATCTATAGCCTTCTAATTATTCATTTTTACAATCCTACTGTTGTCTAATTTTGTAAAAATATGCCTCAGCACCCTCTTCTGTTTTTCAAATATTGCTGCTTTAAGAAGTAGAACACATAATGCTAGCCCTGCCCACTCTGCAGTCCAAGCCTGCTCCCTCTCTCCCTCTCTCTCTGTGATGCTGCTGTGCACTGAACAAGTTAATGTGTCAGGCTGCGGAGCCGGCCTGGGCTGCTAGCTCATTTAGCTGACTGCACACAGGGACTCTCAGCCACATTAGCCAGCATTTGCAGCACCAGCAAACGGCCCACAAAGTCCCAGCAGCCAGGACCTGCGATTACGATATGCTACTATGCTATGGATCTGCTCTGCAGAGTCAGGCTGAGGAGGACTAGGATTTGATAGCAGCTGTCTCTGCAGCACATCACATATGGAGAGGTGAAGGAACTGCACCAAGAAGAATTTGCTGAATTGGTGATAAAGGTGTTGTTTGGAAAACTGGCTGGATGTTGCAATAGAAACAGTGTTAGCGTTACATGGATGGGTGGAATATAGCTGGAGTTAAGAGATGGTTGTTTACAGGTACAGGTGTGGACAAGAAGGGCTGATTGTGCATGTGTGTTGTGATGACTAGTACAGGGAATCTTCATTAATGTATATGTGCCACTGCAGTTCTGTGGATAGTGACATGCGATTAAATGTGTGCATGCATGGGCTTGTGTGTATGTGTTTACATTGTAGGTGCATACTTGGGTTTATCCCTGCCCTTGTTTATGCTTCACTTACATGTGTGTGCACATGAAACAAGGAGATGATGTTTTTTTTCATGGAACCTCTTGGACAGGTCTTTCCACATCTGCCAGATCAGACATCTTCTGAAACTGAAGAGGCAAAGCAAATATGACTCTGTGTGTTACTTCACTGTCAGGCCTGTCTGTTAGTCAAAACTCTACTGACATGTTTTAGTTGAACAACTGTAACTCAGTGATCGTGTCCAGGTTGCGATTTTGTCTGATTGTTTGTTGTAGATTTAGGGTTGCACATCTGAATCATGCAGGCACAGTCATGGCATGTTGTCCAATCGTGTTGTGCAGTTTGGATCAATATTGATGCGTTTAAAGCATACTAATAAGCAACTGAAGCAGATTTGGTGCTGACCCACTTCCAGTGGGAGCTGGCACGGGTGTTGTCATTATACTGGTGACACAGAAGCAGTACAGTCTGCTGCTCACGGCGCTAAAGTGTGCAGATAATGAAGCATAATCACAGCAAGAGCAATAGTACTTTAGCACAGTACTTGATGTTTGTACCATTATGTACAGTAGCATGATGAAACATGTACAATGAAATTGTAATGTAACTTACATAACAACAAATGACAAAACTGCAGATCTGTCACCAGCAGTTTTGATCTACATTTGAAAAGAATTCTGGTTAGATCACAGGTTTTAATTTGATGCACTCTGTCTCTCTCTATACCATCTGCTTTACTGTATATTTTAGGTCTACATATTAAGTCATACAATTTCCAACTCTAGCTGATCTTCCTACCTGTTACCTGTCTCTATACATTTGTACCTGCTGTACTTACTCTAGTTCTTCTTGCTCTGCACCTACAGTGCAGTCTCCTGGTTCTGCTCCTTATTGTTAGGGTTCATGGCTGGTGGGCTCGAACCCTACTGAGTTTGTGTTGGGCTTTATAGCTATAGTGAACACCCAGAAATGTGATTTTGAAAAGGCCACACCCCTCACAACAAAGTTTGACTGACTTTAAATTGGACACAGCTCAATGTGCTCTTCAGAAAAAACTCTGGACCATAAAGGTCCACCATGGTGCAGTTTTTTGCTAATTATAATGCTAATTAAACAGTAAAGTGACAGCTACTTTATGGAATTTGACTCTATCAACACCAAATTTGGCATACAGCATTGGAGGACTGAGATACACATTTGTATTATAAATGAGCAAAATCAAAAAAACAAAAAAACAAAAAAACAAAAAATGACCGCCACAAGTCAAAATATCTTCGCAAAGGGCGTGGCTTAGCAGGAAATTGGCCATAACGCTTTAATCTTTTGTCCAATCATCATAAAACTCAATACATGTTTTCAGGAAACAAAGTGATGACATTTTTCAGTGAAACCTCTTGGACAGGTCTTTCAACATCTGCCAGATCAGACAGCTGCTGAAACTGAAGAAGCAAAACAAATGATAACACATGACAATACATTTTAATGAAAAGAAAATTGCATTACACATTAAAGTGAGTAATTGTACTGTGAAGGAAGAACCTGTTCAAAGATCTGGTGGTTAAAATGCCTGCATGCCTGCATGATGTGTAACATCAAAAATCCAGTCACCAGCATTATTACTTGGTACAAGCATGCTGTGTGCTTATTGGCTCACTGATGCTGATTAGATTTACTGCTTAGGTATTGAAATTTGGTATTGAATGACTAGACATTTTTCGATACTTGAGTATCGAAGCAATTCAATCGATGGCATAAAAATATTGAAGTTCAATACCCAGCCTTTACCCCAGGTGATCTCTTTTGAAATGTCCTCAAGCAAAACATGAAATCCCTTCCTGATGTAATGTTGCAGCTCAGTAAGGCTGAGCCTACTTTGGCATGTAAGATGAATTCAGCACATTTTCACACAGAAAAGACTTTGTGCTTCTTCTGATCAGCACGCCGGTTTCTCTGCTCTTCCTCCAAGTGTGTTTGAACGGCAGGCGGTGTTTACACTGACAGTATGACTGAAATAAACACATTAAGCCATGCTGAGCTTTCTTATCAAAGCCATCCCTGTGAGTGCGGTTGACATGGACACAGTAAATATAGCTGGGAACACTTGGCCAACAGTGCTAAAGGTGCAGCCCTGTGTGATCTCCCTGTGGCTTCAGCCAATCTGTACATTTTGCATTTTAGGCATTTAGCTGACTCCAAAGGGAGTTACACTGAATGCAGTGAGCTTCACTTCCTCGCTCACGTTCAGCATTACTTCAGGGCATCAAGTTACAAGCAAGAGTCAGAAGTACGGCTTCCTTCAGCAACTGATTCAACAGGGTTACTGTGTGGGAAGAAGATTATATTGATCTGGTAATTTATGCACTCATGGCTAAGCTAGCTACCAGGCAAATATAAATCACTGTGGCCCCTGAAGGGCTGCTGTGTTTTAGCAGAAGTGCCTGTGATTGGTTTCAGGGTCACAACAATGGTCCAGTCTTGTCGTGTTTGTGCAGGACACGTTAGCTAACATGTAACTTCTTTGGTGGAGGCTGGACTTTTATATTCAGAAAACCAACTTGCATTGCTTTGCAGGGAGAAAAGTGAAAGGAACAGAGTGGAAAATGTTTTCAAGTTTTTGCTTTGCGCACTTTTTTACCTTTCTTGAATACAACCATGCGATGGAAGAATGTTATTTGTTGCCATTTTAGAGGACTAGTGAAGGTTTTGTATGTAGGGCTGCCTGGCTACATGAACATACTGTACATCTGCTATGACTGAATTGCACAATTGTCCTCAGAAAAACATGAAGTTACAAAACTCTAATGTAGGCTTATTCAGTTGGCAGCCCATGGGCCAAGTCTGGCCCTTTAATAACAGAAATCTGGTTCTTTGGTTTGGTTACATCTGTTGTTAAGCACAGAGCTATTTATTTTATTAAAAAGTTTAAAAGCTGTTGAAACAGGTGTTTTTTCTATACTTTTCTACATAATATTTCTCTTGCAATTGTGAAAACTAAAAGTAGAGAAAAAAAATTGCATTGTTTTACACATTTAATTTCTAATTTTACATGTCTGACATAGGAAATGTAAATGTCAGGCCCCTTGGCACATTTCTTTTTTCCAAATGTGGCTCTTCTAAAAAACTATTTGAATAGTGCTGCCCTAATTTGATACAATTGTACTCATTTTGTGGCAATGGTTGTTGTTGTTGGAACAGCCAGCTCAGGCTTCAAACAAATTGGCTCAGTGTACCTTGAATGACATGTTTTGTCTTGACAGTGTAATGGACAGTATGTCTGGATCCAAGGTATCATTACGAAGACTTTGACTGCAGTGAGGAACTTTAATTCAAGATTACATTCACGACCACTGGATGACCTGTGCTGCTGTTGTTTAAACCAACCTAAACAATTCTGTCTGTCAGTGTTTTATGAATTAGATTGCATTTGAAGCCTTAATTGGATGATGACTTAAAGAGATAATTTGGATTTTTTGAAGGGGGGGTTGTATGAGGTATTTGTCCGTAGTCAGTGTGTTAACTAGCATGTTGCGTCCTCCTACTCCTTTTTGGACATGAAATGTAATTTATGTTGCTCTTTGATTTATTTTGTTGTTGTCCTTTTTTAGATGTGTATGTTATTCTTCTCATTATTATTGTTGATGTTCTTTTTTAAATGTTCGAAATAAATGAATCAAATCAAATCAAACCTAAAGCAGATGGTGGTTAGCAACCCCCCGGTTCGGAGAAACAGCAGCAGCCCCGGTGTAGGAAGCTAAGCAATGTACCGCTGTGGACAGGGTCAGCAGCAAAATCTATTTTATCTGCCAAAAGACCCACTTAAAAAAATCAGTATTGGTTTAAGTGTACGCTACATATAGAGTATTTTCACCATGTTATCTTGTTGTCAGACAGCCTTTTCTGACAAGAAACCACCGTTATATAAGCCAAATATCGTTCTCTCCAAAGCCACCAGGGTCCTTTGGCAAAAACAGTTGTTTTACCTCGCAGGACAGGGGAGTTCCTGGAAATGAACAAACTAAGTGATTTAGGCAGTGGTAGATGAGCAAGTCCTGTGTTCTGCAAGACAAAATTATGTTTTTGACAATGGAGTTTGGTGACTTTGGAGACAGCAATATTTGGCTTATTTATCTGTGGTTTTCAGTCAGCAAAGACTGTCTTACAAGTAAAGTGGTGAAAATATTCTAAACATAGAGTACGCTTAAAGTGATTTTGATTTTTTTCAGTTGGTCTTTTTTAGGTGGCTAAAAAACATTTTGCTGCTGACCCCATCCACAGCAGTACATCGCTTAGCTTCTCACACCAGTACTGCTTCTCCAAACTGGAGACCACCATCTATGACACTGACTATTGATCAGTACCTTATACAACCCCACTTCAAAAAATACAAACTATCCCTTTAAGTCTCATAGCATGTGTTATCTTCTCTTGATTATCATTTTTGATTATTATGAACAACACACATGCCTGTAAATACTGTCATCATCATATGGGTAGTTGAGCCTTTTCAGAAAGTGGAATAAGAGCTGTAGCGAATGGAACCTCACTCTGATTTAAATGAAACTATGCACATATCTGTCATTGATTTCACTTGGCACCAAAAGTGTTTTTGCACCTTGTTTTTAAAATGTTTGAGTTTTTAGCAGCGACCTGAAGTTTGACTGAGGTTTTATTTACTACATATCATCTTATTTAATCATGATGTGTGACTGTATTTTTTCATACCTTTGCTGCAGGTTCTAATCACCATCTACTGGTTGGGTCGTGCTGCCAACGGCTGTACCTCCTACAACGGGCCCACACTGGACCTGAAAGAGTTTGAGGGCCTGCTTTCACAGATGCGAAAGGTTTGCTAAGTCGTATTTAGTAATGTGCAGAGCTTAAATATCAGAAAAGTCTCAATCTAAAGTACAGCGACAATCCAGTCAGTCATTGTTGCAGTTGTATTACAAATCTCCTAGCAACCACAGCTGGTGGAGTACAGTATAAGAGGTAGAGACAGGCTGATTCCTGCAGCTTTGAATCCTGCAGTCATTGAATGTCATCACAAAACACACAAATTATACTGGACCAAATATTCTGAGATGCACAGAAAGAACGTGTTTGTTAAATGTACACAGACCTCCCAGAAATCATCTCAGGCGGCATTAAACACCCCCCACCCAAGGTCCAGGGCTGACCTCTGTTAAATTGGGCCCTTGGGTCAGTCATCTTGACCTGATTCCACCTCTTTACTGAAAAAAAAGTTAGCATTAGCAAGCTCCCAAGACACACATACTCACACATGACAACCGCTCATAACCATGATGTCACCCCCATGCGATTTATTCCATTATGTGACGTCCCCTTGCTGTTGTATAAAAGTGAGAACTCACCGCCAACTCAGCAGGATAACTTTCCCAGATGTTCACACATTGCAGCTGACCAAAACAAAGCCACATTTCCATGAAACAAAAAGGACATTAATAATAAAATGAGATAAAATTGAGGAAAACACATCAGGTGCACACATTCAAGATTAAATTTCCCCTGCCAGTTCACTTGTGATGCTAATGAATTGGAACCTTAAGAATGATGATTGAAATCCAAGTCACAGGTGAATGTGTGGTCCAGCTCCAGTTTTATCTGTCCTCTTATTGTCAGTAGCTCAGGATAAGAGTATCAGTTAAAGGGTCAGTTCAGAGAAGTAAAGAAAAAATGTACTCAGCCCGTTATCATTCTCATGTCATCAAAAAACAACGTTTTGTCATACAAACATACAATGTACCTGTTGGCAGCTGTATGAGACGCACTGGGGTTTCCAGTTACTTCAGTGTAAACCCATCTGCGTCAGCTCAGGTATTATAAAGAGCAAGAATGTCTGCGAATGGAGGAGGTGAGGTGGATGAATGGCTCAAACAAACCTGGGACTTTCACCCATGATGTCGAGTTTGTGTCTCATGTGAAACCAAAACATTTCAAGGTCCGTGATGTTGAGTGCGTCATGTGACTTGCTTCACTTGCCATGTCATTTAACGTGCATAATGTAACATATTTTAGCCCAAAACATGATCTTTTCCTAAACCTAACCAAGTAGTTTTGGTACCTGAACCTCTCCAAACTGTCATCTTTTCACCACGTTAACCATGATTTAAAAAGGCTGTTTGCCAGCATCTCATATAGCAGCTAATGGGACCTTGTGTGTCAGTATGAGACACCATGGGGTGTGACAAAGACGTCAGTTTGACAAGCTGGGATAAGGACGGGTTGATATATATTTATCTCACTTTAGCACTTTAGGAGAATTTTTTTTCTTCACAGCTTTTTTGTGTAATTTAAGTGAACAAACCCTTTGAAGGTTTTAGGTTTAGGCAAAAAGAACAGTTTGGTTAAAGTTGGGATAAAAGTCTGGCAGAGACTGAACCCTGGTCATTGGATTGTAAAGCAATTTTCTACAACCATCATATCCATCTGACCAAAGCACTTTTACTCTACCAGTGCTTCAACTAACGATTATTTTCAGCATTTCTTAAACTGCAGATGATTTTCATGATGAATCTATGAATTGTTTAGGCTATAAAATGTCAAGGAATTGTCATAAATGCTCATCACTATTTCCCAGAGACCAAACCCCAAAGATTATTCATTTACTATCATAAATGACAAAGATACTAAATACTAATGTTTGACATTATTGCTTGAAAAATGACTGAAACAGTTTGGCCTAATCAATTATCAAAATAGTTGGCAAATAATTTTTATGTTGATTGACTAATTGATTAAGTTTGGTTCAACAAAAGGTAAGACCATTCCTGTGGTCAATTCTGTGGCAGCACAGCCTAGTTGAAAACATAATAATAGAGTTTGTCGGAGGTTTGGGAGTTACATAACAGACAGTCCAGGGGTCAGGAACAGGAAGTCTTTTGGTAGACAGGAAAGGCCTTTCCCCACCTTCCATTAGCTGCATAGACATGTTTCAACTGTAGACATACAAAGGGAGGGGTCACTGAGGTGAGGAGAGAGTAACAGAGAGGGATTAGAGCAGAAGAAAAGATGAGAAAATGCAGAGACAGGAAGGAGAAATGCTTAGAGGGCTAAAAAAAATTGATTTTGGTCTTGTAGTAAGAAATTTTGTGGGGGACAGGAGGTAAACAAATTCTTCGGATATTGTTTAACCAGTTGAAAACTGCATCCTCATCAGCTGTCAGAAGAATGTGAGGACACACTTTGCAACTGCATATATCTTTCATTTTGTATACACACATTTTACGCTAATTTGTGCGTATGATATAACTTGTGAATGTGTTCACTGTATACATGTTCAGGAGGCAGAAGAGGCAGAGAGCCCTAAACGCAGCATCGGGACAGCGGCTACATCGACTGCTGGGACTCTGAGCGCAGCGACTCTCTCTCCCCGCCACGCCACGGCCGCGAGGACTCGTTCGACAGTCTGGACTCCTTCGGCTCACGCTCACGACAGACCCCGTCGCCGGACGTCTTGGTCGCGCGCGGCAGCAGCGATGGTAGGAAACAGTCTACTCTTCACACACCTAACACTGTCCATATTTACACAGAACGCTACCAATACTAGTTTGAACTGATTGTGAAAGCGTCATCTGGTGTTTAGAATGACGACACTTTTAAATTAAAGGTTGCAGGTAAAATCTGTTCAATAGCCATTGTGTCATTTTAGCCGCAGCCATTAGTCTTGAAGAAGGGAAGTAATTCAGCACTGGCTGTTTTGCTGGAGTCAGTTGTGGTGTACAGATATAATATATAGATAAATGAGTTGCATTGTCCTTGTAATGCTACTGTAGTAAAGCCTGTTGTTCTCTTCCCCGTGTTTTCACAGGACTACGCCTAGAGCTAGTTAAAGGCTATTGAAAGCAGTGAATGATCTCAGTGCGATGCCTGTTTTGAAGTCGGGCTCTGGCCATTGTTTCATTTTATCTTCAGCTATACATATTGTGAAAGGGAAGAAATTCAGTACAGGTGCTACTGTTTTGGTTCTGGTCTCATTTAGCACTATAGACGCATGTACTCTACTATAGACATGTACTGTAAATGAAGTAGTTTGTCCTTCTGATGCTGCTGTAGTAAAGCCTGGGGCTCTGCAGTGCTTGTGTGTGTTCAAAACGTCCCTGCATTTCTTGTCTGTTAAAAAAAAGTCTAATTTTACCTGCAGTATTTTAACTTGAAGATGCAGTAGTCATTACACATAGCAGTGTGATGAAAAGAGTCACGCTGTCCTGTATCTTCCCATTTCTCTCAATACCCCCTCTCCACCTTCATCCATCCAATAATATGTAAATATAATGGGTTACACAGGTAGTTTATGTAGGACTCATGACTGTAGGACGAGCCATATGAAATAATACAAAAAACAAGCATACCTAAAAAAAACAGAGGCAATCAGAATACATAAGACAAAATTGAAAAAAACAAAAAACAAAGAAGACCCGCATCTTTCTTAATGAAGCAGCATATCAAGTTCAGTTTTAAATTTTGAGATATTAAGAATCCGAGTCTGTTATGATTTTTTAACCCAGGAAAAAAGGCTACATGCACACCAAGTCTGTTCCTCTCTGAAAAGCCGCGCCTGTACATCCATTTCATGTCTGCATCTGTTCTCCTATCTGATGTTAATCTGTAATGTCAAAAAAACATGCACAAGCCTAGCAAGAATAACAAAAATGCTGTCACATCTGTTTTTGTTTCATACACATTTCAGTTACACAGTAATAACGGGCTCCACCAACATGACAACCAATGACAGTTGTGTCAGGTGACGTAAAACAGTAAGACATTTGATTTATTTGTCCTCATGGAAGCACTGAAAAATTCTGATTTATTTGATAAAATAAAAGTGTCAGGAGGGTTACAACATTAAGAGTTTGATTTGATCTAGAAAAAATGCATTATGATGTAGTAATTTGCTGATGACACATCAGATTTCATCTGCGACCCTTGAGAGGAATAAAATCTGGAGGCTTCAAGCTGTTTGTGTGAGATGTTCAGCCCGTGCCTGGTCACTGGTAGCTCTGTTAAAGAGCATCAGATAAATATTTAACATTGAAATGTAAATGTTAGTAGTTGTGATTTAATATAGTGATATAGCATGTTTTTTGATTTTGTGGAGCCAACTGCCGCTACACCACTTTTTTTCCTTCTATAATTCGACTGACTAAAATATGTCAATACATTGAAGAGTCCGAATTTATTACATTTATTCCATTATTTCCCCACTTTATTATACAAATAACTTTGAAAAAATCCTAAATTCTTCTCTTTCCTTCCATCATTTTCTCTTCATTTTCCTTAATTTCCCCTTGCATTCATGTTGCAGCAATTTTGTTTTGTTTGACAGTAATTTGATCTATTTCAGGATCTGTGTGGGTTTATCTATTTTTGCACAGTATTGATGTGAATGAATGGGTGTCTCAGCCATCCTGCTTGTCCAGCCTTGCAGCCACATAGTGTTTGTGACATTTTTCAGTGAGGATTTCCAGCTCTGCCATTGACATCCACACAGATGAGGCTTTGTGCTGACTGAGTGTTTGAGCCTGCTGTCCTGGGCTACAGTTGTTTGATAACTCTCAAGAAGTGTGGAATGAGAAGAGTGACAGCACTAGAGAGAGAGGAAGAGATGAAGCATCCTGTTACAGTTAAACAAAGAAGAGAAGGAGGTGTGGTTGTTTGAATTATGGCTTTTAGTGGTGTTTGATCTGACGCTTGACTGATCTGTCAGCAAACTTCCAGCTTTCAGTTTAAGAACAAAGGACACAATTCCATGTAATGAAACATCCTCATCCTGAAAATAATGGAGCTTATAGTTACAGTAATTACCTGGTAGAATAACTCATGCATGTAATGTGTATGTAATGTGAGTTCCTGAGTTCAAATATGTTGGCAGTTGGAAATTTTCCGAGAGCTTGTTTTTAGATGTCAAGTACTATACAAGGAAATTAATGTGACTGGTTTCACCTCCACCTCCAGTCTGTTTTGATTGTCAGTTGTCATGGAAACAGCCTTGTGCTCTGTGCACCTGACAGGTGCAGATTGCTTTACTTTCAAGAGAAGTTGTACAGAGTTCAGTTAGGTATTTCCTTACCTTCTCTAGATCCCCCTAAAAATCAAGGCCCTTTTATATTGCTGCATGGTAACCACCCTGACAACCGCCTATCTGCAAGAGAAAAAGAGAGAAAAGCAAAAATGTTTTTAAAAGCAGCTGCTGCCACTGCAGTTCAAGGCTGCAATGACAGGCAGGTGCTTCGGTGAACATCATTGTGGTGGTATAACACACCCAAAAGTCCACACCATGTGCTGCAAAGAAGCTTGCAATACAAAATGCAGTATTGTAATACAAGAAAGTTAATGGCAAAAAAACATGGGTCCGTCATGTAAATAAGTCCCCAAGGAAATAGGCTCAGGTTCCACAAGTAGAATGTATTGTTTTTTCTTTCCTTACTAGCGCCGTGTTGTACAGCTCAGAGTATTCAGACACCAGCATTATCAGCTCCTCCAGAGCAAAATCTGTGCACGTTCACCACAGTTGTAATATATTAGTCGAGATAGGGCCTTGCCACTCAGCCTCGCCCTCAATTTTTACAGTGGCAGCTGGTGTTATTTCAGTGAAAAATTCTCTCCATAAGCCACCACTGTAAAAGAGACGTCTGTAAAACTGTTGACAGGACACCTTGAACTGCAATTCAGGTCAATTATGACTCTTTATATCCATTGAGTTTTTATATTTGTAAAACTTTCCTAGAGTCAAGAAAAGCGATTTACAAATGTTTGACTTCATCACAATGTAAAGTTTACGGGCCGAGCTGGAACATGTGGGCAGGTGCAAGGGCAGGTGCATATTAGCCCTGGGCTAAGAGTTAACACTGGGATAACTTAGACCCTTTTCTCACACGCATAGTTAACCCAGGGTTAAGCTCAGCCCAGGGCTATATGATTCTCACTGCCCTTCGTCTAGCTCTGGGTTAAACCCCCTATACACCCACACAGATGTTTTCCATTAAACTGGCTGATTATCTTCTTCTTCTAATCTTTTAGCCCTGTTTCACACTGGCTGCTTTTAGCCTTGGATTTAATAAATTCTCACGGGATAACCCTGCAAAATTTGGCTAACCCTGCTCCGGAGCAGGGCCAGTAAGCCCTAGGCTAAAGTCAGGGTTAGCCCACTTTGGAATGTTCCAGGATTGTGCCAGTGTGAAAGCTCTTATAGCCTAGGCAAACAGCTCACTTAGCCTGGGACTATCTGCTCTCTAAACCCAGGGCTTAATGCAGTATGAAAAGCCCTTGAAAGGACTAGAGGTGGCAAGTTACCTTGGGGTGTTGTCAAAAGGTCTTTAGGATCCTACTGTCAACACATGCATACAGCTACACTGGTGGATAGCATAGTAAAAATCACAGATAATATATAGAAAAGGCAGAACATAAAGAGCTGACTTCATGCGTGTAATCTTTGTATATTGCCTTGTTTATTACTCTACAATAAGTTTTTGTTTAGCCTAGAAAACCACAATATTGGCATATATAATTTAATGCATTCAACATGGTAGCATAACAATTTTACATATTGTTAAGTTTTTCAAGACAAGCATAAAGTGCAAACAGCTGTGACTTTGTTTTATGCTTTGTGCTGAAGTCGAAAATTGAGTCAAAAATAGAGTTTGGCTGCATATAATCACTTTATAATGCCAAGCCAACCATATGCTGTCCCTGAAAGCTGTTGATTGCGACACTTTATTTGAATTTGACCCTTTTAAATTTTAATGACAACCTATAAAAGATTACAGCACTCGTCACCAAGCTTAATGGTACGTTTCATCTCTGAACTTCACGTGGGAAAACTCAAAGTGAGGCCAAGCATCCTGTCTGACTGTTTTTGTTTTGAGGGAAGTGCAAAGGAAACTGCCGTCTCCAAAGCTTGAGCTGCTGTCACCAACACTCTAACTAACTAAAAACCTTGCTGGATGTTGATACTTTTCAGAAATAAGGGGAAGACATCCACTCTTAATATCTGTTAAAGGTCCAGTTTGTAGTATTTAGAGGGATTTATTGGCAGAATATGACAGAAGTGGAATATATTATTCACAAGTACATTTTCATTAGTGTATAGGCACCTGAAAATATTTTTTTTTACCTTAGAATGAGCCCTGCAGAAGGCATGGGTCCTCTTCCACAGAAGCTGTCATGTTACACTGTCATGTTTCTACAGTAGCTCAGAATGGACAAACCAAACAGTACAGCATTAACATTGTGAGTTTCTCCTTCATGCTTGGAAGGGGGGAGTGACACCAGATCTTTGCAGTCTGCAAGCACACCCCTAGATGTCACTATCTTTAACAACAGTCGTTTAAAAACAACGCAATGAACATTGTTATTTAATGTAGATAAGTAGCCATAGTTTTTGATAATAGAAAAAATATTAGCCCCTCATCAGTGGCTAAGATTCTGATGTCCTAAATATCCAAAACAAGGGCCGCCAAACTAGAGCTGCAGTGATTAATCGGTTTGAATAATTTTTTAAAGAAAAAAAGTCAAAATTTCGACACCATCTTCTCTAAATTCCCTTAAAAATCAAGTTTTTAGGTGGCTGTCCTCCATAAGGCCCTTTTATATTGCTGCATGGTAACCACCCTGACAACCGCCTATCTGCAAGAGAAAAAGAGAGAAAAGCAAAATGTTTTTAAAAGCAGCTGCTGCCACTGCAGTTCAAGGCTGCGATGACAGGCAGGTGCTTCAGTGAACATCGCTGTGGTAGTATAACACACCCAAGTCCACAACACGCACTGTGAGGTAGCTTGCAATACAAAATGCAGTATTGTAATACAAGAAAGTTAATGGCAAAAAAATCATGGGTCCATTGTGTAAATAAGTCCCCAAGGAAATAGGCTCAGGTTCCACAAGTAGAATAACACCAGATCTTTGCAGTCTGCAAGCACACCCCTAGATGTCACTATCGTTAACAACAGTCCTTTAAAAACAACACAATGAACATTGTTATTTAATGTAGATAAGTAGCCATAGTTTTTGATAATAGAAAAAATATTAGCCCCTCATCAGTGGCTAAGATTCTGATGTCCTAAATATCCAAAACAAGGGCTGCCAAACTAGATTAATCGGTTTAAGTAATTTTTTAAGAAAAAAAGTCAAAATTTCAGCTGATTTCAGCTTCATATATGTGAATATTTCCTGGCTTATTTACTCCTCTAGGATAGTAAACTGAATATCTGTGGGTTTTGGACAAAATGAGACATTGGAGGACGTCATTTTCTGGCATTTTATAGACCAAACAAGTAATCGATTAATCAAGAAAATAATCAACAGATTAATTGATAGTAAAAAGAATCGTTAGCTGCAGCCTATCTTACATTGCCAGATGTGTCTCCACAGCATTCAGCACTGGAGGAAGGCCTGACTCCACACCATTCTGCTGTAGGGGAAAAAACAATGCTTGTAAGTCACAGTCATCTTGGGCGGCGCTTAACCCATGATGTAGCAATAGCGCCCGTGTTGGGAGGTGAGTTTGGGCATTAAAATGACTACATCACTGCAAAAGAAAAGGTAACAACTATTAGCTTGTTTACATTCATACCATTAGCACCCCAGGTGCTGATTTGCCATTTTCAGCGTGTAGGTTGCCATCTCTGAGGTAGTATTTTCCCAGAGACTTTGAAAACACAGATAGCAGATGCTGCCATGCCAACTGAAACAAGTCATCTAATGGCAGGCTTCCGGTCAGTCAGACTAGTTGCAGCTGTACATTAAACATTTTACCTTTACAGGGAGAAATCCATTACAGCAGTGAGGGGCACACATTTCCTCTCAGCAAACATAAAATAAAGCTGCCACAAGACATTATTTTAAACACTCTAGCTTTTAGTTTACAAGCTTTACCACAATCTGTCCACCAACACGTGTAACCCACAGCTGATTAGTCACACCATCAAGCTGCTTGTATTCATACGCCCACCTCTGATCCAAAGAAACAAGCTCTTTCATTTGCGAACTGATCACAACATAATCTGAAGTTGGAATTTCCTTTAGGGTTTTTTTTTATGATTGCTAACAGAAGCAGTTTGCGGTTAAGTCATGCAAAAGGGTTAGAAAGGTCAATAAGCCAAGGCCAGGATCTACATATTTAGTTTATAGATATGTACATATGTTATATTACTTGTAAACCCTTGCTGTTACTGAGGGTATCATATCAGTGTTCAGATCAGACCCAGGAGGCACAAACTAAAGAAGTGAGAACAGGATAACAATGCAGTTATGGCCCAATCACAGGGAGCTCTGAGTACACTCAGAACAACAGCAGCCATTTATTATCATGCACTCAAACTTGACTCAGCCAGGTTTCCCTGCCCTGACCTTTAGACAAAACCCTTTCACTATTCAGTACTGTAAACTGACTTCACCCTGACAGCAATTAGAGGACAGGGAGAAGACTTTAATTCAATCTCTGAAAGAGATTCAGTATTTGTGATGCTCTTTTGTTTGGCCCATGTTTGGTGGATGGATACAGTGCTGATAAATGAGACACTTTGTGCTTCTGGTGCTCCTAAGTAAACCCTGCCCTCCTTGTTTTCTATTTTTGTAGGACAACACCCATTGCGAGTCAAAGGCTGTATGAAAGAATAAACTGAGTGATGTCATTGAGATGGTTTTCAGGGTTTTTTAATCATAAGAAATTGCCCTGAAGTTCCGTTATCCAGTCTGTAAAATATTTTCATACCACTGCTGTCTCATAGCCAGCTTTATATTGTTGCTCATATCATGTTTGGATAAATTAAATCTCCTTTGGGATATGATTCACATCCAACATCAGTATGATTTGATGACAGGGCTGAAAATACACAGGCACAGAATAATAACAAACAAATTTAAGTTCTGTTCCTTGACATTTAAACTGAATTGAACAGTTTTTTTTTTTTGCCTTGTTGTCCTCTGTGCTACTATTGCCTCAGCCGACTGCTGTCTGCAGCAAAATGACGAGCTGTCTGTTGACAAAAATTGGGGTTTTATATCATTTAATTAAATAAGTATTGACTCTGTGTGAGTAATTTGCAAGCTCTGCTGGCTGAGAAGGCAGAAACACTACAGTTTTTAGTCATAGTCTAATTCATGTTCACATCCTGTAGCTGCAACCAGAACATGAGATCAGATGATGCCTTCTTACTTTTGCACCTTATTTTTCACACACAAAACCTAAAATATGGAAATGATATTCTAAAAGACTAAATGGGAAATTCTGCTGAAAATTAAGTGATGCAATAAGCTAGGTCATTTCTCTGAAGAGTAGTGGTCGCCTGATAGGGTTTTTTCACTAGCCAATGCCAATATTACAATCTTATCCAAAGCAACATACATCTGAGAGCTGATACAACACAAGCAAGGATCTAGTCAGGAGAGAACAGCACGAGTAGGTGCCATGAAGCAAAGATTAAGTCTGACAGGATGAGGTACCTACAGGCAGTGCCGGTGGCAGTTTATGAATATGTCTTGTGCAGTCAATCAAGTGCAAAGGTGTTCACAAAAGAGCTGGTCTTCAGTCTTCTCTTAAAGACTGAGTCTGAGTCTAGCGAGCAACTTTGGGCCCTTTTTTTTGTGGTTGAATCAGGCGTCTTTCATTGGCAGAGCGCAGTGAGCAGGAGGGAGTGTAGACCTGGACGAGGGAGTTCAGGCAGGTGGGGGCGGTTTTAGCTGCTGTTTTGTAGGCAAGTGTCAGGGTTTTGAATTTGATGCGGGCAGCGACTCGGAGCCAGTGACATGTGCTGTTCTTGGCTGATTGAAAACCAGACATGTCGCCACGTTCTGGATCATCTGTAGAGGTTTGAATGTGCATGCGGGGAGGCCTGCCAGTAAGGAGCTGCAGTAGTCATTGCGTGATATTACGAGAGCCTGAACCAGGAGTTGCTGCATGCTCAGATGTTCAGGATCTGATCTTCCTGATGTTGTGCAGGGAAAAACAGCATGACCGAGCAATCAAGACCACGTGGACCTTGAAGGTTAGTTGGTAATCAATCATGATGCCCAAGTTTTGGGCAGACCTTGTGGGTGTGAGTTGGGTGGATTTGAGTTGAATACTGATTTCTTGTTGTACAGCAGGGCTGTCTGGGACAAGGAGCTCTTTCTTGGAGAGGCTGAGTTTAAAGTGGCGTTCTTTCATCCATGTCGAGATATCAGCTATTAAGCGAGCAGGGCCGATTATATATATTATCATTATTATTATTGTATATTATTCCATGCACATTACGAGCTAATAAAAATAGTTATCTTTGCCAGTAAAATGTTGTTTTAGATGGAATTGTTATTCATTAAAAAACAGAAAAATTCATTGGGCTATTCTCTGGATTTCTGAACATGAGGTCACTGTTTTCTTGCCGAAGTTTTGTGCATACTAGTATGTTATAACGTAATGGTTCTTTACCCTCACAAATGATGCTTGGTAGTGTACAAACATCAGTTTACAGAGAGCAAAGCCAAATGCTTCATTTTAAATGTTTGAGAATTATCATTTATTATCTTCAGCTGCTATAATAAGCTGTTGGTCATGTCAACACTGAGTGAAAATGAGACGTGCTTCCTAAATATTTGTTCTTTTCTAATAATATATAATGTTTGAGGACAGATAAAACTTTCAATAAGAGATTTGTTAGCATTGGAGATTAACAAATCCTGGCATGCGGGAACCATATCCTAAATGGAACTGGCTGTCAGAACCTAACTCTACTCCATTAGGGATTGGGGATATGATCCTAAAATAATAACAAGTTTTCTGCAGTAACGCAATTCTTGAAGACAAAATACTGAAAAATATTTTTCTTTTAGAACTCAAAATAGCTGTTAAGCTCTCCTCTTGGGATTTTTGGCTCTCCTCATACACAATTGTGTGCTTCTGCTTAAGTTTGATTTATTGCCCTCATTCGCTGTTACTGTACAGTCTTCTTGCACTTCTTACATTTTCCGTGCTTTATTGTACGTCTGATCTTTTGGAACCAAACCACTTCCACACTACTGAAGTCGCTTCCCTTTTAGGAACTAACTCCTCAACTGTGGAGTGGGCAGCCATGTTATTTTCACCATCAACTACGCATGTTGTTGCTGTATGTAATGGTGTGATGTCATTATGTCAACAAGTTGGAATTGTGCTATTATCATGATTTTCACAGCATGATTTCTTTTTGTTTTTAATTATTATTATATTGATCTAATGTGAACAATGGACATGTTTCCATGCAAACTTTTGTCTGTCTGCCAAGAAATATCAGCATCATATAAGGGGAAAATTGGAGCCTGAATACTATCTCAGAAAGTATCACCGTTTATTTCATTTTAATGCTATTAGAAATATTGAGATATCACCATCACTCTTCATTTGTGTTTCTGTTCCTGCTTTTCACTCACTGTAACACACATTGAACTGGACTCCATGGCTTTTACATTTCCTGTAGTATTACTACATGTTGATGATTATTGATGTAAATACATTTCTGTGAACTCTGGTACAGTGTGGCACTGACCCATGATAAACCCTCCCTCTAGCTTCAGTGTTACCATATGTGCAGTGAGAGCAGATCACCCCGTAAAGACATATGTTGTTCCTTAAGGATGAGAGACTTGGATGGTAGAGTCACTCATGTTTCCAATTGATATGGGTTAAGAGTCATAATTGAACCATTCGTTGTTGGACGTGCAGATACCTCAAGGCCTCCTTTGGACCTTGATCTGTCAATCTTTTTAGACCACATAAAAATGAAGAAGTCTATTGATAGAAACGAGGTTTTCACAAGTTAAAAATCTGACGTTTGTTTCCACTGAGAGCTGTGGCTGCATGCACATGTATCTGTTCAGACGTAAGGGAAGATTTTACGGTTTAGATCTGGTTAAAATTGTGGCTTTATTCTTGGAAAATATATACATTGAGTCATATATTCATAGGTCATATATTGTGCAAGCATGTATCCAAAGGGAGGGGAATTCCAGTAGCACATGTGCTGAACATCTTGGAGAGGAATTCTGAGAGACCTTGGATAAAGCAAGGCTGCAGGTATCCATTACCTGCTCTGTCCAAATGTTGAATTTGGTTAGCATTCACAAACAGCTTAATGGAGGTGGAATTGACTGGTATGCTAACCATACATCACTGGAATTGTAAACATACGATGTCCTCAACCAGCTTCATCCTCATTTCTCTCTCCTGTACTGTATGTACTCCGAAGATCACACACATAAACATCTCGCAGAGGAATTTAACACACCAAGCAGGGAAAGTCCTTGAGCGATGCACTTCTGCAAAGCCAGGTGTTGCCTCCGACATTAAAGAGCTAACAGTGTGTTAAAAATGTGATGAAGACAGACACAGTGGCATTCTAAGTGAATTCTTCCAAACTGTAGGCTAGAATTCAGTCATCGGGAGCTGCACAATACAAATTTAGTGATGATTTATGTTACTTGCTTTGTTTCATAAAACAGGCCATCAACCTGCTCGGGTTGATTTATGTTCCCCCAATGTAATGGACTGCATATAATAACACTGTACACTGTAACACATTGCTTTAATGTTTTGTAGGCCTATATGATGTAACGCCTCAGGGAGAAATCCTGTTGATTTTAAGTGGTATTTTTATTCTGAGATTAGAAATTTGAGGTATCAGCAGTGAGACTCTACAATCAACTGTTTCTCTGTTCAACTTATGTTTTGGTTTGTTTTCACTCTCTCTGTCTCGCTGACCATGACTTAGCAAACCGAGTGCCTCTTTCTTTCTTGGATAGGGCTGATTATGATTTTAATTATCAATTAATCTATCACTTGTTTTCAAGATTGATCATTTAGTCTATAAAATGTAAAAAAAAAGCCTCTTTTGTCCTGCCAACAGTCCAAAACCCAAAGACTCTTCATTTACTGTCATAAAAGACAAAGAAAAGCAGCAAATCTTCACATTTAAGAAACTGAAACCAGAAAATATTTGACACAAAATTACTGGAACAATTACTGGATTATCAAAATAGTTGGTACCTAATTACCCTTCAAATAGACTACTTGATTAATTGACTAATAATTGCAGCTCTACTCTGGGATACTGAAAAGAGAATCATGATCATTTTTAAAGTATATTATCAATCAGATGGTTAATAGAACAGAACAGATGCACTGCTGCATGTAGCCTTCATGATGTATCAGAAGTGTAGCAAAACTGCTAGATGGCTGTGTAAGCACAATGTAGGTTAACAACATTCAAGAACCAACCACTTACTCTTCATCAAATTAAAAGCACAAAAATTTAAAGACCCAGGCAACTTCAGAATGAGTCAGATCATGTATAAAGCAAAATTTATCACCCAGCGGTGTCCAGACGCTGTCCCAAATGAGAGCAAATCAGAACAATTTGAGGGGAATGTTTATGTTCAAGAAGCAACCAGTGAGGACCAACACTAAAACTCATTGCGTTACAATTAAAGAAGTTTAATTATTGTTAGTGTTCAAGCACATATATGCAGCAGTGTCCCTGCTATTATTTTAATATTGCCTGCTCATAAAGTATGTTGTAATTTTATGTATATTGACTTTCAGTCAAGCTTTCAGTCACTGATGTTTATCAAAGTATGTAGAAATTAAATTTCATTTTTATCGGAATTAGTTTATCCTACGCTGTCACTACAAATCTGTTAATAATAAAAAGAAAGTGCACTCAGCTTAACGCTTTGTTCTAAATAATAATTCTCATTATGTCTGGTGTTCTTCTCTAAACAGATCATGGTGAATGGTGATTGTGTAATTCAGCATTCATGCATCTGCAAACTTGAACTTGTGAACAAATTAGCTGTAGAGTGATCTCTCTAGGCCCTTTTCTACAAAATATGCTCTGGTTCTTGTGCTGGTTCCGTTCAAGATTATTGGAACCTTCCTACTTTGTAGCAAACCAGTCCACATTTCCACCAGTTTTGACCAGAACAATTGTGATCAAGGATTCATCATCAACAGAGGGCGCTGCACAGTGCACAGCATCCTGTAGAATATGACACGCCCACTTTGGTTCTCAAGGAAAACCTGTTATGTTATGGTTCCAACTGGCAGCCAATGTTTCAGGTTTGAACCAGTTTATTTTTTGTCAAAATTAGGCGCCTGAACCAAAGCCAGTGCCATGTTGGTGGAAAAGTCCTATTTGTTACAGACATAAAAGGTCCACGACACCATTAATAAACTTAATTCCCCTTTCTCTTCCTTTCAACAGGCCGCGGCAGTGACTCAGAGTCCGACGGTGCCCCTCACAGGAAGATGCCAGACGTCCGTAAGGATGACATGTCAGCACGGCGGACGTCGGTCAGCGAGCCTCGAACCGCCATGCCCTTTAACCAGTACCTGCCCAACAAGAGCAACCAGAGTGGATATGTGCCCACACCACTCCGCAAGAAGAAGAACGATAAAGAGGATGGAGGACGCAAGAGTTGGAGTACCGCCACTTCCCCTATAGGGGGCGACAGACCGTTTAGGTGAGTCTGACTGTTAAAGTAATTAGAAGGGAAGTCACATAGAGAAAATGACATTTGTTTTAGATAGTTTGGATATTTAAATGCAATGGAAAACTGACACCCTAAGTGCATTTCTACAACAAGCAGAGTTTTAATTATCAAATAAATGTCAGTAAATCAGATAAATGTTTTAATAAGTATATATGGTATTAACCAGAAATGATATCCTGCACAACTGAACTCAATACCTCTATTTCATGACATCTGAAGTCTATGATTGGTCAGAAAGTTAAATATGCAACATTTGACCATTTTACATGATAAAGTTTCTGTGATGAGACGACAGTTTGCAGAGGATGTTTGAATATTTAGGACTTGTTTTTGTTTTGTTTTGCAAATATTACATTAAACACCTTTGTGTTCACAGAATAGAGGAACATTTTCATAACTTAGACCAAACACTTTATGCTTTCCTGCATAAGTTTGTTATAAGCCCTGGCACATACTTCAACATTTTACATTTACTCTTTGAGTGGTGGTGCAGCTGAGTTTATGTATGAGATGATGGATTTCAAGAGCCATTCAAGGTCCCAGATGCTGCAGTCAGGACGGTCAGGAGGTCTGTAATTGCATAATAAACTGGTAACTTGGGGGCAGGCTGTACAGTAATGATCCTGTTTTAGCTTGACATTTATTTGGTGATTAGAGGTTGTCATGAATTTTCTGGCAGAAAATTTGTGCTTGTAGCTGAAAAAGGAGTTTAACCAGAAAAAGTCCAGTTACACTGTATGATTATCTTGCCTCCTTGTATGTTTTGTGAGCTCAATTTAGAAATTCTGGACATAAAGCAATTAAATCTGGTGAGTGTAACCAAGTAGACCATGAAATAATTTATTGAAAGTATGACATGTTTGCAGAATTGATAAAAACTGATCATAATGACTGTAGATGGTGCTTTCATTCACTATATCTTACACCCGCCGTCATTTTGAGTTACTTTTATGTTATTTAAACATTATGCAAGAGAAGGTGTCACTCATGTCAAATTGCAGATGTCTACAATTGAATGTTTCAGCTGTTGATTATTTTTCCCTGTCCGGTACTGTACATGTGGGAGTGGCTGATGGAGGCCAGATGTGCGTTTTCATTGGCTCAGGCTCTGACGAAGCATAAGGGTGAAATGTGCTGTGCAGACAAAAATGAGGCAGATTGAAGTCTGAAGATCTTATTGGCATTTATTTGTTTGGCATGTCACCACACAAGAGTGCTGGTGCTCACTGTAGAAGTTTCACATTTCTGCTGGCTAAGTGTATCTATAATGTGCTTTAATCAGTTCTAGTATCAGTGTGTGTAGTGTTAGTCGTGTGTAGTGAAGCAGAGTGTCAGAATTAGACTGAAATTAGTTTTTGAAGGCTAATGTTTTCAGGTTTGGATGTGTCATTGTTCAGATTTATTCAACAGAAGCAGGAGATTGAGAATATTTAATTAAAAGCCAAATATCTGTAATTTAATTAGTCTTACCCCAGTGTGCTTACACTTCCAACAAAGAGCTGTGAGTGGGTGTACAGTAGGGAAGTGTGTGCTGTGTGTGTGGTGTGCCTGTGTGTGCAACCCAATGCGTGTTGCCAATCATTCCTTCAGTTGTTAAAGGTGCAATGTGTAAGATATGGTCATAGTGTTAACTTAAAACATTCAAAAAATTAGCATTATCAACAGAATACGAAGAAGTAACAGTTCAGAAGTTGTGTTAAAAACCTGTGCCTCAAGAGGCAATAGTTCAATCCCCCCGTAGAAGATGCGACAAGTTTACTGCTTTCACAAGCTTTTATAGTCTAATTAATCAACCAAATAAACTTAAAAAATGTCAAGAAAGGAAATATTCTTACACCCATTGTCCGTAATAAACTGCACAGCTTCTGATTTTAAGTTTCTCACTTTTACCAGAGTGAGATGAGCTTGTTTGTAAGAAACACTTCATCAACTCGACAGAACCAAAACAAAGCTCATCAAAACGTCTTGGATTGTTAGCTCACTGTTCAACAATCACCAACCCCGGTTTGGTTAAAAAATAAATCCTTAACCCACCACATGAGAAATGAAAATATTCTGACGCCCTGCTGCCTCTCTGATGCCTCACATCCCTCTTGCTCTTCTCCCACTTCATGTCTCCTGTCCTTGCCTGCCATGTCTTTGTCGTCGTCCAAGTCCTGGTTGGAGGTGGTGTAAATCAGTACAGTATTTCCTGTCGTAAAGCAGGTCTGGCCGTGTCTTCACAAATACTGCTTTTAGCACATAAATGCAGGTAAACCTGCTAAAAATAGGTGACTGCCCATTTTCCCATCGCCAGCAAACAAGTTTGCCTCCTTGTTTTTTTCTGATGTGTGCTGGAAAGCTCAACACGTGTGTGCTGGAGACCCAAGAGAAAGGTGTTTTTAAAAGTCTCCTCACTTCTAACTGAATCTCTATGGTTTGAAGTTTAGTTTCTCGCCTCTCATGTTCGCTTACACATGATAGGAATCGTGTCAACTTACTGCTGATGAAAGCCCAACATTTTGCTGCTTCATAATAAAAGCTTGTAATTCACAAAATAATGTGAAGAATTTATAGCAAATAAACTGTTTATCCTCCTTTCAGACGCTCAGCTAAAGACAAGCACGTCATAAATACACATCTTCTAGCGGATGCAAACTCTCCGGGCTGACGCTCCGGCAGTTAGTGGGTGTTAGTGGGGTTTTTGTCCAGTGTAAAAGGGGCTCAAGAAGCTGTCGAGCTGGTTTCTCCCCCAGTCCCCTGAGCTGCAGGCCCAGCCAGATTCCACTCAGCTCAGGACCACTAGCTACAGGGCTAACTGAGCTAACAGCAGCCAGTAGGCTAGCTACAGCCAAAGACAATTACAGTAAAGAGTCGGCTCAAGTGAGCACTCATTAACTCTGGTGATATGCTGCCCCCTATTTGTTTGGAGTTAGCTCCGACAGGTAGCCATATTTTACACATTTTCCCTTTACCTTCATTCATCCTGTTATGTGTTGCATCAAAATGCATGTATTAAATGATTTTGCATTGTTTTTTTTTTCTCCATCTCCTTTCTTTCCATCTGTCTGGTGTTTTCCCTCTTGCCTCCATTTACCTCCTGTGTGTGAACTTACTTTTCCTTCCTTTCCTTCCTCCTTCATGTGTCCCATGTCTTACAACCATCATGTTGTGCTCATCCTCATGTCATTATTACTAATTTCACCCCAATATGATCATGTCTTCCCATATGTGGTTTGTGAATGGGTGATTTAACAGTCCACATGAGATCCCTAGCTTAGACGCCCCTCCTGGAGAGTCTCCCAGCCCGCCCCCCACCCCGCCACTTCAGCCCCAGATGCAGATTCAGAAGGAGAACCGGGCTAAAAAGGACGAGGAGGAAGGGGAGCAGTCTTCCTGCACACCTTGCATTGAGATCCATGCTGCAGGCGTGAGGAGGAGCAGTGAACCTCTGCCCTGTAGCCTCCCCCAGCCTCATGCAGAGCCCCCCGTGGAGAGTGTAACCCACCTGATGGTCACCTCTGAGCAAAGGTTTTCATCTTGATATATTTTTGCCTCAATACCCCAAATCAGCAGCCCATTTCCCTTTAATCCACACAGTTCTGATTCATAGGTACTCTCAATCACATCTCAAAGATAATAGATTGCCTCATTAAATTTGACATGTTTATATTTTTCCATTGATATTGTGCGAACACGTCTTAATCCTCAATCCTTAAAGGAGAATTCCACTGACTTTACATATCTAAGTCTGTTAACAGGTCTAGGGGAGTACTGCTGCATATGTTGAAAAAAAGCCTTTTGTTGCTCCACAGAGAGCTGTGTGACGGCTGATAAATTGCCTCAACTGATGTCACGTACGGCAAATTTGGTTGAGGTTGAAGACTATAAATTTGAAAACAAGTAAAAATGTGGGCGTCGGGAATTAGAAGTGAGTGAGAGTTTTTTAGCCAGCTCCTTGACGCCAGAGGCTCAGGGCTTCGTTATGCTAGCATAACACACCCTGATCTCTGACCAAACTGACATCGGTTGATTTGCGTCATGAGTAATACAGGAGCCAGGTTTTGAAAAGAAGACTCTGTGGAATAAAATAAAAAACTGATGTCTCTAGTTCTGCTGCATCAATTTGATTTTTTTTTTTATAGGAATGCAATGCTAAACGGTGTAGAGTTCTTCTGATATCGACAGTGAATTGCAAGGTAGGGTCTTATTGCAGCTGAACACCGGCTGGCCAGTTAATTGGCATTGGCCAATGCTTGTGCTCATGAGGTCAATAAACAAAAAAGTCTGTAGACACATCTGCAGGCAGTTTGTGAGTGTCGCTCCTGTGGATCGACGTTAGCGCTCCCCACTGGGAATTTTGGGAAGGAGGTGAGAAAGTTACTTTGAGCTAGGGCTTGGAAATTATTGATACTGTATTGATATCAGGATATGAGGATATACTGTATATTGTTGTAGATTCTGGATATTGCTATATTGTGATATGTTGTTGTTCCTTGTTTTAAAGGCTGTATTACACTAAAGTGGTGTAATTTTGTGAACTTAGTAGACTGCTGTAGCTGTTCTGCTATTTGTGACTGCTATGTGCAACTGCCACATCTCTACTGTTTCTTCTTCAGCCCCGTGTACCTGGGTTGTTGATAGCTCTAGATATAAGATATCTAAATATGTCAAAAGACACACATGGAGAGGGCGTGGGGAGGTTTCCAGTGGGTAGCAACCAGTTTATCGCTGCTGTAAGCCTGGCTAATAGCGCTTGTTTCTTGACCAGTGTCAGGTCTGTCTTAGGTAGATTATTCAAAATGAGTGTAGTGGGTGAACAAGGGACATTAATCTCAAACATTCAGAGAGGTTAGAAGCAACTGTTCTTCAGAACCTGGTCACTGGAGGCCATTCCCAGAACATGTGAAGAAGAAGTACCTCTGGCCTTTGTTGGACACAAACAGCAGGAAGGCTCAGGAATCGTTTTCATTGAATAGAGCTTCCTCCGGGTCACATATGTTCTGTGAATAGAATTATAATGTATTTGCTGGTGATCAGGGTTTCTGGAAGATAGAAGTATGTTAGACCAGACTTTGTCCCAGTCAAAGGCTGGGTCCAAGTTGGGAATGTCAGTTCTCCACACTATTGATGATAATTTATCAAAAAATGTTGTTGTGTTAATATTTTAAAAGCACCAATAATCTTCTGTACAATATTGAGTTATTTGGTCCAAAACATTGTTATATTTGATTTTGTACATATCGCCCAGCCCTACTTTAAGTCTATATAATCTTGTGTGGTTTAATCTACAGCAATGCATCATATTCTATTAGATCATCACTATTTGAAAATTGATGGTATGTTATTTTAGATGAAATGCATATATCAAAATGTATGTCTGATATCACGACATAGCCTAAAAATTATAAAAGATATTATTTAGAAGCCATATTGCCCAGCCCTGTTTAGAGTCTTATACTGTAACTCTCATGCACTCTCAGCGCTTACCTCAGTTTTCTCAGTCTGGGGTCTTTTCTAAATGTTAACACGTCTCCCTTCCTAAATTACAGCAGATCTAATCTTAAACCGTCACTGGCTTGCATTTAATATTTATTGTCTTATAATGTATTGAATAACGCAGTTGAATGATACTGTTCTGACATACTGCACCCTGCTCTAACCTCAAATACCAGTCATGTTCTGAAATCTACAACAGAATAGAAAACATTATCTAAAATAACATGTTATTAGCTAAGATAACCATGCATATTAGATTGTAATGGGCATGAAATAATGTAATTGTACAAGACTTTTCTTTGTTTTGATACCAGCATTATATATCAGCAGCCCTACTGTTTAAATATCAGCATTGACCATTGAAAAACTCGTGTCAGTTGACCACTTGTCAGTTCACCCCAATCTAAAACAAACTCACTCATCACAAGTGACATCTGGCCATTCAGATCATTTCAGTTTCATGTACAAATTTTGAGCTATCTGCCACTGAGAGTCCTACCTTCAGCACCATACAGTGTAGATGAATGGAATTTTGTTTGTGCCACTCAAAACACTGAAAAATTACACTTGAAAATCTCAGCAGCAGCAGAACTGTCCAAAAACAATGTCACATGTAATCCACATGCTTTTATGTTAACAGTTCTCAACAGGACACTTTCTATGAGAGAAAATAGGTCCAATTTTCACAGTTGGTGTTTCCATGCAGCCCTTTTTCTCTTCACTGGGTCATCATTTACAATGATGTTCTTATTCAGAGCAAAGAGTTGCAGTGCCTGTTGAAACCCAAGTTTCATCTACATATGTAGAACACACTGTTGTTATACAGAGTCTTTACCCAGAAGGCCAGCCAGGGGGCACACATTTTGCACTTGGTGTCAGGTAACAAGGTGAAGACTGTGAGGCACACAGACACAATGCTGTAGTATATTTCATGGTGCAGAATTCCATTATGATGGGTGATCACAATGTTGCTCTCCTGAAAAATGTCAGTTTTAGGTCTCTGCTGGTATTTCACAATCCAGCCTTATCCGGTGTTATTTCCTTGTGCAGCAGACGATTCATTCACAGCCCTGCTGGAGAGTTATTAGAGTCACACCCCCAGTTTCCAGCTTTTTCTGGCACAGATGATATGGCATTGATTGGATTGTCAGCGTTTCAAGGGAGTGAAAAGAATCCCCAGTAGAAATCTTACTTGTGTAAAACTGCGTTCCAAAGGAAAAGGGGGATTTCTAGGGTGTTTGTAAGAGGCTTTGATATGAGCTTCTTCAGCTGGTAACAGCTTGTATTTTTCCAGAAGAAAATGAAGGCTGGAATTTGTGCATTTTTGTGTTGCCAGGAGTTTGTGTTAAAAACACATTAAAAACAGTTGCATAACATCAATGAAGCAGTGTCTGCAGTTGCCTATCAAAGTTGTATTGTCACATTTTTAAAGATTTTTAGGAATATTGAGTTGATGATACAGTTATTTTTAGTAGTTTGTTTGGGTTGAAGTAGAGTAGAGGTGACATCCAGCCATACGGTGGATTTTTTTTAGCTTGAGCAGAAATGTTAGTATTATTCATTAATTCAACCAGAGATTCAGCTGGGTGACAAAAACATCCACACTGATTCATTCATCATTTTGAATAAATAAAAAAATAAACTACAGTTGAATGTCATCTAGTTTCTGATAATATCACACTTGATCGTTCTGTCAAAAGGGAGGTCTGGGCAAAAAATAATATCACAATCTATTTAATCACAATCCCAATCCATGATCTACATTGCAATCTTTTTTCTCAATTTTGAAATACCCAGTAGACTATAGGTAGACTTGAACTACCCTATGCATTTCTCCATTTGCACAACTAAAACAAGTACTCACAACTCAGTTCCATTGTTTACAGTACGTCACCTAAAGAAGAGCTGCATGAAGTAATTCATCCCATCAGTTCAGCCTTCTAGTTAGTGATGTCACTCTATTTGTTTGTTCCCATAGCAGGGATGAGGTTATGTCAAGTTTGGAAACAAGAAGACAACTATTTTTGTTGGTTTATTTAACAGGAACAATGCACATTAATTAACATTATTGTAAATGCTCCAGAGTTAGCCTAGAGACTTTTTTTCCATCTGTAGTCCCTGGACAAATGTTGCGTAATCACCCTAAAAAAAACTGAATATAATATTAAAATTACAAAGTTATTCATCATTTCAAAGAATGCGCAACAATTATAAAAAGAAAAGAGAATATTAATGTTAATAGAAACATCATTCAGGACACCCTTATACTACTTTATCAAGTACTGCTTATAACATGCAACACAGAGGCTCATAAAACAACACATGCAAAGCAAATACAATTGAAAACATTAAAACATTAAAGCTACAACAGGGAACTGTCATATTTAGTTGAGTTTAGAGGACTCTGTAGGCAAGACCGTAGTGTTTTCACCATAATAACCACAAATTGTAACATCAGAAATAAAACAATCTAAATAAAAATCTCCTTTTGCTTCTTTTTAACTGACTGCTGTACTGCTCATTGTAACTTTGCCTGGGGAAATGTAAACACAGCCTTGATTCATCTGATTTCAATGAGAATCAGACCTGGTGGCAGGCATTAAGAACAACAACACAGAAATAGCCAGTCTTCTCACTGATGGTCTTGCTTGCTTGTGTAGGCCCTACAGAGACATCAGTATTAAATTGAGACGTTTCATATTAAGTCAGAAACTCCTTGTTGTAGCTATAAATAAATAATTCACCCGAAAGTAAATTGTGAAAGCCTTAGATCACAACTTCGATCTAAAATCATCAGTTTGCCAGCCCCTACCATTAAAGTCTTGGCACAAAACTTCACCACACCTTCAAATAAAAACCCATGCGTACAGCAGTTACACACAAAAAATGTACTGTATGTGTCCCTCACACAAACATGGCATGCGACCCACCCTCAGGATGTAAGGAAATGAGGCCGTCTTCCTTCCCCGACCCTGAGCAGGCTGGAACTGAAGCCTGGCCTTTTCACAGCCTTTCCACAGCCCTTCCACCCCCGCCATGCAAACTGGGAATTTACAGTCCAATAATAAGCCTCCCAAAAAGTAGCTATTCATCACAGGATGACAAACAACCTAGCCTTCAGTGAATTTTGCTATGGGTTTGAGACTCCAATTTGTTTTCACATCCATTCTGCTCTGAAGGGATTTGTGACTATGCTGTTATTTTCTCAGATTTATGTCTTCAGAAACCTCCATTTTGGTTCCTCCAGAGGAGTGCTGTCTGATGATATAGGATGATAACACGGCAGCAGTACGTTTTAGTTTGCTTTGCTTTCTGCAGTACTCCTGCTCGCTCGTGTTCAGAGGAGCTCTTCCATCAGTCGACGACTCTAGCAGCAAATACGTCAACCCCCTCTGTTGCAACGAGCCCTGTCATCACATCAGGGAAACATCCACCTGTGGCAGGAGCAGCAGGAGGAGGAGGAGGCGGCGGTGAGGAAGGGAGTCGCCGGTGCCCTGTCAGTCGCAGATGCAGAGCAGGATGGGAAACTGGGCCTCCAAACCTTAACCTCTCCAAAACGTGCCACTACACCGGGTACCTCCCCCTCTCATCCTGTGCCCGCGCCATGGCAACCACTACGACAGCATCAACTGATACAGGCCGACGCAAGGGAAGGGCGCGGAGTGAGAGTGAGGACCCGCAAGCATCTTGGTTGGACAGCAATCCTCCAGCAACGTGAGCCCCGTCCAGCAACTACACCACATTTTATGACCGCGTTGAAGTAGAACTACACAGTTCAACTTTAAAACCAGTGGATCTACTCCAATGATCCTTTTGAATTCTCAATCTCAGCATGTGACCTCGACCTCAGACCGCAGTGCTCCTATATGGATGACTTAACTACCTAAAGATTGCATGACATTTTTAAATGAATGCAAATTGAAATTGTTTTCTAAAAAGGAGTTCTTATTGTACTGAATGCATGGAAACTCTGAAAAATCTGTATTTTTTCTCATTTCCTTGCTTTTTTCTGTTACTGAGAAATTTAGAGAAGAAAAAACATCTGAGAATGTGGTCTTTGATTAACTGTGCATGACTTTAGTTTGTATCCTTTGATCTCTTCAGGAGACCCAATTAGGAACAGCAATGGACACTGAATTGAATTTGATTAGATTTCAAGTAAAAATGATTTGGCTATTCTGGAATACATTAATTTGTCCAACTATTAATCAAGCAATAATTGACCATTGCATGTATGCCACTAAATGACACTGGCTTTAACTGAAGCCCCACTGTACCACAGGCTGACATTTTCTAACATGAAACATGTGGCAAATAGATATTTAACTACAACATACCGTATGGCAAATAGCCATCATAGAAAACCATCTATCTGGTCTTGATTTAGTGAGGCTTCTCTTAATTCGTCTCCTTGTTCTCTTGTGGCGAGAAACCACAGGCCATGCTTTCTCTCACACCCGTCCAACATCACAGAGGCGGCTCCATAAAAAAAAAAAAGACTGTGTGAAGACCTTTGTGGTGAAGACCAAACCTACAAGTGGTGGTCACAGACAGAAAAAGAGCCACATCCTTGATGTTGCTCTTGTGCCGTCTAATAAAAGATGCATGTGCTTCTTTTTTAATACTTTAGTGTCAGCTGCGTTCTAAGATCATTGCCATATGCATCTGTTGTGTGCTAGCAGTGTTTTGGTTTGCAGTGATGCAGTAATCCTCGTGTTCTGCTCTGGCTGTGTTATGGATAAGACTGCCCCCTTGTGCTTAGTTTGAGGATAATCATTAAACCTAGAAACAGACAAATAACACTACCAGGCACACTTGTTGAAAACTTTATTAATCAACCTTTGCTGGTATATAATTTGTATATATTCTATCATAACAAACTCATTCTCTGCTGTGATCACATCACTGTTTGTTAGCTAACAATCAAATATTCCATCACTGTGTTTTAATATTCACATGAGTGAATGAAGTGTTTCTCTGTTGAGTGTACTTGTATTCATTTGTGATTGTGCTCTCTCTCCATGATCTCTGCCTTCTGTAGATTCAGCCACACACATAGTGTGTCAGATGACCCACAGTAAGTTGTCCTTCTAACACTCAGAGGCTCAGCTGTCTTGGCCAACGTTGCTCTGCACTATAAAACAAAGTCCACTCAATGAGTCATTTTTTCTTTTATTTAATGTAAGAATTTGCTTTTTCAAGTGCAAGTGGGAAAATCTGCTAAAGGCTGAAGTGATTTGAAGAACTTTATTGAAACCATTGACAACAAACTAACATTCTTTTTAAGATGCATAAGCAAATCTTTTGTGACAGTTTTTAATGTCTTTATGTTTAACCATTTTTAATGGTGGCAAATGGCCCCTCATTTGACACAGGAATTCTCCTCTGCAGCCCACCCAAACCTTTAATCACCACTATGATGAACATATAAGTGTAGTCATACCAGTGATAAGATATACAGTAAGATGCATTCCAGTTTTAATGTGACAGGTCACCAACCATGTAACACCGCAACACATTTCATTTAAATCCCATCATTTTGTTTCTTTTAGTTATGATTACTTTTTCAAAATTAATCATAAATATTTTGACAATTTTTAAACTTGATTGAAATCTAAACATCCAAAATTGAAACCTAAAAACATCTCAAGACCCACTGCAGGGCCTTCAAGACCCACCAGTGGGCTGCAGCCCACACTTTGGGAATCACTGCTCTGCTGAATGTCATTAATTAGTGCACTGTAAGAAAAAAACATTGAGAAAGCATTTACTTCCAAGAGAACTGCCTTGACACAATTTTTGAGTTCTAAATAAAACTCTAAACTGTTTGAAGTAAGCTAAACAAAGTTTTATCAACTAATAATGTTTTCTTAGGATATTTTACTTCTCTTCTTTAGATAAACTTGAATCTTTGAGTTTTAGAAACCCCTGAAAATTTGTATTTAAAAATTGTTTACAGACAGCTGTGAACCTAATTAGTCATTGTTTTGGAGCTTGAAAATTAAATGATTCCCATTGAAAATGTTTATTTTATCAACCATCATTCATTTTCATGTCATTGAGTTCACTAAACAAATTTTTGAGGGGTCTCTAAAACCTAAATATTCAAGTTTATCTAAAGAAGAGAAGTAAAATAACTCAACAAAACATGTAGTTAGTTGGTGAAACTTTTTCAAAACTTTAGAGTTTGAGTTGGTCTCAAAACTCAGAAATCTATTGAATTAAAATTTTGCGTTTTCTCAACTTTTTCATTTTTACAGCAAGCTTTAATTTTTTCTTAGATCCCGCACAAAAGAAAAAAAAAAAAAATTCAGGCAATATTTTGAGTTGTATACAATCAGTTCATTTATAGATCCACACTAAAAGAAGATGGTACCTAATGCAGATTCTGTTTTCAGGTTTAAGTAGGAGTAATTACAATGAGTCATTGCTGATTATTACTATATTTGATACAAGATGATCTTGTGTGATTTAGGACAACAAAAGCTGTCTTCACATAGAAAACACAATGTCTCCCAGTGAAGCAGATTTTTCCTACTTGTATCACTTATATCAAAAATAACAAGTTTCATGACTTGTCAGAGTGGACATTTTTGACCGTGCTTTTCAACAATGTCCCCTCCACTGATCTGAAATATAATGAAAATATGTTTTTAATAAATCTATTGGACACGCTTTTTTGCCTTTTTTGGCTGGCGACAGTCCTCTCAGATTTATTCCAAGTGCCTGCAGTATCGTGGCTGTGCAGAGGATTTACTAAACTGTGCTGCTGCGATTCCGCCTCACTGCTTCTGCCAGCTGCATGTTTCATGTAACACAACTAATTCATCTAACAACCACCCCTTCCAACATCCCACATCAAAAAAATCATCATGGTAGTCTCCTTTGCTGCTAAATGCTCTTGCAAAAATTGCTGCTTTTTCATGAAGCAGGAGAGAAGATTCATAACCAGGAGATGACTCAAATATAAATACTTGGTTTAAAAGTTTTGATTTAGAGGAGCAGGTGTTACTCAGTGTTGCTCTGGTGCATGCACAGACCATGTCTGTACCTCCACCCGTCCCACGGGCCCAAACTTTTCCTTGTGGGTCATCTCCTAGGTTGAAAACTCCTGCTGCAAGTTTCCTTGGTCCATTCAGTGGCCGGTGGGCTCTGTACACATCTGACCATGAGTAAGCACTGTAAAATTAAAGAATTGTAATGGTTTATATGACTCCTTTTGTAATTTTAAGCCGAGCAAGACCTTTGTATCTTGGCAATACATCAATTTTCTGAGTCTTAAAACAAAAACAATTACAATCCAGACTTTAATGTGTGGGACAATTATTAAAGCAAGAATATAATTAAAGTCTGTGATGAATAACCAATATAGCTACATACTTCTAACAGTAAGGCTTCACTATACTGTCTTGTGTGTAATATAAAACTAGATGCCTTAACAATGACTGATTTACTGACAAATATGAAGGCCAGTGTAAACTTTCTGTGACAAGTCTTTGTCTGTATGAAGTCCGTAGTGGTGGTTGTTGAAGTTTTACAACCATGGGCACCTGCACCTGCAGCTGATCATTTTTAAATGTCTCATTAAATGGCATCTTAAAGGGAAAATTCAAATTCTCCACTTTTTTATGTGGATGTTCAGTCGGTGTTGATGGTTAATGTAGTCAACTGAAACATTCAGTTCCTCAGTGGTCCCATATTGACTGAGAAAGATTCTCCTGCTGCAAAATCAGTTGTTCTTCCTGAACCAGTGACATCATAGCGATGTAGCCGGTGTTATGGAAGAACTACAGGCATTGCCAGGGGATGTGCTAGATGAGTATTTTTGTCACCTAATGCTTTGGATTATTTAAAAAAGTGTGGATATTATACTTATTCTAATATGTTAATCATGCCTACAGGATGAGCATGAGGTTACCTATGCACAGTTTTCCATTGATGTGGTTCTTGAAGGACACATCTTATTTTGGTATTTCGCCAGGTTATTCTCTTCTCTGTCATGATGGATTGATAAATCACATTTGTTGATGATACTGGATGAACATGGATTTTGGGTGGAGCATCACCTCAAGGAAGATTTATTTTTCACTGTTTTTTGCCATTATCCACTGCTGAGTCTTGGATAAGAATAGAGGATCAGTGTGTTTTTACTGTGTTCCATATGACTGTATGAAACACATGTAAGGGTGATTCAAGACCTACATCACCTCGTCAGGGTTTATTTTTCAGTAATGACCTGCTCACTGTATATTCTGCTGCTTACTACACAGCTACTTGCTAAGAAAAATCCATAATCTAACACAAAATATTAATTTGAAAATGATTTTATAGCTTCCGATAAGTCCTGCATAGTCTAAGATCATAACTGCGTCCATGGCAATGGTCTGTTATTCATAACAATGGTATGCTACTCTGAAATAACAGACCATAGGATGCAGTAATTGACCAATCAGAATCAAGTGTTCAACACATCTGTGTAGTAACAACGTATAAACATATTGTACTTACAGTACAGTGTACAGTGGGAAATTTAAGGAATCACGAGCAGCAGTATAATTATGCTGGAAATTATATGTAAACACATGTTTTTCAGTACCCATATGTCCTGTCTTTCTCTCCCTCCCCCCTCCCCACAGGAGTGTGAGTATGATCGACATGCGTGGTGAGGAGGAGGCCATCTTGCAGCCCCACAGTCAGGTGCGTCACCAGCTGATGCACAACCAGTACAACAAGATGAAGGAAGAGGATGATCACTGGCAGGACGTGAGTGTCTCAGATTTGTCTGACTTCTCAGTCTGTCTGCATTTATTTATTTATTTATTTCTGATTAAGATGATGTCTTTCTTATGTTTTCCTGGATTGAAATGACTTTTTAACTCCCAGTAGATCTTTGTCTCATCTGCACAGTTTTTGTCTTCATTGTTTAAGGAGAGAATCAGTTTCAGCACAGACTCCAGTGATATTTTCGCTGTGCCCCAGTTAAACAACTTAAATCATTTTTCTGGGGCCACAGCAGTGCTTCAGGTCTCACAGCACTGTTGAACCGAACCCTCTTGCCTTGTTCTACTGGGAACTGAAACACTTCCAATCTGTGTGTGTGTGTCAGGACCTGGCCCGATGGAAGAATCGGAGGAGGAGCATTTCCCAAGACCTGATCAAGAAGGAGGAGGAGAGGAAGATGATGGAGCGGCTGATGTCAGGAGACTCATGTACCTCCTCAAGGAGGAGAAGCATCAAGACTTACAGAGAGATAGTGGAGGACAAGTAGGTGAAATGCACACCAACAGGATGTTTCATTTGTATTCAGCTAAAAAACAGCAAAACAGTATGTGCAGAACAGCACTAGTATAATGGAAAACTAGGTCTTTCCTCAGAGAAGATAATTTATGTTCATCATAATTCCTGTTAGTGGACACAAAGGTGACAGCAACTCCTCCTGGTGTTTATTTAAGTAGGTCACCCACAGAGAAAATTTGAAAGAGGAAGAGCAGGTCTGCTCGATTTACAGTGAAGTAAAAGAGACTATACACAGTAGTCAGAAATTTTCAATACTGTTTTTTATAAAACAAAATTAAAATTACATTACAGTACAAATCTTTAGTTTCATTTTTTAGGTCTTTTTTCCATACTTAAAGCAGTTTCTTATCATAAAAATATGAATTTATTCACCACAGTGTGGTTAAACACAGTTGTTTGTCTCATCTTTTTAGTTCTATGTTTCAGCACCTTGGCATTTTTCCACTCAAAGCAGTTTTATAACTTACAAAGTAAACGACACCTCGGGGATTAACTCCTGTCATACTGAAATTTGTTATTGAATGTCATGGGGTTTTTTTATGCTTGATTGAATTGAAGCAATTCAGTCAGTGCCATAAAAGTTTGTAAATCCAGCCATAATGCTGAGCAAACACTGAATGTTGAATGACCCTTGTTTAAATGTCCAGTCAAGACTTCTCGTCATTCAAAAATAGTTCCAAAATTTAACTTTTGCCAACGCCCTGGACGTTACCTTGCCATCAGCTGGATGTCCTTCCTGGCCACAAACAGCTTATTCAACTGTTCTGCTAAAGTTTATGTACACAGTGTGCATTCAGCTTTATAAATCCTAATAACTGAAAATAATATGTCTAAATAATAGTATGACTTTAGTTCCATATGGGTCTTGAACCCTGAGCTTCTGGGTGGAGGTCTTGTTGTTGATCCACAATGTCCTGCTCGCCACATGTCACTCTTAAAACTTCTCACTTGACTTTGTGGTTCAAAAGTCCTGAAGGCAAATGTCTCCCATGTGTTGGCTCTAACAGACACCACAGGCTTAAAACAATGAGACAGGAATATAATTTACATATAAATATACATAAATGATATAAACATGTTTTTTATACTTAAAAAAATGGGAGTCAAGTCTTTTTACATGGAATGAACACTATGTGGCCATCAGATCATATCGATTTCACAACCAAATTTATTGTCAATCAAAAGTATATACACTGTCTGGCCAAAAAAAAAGTCACACTCTACTATTTTGTTTGATTGCCTTTAGCTTTGATTACAGCACACATTCACCATGGCATCATTTCAGTAAGCTTATGCAATGTCACAACATTTATTTCTGTCTAGAGTTGCATTAATTTTTCACCAAGATCTTTAGGTTAGGTTAGGTTTGTCCCCTCAGGGAAATTTTTTGTGCAGCAAGAGTTTACATTAAAACACAATACAAAGGGGGGGCACAACATCAACAACAGCAACAACAATAATACAAATCAGCAACCTTTAGGACTTGAAAAGACAGGATAGGACATTGTATAGATGATGGGAGAGTCAGACCACTGTGTGAAGTCTTCTCCAGCACATCCCAAAGATTCTCAGTGGGGTTCAGGTCTGGACTCTGTGGTGGACAATCCATGTGTGAAAATGATGTCTCATGCTCCCTGAACCACTCTTTCACTATTTGAGCCTGATGAATCCTGACATTGTCATCTTGGAATATGTTCGTGTCATCAGGGAAGAAAAAATCCATTGATGTAAAAACCTGCTCATTCAGTATATTCAGGTAGTCAGCTGACCTCATTTTTTGGACACATAACATTGCTGAACCTCAACCTGAGCAACTGAAGCAACCCCAGATCATAGCACTGCCCCCACAGGCTTGTACGGTAGGCACTAGGCATGATGGGAGCATCACTTCATCTGCCTCTCTTCTTACCCGGATGCCCCCATCACTCTGGAACAGGATAAATATGGACTCATCAGACCACATGACCCTTTTCCATTGCTCCAGAGTCCAATCTTTATGCTCTCTAGCAAATTGAAGCCTTTTTTCTGATTATCCTCACTGATAAATAATTTTCTTAAGACTACACAGCTGTTCAGTCTCAATCCCTTGAGTTCTCTTCACATTGTGTGTGTGGAAATGCTCTTACTTTCATTATTAAACATAGTCATAAGTTCTACTGTTGATTTTTTACGATTTGATTTCACCAAATGTTTAAATGATCTCTGATCATGATCATTCAGGATTTTTTTCCAATCACATTTCTTCCTGGAAGATGATGGTTCACCACTATCCTTCTAGGTTTTAATAATGTGTTGGACAGTTCTTAACCCAGTTTTAGTAGATTCATCAGTCTCCTTAGTTGTTTTCTTTGCTTGATGCAGGACAATAATTTGACCCTTCTGAAACAAAGTAACATCTTTTCCACGACCACAGGATATGTCTTCTGACATGGTTGTTTAAGAAGTGAGAAGCTGCTCACTGCATCAGTCAGGGTTCAATAACTTGTTACCAGCTGAAACATATGAATCACTGCAGTAATTATCCAGTGTAAGGATCTTATCTATTTGCTTGGTTAAATCCAGGTGACTTTTTTTTGGCCAGGCAGTGTGTAAGTGAGTTGATTTCTTTGTTATAAAATTATTGCTCCACACTTCTCACCTCTTGAGTGAACCAGTCTTTCTGTCATGTTTTCTTGACTGTTGAATATCAAATAAAGAGTGTACAGTTTGAATCACGTGTCATATCAACTGCCAATAGAGAGTTAACATTTACTTCATGTAAATCAATCTGTGTTACATCAGTTGCTTCACATTCTGCACGGCTGTTTTGCTTTATCACTTCTCTACCTCCTTCTGTCTTCAACAGGGAGCGTCGTGAGGAGGAGCTCCGAGATGCATACAGAAGAGCCAGAACCCCAGAGGAGGCATCAGCCATCCTCCAACGTTACGCCCAGCGTTTCTCCATCAGTGAAGCAGTCCTTGAACGCCTACAGCTGCCAAAGCTCCTGGACCGCAGCATATCTGCTGATCCCTCCTTTCCCTGCTCACCCTTCCCTCTCTCCCTCTCCCTGTCCGCCTCCCCAACCACCCCAGACCCCTTTGACATGGACCCCAATGGGCCCATGAGGTATCTGCGCCAGCAGTCCGCCCCTGCTCCAAAGTTCACGTCCACACTGGAGGCGAGAATCGAGGAGTTTCCCAAAGACTCTTCACACCAACGGCCTCAGATTCGCTCTCGCTCGACTGAGCCGCCATCCTCCCGAGGCCTGTCACCCAAACCGGTGCCTTTGCTGACGCCCAAGCCTTACTTCCAATCCCGAACCACAGCGGCTGAACCATGGCCCAGCAAGGTGAGACTGCTGAGATTGCTCATTGACCATCTTAATATCAATAGTCTTGAAAGCCATACATTCTCTGCCCCGGGTCTCTACTTTGTGGTTGTGAAATTTCACAAGGCTGTGATTGAATCCACAAGTCTCAGCTTTCCGGTTATACCCAAATCATGCAATTCAGATACTGTATATGGACCCCAGTATGCAGGAATATTTAACACAGGCGAAAATAACACATTCATGCAGCATGCAGAAAACTGTGTGGTTTTTTTGCCTACACTGTACTAACATAAAGTGGACATGTCTGCAACAGGGAGACTGTAGGGTATCCATAGAACCCATTTTCATTCAGATATCTTGAGATCAGAAGTCAAGTGACCCCTTTGAAAATGGCCGTAGCAGTTTTTCCTTCACTAAAATTTAACCTAACTTTGGAAGACTTTGGAACGTTACTTAGCCTGGCAAGGTAGCCTGACATAGTTGGGACAAATGGATTCATTAGGTCTTGTTTCACATGATACCATTATCTTCTCTCTAGCCTTAAAACTGAGTCCGCTACAGCCTCTGAAAGAAAGTATTGTTGACCGGCAAGGAGAGCCTGACTCTGAAGCACTTGTTATTATTTCAGCAGAACACTTGCCAGCAATAAGAATTAATGCATTATTGCGGCTATAAATATGCTTTACAGCACACTGGTGGGCATCAGGGCACCATCCAGCAGGCTGCGGAGGCAATAAGAAATGTCAAATTAAAATGTAGAATTTCAGTAACCAGTTATGTTTTAATATCACCACACTAATCACGTAGTCAGGTAGAGACAAATGTGTTTTGTTAACTAGGGTGAGGAAATATGACCCTTAATACCAATTTGGATTAATAATGGCAGGCTGAGATACTGATTCAAAAACGCAGTGTGGTTGTTTTCTCCTTTTTTTGTCATGTAATGTTTTTTTCTTGCTTATTTAGGAAGGTGGTCCTTGGAATTTTTTGAACTATCAGAAGTGGGCCTTAAGTTACAAAAGTTTGAGAGCCCTGCTTTACAGCATCGTCATGTCAGTTGTTGCCTTTTCAATTGGTTTGCCTGGTTGCCACAGTAAAATCTTGCAACTAGACTACAGCCCACACTGTTTACTCTGTTGAGGTTCCTTATGCCAAGTTCACCCTACAGGATTATAGCCCTGATTTTGTACTTGCATCCAGATCAGAGGCAGATTGATCCTTGTGTGTGAACTGTTAAAAGATGCAATCAGAGGAGCTGAGAAATAGAAAAGGAAGAGCACCAGAGCAGCAGCCATAAAGGCCCAAATTTAGAAAGAATGAGCCAAAAGTAGTTATAAAGTAGAATAGAATAGAAAGCCTTTATTGTCATTATACAGAATACAACTAAATTAGTAGAGCTACTTCTGATCAGTGCAATAAAAAGGACACATATACAAAAATACACAAGAACAAAAACAACCACAGTAACCAAACATCCACAGCTCAATAATACATCAAATAAAATAGAGAATAGAATAATAAAGTAGAATAGCAAGTAGAATAATACTGTAACCTAGAATAGAAAATAAACAATAAATACATTTCAACAATGTATAATTCAATGAATGTAACATTGCACAGTAAGGATGTAATTTTTGCACCAGAATAACTAAATTATTGCACACAAATAATAATAAAGTATTGCAACATTTGAGGAGACATTCAGTGTTTGAGCTGCTTGAGGTTACTGGTTGTATGGCCCAGTGAAAGAAACTGTTCTTAAGTCTGATTGTCCGTGCTTTGATGGTCTTGTAGCACCTCAGAGGGCCAACAGGTAGTTGTTATGAAGTTGTGAAGTAGTTCAAACTAGCTCCACCTCCAGCAGCTACAACAGTAACATGCTGCTAGTTTGGACAGCAGACAGACTCGATGAGGATTCCTCCTGGTACAAGATAATAATAGTAATGTGTGACCACTGTCTTTGATGTAGTGTGCAAACCATAATGACTTCAAGATTCCCAATTACAAGACAGAAAGTTGCATGGTGCGAATAATACAGCGATGACTCTGTAAGTCATTACACAGTGATGATAAAGTTTTCTTCATATATACATATATAATGACTGAGATTTGGTCAGTGTCACCACAGCAGTTCTGCAGAGGCCATCGTTGTGGTCTTGACCACTTTACATGTGGTTACTTCCCAGCGTTTGCTGCCCTCCTCTCAGACTGGTGGGTAAATTCCCCTCCGGCTCTCTTGGCAGTTACATTAGAATGCCACAGAACCACCATGGTGATGGGCCGGCCGGTTTCTCGGAAAACACAAGACACCCCCCCCCAGAAGAAGCATGTAATGTTTCGATTTAGCTCAAAGTACTCTCAATAGGATCCATTTCCTTTTCTTCTGGAAAAATTACCAAATGGGAATATTCAAAATGAGATCTTATGTTTTGGTGTGGCGGGGAGGGAGGGGCAGGTTATTACCAGACCTAATGGAGCTGAGCGCTTTTCTGGAATGTCTTGTCAGGAGTCTGAGCGGAGCCCGGCTCTGAATGAGGCCCTCTGTTCCCTATTGACTTAAGAAGTTGACAAGTAGGGCCCTCTCAATGTGAAGTGGGCTCCCAGCAGACAAAGAGGGCCCACACAGGCAGCTAGGAGAGGGATGAGAAGGTGGAGGCGTCGGGGGGCCGACTGAGAGCCTGCATTCACCCAACTCCACCACTGTGTCTTAAGTTACCGCTCACTAGGAGCTCCTCACACATACATTAGTGCCTCATTGTCCTAGAGGCCAGCATGGTGTTGTGAGCTAGATGAATAGCTAATAACGAACAGAGATAAGAGGCCGGTAATGACCACAAATGAGGGCTCTGGCTTTTTAGGCAACAAGTTTATTTTATTTTATTTTTTTTTTTCATCAGTTAATTTTGTTTACTGTTGAAATCATAATAGAATTTTTTCCTCCAGATGTTTCAAACCTGTAAACTGATTTTTCATCCACCTAATATATTCATATTTCAAGATAGAGCTGGAAAATAACTGAATTTACCAATTACAGAGATTACAGTTATCATATAGATGCATAATCTAACTTTATGTTTTGAATGAATAAATATTAAGGATGTAACAATATATCAAATATTGCAATATGAAAATGTTTCAATATCGTACCAGACTGTGATAATATCTACCGTGATACTACATGGTTAATTATTTAATTATTTTTTATTTTATTTCATAAAAGGACTGCTACTGACAGCCACATTGTTTTTGTTTTACATACATGATTCAAACATTGATTGGCAAAGATAATTCATGGCACTTTTTGCCCATGCTTAGGTCATGGCTGGCTGCTTAAAGAAGGAAAGCAGAAGTTGAGGGGGAGATAGCAGGTTAACAGTACATGACACATAGAAGTGGCATACGTCATCTGAAAGCTGGGAACTTCAACATAAATTTGAGGTGCAGCTCAAGTTTTTATCGTCATAAATCTCTAATAAACATTGTGTTTTCTTTGGGTACCTGTTCAGTTTTTTAAAATTTAGAATGGGCTTAGAACAATATGATGGAAGTGTATGATGATTACCATGACGATCTATGTTTCATAAGTTGTTGCGCTTGTTTGTGGGTTGATGCCATTTATTACACAGATTTGGTGCAAAATTTAATCAACTTTGACCACTCGAGAATTGATAAAAATGGTTAAACACCCTCCATAATACCACATTAAAGCGATATTCCACTCCTTGATGATCATCCACTCAGTATACTCACCCCTATGCTGATGTGAGGATGGGTGAAGATCTTCAGTTCACAAAACAATCCTGGAGTTTCAGCAGAAAACAGGGTTGCAGCCAATGGCAGTGATTGGAGACCAAATGTAAAAAAAACACACAAAAAAAACCAAAAAAACAAACACAAGCAGTGACATTAAAATTTAACCACAAAAGACGCCATTTACACCATGTTTTTAGCCGAAATGTCAACTGTAGCATGTAGCAGGTAGCATGTAAACATGGCGTCAATGTATCGCGAGACTTCGTATATCTCGCGATATTTTCACACGTGCATCCATTAAGAGATATACGAAGTCTCGCGATACATCAACGTCATGTTTACATGCTACTGCATGTCACTACATGTCATGGCTCACGGACACTTGGATTACACCACACGAGCAGGATGGCGACATTCTGTGTTTGTTTTGTGTTTTTTTTTTTACATTTACATTTGGTCTCCAATCACTGCCATTGGCTGCAACCCTGTTTGAGTGGATGATCATCTAGGAGTGGAATATCGCTTTAAGACACCAAGACCTCAAAGAACACCATAGAAAAATTCATGCTGTGATTTTGCATATTTTGTATTTTATCGTAACACAACAGCGCACTGGTCAACAAGCAGTTATGCTCATCTGCTCTTTCTTAATTACACATAAGGCCGATAACATCATGAATTAAAAATTTCAAGCTTTTTATGTGTTCCTAGATAAACAGACCTTTGCTTCTGCTAGATAATAGATAAGTTAAAGATATCTCCTTAAGAGATTTCTCTTGCTCTGCCTGTCTGTGTGTGTCTACTTGTGTGCAGGCAGCGCTGTGTCAGTGTAGTAAAAAATGTTCGCTCATCTTTTTGCATAGACACAGCTGACAAACATGTGGAAGAAGTTTGTAATTTATTACAAACAGCTGTAAACATGTAATTCAGCAGCGTCCAGACCTGCCTTACTGTCTCACCCTGTCACACAGACATCAGCTCAGCTTTGTTACTACCTCCCTTTTACACAGATGGCAGAGTAAAGACACTACATTCCCTCCTTGAAGAAGCTGTTTAAAAGGGGCTTTGTGGTTTTGGTCCAAAACTGCATAGGATCAGTGGGCAAAGACTGTAAAGTGGAGACCCTTGGGTATCCATAGAATCCACTGTCAACCAGATATCTTGAGGCAAGCAGTGAAAGGACCCCTTTGGAAATGGTCATGCCAGCTTTCCCTTGACAAAATTGAGCCTAACTTATTATCATTATTTAGGCCAACAAGCTAGCATGTCATGGTTGGTACCAGTGGATTTCTTAGCGCTTGTTTCATGTGATACCAGCATCTTCACTCTAGCTGTAAAACTAAGCCCGCCACAGCCACTGAACTAGAGTAATGTCAGCTGAGAACAAAGCTGTCCTGCCCTCTGCCTGTATTCCTTTATTTTCCTCATCATTTTGCTGTGATAGAGATGCTTTACAAACCAAAAACATTGGTTTTTGATGTCAAGGTATCTTTCTGGTGCGTTTCTGAACAGCATGGACAAATCCTACTTATTCTATCTTTAAAGAGAACTTTAATCAAACCTGTCAGCTCACCCTCAAGTCCAAATCTTCAACTGGTCATGTTGTAATTCATCAGGACAGACATTTCAGAAGGGAACCAAAACCAGACAGGAATAAAGTCTGCATTAAAATTATCATGAGAAAGATTTTTAGGCAGATAATCCAATTTAAGGTGGAGGATACGTCTGGAAATTTCTCAGGTTAATTTAAATGTATGGACAACGTACAGTGTGTATATAAAGCTCAATATTAAACCTGTTCTCTTCCGATACAGGCGGATGGTTTGCTCCGAGTCAACGGCGACATAGGAACTGTTGATGCTCCCACCACGCCTGACAGTGAAGGAAGGGAATCTCCTCCTCATTTCGAGGCGTGCCCTCCCAAATCCAGCTGCACTGCAGATGCTCCATCGTCAGCAGCCTCTCCAACACACAGTCCACAGGCCTTGACCGGAGGAGAAAGCCCGGTGTCAACGAAGGCCAAAGAGGATCAAGATGCCACAGAACCGGCTTCTGAGGACGTCCAGGAAGAGAAAATCATTGAGCATTCAACACCACCCAGTCGGCCCACCTCGCTTCCATCGGTAAGGATTATTTTGTTTACTATCGATTAGTTGTTTGGTCCATAAAATGTCAGGAAAAAATGTTACTTGTTTTCCAAAGCCCATAGTGACGTCCTTAAATGTCTTGTTTTGTCCACAACTCAGATATTCAGTTTATTGTCATAGAGCGCTTAAGAAACCAGAAAATTTTCACATATAAGAAGCTAAAATGAGAGAATTTGGATTTGCCTGTTAATTTAATAGTTGATTAATAATAGATTAATTGATTGACTGTTGCAGCTCTAATATAATTTGAAGTTTTATTGAATTTTACAACAAGTATATCCGACAACTAAACAGAAAAAGGAAAAAAAACAAGCAGGTAACAGATATTTATGTAAGAAAGGCAGTTATTTGGTTACAATAATGTGATGGTCATTAGTACATGGCAGTCATTACATAATTCTGTCCAAAGCCATCAGATTATTGTCAACGTTAGGTCACTCTCTCTGAACATATACCCACTAAAGCTGCTACTTACTCACTGCAGCACCACAGTTCTGTCCCCAAGAAGACGCAACATTGGCGAATCTCCGATTCATGTGGTGGAAAGATCATAAAATTAATCTTCTTTGCTCTCCTGTCAGCAGTCATTTTGTAGGTGTCATTCATTCTTACACCTTCTTTTACCTGAAGACTGACAGACGTGCTGCTACACCCTTACTAAGTTATGATTATGGTTAGTTTATGTACAGAATATAGCCTGGTTAAGTCCATTTAGAATATATTTAATGAAAAGTGTGATTGGCTGGATGCAGAGTAGATTTAGTTGCAAAAACTTCCCCCAGTTCAGCATCTGGGTTTATGTTTGTTTTATTTAAGGAACACATAAATGCACAGTCCATACAGGCTCATTTTCATCTGAAGTCTCTGGCATGTTGATGACATATAAGAAATATTCAAAGATATTCAAATATTCAAAGATAAAAGAATTATATATATATATATAATTATATATATATCATATATATATATATATATATATAACACACATATATATTTATATACATATATATATATATATTTATATATATTACCTGTGCATTACACATGCCTCTTGATCTCAGGCTTGTCTAGTTCACTATTCAACTTGGAAACTATCTGTGACCCTTACAGGAGCTGCAGAAGCCAGAAGACAGCTTTGGGAAGACTACAAGCCAATCAGTACCTGCTCCACAGGAAGAGAAGTCAAACACTGCAGCTGAACCAACACCACCTGCAGGTCTGAACAGCATGCTGCTATACTGACCCCTTGTGGTTGCTTGTAGACCTGTATCACTCGACCCTACAACTTGTGGAGATGTGAAGAAGAAAAAGAAGTTGTTTGAATTTGTTGTTGTTTTATGTTCATGTGATTTTAACAGCAGTGATAAAATTGTGTTATCTGTGTGTTTTCAGAAGCCAAACAAGAACAACAAAAACCTGAAACTGAACTGACCTCCAGCCTTGTTCAGTCAGGAGTCACCACACAGCCAAGTCAGGCAGTACCTTTACAGGTGAGGCTGCTAAACAAACTAATATAAACTTTTTTCACCGAACATGTCAAAGAAACAATCACCCAGCTCTCCAAATGATGATCTTCAAATGTCTCTGCAGCCAAGTGTTCCCAGTTCCCAGGAGACGTCACAGCAGAGAGTGAATGTACCAAGCTTAGCTACTCCAGAAACATTTGGATATCACCCACCAATGGAAACGACAGCAGGTCAGTGAACTCCTCGCGTCCAAATACCGAGCCAGCAGCTTCTTTTCCATCCATCTTCTTGTTTTCTGAGTTGGATGAGCAAATCCTCCTTGCTGGCGTCTTTCCCTTTTTCCTTTCAGCCTGACACTCGTTCTGTTTTATTTTACAGCAAGATGTTTGAATCAGAGTTTAAGTTCTCGACTTAATTTGGCAACTTGCACAAACTCCTACTTCACCTTTCTTATCCGTTTAACTGATAATGATCTCTAATTATCTCTTACACTTAAAGGGACCATTAAATTACTTTAAGTGAGGCTGTATGAGGTACTTATCAGTAGTCCTTGTATTACCTGGTAGTGTAGAGGGTATGCACTGATGTCACTCTCGCACTGGGACATGCCCCCACAGTTGGACTGAGTGACAAAACATCCCGCAGCGTTGCTGCATGAATTAAAGACAGTTGGACTCAGCAGTGATCCTTAAAAACTTACCGAAGACAAAGTGGTCCATGAACACTGGCATTTTCCAAGAATCAGGTTTCCTACGTTTGTATGTACTTGATTTCAATGTGGGGGAAATACACAAAACAAAGAAAGCAGACAAAAGTGATCACTTGGTCATAACGTTACTTAAAGACAGGAATTGTTGGTGATTAGGACACCAAAGGTATTCTTGGTGTATATGAACACGTCTGTACAGATATTTTTATTTTATAACATTATTGGAGAGACATGTTCGCATGCCACAGCATTGAGGATGTGCAGTGCAATGCACAATTGTTGCAAGGAACATAAATGAAAGATGCTAAATATTTAATTCATTAATTTACAGTACACAGTACATACCTTAATGATTTTCCTCAAAAATCCTGACATATCTGACATAAAATGGCAACTGCAAATCACTATTTCAGTGCCTAGATTCCAGTAGTTTCTGGGAATTGCAGTTATCCATTTGCTTCCCTTTTCTTCAGCTTTTGGCAGTTTGTAAAACGATCATTCTGATTTCTTGTTAAATATATTTGTACAGACAATCACACAAGAGCTCCTTCTCAATTTAGATGTATTTTTTGTGTTTTGTGGCATTCAAGCTGAAAGCTAACGCTGCCACTGAGTTGTCTTTTTGCCACTTAGTGGGTGTAACTGCTGTGACATCACATGCAAACCCTCACATGCCCACAACAGATGACGGTCGACACGCCCCATTTTGGAGAAGCACTGAAGTTAAGCAATCGACTGCTGTGGACAGGGTCAGCTGCAAAACCTATTTTAGCCACTTACAAAAGTCTTTCTAAAAGAATGCAAATTTAAAGTATATTCACTGCTTTATCTCACCACAAGACAGCTTTTTTTGACAGAAAATTGCTGTTATATGAACCAAATATAACTCCTTTTGTAAAAAGGCAGGATCTGTTTGTTTGTGTTATTGTGTGACTTCGGTGAATCCGAACAAACTAACTAACCCCCATGTTCTGTGAGGTAAGATTGGTTGGGATTGGTTTGGTTTGGAGACAGTAATATTTCGCTCATATAAGGGCAGTTTCCTGTCAGAAGAGGCTGTCAGACAGCAAGATAAAGTTGTGAAACTATTGTAGATATAGCATACAAAACTCTTTTTTTTTTTTTAGGTTTGGTTTTTTGGTTTTTGGGTTGGGCCTCTTTAGCTGGCTAAAATGCATTTTTCTGCTGACCCTGTCCACAGAAGTACATTGCTTAGCCTCCTACACTGGCACTCCTGGTGTTTCCCCAAACTGTATTTATACTCTGACTATCAAAAAGTCCCCCATACAACCCCACTTTAAATAATCCAAACTATCTCTTTAAGTTCACTTTTCAAAAATGCAGACAGGTACACAAGCTGATTAGACATAAGATCCAACAAAAACATAAGAGAGGTAATTATTACCTTTCCAGCACTGCTTTGCTGTCATTTTCTTTTGCCTTTATTCTGACTTTTTAGCCCACACATTAGGATTGAGAGAAAACACATTGACTTTTTACCAAATCTGAATTACTATCTCTTTAAAGACTGAAGATTGTTTTTCCAATTACCATTGATTTAGCCTGCAGTATCACAGGAGCAGAACTATAAAAGCCTTCCCCAATTCTCTCGATGTCCACACCAACTCCTGGCTTTGACATCTCTCTATCCCTTATCACTCCTCTCCCTCTTTTCCTTCCCTCATTCCCTCCTTTCCTTCCACCCACACATTTTTTTTATTTCGCTGTAGAGTTTGCAAACAGTATCAGGTCTCCGCTGGCAACCAGCAACCCTAAGTTACGCTGGGACTTCTTCGCTCCGCCAGGTAAACCCCCCTCCATTCATCGGTGGAGCTCATGTTTCCGTCCCCAGGTGCTGAATGCACAGGGTTTCCTTGCTGTTTTCTCAAGGGCTAGACAACAGCCCTTCAGTCCCATGTCTTGTTTTTTCACCCATTTCCAGAATGTTGTGGATGATCAGTGATGTGCCCTCCTTTTCTCTGTTTTAACTGTCATTGTGAAGTTTCTCACCTGTACTAAAACTACGTGCAATGATGTAAATGCAGAGCAGCTCCGATTCTAACTCATCAGTGTGTTTGTCATTATTATAGAGTGTGCTTCATTTTTATTCATGTTAGTATCATCATGTTCATTAAGATTCACGGTCAGAAGATTCTTTCCAAAATATCCTATGACTATAAATTTATGAAAACTATAATGGATCACGTAGGATCCCTACTACGTAGGTGACCTACTTAGACTGGTGATCTACTTAACTTTATAAATGATCAGTTTTATGTTTGCCTCAGTGTGCTTTACATGCTATCTTACCATTGTCCACCAAAGCTTCCTCAACATCGGGATTATTCTTTCCCAGGGTGATTCGGAAAAGTTTCAGCTTACAGCTGAATACTGAGGATGCACCAAAATATTGGCCATACATCAGTATTTGCCAATATCATCTTATCGTCAAATAAATCCAAATTGTTTTTTAAACATCGATTTCCCCATCAGCCCAGAATTTCATAATCAGCTCATCCCTATTGAATATATCAAAACATAAAGTTGAATACAAGTCTAAGAGCAGGACGGTGTATTATGTTGTTCTTGGTGGACTGGTTTTCTGTCACTGCTCTCTTTCTCTGTTTCCTTTCGTCATTTTTTTCACTCCTTAGGTTGTCAAACCAACACATGGTGTGTTGTCATTTTCCTAAACATGTTCCCCATCAAAAGGCATTTAGTTTGATCAGCTGTATCCAAAATGTTTGTTTATATTGTATTTTAACTAATGTTTCCTCTCACACTTCCTCTACAGAGGAGACGTGGAAGGACTGCCGTGGAAACGTGAGTGAAAAGCATCTTCTGACTACATGATACTTTGTGGTCAGACATATGAAAAACCCTTTAACTGCTTCTCATCTGGCTTATCATCTCCCGAGTTACAGTACTGTAGTTTAACATACAGCATTTACACAAAAACAAGTCAAATACTGAAAACCTGATAAAATTCTGGAAAAAAAAGAAAGAGCTAATTAAAGCTACTACAAGAGACTTTCATAATTTGCTCCCTGTGGACAAAAGCAGTAGTTTCCACCATAAAAATCACAAAATATAACGTCAAAAATAGAACAATGTAAATAAAAATCTCCTACTGCTTCTTTTTTTTCTCCTTGGAAAATATGAATACAAGCGTCTTTCATCTGATTTCAAGGAAAATCCAACCAGTGACAGGCATTAGGAATAGCTATACAGAAACAGCCAATCTGATTTATTTTGAACATTTAAGAAACTATAATAATAAGAAGAGGAAGAAGAGGAAGAAGAAGAAGAAGAATCAGAATAATAATAAAATATACATGTAGGAAAAAAAAAAGTCCAGAACAAATTAAATGTTCAACAGACTTAAAATGAGCGACATGAATTACATTTCATGTCCAAAAAGGAGTATGCACGTCTAGTCTTACCCCTCCTATAGTAATCTGTCAATCAACAATCAATCATGGTCTTGTTTGCTTATGTAGATCATATAGAAGCATCAGTATTAAACTGAGACTGTTGCATAACCAGTGAAAAACTCCTTGTAGTAGCTTTAATTACACAAGTATTACAGGTAAGATTAAGGAAAAGTCACCAGGTTCCTTATTAAGTCTTTCATCTAAATGCAGTCATAACTTAAATCAAGAAAAATATGAAAAAAGTACTGCCTGTATCTAAACTTTTTATCAGCAGTCTTCAGCACATCCTGCACAGCACACACTGAGAAACAACCAGTGTTTGAAAGATAAGGTGGATTGTATCTCGCAGGGTTAGTGCAGTTTTTAGACCTCACTGCGTCATACTACAAGGCTGTACTCCGCATCACGTGACACACAGAGCTGTTGATGTAGCATGCCAGATGAGGAGGCTGTAGATATCGGCTGAAACAGCTTTCGTTTTCCTTTGAGCTCATCTGTCTCTTTCTCTGTCTTCTCTCTCCTTAGTAGGAGTCCTTTGGCTAGCATTGGAGTAGTGCTGTTGTGGTAGACCAACTATTTCTGTCTCCTCCCTTCCCTTCTTCTTTTCCTGTGGTGGATGTGTGTGTTGATCCGTGTGTGCGTGTGTGTGTTTGTGTGTCGGGGGCCATATCCATCTCTTGGTCTCTCATTGGCTTCATGGTTGGGTGAGATTGTGTGTGTGTTTGTGTATGATTGGCGGTCTGTTTGTGGGGGTGAATGTGTGCATGGATATTTGCGTGCCGTGTGTGTATTTGTGCATGTTGATGCGTGTGTGTGTTTTTGTGTGTGTGTGTGTTGGGGTCTATCAGGTGTCAGTCCCGGTGTTGCCCCAGGCCAGGCGGGGTGACCGCTGGTCTTGGGACCCGGATGAGGAGCGAAAGCGTCAGGAAAGGTGGCAGCAAGAGCAGGAGCGCATGCTGCAGGTACACAGTATACCTCAAAGGGTTAAAGCATGGCGCATGAGTCTGCAAGGTTAGGGGGGTGATAGAGGATTAAGTACAGAACGGACCTTTAGCTATGGAGGGTATGCACATGATGCCAAAGTCACTGCGTTTCACCCACTGAGTGGCAAAAAGATGCCTGAGTGGCAGCCTTAGCTTAGCTTCAGTGCTGTGAAATAGCACATAAAATGGGAGAGAGTTGTTGTGTGATTGACTGCACAAATACATTCACCTAGAAATCAGAGTGATCTCTTTACAAAGTGCTGAAAGCTAAAGAAAAGAGAAGTGAATGAACAACTAGAAACCAGCACCTGAAACGTGGATTTGTAGTTGCCATTCTGTGTTAGATATGTTGGATGTTTGGGTAAAGCCATACCTTAAGTTATACTGTATACTCTATTGACAAACAATACTTCCCAACAAAATATTAAGCGTCTTTTTATTCATATTCAGTCTGAGTCTTTTGTTCAACAGTCATGCATCACATTGCACATCATCACTCTGAACATACAAACGTTAACACTTCTGCATGTCTCTCCAATAATGTAATAAAATAAAAATACCTGTAAAGACCTGGCCACATAGAACCAAAATATCCTTTGGTGTCCTCGTCACTAATTTTGTCATCAAATCCCACCTTGAAGTACGACCAAGCATCCAGGTTTTATAGGCCTTCTTTGCTTTGTGTACTCCCCTGGCATTGAAATCAAAGACATATAAATGTTAGGAAAACTGATCGTGGCCACATGCCAATGTCCATGAACCATTGTGTCTTTGATAAGTTGTCGGGATCACTGCTAAATCCAACTACCTTTAATTTAAGCAGACAGTCGATTGTTTCACTCCGCATCTTTGCAGTTTCCCTCCACTAAAGGCAGCCATGTTGTAGGATGTTTTGCCACTCAATCCGACTGCAGGATGTGTTCTGGTGGGAAAGTCACGTCAGTGCATACCCTTTATAAATATCTATTGGGTTAATAGCAGCTAAGTGTACAAACAAGTCCTAGAGAAAGAAATAATTGTCGAGGTAAACCTCAGCACAGGAGGAAAAAGATCATTTTAAATGAGAATGTGAAGCTTGCTAATTATAAATTAATTGTTGTCTGTATGTTCAGCACCTGTAGCTTTATGAGGCCATTTGCACAATAGATTTAAGTGTAACAGGATAAATCATCATCATTCAGCAGCTGTGAATGTGTTTCAAACTCATCAAAGCTGTACATTGTGACACTAGAAAACAGCTGATGTACCTTTGTTAAAGATAATGAGATTTTCAAATTTGTTCTAACAAATTAGTGCATAATAATAAAGCTTAAATACATTGTAGAACAGAGGCCCTCTTGGCTTTCCATTATCAACTATAATTAAAACTCCAGTCCCTCAATTTGCCTTTTACAATTTAAATTTATTGTGCATGTCAGTGGGCACAGCAAGTCGCTAGCAGAGCCCACATGATTGAATTTGGGTCAAGCCAGATTGCGTAAGTTGTCCTTAGCACGGCAGGCAGATTTTGAAATGACATGTGAACAAAGAAGTTATGATTTAAAACATAATCTAGGCATTATATCCAAGTAAGCTGACTGAGTGGGTTGTTTGTGAATAAAAAAGATGTCTAAACTGGTGCCTTAAAAGCCTTTTCAGGCAGGTTACAGTATAACCGTTGTTAAAACAGAATTTTAGTAGGGCTGCACGATCTGGTGAAAAAAAAAAATCATATTGCAACACAAGTTTTACTGAGAAAAATATTAATATCATGATGATATGACATCTGATGGGGTCTGTACCAAACAAACATGTTGTCTTACATCTGAAGAGCAATATTTGTAGGTCAGGGCATCTGTGCAGCACTATCGTATGTCATTTTAGTGCTGTTTTGTCACACATTTGTCCTTGATCAAAAAATTGCAGCTTCAGCTTTTTGAATGTTGCACTTGTTGCTATATTGCGATTTCGATAATCAATTTCAATTAATTGTGCATCACTATTTTTCAGTTCAGTGTGAGGCAGATCCGTACTAGGTGCTGACATACAGTCAATAAATGCTTAAAATAAGAAATAAGAGGTTATATATGACCTAAATATCTGAAAACATTTCACTTTCAGACTACCAGACAGGTTTTGCCCAGATTTGACCCAGATGTTTAGCCACCAAACCCTTAAAGTGAACGTAGCTCGTGCAGTAGGACAGTCAGGTGCTGTGTGACAGTCTGTGCTCAGCTCAGCATCAGATGAATTAACTGCATTTCACTGCTACTTGCAAAGCTTGCCTCCATGTTTGTGTTATACTGAGCATATCCCCCTCCAAAGGCACACCCCAACTACTCCTGTGCACACTTTGACCACTAGAGGGCGATTTTGTGCAGTGGAAGAACCTCTACTTCGGTTTTATCCACTCACTGTCTCCATCTCATGCACATACACAGACAAGGACTTTGTCCAAGGTTGCTGCTGTTGCTGCTGCCCAAATCACCCTCTCCCTCCTCTACCAATCAGAGACGCATCTCAGGTCCACGTATTTTTAAACGTTTTAAAGGATTTAGTAGTATCCATTATGTACTGTATCCATCTACAGTGCAGTCTTGATAAATAATTCTGGAAAACAACAGTGACGAGAACAAATTTCTCTCTTTTCTGCCCGAATGTTGCAGGACTGTTTGAGATGAGATCCGCTGAAATGGATGAATGTCTGGTGCATCAATGTGCTTGTTGCCTCCCCGGTTGTTTCTGTGTTGTCTCTGTGCCTCGATCTTGGTCTGTCATCTGTCTTGCTTAAGTTGCTTTCTCTCTAAATCTTGTTTCAATCTGGCCTGCTTTTGGGGTTCCTACACAAGTCAGAAAAAAAAAGTGAAAAACTAGTCTTATGAAGTCTGGAATCATCTTAACTCAGAGGGATGTCAGCTTTTTTGAGGTCATGTTGTCCAGTTGCTATCATAGTGTTTTACATCAAAGAAATTTCAATTAAATTGTGAACATTTAAGGCAGCTTTTGTAATTAAAATGTGTAGGAACCCTGTGCTCCACAGGCTCTGCATGCTCTGCATGCTTTTGCCTTGTCCGCAGTGCCTGCTTCTGATCTCTTTTGTTTGCTTTTTATCCCTAACACACACATATCAGATCAGAAGTATTTAGCCATAACAGAGTTGTAGCAAGCTACCTTGGCATTCATTTATGTCTCAAAGTCAAGGCTTATATAGAAAATACACATTGAGGGCACCACACGTGGAAATTGTATGTAGCCTAACCAAAATTACAGCAGGATTAAACAGGTCTGGATTAAATTTAGCAGGATGCCCTAGGAGAGGACTGTGTCATCGACTGAAGCCTTTTGAAACCCCCTTTTTAATACAGTTACGTCTGTGCATCATCTCTGCTTTCCTGCTAAAATATCCACCTGCAGACAGTTTAGTCTTTCTCTGCGTTGAGGCTCTGTGCTGTATTTCACTTGTCTGTTGCCATGGTAACAGGAGAAGTACCGGCGTGAGCAGGAGAAGCTGAAGGAGGAGTGGGAGAAAGCACAGAGGGAGGTGGCAGAGGAGGAGAGGAAGTACCACGAGGAGGTGTGTGCATGTTTATGCTCAAGGGCACATGGTGCACCTGAAATTTTTTTTTTTTTTTTGGTGTCTTTCAGCCTTGTTTCTGGTATAACTTACACTCAGATTGTCTGAACCAGGATCATTTTGGAGTCAGTGTTTCTGGATGAGAGAGCAAAATTTAAATATACAACATGTAAATTATGTATTTTAAAATCTAAAAGAAAAACGTATTAGTCAGCTGATAATCCTCACCAATTATAGTACTTAAGTTGTTGATAACTCATCCAGCTTTCCCCCCACAACAGGAGCGTAGGATACTGGAGGAAACTGTAACACCTCTGACTCCCCGCTCCTCAGCCCTGCCCTCCCCCAGCCGAGGGGAGCTTTCCTCTGCCTCGGAGCCTCAGGACACCATCGTCCGTTCGCTGGCTGACTGGGAACGCAAGCAGGAACTGCTGGAGCGGCAGTCGGTGAATGACTGATTGATTATAGATAGTTTATTAGATGCATGCATTCATTTTGCGTCAGTTCAGGAGGGGACTCTGGGTTACAGTTGGTTAGTATGATTTGAGTGGGTGCAGGGTTTTCTTTTCTTTTCTTTTCTTTTCTTTTCTTTTCTTTTCTTTTCTTTTCTTTTCTTTTCTTTTCTTTTGTTTTCTTTTGTTTTGTTGATTGGTTGTTTAGCTAACTGTTTCCTGTTTGTGATTGGCACAGAGGGGGAACACGGAGAGCGTGGAATGGAAACGGAGAGAAAACGACAGGACCAGTGACATCAGCACAGCTGACGAGAGCATGAAAACAGGCAGAAGGTTAGACAACCATCTGAAGGTTTAAGCACCTTAAGTTTTTGCGTTTTAGAAGAGGGATCAAGTGTGCGCACAGACAGACAAAATGTTCAGGTGCAAGACAGGAAATATTACTGGAGATTACAAAGAAGAAATTTCTGCACACTGGAAAGCTCTAAATAAATATTTTGATTCTATTTTAGGACATTATGTTTGTAGCCAGCGTTTCAATCATTGGAGGAAGATCTTGTGATCAGATAATATCTAAAATGTTATAATGCAGACATTACTGCAGCTACCAAACTAAATGGGAAAAGGTCAGAAGTAGCCATCCACAGACGCCATAATGTTGGACATGATCAACATGCTGTCTTCTGATTAGTTTTCACTGTGTGATGATCCACAGTGTTTCAGGTGGTCCAAGGGTTGTTTAAACGGAGTACTGGGAGTTGCTGGGAGGCTTTAAACTTCTTGACTGGCACAAATGTACATAAATCAAAACTGCAAACAAAGATTCCAGCAACATCAAAATCACTGTGGGAATAAACTAATTTATCAAACAAAATAACCAAAAGCATGCGACAGTTGAACACTTCATCCCTGTGTTGTCTTCCATGCTGCCCTAATTACAGCACACATGGATTCATTTAGAGGATCCTGAGATGTGAGACCAGGTGATCCTCTGCTCTTGATTAAGCACTAAAAATGATCACTAGGTGCGGCCAAATTAAAACTATTTCATTTGAAATAATTAAACTATTAGAAATCATAAGAGCCTGTTAGAAGTGGTTCAAATAGATATTTAGAAACAGGTGGACACAATGTTTAGAAGATGGAGACTTCAGAGATTTGAATGAACTGCTAGAGAGGAAGAGAAAAATAGACCAGTTTGACCAGTTTGATGGTCACCTGGAGAAACACAATAAAATGTCAAATTTTTGCCCCAATTTTCATGTGATGAGTGACTTTGCTGCCTTTATAGATTTATTTAGTGGAAGCCAGAGCACAAAATATGCACCAGCCAGATGCAGGTAAAATATGCAAGTGGCTGGTAGATTTGCTTCACTCACCAACCAAACAATGGTAATCTATTGAGTTCTTGGTAAAATCTGAACATTCACTAATCATTAAGCCAGTGGACAAAAAAAGTTCATTTTGCACCATGCTGGAGCCCGTGTGTTTCATCTGCGCTTTTCAAGTCAATGTATTGTTTTGATTGTCCCCATAATGTGACACAGACTTGATCTCAACATGTTTCTGATCCTCAGCTCAGTGAGTCAGAGCAGCAGTCAGGCAGAGACACACGGTCACAGTCTGCAGAACGGCCAGAAACTTCCCCCGATGGTGGCCAAATCCTCGACTCCAGTGAAGAAACGACAAGAGCCCACAGCAGACAGCAACAGGCCCAGCCGGCCTGCAGGAGACAGGAGGTGTGTGACTGTGTGTGAGAGGCGTCTTCAGTCTAAGTTTAGGATGTTGTAGTCTAAGAAAGTGTTCCTTTTCTTAATCCAGAGTTCAGTCCCTTTCATATTTTATATCCATTTGTCTCTTATGTACTAAGAAGTAAAAGAGGCCTGTTGCAGCCATACAGAAGACTTTCCTTTAATGACAGTATGGGATAGAAGATATAACCAAGTACATGTTTGGTCTTATTATCACAATGGGGAATAACATCAAGTGACAAATGAGTAAAAAGCTGTTTTTTTAAAACAACTTTCATTCTAAACATTGATTTATTTCCTCATGTTACTTGTCTTGTTTAATAAAAATCTTCTGACCTGAGGCTGACCCTCAAGCACCAGAACGCTGCTTATTTCCAATCCAGATTACATTCACATTTCCTCCTGGCTGTAAATATATTATACCAGCATGGACACCTTCAGTTAACCTGTTTGACCAGCAGGTGGCATCTTATGCCTGTATTTTTCTTCCACAGTCTTCCTCCACATGAAGAAACGGCAGTCTATGACAAGAACAGTGTTTATTAGAATCATGTACTCTAGTAACACATATCACTGCATTGTAAAGACTAAAATAAGCCCAGTTTTGGCTCAAACATTAGATTTCGGTTGTTCAGCGTGTTCTGGCTTGGATTGGTTGGTGTCTAGTGCTGGCAGCCAATAGAGTGGCTGTAGCTGTGAGTCATCATCATGGTGCATGTTGCTGTCCATTTCCAGGATTGGTCCCATTGATAATAACATAGGCCGCAGCTCATCAAAACCCCCCGCAGCATGTCCACCACCTCCAGACACACTGCCTCCAGCACCCAACAGGTACTGCATCACAAACAGCCTACATGGAGGGGGGTGGGGGGGTGGGGGTAGGAGCAGTTCATTTCTGCATTGTCATTTTCTGCTTTGCTGCCGACATTTCTTCACTCATCTCATGACATGTACCACTGCAGCAAGGACCCTTGAATGCAGTGGGAATTTCAATACAATACACATTAGTGCAGTCCCTGTTCTAGACTACCTTCGGTAGTGCTGCTTGTAGCTTTCTTAATAACATCGACCTGCAGAGCCGGAGAGCCCCCGCAGTTCCAGACCCACCGTTTTAGATGTATGCATTCCCCACCACTTTTTCCCTTTTTAAACTTAATTTTACAACACTGTGATATTAAAGTACAGCAGCAGTTTTAGAAAGTTTGTGTTCCCAAAACATGAGATATGATAAGAGATAAGATAAGCCTTTATTGTCTCCCTTGGACATAAATTTGTCTTGGACATTCAAGAGAACACAGGCGACACGATCACACACGTACAAACAAACTACAGCTAACATACAGCATCACTGCCAGATCTATACACCCAAAAAAGCATACACCCAAGAGTATTCCACGATGCCCTAAATCCAAGTAGCTGCACAAAAGTCCTATACAAAAATACTGTACAAATGCCCTACACCAGAATATTCACATATCCACATATCCCTTCTCTCACCCCTACACACCCCCCCCCACACACACACACACAGTGTGTGAGTTCATCTCCTATTGTTAAGTAGTTTGATTGATAGCGGGACTAACGTAAATTTATACCTGTTCAGCTTGCAGTGTGGCAACCTGTACTGTACCTTCTACCTGAAGGCATCAGCTGGTATTCCTTATGAAGGACGTGGTTTGGGTCAGTAGTGATTTTAAGGCTGTGCTTCATAAATTATTGATAATAATAAGTGTTTTTTATTTTAACTTCAACTTTATGATCCCAGAGGGCAGTTGTTTCGCAGGCCAAAAGCAATACTGCAGTAGAGAGCACAAAAGACTGTATGAAAGATAAAGAGACATCATCTTTTTCCATGTATTACAATGGACAATAGAGTAAAATGGTTAAAGACGTTGTATAATACTTATCAAAGTGTACAGTACTAGAGAAGTTAAAAAAGACAATCAGGCACCAAGGACAACAAATGCATTGCTGCTTCTTTGTTAAATGACATTTAATTCAGTGAATGTTGGCCAAAGAAACACTGTGCACCTGAAAAGCAAAATGTACACTTGTTTTATGTGTTAAAAATATCAAAATACACACTTAAATTTTTTGATTATATAAGTAGACAAACGTTATCAGCATTTGCTGGAGATGCTGAAAGTAAAACCCTGCTATTGCGATCTAAAAACATTTTTCATCCAGGCATAACAGTGAGTAAATAACATTTTTACAACTACATCATTACTTCACTGCTACTACTTAAGTTGATAAATTCATGCTGAATTGAGCCTGCTACCCCAAGTTACAGCTGGTTCCCAGGGCGTTATAAATGCTAAGCTTATATTAGTCTTTGAAGGTAGCTAGCTAACGTTAGCTTAATAACATGAAGTTAAGCACGGCCGAGGATTATCAGCACGTTAGTATTAAAACCCAAATTAGCTGACGTCTGTTAGGTATAACCAGTTGCATTAAGAGGGTTAAACTTACCCTCTGTCTGCATGGCTCTTGGAATAACATAGTCACTGACTGTCATTTACAAATGCACATGAGTACGTCTAAAACTGTACGTCTTGAACTACTGGGTTTAGAACAGCTAGCTGACTCTGCAGGGCGATCTTTCTCAGCGTTCTCGAGACCTACTCATCCAAACTACCTCTCATTTTACACTGTACCTCCTGGGTCTTCAGCATTACACCCGCCTAGTGTGAACAGTTGTCAAGAAACTAAAAGGACAGACAGACTGAGACTCCACTCCTTCCATTTTAGTTAGATATACACAGAGGAGTATTGAATTAAAGTATAGATTATATTTCCTTATCTTACAGTGAAATGTACATTTTTAATCATTACTACAAATGTGCCAGAGTTGCCTAGAAATGTAACTGCTTGTCTGCAGTCCCAAGTCATTAAGATACAATTATAATCACAAATGTTTAGGAGAAAAAAAGCACACAGAAGAGACAAGAAGACACACAGAATATTAGTGATGGGACAGAAAACACATGTTGACAACAGCTGTGCATAAAACAAGCACACAGACCCTGATGGATCACTGAACACGAGGAACTTGATCAATAGAAATAGAAAAGCAGTAAAAACAAAGAAATATTGTTACCAAGGAAATGAAAAATACTTCACTACCACACATTTTCCTCTTAGAATAGTGTCATGCATCTATTATTGGATAGTGGAAATGCAGAAGATGCTATCTGACCGTAAGGTCAGTATCAGTCATTATTTACTATCTAGAGAGGTACTGCTACTTAGTTTTTTTTTTCTTTTAGGGGGTGTGATTGAGTCTTTCTGTATCAACATTTCTTTATTTCTCCTCCAGTCTTTCTCAATTTCACAGTACAATACACTGACAAATGGCAAGCTTATTAACTCTATTTTTCTCTTTATATTCTGTCAGAAGAGCTGAACTGGTTTAACAGAAAAGTATCATAGCTTTTGTGTCTTAATCTCTCTGTAGGTCTGTCAGTGGGAAGAAGCTGTGCTCCAGCTGTGGCCAGCCGTTAGGGAAGGGAGCAGCCATGATCATAGAGACCCTCAGTCTCTACTTCCACATTCAATGCTTTAAGGTTGGTGCCAGAGAGAGCACTTATCTTCTCAAAGCTGCTCTTTGTAACAAGAGTCACTGTCGTTCTCTGTATTATTTTATTTTTTACTCGTTTAATTGTCCATTATGAGTGTGCGTGTTGCTTAGCAGTGGTTATTGTTGTGTGACAAGTATTTTCTGTGTACTCAAAGCTCATTCCTCAGTGCCATAGAGCTCCGCTGTTTTACAAAACTGTTAGGAACACATCAATGAGCCACGCTGTTGTACTGGATCACAGATCGCTGCATTATTAGTAACATGGGCACTGTTCTGAGTCATGCTGTCAGAAATACTTACAGTAGCAGAGCGCCAAAATGTCTGTTAATCCGCAGCTGAAAATAGTCCCCAGATAGTCCCCCAGAAACCAACCACCATTCAGTCCAGTTTTAATTAATTGTACAAAAATTTGTTGTACCCAACTGTTTCAGAGATTACTAGGACTTTTATAAAAAGTGAAGTATGTTTGACATATTTTAAAAGAATTATATCTTTGGCTAGAACCAATTGCCTTGTGTCACAGGCAGGAGAGGGAAGTCAGAAAGCACTGAAACACCAACAGATTCTTAATTCTGGTTTCTGGGGTTTGAAAAATACAAAATAAAGGGGTGTTTTGGTATGGATGCCCCTTTATTCTGATGAACTACAACTACAAAAATATTGTTTTAAAAATAATTCAAACTCAAGTGGATGGAGGATGGTGGAGTCCACACAGCAACTGCAGTCTTGACTCCAACATCCACTTGACTTAGAAAGATTTTAAAACCATATTTTAATAGTTATAGTTAACAGTTCTTGGTGTGGACAGCCCTGAACAATAGCCTTATGTTTTAAAGTGCTAGTAAATGACAGTCGACATGCTCCCCAAAACATACAGGGTCAGCAGTAAAATGTATTTTACACCTAAAAAATCAATTTCACTCTAAGTGTACACTATATTTACAACATTGTCACCACTTATACAAGTCAAAAATCACTTTCCCTCACTCAACCAGACTTCTTTTGCAAAAACAGTCATATTACCTGGCAAACCACAGGAGTTGCTGGTCTACCACTGCCTTGATCTGTTAGCTTTTTTGTGTTATTGTGTGCCTTCTGTGAATCCAAACTAACATTTAAAAACACAATAACACAATACAATTCAATACAGTACACAAACAAACTTACCAATCGAGGCAGTGGTAGCCCATCAAGTCCTGTGTTCTGCCAGGTAAAATCACTGATTTTAGTGAATGGAGTCTGGTTGGTTTTTGGGGAGCAATATTTAGCTTCTGTAACGGAAACTTCTCATCAGAAGAGGCTGTCTGATGGCAAAGCAGAGCAGTGAAAATATTCTCAATATAGCATAGGCTTAAGCTGATAAAGATTTTGTTTTAGGTGGCTAAAATACATTTTGCTGCTGATCCTGTCCATAATGGTACATTGCTTAGCTTCACCGTATCTACACTGGTACTACTTCTCTAAATTGGGAATATGTCAACCACCATCTACTTTAGCTAATTCACTTACTATGGATAACTACCTCCGTATCTGTTCCCCTCTCTTCAGTGTGGGGTGTGTAAGGGACAGTTAGGCGACACGACCACGGGGACGGACGTCCGGATCAGAAATGGTCTCCTCAACTGCCACCAGTGCTACATCCGCTCCCGCTGTAAGTCCTTCCACCCCCTCTCTCCCATGTCTTCCTTCCATCTCTCCAGCTCTCTGTTTTGTCTCACCCCCTTTCTCTCTGTCTTCTGTCTCTAAATGTTTCCACCCATCTAAAACATGAATGAATAATGAATGTGCACAGGTTCTGTCAGCTGACTCCAAACAAATCACCCATCTTCACGAATATCAGAAAACACTACCACCAGAAATAAATAACTTTTCTGTTGCATGATGCTCATAAAGAGAGAGTTTAATCATCCTCTGAGATTATAAAAAGCATTTGGTGTTGTTGTTTCTTTATTATTTGCTGATGTGGGTCATATTTCATATTTTCACTGATGAATAAATGCAGTTTTCAATAAGGTGATGGTGTCGTAGCAGCAGCAGTAAATAAGATGCTCATAAACCAGGTAGAAAAACAGACAAAAAAGTTTGTTTGATTTATTATTTTCAAAGGAAACTTGATGCGATCTTATGATAAAAATTGAAGGTGTATTTCAAAGGTTTCATTGTTTATTGCAGCCCGACTGTGTGGCTGATAAGACGAGTGTATTTTAATATTAAATTTCTAGCCAGTGCAGCTTTAATAAAAACGTGTGAGACACAGTGAAGCTCGGCTGAATCAAGGGATGGATCTGAAGCTGCATCAGGAGGAAGGTGCAGGCAAGGAGACTAAAAAAAGATGGAAGCATCATTATGTCATTATACCTATATTCTAATGCTCTAATGCAGTTCTTTTGAAGCCTATGGGAGATACACACAAAAGCACACAAAAACCCAACATATCTATGTTTTATGGCCTTTAATGAAGAAACCCCTGGACCAAATGAAAGAACTCACTTCAGAGAACACTGGATGTGTACATTTCTTTATTTGCTGTTGGTCTCCTGATAGCAGAAGTTGATTATATGCTCATTGTGAGTCAAAATAAAGTGTTCACAATGGCAAATTTAAAAAAGTTACCAGTGAAGTGTCCATGAAAATAATGAGTTTAGGATAAATAAATATTGTTAACGACATCTGTAATTTTCATTCTTCCTCTCTTTGTTTAATATTGATCCAGAGGCTGCTCTACTATGATTGACAGGACTAATAATAGCTAATGTCATCAGAATATCACTTATTCAAAGGAAACCTATACAGAACAAACCTTCACTGATTATTCATTGTGCAGTGGAATGATATAAACTAACTTTTAGCTATGAAATAACAAAGGCATTTCATGTCTATCAGAAATTTTCAGAAAAATATGTAACAACAAAAACTTTTGATAGCTGTAAGCCCGTTTGTCTGGTGCCCTGCTGTGGTAAATCTACCTCGCCTGGTCACCATATCAAACTGTAACGTTAGATTACATTACATAACAGTTGCTAATGGGCTCAAATTGAATTCAGTTAGAACATTCCAGGTTTCAACATTAATGTTTTTTTTACACTTGTTTGAATTATTAGTGGTTATCAAACAACAATGAAGACTAAATTGTCATATTTCATTCAGGGCTTCAACGTCTGAAATGTCATGTAAAATGTAAATAGTTAAAAAATGCCCATCCCAGTTTTCAAAGTCCAAGGTGATGTCTTTAAAGGGACAGTTCACCCCAAAATCAAAAGTACATGAATTTCCTCTTACCTGTAGTGCTGTTTGTGCGTCAGGATCGTTTGAGTTTTGGCAGAATCGGTCGTTTAGATGTCTGCCTTCTCTGACATATAGTATGAATAAATGGTGCCGGGTTTGTGGTGTTCAAAACACAAAAAAATACATTTCAGGAAAGTGAAAACAATCTAGATGGATAAAGAGCACTACAGGATGGGAGGAAAAATACGTATTTTTGATACTGGGATGAACCAAAGATGTTCAGTTTATTATGATAATAAACAGAGAAAACCAGAAATCTCCATATTTTAGAGGCTGAAAACAGCATTTTCTGCTATTTTTGCATAAAAAATGACAACGATTAATCCATATTCTGAATAATTTAATAGTTCTATTCTTTCTTACCACTTTACCAATTGGGCAAGTAGGTTGTTAAACTGCTAGCCCAACATGGCATTTTACTTGCCCCAGGAAAGCAAGCAATCCTTACTGTTGGACCCTGTACATCACAGTTTAGCTAACTTGCTAACATTAGTCTGTTATTACCTCAATCACATATGTAAAAGAAGCTGCAGTCCATTATACAGTATATCTAGCATAACATTAACACAACTTGCATGCAAATAAATTATTGAATTAACATACAAATCAAATGAAATGTGCCTCGACAACTCAGAGGGTAAAGTATTACAAAAGCATTGAATTTAATGTTTTCAAAAAAGATTGAAGATTTGTTTACAAAGGTATTGTAACATTATTGAAATATTTCCTTTCGTAGGATTAAGTAAATATCGCCACATCGTAAATAACTGTCAAATATATAAAATGTTTGTGTGTTTGTAATGTTACGGTTGACTCCGTTTGGTGTGACCTGGATGTTACAACAATACCCGTACTGTCAGTGTATTGATTTACACTCTGGACCGTACAGTGTGCGCGAGCTCTGCCACCAATCAGTTGTCAGGAGAGACAACAAAACGTCTCGCACCTTGCAAGCTAATGATAGCTCGTCTCATCAGAATGGACAAGTGTTGTTTTAACCTTAAATGGCTACAGAATCCAAAATGTGTCCTGGTTAAGCCTATTCCTGGTTATATGAATGTGAATATTATGATAAGTTTTTTATTGAATTCAAGTACTTGGTAAATAATTCATTTCCAGGGCTTAAAATCCACACAGTTTCCATGATATTCTTCTTTTTATCCTTAATGGAGATGAAGGAGTGGTCTGTCTTTTCACCATTACACTAACTACGCTGAGAGCTTTCAAGTGTGGCACAAGTGTGTGTCCATGTGCTACACAGTGACGTAACGACCCTGCCTTCTCTTTTTAGTTCACTTCGGTGCAGGGAGGCAGAGAAACTGGTGATGTAGCAGCTGGGAGAGAATGACAGTAACTTTGCATCCCTTTCACCTTGTCCGCACAAGAGCGAAAGTTCATGCTTTCCACCAGACTCCGCTCACATAACCTCTCAGCAGCTGTTATCATTTGGGGATCAGACAACCACAAAATCAAATCAAAGACTCAATCAAAAGACTTGCAAGTCATTATCCCAAATTATAGGGTTTTATTTCATTAGAGCTGCATGTCCTTGACCTTAAAATCCCTAAAACGCACAATTGTGGTTCATAAAAACTGCCTTTCTTTCTCTTTCTTTTTCCTTTCAAGCGGCCGGACAGCCGACCACGTTGTGATGCTCGACTGAAAAGCACAAGGTTCATGGAAGAAACCCCCGTCTCCGTTTTAACCCGATTATCTGCAAATCATGTCCTTCACAGCGTGTCGGGATCTTTACATCCTCTGCAGTTCAGTAACCAATGAAGATTCATCCTGGGGGCCAAACCAGGGATCTGGGGACAGTCATGAAAAAAAAAAAAAAACATTCTTCGTGTTAATGTCATCTGATACGTGAGTGAAATCTGGATTCGATTGGTCCACGTACCACCACAGACTCTGTTTCATCACGCAGCGAGAGAAAGAGAGAGGGAGACTGTTCTGGGGTGGCGGCCATGTTGAAAAGAAAAGACAATAACATATACAGATGCTTCACGCACAGGTAGGCTTTGTTAACGTCCAATACTGTCAGAGGGAACACGCAGAAAAGAAAGTCTTGGTAAAGTAGAATCAGATTCTATTTTTCTGGTTGGAAAAAAATGTGAATATTTACCTTTCAGTTCCATATAATGGAAATGCAGTATATCACTTAGTTATTGAATCACTTTTTTTTTTATCATTTAAGAAAGATTTTCTTAATTTGGAGTGATCAGAATCCAAAAAACTAGAAAGAACCCTGAATGAGGCAGCTCAGATTGGATTTTTTTTATTTCTCTAACAGGCTGGATCTGAAATATATTAATGATTTCACACCCCATCAGTGAAGTGCTAGATTAAAACAAAACAGGATATAAAAACTTCAGTAAAAAGTGCAATAAAGGTCACTATAAAACACTATTTAGATCCACAGACAATATAGTCACACTTTTCGACCCTTTGGCCCTCACAGTGACCTCCTGTGTCTCCTCTTCTGTGCGCCTGAATAGAAATAGCTTCTATTATAAAGACATATTATGGATGTAGTTTCATCATTAGGGCAATAAAATGACTTTGTGAGCTGTTTCTGTGCTTTTTGGGCCACAGCAGGTTGCTCCTCGGCCAGCCTGTCCGCTTGGAAAGTCAGGACTTCAATGTGCCTTAGGAAAGCAAGGTGATGCAGGAAAAAAAAAACAAAAAAACACCAGCTATATGGTGTTTCATTTCTCTCTCTCTTGGTTTTTTTTTTGTTTGTTTGTTTGTTTTTTGTTTTTTTTTCTTTTAGTTTTTGGGGTGTATGGAGGGATTTTTGGCCAAATTTGAACCCTTAAACTGCAGACAGACTGGCTGCAGCCCTCCTTCACATCATGCTTTACTTCAGTTGTTAAGTACTGTGTATTTTACATAAACAACACCCTTAATTTCTCATTTCCCCCCTGTGATTCCTCAGTGATTTGCAGTGATAAAACCGGAGGAACACATACAGTATGTTGTCTATTTGGAAGAATTCACAGTATAGAACATATATATATACTGTGGGGGGAAGCATTGATTTAATTTTGAATGTTGTTTTATTCTAGAGCGATATAGACTTCTGTATGCTATTAATTGAGGTAATTTTGATAATTGCTCAGTGGTAGGATTCATTTATAAAAATATAAAAAGAATAAAAATCACCAGTACATGTTATATCTAGTTAAACAGCAGAGATAATATGAACACACATACCAGCAGCAGTTGCACCTGTGCAATATTTGGTTGAATGAAAACTAAAGATCTGTGCTGCCGCCAGCTGCACATTTTAAGTCACTTCTTGCTTCTTCTTTCTTTTTTTTTTTTTTTTTTTTTTTTTTGAACTTGTATGAGAAGAGCTCGGTTGTGTATTGTGGATGTTAAAAAAAATGCACGTTTAAGCCTAAAACCAAATGATTTGCTGTATGAAAGCAAACTAGCAGCCTCTTCCTCCTCCTCGTCCTCCTCCTCCTCCTCCTCCACCTCCTCCTCCTATAGCCAAGCTTCTCCTCCGGGTTCATCTCTCTGATCTACAGTATTTTTAAGCTTCTGTTCCGATTGTGTATTTTTATTTTTTATCCTCATTTAGTTCACGAATAAATCTCGGCTGAGTCTCTTATAGCGGGATCTTTGAGACGGAGCTCCTATATTCAGACGGTCTTCTTAACAGGATAGCTGGGGAATGAAATCTTTACGTCTGTTCTGTATTTATTGTAATATTCACCTGAACACTATCTGAAATATAGATTAATTTGATGTTTAAATGCAATGGCATTTATAGCATACTGTATGTTTATAAATAAAATGTTATAAATTAAAACTGGGCTTTTGTCTGTCATTTTTGCAATAATTAAAAAAAAGGATGTAAACTAATGGAAGAAACGTGGTAAATACAGGCTTTAATGCAGGATTTTCTCAAAGAAAAAAAAACAATGCATAGACTCGTGCAAAAATAATCCTGTCATCACCCATGACCCACCAGAAGTGTGTGGTGTGTGTATGTGCAGAGATACAGTACCTGCTCTCTGCCTGTGTTGTATTATTTACTTATTATTTTGCTGTGCCCAGGACACTTTACCTCCCTAAAACATCTGTATTCGACATCCTGGGAATCAGCTCTCAAGTATCAACAGTCAGCTAACTTAAATCCTGCTGGTTCTACCTTTAAACTTTTATTTCTGTGGATGAAATCATGTCACTGGCTTCAGCAAGAAGCCGATGAGTAAAAGGAAACTGGTGTTGTGGTGTCACAGTCTATCTCCAGTTCCAACAGTGTTTACTGCAGTGCTGCCCATGATGTTTATTTATTTATGTCATTATGTATCCTTGATTTAACCAGGCAAGTCTCACTGAGAGAGACCTGATAAAAACGGCAGAATAGAAAACTGCAGATGAATACTAATAGCTAATATGCAATAATACTGTAAACAGATGATACTCCTAAAATGATGCTTCAAAAAAGAAATACATAATTAAAAATAAGGCTGCAACTAACAACTATCTCCATTATTGATTAACTTGCCAATTATTTTCACAATTATGTGTTTAGCCTATAAGATGTCAAAAATTGTGAAAAATGCTCAAGTGATATCTTCAGATAGCTGCTTTTGTTCAACCAACTGTCCAAAATCCAATGACAAATCCCAACAAGTATGAAGCTGCAACCAACAAATGTTTGACACTTCTGCTTGAAAAATGACAGAATTGATTAATCAGTTTGCAAAAGAGCAGCAACTGATTTTCTTTTGACCAAGTAATTGATTAATTGACTCATTATTGCAGCTGTAATTAAAAATAATAAAATTCCATTAACAGAGTTTAAAGGTAAAATCAGTAGGATTTTTTCAGTTTCTACACCAGAAAGAGTTTTTTGGGTCAAATTATGTTTAGACTTCATAGAATTGACTGTTTGAGGTTACAGATGAGACACCTGAACAGGTGTTCCACCGAATTCTTTGACCTGATGCACACCTTGTGCTGACAGTGTAATTCCTGTCTAGATTATATTCACAGACAAGATTTGAGTGGATGAAACAAACCTGTTGTGAATTAATAGTTTTTCTTTGGAGTGAATCACACAAACCTCCAAAGGCTGAGAAGATTCATGATATTTTTGAGGAAGATTTATGTACAGTAACAATTTATCATACAGCATAAACACAATTACAATAAAGTTACTTGCTAAATTTGAAGCAAAATGGTTGAATAATATTTTGTTAGAACTAAAATTACAATTTTGGCCTTGAATTGGAGTCAGAGGAGTTTCGTTGTACAGCTGAGAACAGGAACCTTGAAGTTGGCAGATTTAAAAACATCCAGGAGGACAACAGGGTGTGTGAATTAGGAGAAGTAGAGAATGACTCACATTTTTTTCTGTATTGTCCTTAATTAAGTTTTGGTACTATGTTGCCAAAACGTTGCATTCATTATATTTTCACAGGGTCTCAAGTCGTGGTAGTTGTTAATCCAAAATCCCTTAAATCTACAGACCAGGTCATCAAATGTTCTCACTGTGGTCACAAAACATGTGATTGAGATCAAGACTTTGGTATGCTGCAAAATTTCTAATCAGCTGAGTTTAGGTTAAAGTCTAATTTTCTTTAAAATAATTTTAGATATCTACTTGTTGGTGTGACATGGTGGTCTTTGTTTCAACATGAAATGTTCGCATCTTTGCCAACACTTTCTATTTTAGTTTACTTTTTTACTTAAGGTATCTTACTTTTATTGTTATAATATGTTGCTGTTTTGTTTTTGGTTTTTGTTTGTTTGTTTGTTTTTTGCATTTAGTCCTCATAGACTTTATATTTTATACTTCGCGTTATATTTAATTTATTGTTATTCTTATGTTACTGTAATTCTGGAGCAATATCTGCCACAAGAATCTCGTTCGGAATGAAGTCCTACTTTATCTTTCCTCCAGTATAATGACACTTTCTTGACATTATTTGAGCAGTTTCTCAGATTCTGTCGGATTTCAGAACACCTTCACTTTATTCCGGACATTTGCAATGAAATAATATAATAATTAAATATTCTCACCTTTTCTTAAGGAAAAATAAATCCTGCAGGCTCAGTGACTGATGAAGCGCTGTCCGTGGTGCTGAAATCTGCGGCCTTTTCAAACGACCACGGCGGATAAACTTTGCATTTATGAGTGAGCAATCATTAAAAAGCTTGTTTGAGGATTTTATCATTAAAGAATTAGTGAATTGTTGCTAATAACTGTTCTAGATTTCCTTATTTGCCCAAAGAAAACATGACAAAGCAACTCGGACTATTATTTTTTTTTTATCATCAACAACCATTTCAATGGTACACCTGGAAAACTATGTGCACATGTAGAAATATTTCCTTCTTAAATATAAGCATTCATTACCTACATATAAATAACTTTCAGATCCTGGACAAAACATGTTACATAATGCTCACAAAATGGAAGGGAACTCATTGTAAAATCAGACAAAGAGACAACATGCAAATTATATAGAAATAAATACAATGTTTGCATCCATTCCCTTCTTGTTTTTTTACCCAAAATAAATTCTTCCGAGGGAATTTTGTAAAACATCAAAAAGACTTCTTGTATGATCGATCTACGAGGGGAGTATGGCCTATGGTTCAACTATAGGAGAGAGACAATAATACGTATTAACACTATACAATTTGAGCCACAAAAACACTGCCGTAGAAAGACACACAAAACATACAGATTTTCCTGTCGGAGGTGAACATTGCAGTAAGTTTGTGCCTTTTTTTCTCTCGAGGAAATAATTGTGTTTTTATATCGATAATTTAAAGAAACTAAACTCTCAGCAGCCCTGGAAACAAAAACGCAGCTGTGTGAGGCTACTCCCGAACAGCAGAGTGTGTCTACAGAGAACAGAAAAGCAAAAAATGCGTCAGCGTCTCGTTGGATATTTGCTGTGTCACACCGTTTAGCTTCATCCTCAGTCATGGACATTAAACGTCTCTCTGCCGAACAAAGCAGCTTGTTGAACTCTGACATGTGATGTGACTTAACGAGGTTCCTTCCCTCGCTGATGGCACGACGCGTCTCCAGTGCGCAGACGTCTGTGTTTGCGCGTAAATGTGGCTGAAAAAAAGTTCATCTTAACAAAATTCAGTCTCGAATGTGTCGATTTTTCTCTTAAAACAAGAGGAACACTTTGTTTTGGGATTAGATGTGTGTTCTTGCGGCATTTCGTTGCCTTTTTAAAGTATTTCAGTCTTAAGACATGACTGGAAGCATTTCACCCAACTTGCACTTGTTTTAAGGAAAAACTCAGACAACATGACTTGTCAAGATGGATATTTTTACAGCAGAAGTGTCCACTGACCACAAGAAACTGCGCAAGGCATAAAAATAAAATAACAGAGTTGTCTTCTTCTTTTTAACTGCTTTTTATTGTCCTTAAGTCTGTCTCGGGCGATTGCTTTTCAGTCTCCGGAGGGTGAGGAGGAAACTTCTCTCTTTTCCTCTGCTCGGTGCAGCTTCATTAGAACATGCTGGTCTTTACTAACGTAGCTTTGGCTCCGTTCTGTCTTTGCAAAGACGACAGTACGCTGGCGAACGGCCCGCCCAATGAGTCCGGGATAGAGGTGATGGTCCCCGGGGCGGTGGCCCAGCCTTGGCTCGGTGCTGTCACCCCCATGCCGGTGGACACGGAGGTCTTCACTTGGTCCACCTGTCCGTTCCCGGTGGTGTTGACCTGGCCTCCGGTGGGGCTCGGTCCGCCGCAGTTGGAGGTGGGCACGGGGTTCGGGCCCGGTCCCCCTGTGCTGTCGGGGTCGGTAGATTTGGTGTCTTTGCTGTCTTCGTCTCTGGAGTCGGACTTCTTGCCGGAATTGGACTTGGCAGCCGCTGCGGCCGCTGCAGCTGCGCGCTCCTGCTTGCGGAACTTTGCGCGTCGGTTTTGGAACCACACCTGGAGAAATGGGTGCAAGTAGAAAAGTTAAATCAACATGAATGTTTGGTTTGTGCCAAAAAAGAAGAAGAAGAGGAAGAGAAAAAAACAAAACAAAACAAAAACAACAACAACAACAAAAAAAAAACATCACCGCTCATCTAAAACTATGAATTATTATTCGCGCTCAGGTGAATTAATTTGTTTAATTCTTTTTATTTCTATTTATTTATGTTGACATTTTTCTTGTTTTTATCGTTCTTATCTCTTTTATTGCTCTGTCTTCTTTCTACTATGTTTTTGCGTCTTTTGCTTTGTATTTTATTTAATTTTACCTTAACATTGTCTTGCTTTTGTTTGGCCTTACTCTCTGGCTTTCTGTTGTTTATATTTGCTCTCGCTTATTCTGTCAAAGCACTTTGTTTGTAAAGGTGCTATATAAATAAAATTATTATTATTACTATTATTAACTTTGCCTAAAAGGTGTAAAAATATCTATAAACACAAACGACATCTATCATAAGAGTGTGTGTTAGATGGTGCCAGCTGTTGGAGGCCAGTAGTTCATCATGTCAAAGCAGTAAAGCTTTTATTCCACTAAAAATCTATTTAAAATGAGTGTTTATACTCAATGTGTGAAAATGTTTCTTATTTGCATCATAAATCCACCCGTGCGTAATTGTGCGTAATCTGTGCGTAATGGGAGCAGGTTGGCTCTGCTGTGTTGGCTGTGTACCTGCACTCTGGCTTCAGTCAGATCGATTTTGAGTGCCAGCTCCTCTCGGGTGTAGATGTCCGGGTAGTGCGTCTCTGCAAAAACCCGCTCCAGCTCCTTCAGCTGGGCGCTGGTAAACGTGGTCCGGATGCGCCTCTGCTTCCTCTTCTCGTTCAGTCCGCCGTGATCCGTGAAGAGTTTGTAGGGAACTGTAAACGAAATAAAAATGTCACCGTGAGACGTGTTGCACTGATCTTATAGATATGAGTGTGTGTAATCGTGATGTTGACTCAAATTCGATATTTTGTATAAAATCCGGTTAAGGATGCTGCACTAAAGCTTTCAATCGTATTACGCCTTTGATTACCTGTGAATTACTTCAGAATTGATAACGCTGCTGACCTGTGATGCGGTTAATTGTAATGTTAAACTAATTGTTGCTCCTCAGATTGAGGCTCAAGTTTGAAAACTTGTCATAATGTTCCCATCCGCCCCGTTTGTTGCTACTGTAACTCCAATTCGGTGTCAATAATGAGCTTTAGTCTTTGGTTATCTAATTATTTTCGAAGCTTTATGTCTCATCGCAAAGTAAATAAATTATGCCTATCATTTTGGCAGCTTAAGATAATTCTGTTGGCGGTTTTGGGTGTGACTGGGATAGTATAACCCCGTAACCGAATTACCGCTTGCCTGCAATCGCTTCTAACGTGATAAATTCTTTCATTTGTGTAAGCAAATTTCGTTTGGTAAATACTAAACACATTTCCATTTTCAAATGCAATCAAGACGTCCTATAATACGGCGGGTTGAGGCTCCGGAGCCGCTGCTTACCTGCGGCGTACGGGCTGCTCTGGTGGTCCCGCAGGGTCCCCAGGCTGCAGGACCCCGGCGTGAGGGACGGACAGCCGGAGAGTGGCCCCGAAAGTGGTCCTGATGGGATTGTACTGAAACCCACTGGCTTGACTGCACGAACTGAAGTCCGCATAGGCCGATGCCAAGCTCGACGTGTCCATCCCGGCCATACATGACTCGTAGGCAGAGGAATTTAGGTAAGAATACTCCATTTTATACATTTGAGAAGGCTCGGTGGAGTTAGAAAGCTGCACTTCCCGAGAAAAAAACAGATGTCAACAAAAAGTACCCCCAAAAAATTGGGTTAGAAAGTAAAAAAATAATAAAAATAAAAATGAGGAGGACGCGCGGTCTGAACTGGGGGGGAAAGATGACTGGTTTGGTTTGAACTGGTTGGAAGGAGGCTGGACGGTGGGTAGATGTTCACTGCTCAGCGCCTGCTCCAAAACTGGCCTCCTTTATAGGAACCTAGCCCTGTTTTATGAAAAGCCCCCTAAGAGCCGCCTAGCCCGAGGTCTCTAGAGCATATAGTCCTCATAATAAACTTGGCTCTTTCCGCTTGGACAATAGCAAAGCGTTTGGTCTTATTGCTAGCGCTTTTTTACATGACAATAACTCATCAGTCTATTGGGCTGGCACTGGGGGCCCGGGCTGTCCAACCTCCCTATCATTGATCCCCTGCATCTCTAATTAGAATTTAATACCACGCCATTACGCACCCCTCCACCACCACCTCCACCCCCTCTACCCATCCACCCCTCTCCTCTCCAACCACCATCTTGCCCTTTAATTCAATCACACCACTTGGAAATAATGAAAGTTGGGTGACGATTCTCCCTGATCCAATTTTCTCCAAGCTTTTAAGCCTTTTAAGCGGCCGTATACCTTGGGCAGGATTTCACATAGTATTCCCCCTCTGCCTCTTCTCTCTGCCCGTCTGCTCCGACTGTTTTCGCTCTGATTTTTGACTCTGATCTTCTGCACTGAAGCAGCAAAACATGTATCTTTTCATCAGGTATAAACGACCAGTCATGTGGTTTAGATGTGGGGAATTTTTTGTTTAAAATCTCCTTTTTGGATGAATAAAAATCTGCAGCTGAGGTGAAGTCACCTGTTTCAAGTGCAACTGGTTTTAATAATATTTTGCACCATGCATGGCCCGCATTATTCAGTTTGCTTCAGGACTCTGCTCGCAAGAAAACCACTGAAACAAGCATATTATCTCACCCACACTGACTGATTTTCACCTTGTCTTGTAGAGAAAAACATGATGGCTGCACTGCCTGTTCAAATCACATCCATACCACCAATGCCATAGACTGTCTTTTGTTTTGATTTTTGCATTTGTTTTATTTCACATTACACTGCGCAGGTTGTGACATTTTTTTATTATTATTTTAATTTGCAATTTAGACTTTTAAAGGAGGTCTTTGCCACTATCTGCTTCATGGTTTGCAGCAGCTGAAATTGAAGTAAATAAATTAAAGTTAGAAATTGTCTCCATGGATTAAAAACGCCACATATTGAACTTTACGCACAGTAATAAACCAATTTACCAGCTTCGATTTAATAATACAATTTTTTCCCAAACACACACCACATTTTTTCCAGTTCTTTCCCTGCTCTGCTGCAGTATAATCTCTGCTAAACTTCCGGGTGTGTTTTTATGATTCAAATGAGTTTGTAATTGTCTTTATTACTTTCATTATTCCATTTATTTGGCAAATAACATCTTTCTAATGAAAGTAACGAACTGGCGAGGCAGTCATCGGACCTCTTAGGCTCACAATATTGGCTGAGTGGTTAATTTGGTTTGTGTAATAAGGTGAACCGTTTTGTATGGCGCTTACACACTCGGTGTGTTTCCTTTTTTTCCGACTGGACAGAGTTCAAGTCCTCGTTTGAAGCTGCGTGTTTGTTTTTTTCCTTTCCAAATTATCGAAGCGCAAAAAGGCGCAACAGGAATTCTGGGACATCAATTCAATTTAGCAGATGAGTGTTTGATATTTGGATTTCTTCAACACTCAGTGATTGACCCTACGGTGAAAAATCACTATAATATTCCTATAATAATCCTACAGGGACTGAGTGTTTCTGTGACGCTCAGTAGCATCATTTTGGACACTGGATATTATAAACTTTTGTCTCACAAGCTATTAAATTTTATGATGAGATTATTATAGATCTTGGCTTTGACTTTTTTTCGTTTTATTGGATTTTATCCTTCAAAGTATTGATCTTATTTTTCATCATAATTAAAGAAGGCTGGGAAAATATTGGATAAACATTTATTTGTTGCAATCGGGACAACAGGGTGATATTAAAGATAAAAAATAAAAATAAGAGGCCTTTTAAAACACATACATGTCTGAGGTCACTGCTCCTAAATTGTATTTTTTTTCCCGAAAATGTGAGATAATTCCTGTGAAATCACAGCTTTATCACAGCTAAAATTTTAATTTTGAAATTAATTGTCAGATACATTGTGACCTATATATAAATATTGACTTGTTTAAGGGTATTTTAACAATATGACACCAAACGTTTTTATGAAAGGAACATTTGGTCCATGCAGGGTTCAGGCCGCAAGGTGCATCTCCCATATTATCTGTTAAATAAAATAGACCCGCTCGCATTTGCCATCAATTATTTTTTCTCCACAATTGCTGACGTGTTGCAGTGTGTTTCTGCCTTTTCTTTCGTGTGTACATTGTCTTTTTTAGAGATCAACCAGACCAAAAAAAGTTAATTCTTTCTTGACACAACCCGGTCCCTATTATGTAAATGTTTTCTTTTTTTATTCTCCCCTTTTCTACACACACGAGCTGGGACCCAAAAGTTGTACCAAATGGTTAATTTGATTATTGAAACCAAAGAGCCAAATGGTCCACCGTCCTCCCTCCACGCGTCTGGCAGCGAGAAAAGAAACCATCTCTGGGAATTAATCTAATAACGCTCAAAGAAACGAGAAGTCTTTTCTGATATTTCGCCGAGGCAAATACAATTATAGCTTTTAGCCTTCGCTTTCTTTCACTGAAGCCGCTCTTTATTCCTGCGGTCTATAGTCCCTCCACCACCAGCAGTCCACCAGCTATTGAAACGCCCCCTCTTTTATAGTTTCAACATCTTTTAATTCTTTCAGCCGGTTCGGCTGGGACGAGAAGCCACAGTTTGATATTTTGATGTGAGAATATTAAATCCGAAAGGCAGTTTGAAATGATTTAATCGATTTCTCTTTTTTAGCTTTTGCGAGATGCAAAACGTGTAGAGAGTTTATGTTCTGCACAGGAGGGGCTGGTGGCGGCAGGTTGCTCTTTGCGCGCAAACAGTGATTTACAGTAACATAATGATCGTTTAATTCAAGTAAAGCGGCGGTTAATTCGTAATTATGTGGCAAATAAAGGGCTTCAACCATATGCCTTCACTTAAATAAATCAGGAAAATGCGATGTGTGCGAGACCCTAAATTCCCCCGGCAAGTGCCGGACAATAGCCCCGATATGGGAGCAACTCCTCTCCATTTAGTGCGCACTATCGTTGCTCAGCAATATAGGAATGCGGGTCGACAGGAGGGACAAAAAGAGGAACAAAATGCCATTGTCTCTGGATGGATTGGATGGATCCACTCCCCCGAAAAGGCAAAGACACACAGAGGAGGATAAAGAGAGAGGGAGAGCGGCGATGGGAGGGCCCCGCTGTCACATTTCACCTCCAATGTCTCACTCCTCCGCCCGAGGAAATCCTACGCTTATCAAAACGGTTATTAATAAGGCCGCGTGTTGCAGGGGAGGGGCTCGAGAGCAAGATAAAAAATTCATTTTGGGGATGCTCTCGTGGCAATTTAGTCTGATGTCTCAATTTGACAGGATGGATAAAGGCGAGGGTCGCGCTTTCACCTGCAAAATGCTGTGAAAATGTCTGCGATTAGAGCGGTAGAAGTGACTTCACAGCTCCAAATCCACAGAAATAATTCAATTATTATCCAAAACAATTATAATAATCTTTGATAAATCTGATTTTTTTTTTATTTCAAGATCTGGAACTGCACATAAAAAAGCATGTCAAGACAAGAGAGAGGAGGGAAAAATCTGACATAACATCTGAGTTAAAGGTGTTCCAGGCCGGTGCGTAAAAAGCGCATCGCGTTTCCAAGCGCACAGATGGAAAGTGACATCTGGAGAAGAGGCAAAATTCAATTAGAAGCTGGTGTCTTCTCTCGGTGTCTGCAGAGAAAAAAAACGTGCTGCACAAAAGACTTCAGTGTCTCAGTCTGCTGCTCGTGCTGTTGTTATTGTCATTAGACGTTTTTGACGTATTTTCACCTGATGCGTCTTTGGCACAAATCTGAGGACTCTGTGCGCTTCGGTGACGGTGACAGGCGAGGATGTTGAGGAGGATGAACCCACCTGATTACTTGTATCCGGATTTGTATGCGGAAAATTCTAAAATAATGATACGTGGGTCAAATACCACACTGACATGTAAATCAAGTGGAGGGGAAACAGATTTATAACCTTTAACAACCTTTTATTTGTTTATGTAGTTAAATACAAAGTACATTTGAACAGTTCCATGAAAAAAATTTTAGAAATCACAGAATAGTAGGGTAAAAAGCATAAAATATTAGGGGAAAAAAAACACTAATATAAAAATAAAGGGGAGGGGGAAGCAGATTTATAAGCTTTACCAACATAGATAGATAGATAGATAGATAGATAGATAGATAGATTAGATAGATAGATAGATAGAGAAGAACAGAAAATAGTCGAAATAAATTAAATAACTCCATACTAAATATAAGTATAAAAAGCCATACAGATGATAATAATATAACAGATTTCATAGATTCTCCATGAGGATAAAGGTAAATCTTTTATTCTCATGTACTTCAGACTCTTCTGTGTGTGCTATTATCTCCCATTAACTGGTCTCGTTCTTTTCCAGATGCTGCAGCCTGCTCCTGCTCGTCTCTCCTGGCCTCTCCGGCCCCTCTGAGCCTTTATCTGCAGCTTCCCCAAGTGACCAAGAGACCAGCCAGTGGATTAACATAAAAATCTTATTCCGGGGGATAAGATTAGGAAACATATTACCCTCAAACGCGGCCTTGGCACGGGCGAGAGCCAGGCAAGGAATCAATTACTAAATTACTCCAACCTCTAAGTCGACATTAACGCAGAGAAATGCCATCGACCGGTTTCTGAAATAAGATTTCGCAAAGATGTGATCATTAAATCTCTTGCCAGTTGCTCAAGAATTTGATTCATAAAATCGTCTGAAATGAGATGGAATTAAATTCTTATCGGAGCTCTTGTCATCGTTTCATCCCGCGCTGTTTAACGTTGGTCAATGGCCTTCATGAGATTTTCCCTGTAAATAAACTTAGTAATTGAATCCGCCTCTCCACGACACATTGTTTGGTTGTTATTAATTTATTGCAGCCGTGCAGGCAGACGGATGGAGGAGCACGCAGGCCTGAGGAGCCCGGCCAGGATGCTGCTGCTGCATGAATATAATCTCTAATAAATGCTAATAAGTGTTTTTAAAGGTATAATGTGCAACATTTTCCTTAAAGGTAGAATCAGTAGGATTTGTCCGAGCTGTTCCTAAACGCACCAGAAAGATAGTTGATTGTTGAGTCTCATTCTCAGGTCGTCAAATACTGTTTTGAGTAGGTAAAAGGAGCACAGCTAAATAATGTGAAAATAAGGAAATACAGAGGGCGGGGTCTCTGCAGGTACAGACACCACCACACATGAAAGGGATTATATTTATATGAGTCTATATGTTGTTTTTTAAGACAATTTAAAGGCATAATAGGCAACACTTTCCCTTAAAAACAATCTATAGACATAGAAACATTATCCCACTGAATCACCACTCACAGGGTTGAGTAGTAATGGATTACATAATCAGATTACAAAAAATAATCAGGCCAGATTACATCTGAAAAACGTTTATTTACATTATAGTCATATTGTTAAGGATTACTTGATTACATCTTTGATTATGTCTTTGAGGCAGTCTTAGTGTTATGCAACTCTTTTTTTCCTGAATCAGTAGGAGTTGTTCGAGCTTTCTGGTAAATGCACCAAAAAATATTCCGTTTTTGAGTTTCATTCCCACGACGTCAAATCCTGACGTGTTGGGTTGATAAAGTGTCTCAAACGCAGCAAAATAATGAGGAAGGGAAGAATTACAGGCAGACAGCTGCAGGGTCTCTGTAGAAACAGACGCACCGCACACTTCTAGTAGGTCATCAGTGATCAGGGTCAGGTCAGATTGCTTTGAAATGCAGTTAGTGAATGCAAATTACATGGCAATTTTTGTAATTAGTACCGTAATCTATAGGATTACAAAAAAATGTAATCTAATCGGAATACTTTTGGATCATTTCAAAATCAAACATTGAAAATATTGCACCTTATACTAAAAATAACAAAAAAATTAATTCCACAATTATAATTCTTTCTTTTTAAAAATCTCAAAACATTTTCAATACTAATAAAATGCCCTCTTTTTGTATCAGGTTCTTTTTTTTTCTTTTTTTCTTTTCTTTTCTTTCTTTTTTTTTGTGGAGTAGTTTTGTCAGAGGCGCCTTTGCAGTGGTTGTTATGAAAAATATTAGAACTGCCCTATTTTAAAGACATGAGCAAAAATGTAAAGTAAAAGTAAATGCAAAGTAATCCCTGACAGTAACTGTAATCTAATTATGCATTTTTCAAATGTAATCTGGCCTGATTATAGTTACTTATTTTTATAATCTGATCACACAATCCAGATTACATGTAATCCGTTACTACCCAACCCTGTGGGATTATGTTTCTGTGAGTCTATACGTTGATTTCATGAGGAAAATGTTGCATATTATGCCTTAATAACAACATATAGACTCATATAAACATAATCCCTCTCAATCATCACTTTTGACTCACTAGATATGTGTGGTGTGCATCTGCAGAGACCCTGCAGCCCTCTGCCTGTATTTCCATATTCTCTCATCATTTTGCTGTCCTCCACATGCTTCACCAAGACAGAAACATCAGTGCTTGACATCCTGGGAAAGAGACTCAACAATGAACTTTGATGTCTCTGGTGCATTTACAGACAGCTCTGACAAATGTACCTTTTATCAGTGTTCTTACAGGTGCTAGAAATCCTTGAAAACACTTGAATTTTAATGTGGTGTCTTCAAGGTGTAAAAGTGCTCGGATAAAGTGCTTGAAACTGCTTTAAAGTGTAATAGTATTACTTTGATAATAAATTCTTTTCTTTCTCACTTTTTAGATAAAGAAATAATTGAGAGAGAGCGTGACATGTTTTGAAACTTTGTTGTGTTTTCCTTTAATTTGTCAGCCATCTGTAAAATATAATCATGATATATAATTTGGATGGTTTATATCATAATAACCAGACTTGGGGAGTAATATATTGCATGTATCAGAATTAAGTAATTAAGATACTATAGCTGTAATCCATAACAGTTACAGAAAAAGACATAAAGCCCAACTGCTAATATTAGTTACACAGACCAACTGCTAATGTTGAATTCTTTAATTTTTTCCCGCCTTTTTTTGAGCAACACAGCTGCGCTCACTGGTTACTTACTGAGCTATTTGTTGGGACTACACTGACCAACTACTGAACTCAGAGCAAACAGAAAACGTCCAGTTCACAATGTTGTGAACATGACCTGAGGGAGGCGTTCCTATGGGCTCATCTCGTAAACACAACCCCTTTTAAATGTGTCAAGCAATAAACGTAACAACAAATACAGACCGGCTGTTGATGTTAGCTACACAGACCAACTAATGTTAGTTATGCATAATAACCGCTAACGTTAGCTACACACGTTAACTGCTAAAATTAGCTGCACGGACCAACTGCTAACATTAGCCACACAGACTAATTGCTAACAGACCTATGTATGTCAGCTACACAAACCAACCACTAATGTAGCTGGACAGAAATCCAGTTTTCTAGCTAACCTGCAAATTCTACTACTACTAAAAAATATTGTGGGACTGTAGGTGGTGATGCTGGTGACCAATGTGTGGGAATAATTTTATGTTAGCTTAATTTCAGTTTGAGTGTGAATAGCAGAGTTAACAACGTGCATTTAAATGCAACAAACAATAAACCATAACAATGTACATAAAATATTCTATTAGGCTCAACAGTTTCACCATATTTTGTATTGGTGTAATCCAAAAGTAACAGAAAATAATCAAGTTACTTTCCTTTATTACAGCAGTTCTTGGGTTAGGTTACTGGCTCCATTTTTTTTTTTTTTCCAATTAGACATAGTAATTGTATCAGAATACATTTTTAAAGTTGCCCTCCCTGATTTAATTTGATGATGAAGTGAAATAATCATTTTGAGTAGATAAATATATAACTTGACAGCTGTAAGGTGCTGGAAAAACTTGAAAATGCTTGGAAAGTGCTTGAATTTGACTTTGGAGAATGAACCTTTATCTGAAACATCATCTGTCAGTTTTTTCCTTTTTTTGCCTCCTGCATTTCACCCCCCAGTGGGGTCAAGGCATATTTTATTTAGCATAGTCTACTGGCATCAACCCCCCACCACCACCACCCCCACCCTCACATTAGCAATTGACAATTATTAGCCCCAGCCTCATAAATCAGCTGCGTGACCCGTTATTATTGTTGAATTGAATAGCTGTTGGGGAAGTGAGGGTCAGTGTCATTAACTTGCCTCCACACCCACCACCCCTCCTCCTCTTCCACCACCACCACCACCCACCCTCGGGCCCCCTGAAGGCATTTGGCCCTCTATACAAGGACCTGCTGGCTAATAATGCCGTGTGGTCGGCCCTAAAAGCTTAATCACACATGCATTAAGCGGCAGACAGCAGCCTTTTGTGCTCACGTAGGTTTACTGGAATTAAGCGATTAATGGTCATCTGAGCGGCAGGCGACAAGGCGGCGCATCGAGAATGATGGAGCACTTTTTAATGTCAAAAAAAAGAAGGGAGAGATTGGCCAGTGAGAGCGGAGGCGTCAGGGTGAAAGGAAGGAAGGAGGGTGGAGTGGGCAGTAATTACAGTAGGCCATGTCTCCCAATCCATCATAAAACGTCAAGGTCATTGTGAATTATATTGATTATTAGGCCATACAACGCATTGTGATGTTTATTATTACACCCCCTGCTTCACATAATATGCAAAATATACCACATGTAAACACCTGCTATCAATTTCTAAAGCTGCTAATTCGTCACAACCCCCTCCTCATCTCATCTCATATTCTTTTGATGTGTTATGACTAAACACGTGGCCTCAGTTGTACATTAAACTCTTGATTTTTGCCCCCCAGCCTCCATCTGCATAAACCATCAGGCTGCTCATATGAATTATTATTTCCATATAGTCAAAAGAGTCCAACAAACGGCTCCAATGATCATAACATGCGCACAACAGGACAGTCTGACCAATATTGTTTCAAATAGACCCAGGGAGTCAAGAACAATCAATCAATAACTGAACATATCCTTAATTAAGAGGCTGGGGTGCCTGATTTTCATGAATAATTTGATGACATAGCAAATGTAGTATCTGGACAAACATATTCTTAAAGGGACAGCTCATCCCAAAGTGAAAAAAAAAAATTTTTCCTCTGGCCTGCACTATTTATCCATCTACAGCTGTACATTGGTTTTGGTGTGAGTTGCTGAATTTTGGAGATATTAGTTGTAGCAACGTTTCCTGTCTCTCGATTATAATGGGAGTGGATGACACTCACCAAAAAAATTAACTGAAAAACGAAACCGTGTCAATTTCCAGAAATTATGGTGTAGTAACTCATGATAATCCGCAGACCCTTGTTGTGAGGAGTTTCATGTAGGAACTACTTCCACTAGAAAGAAAGTAGTTCCAGTAGATTCTGCTGCAGAAAGAAAGTAGTTCCTTCATGAAACTGCTCACAACAAGGTTTGTGGATCATCTTAAATAACTGGGTTATGATTTCTGTAAAGAGGCATTGCTGTTTAGTTTTTCAAATGTATTTTTTTGGCACTTTGAGCACCACAAGCCGAGTGCCATCCAGCGCCATTATATTCGAGAGAAGACAGACATCTCTACAGTCGATATCTCCAAAACTCTGTAACTCAAAACTATCTCGATGGATAAAGAGCACTGCAGACCAGAAGAAAAATAAGTGTTTTTGATTTGCAGATGAACTGTCCCTTTAAAGCAGTTTAAATTTCCCACACACTTAATTTCTGTTATGTTTTAACATACAGGTGATGATAGATATAAGAAAATAGAAAGAAGCATCAATAAGAAACTGTGAGTAAACCAGCAATATAAACAAGAGGGAATATAAACATCAGGATCAATATAAACAATAGGAAATATAAGCAATTGATCAATATGAACAAGAAGAAATATAAAAAAAATAGGAACAATCTAAATAAGAGAAAATATAGAAAACAGACAATACATACAATATAAACACAAGAGACACACTCAGTTAAATTGACACCATTGCACATAGGAAATATTGATATTGCACAGTTGATACCAATGATACTAATTAAGGCTCTGTTCCATTTAGTGTAGCAGAGCCTTTCCAGTGAGCAGTCATGCACAATAGCAGCACCCTGACTCTGTTTGAGCTGAATGGAATGGAACCCTCTTTACAAAACTACTCCCTATAGAATATGTAAAAACATGGTTAATCACACAGGTGTTTTCAGTTCTGTTGTTTCCAGCTGATCTCTGGAGGTGTTACAGACTTTGGCTCTCTGTTCGTGTGGTGAACCTGTTTAGGTGGGACAATATATCTTTATAATCGGCAGGGTTTGATCCTATTGTGTATCTTAAACTGCCTTCACCCAACGTAGAGTAGAGTTGAGAAGGATTCTATACTGTCTATGCACACACAGCTCATATAAACTCAGATTCTCTGACAGGACCTTTCAATATACACTAAATTCAAGCTGCAATGATTAATTGAATAATGGATCATCAGTTGACTATGAAATGAATCACCCTTTTTTCACATTTTTCTGACATTTTATGGACAGAACTAATCGATTAATTGAGAGAACAATCAACAGATTAATCAATAATGAAAATAATCTTTTGTTGCAGCCCTGCTCTAAATTAAGTAATTTACACCTTCAATCATTAAAGGGAAAATCCACTACTTTTTATGTGTATGTCTAGTCTGTGTTGATGGTAAATTAAGTCAATAGATGCAATAAATTCCTCAGTGCATGTTATATTGACCAAGAAAGCTGAGTTCTCACAGGGGCGTGCCAGCTGTGCCTACAGCTGTGAGCCTCTGACACCCACACCCGCATTACTGTGTATCACCTCCCTGGCCTATAGCGATTACTCTGTTAGCTAAAACGTAGCATTAGCATAGACAGTACAATAATTAGTGGTGGGAGCATCTGTGATGTCACTCATAGGTTTCTGAAGAACCAGTCAATCTTGGCATTACATGACTCGACTAAGTCCTGGCTAATCCAAAAATAGGCAAACAGGTGGAGCATAGGTGGCACAATGAAGTGGCTAGCAGTTAGCCATGTCTGACTCACTCAAACCAGGCACATCTTTAATTATTCATAACTCTGAACTGTAATATAATTCATCAGGCTTGACTTGCTTTTGGAGTTGAACTCAAGTGGCCATTCCAGGAACGGCAGTTGTTTTAATTTTTTAGCCCTGGAGCTTGCTGCTTAAATGTTAACTGACAAAATAGTAATCTAGCCTGCCCCCTGGATACCTAGAGGCTGACACTAGAAATAGCCTGTAGTTTTTCCTTAACACCAACTGCATCATTGTGACATCACTGAATGCAGGAAGAACTACAGATTTGCAGCAGGAGAACTTAGCTTTCATAGTCAATGTAGCAGCACTGAGGAATTTATTGCTTCAGTTGACTACATTTACTATCAACAGTGACTGGACATCTACATGAAAAGTGGTGAATTATCCCTTTAATGTGATGACAGACTATGGACAAAAAAAATGTAGTGCTTCCATTTGTTTTACGGAGAATGTACCAGCTCACTTATTCATTCCATGTACATTTTCAGAGTGCTTTAATGTCTAAAAGTAAAACGTTCTTGGCTGGACAGTTTTGTTTCTGTGTAATCTGCACAGAAACAAAACCATTTTTGATATTTGAATACAGACATTTCATCTTTTTCTACCACAGAGTGAAAAGTACAAATATTCTCTCAAATATATAGAATTTTATTTCCATTGATTGCACTTGTTTGCATTTTGACACCCTCTTTTTCTCTTCAAATCTGGGTAAGTCAGTATTGTTTCATACCATTGACTCACTGCTAAGACTTAGAGGGACAGTCCCCAAAATCAAAAATACAAGAAGACATTCATTTTGTGGTGGTCAATGCAGCAAAAAAATAAATAAATAGAAATTTTAAAAAATACATGGATAAGAGTTTACAGCTTAGCAGAGGAGGATGCCATTAATGTTTAGATCCCATAAGTACGAGCCTGTCGTCCAAGAGTAGATGCACGCTTCCCTCCGCGTAATGATATATTTTCTTAGAAAGGAATTAGTACATGAAACTGCTCACAACAAGGTCTGTGGATTATTTGGAGTATTCGGGTCATGATTTCTGGAGAGAGACATTGCTGTTTAGTTTTTCAAATGTATTTTGTTGGCACTTTGAGCACCACAATTGCCTTTTAGTTCCATTCCAAACTATCTCAATGAACACCACAGTTAATATAAAAAAATATGTATTTTTGATTTCAAGGTGAACTGCCCCTTTAAAATTGATATGACAAAATATTTATATTTACTTAATTTAATATATAAAGATATTATACTATTTGTTATCCAATTTACAGAGCTTATTTTTCTGCATTTAAAAAAAAATCATATTAAAACCAAATTTTCTGGCAAATCGCTCTAATACTAGTCTTTTGTTAAGATGTAGATTTGTGTGAAGAGTTGGTTGAACTGCAGGCATTATATCTAGATCATAAAGATAAAAAATCTTGAAAAGAGCTGAAGATGTTTATTTACAAAAAACAAGTCTCCATTTTTGTAACATATTGCTATCTTATGTTTATTGTATAATATAAAAAAGTCACTTATTTTTTAGCTTAAGTGCTTGATAACAACCAGTAATGTCAATAATAATCATAAGGTTTACATGAGAGCAGGATGCAGATTTTTGATGTGTTTATCAGGAGTTCATTGTGAACCACATCCATTTCTGAGCTCTGGGATCAATAATATCATCATTCTGCTCACTAACCGAAACCTCAGATTAGAAAACCAGGAGGAAGACGACTTCCTTAAATTTCATGTACACTTTGTCAGTACTGCTCTTCCTCAGGAAAGCCATCCATATTGATGTCAGAGCGTGATTTATATTGCCATGACCACCGTCCAATGGCAGCGCCTGTTGATCAATCACACCTAATTTGATTGGATGGAATCCTTAAAGAACAGCCAGATGGGAGCCATCAGAGTCGGTCTGTCCACTGCAGGCTCTGATTCACTTCCTGTTCCCAGAAGGCTGTTCTCTGATCTCTGAAGGATGATGCTGCAGCACAGAGCTGGAGGAGATAGATTCGGTATTCCAGCGGAAAACAACATACTGTATGTGGATGGTGCTCACAGCTTAGGGAACCCATGTTTCTTGTTATAGGACATTCTGGATTCGTCAAAGTTATGAGTTTCTAGAATAGTCTGGCAAATGAAGCAATGGCAGGATTATTAAAGGATTAGTCTGATACTGTATGGCTGAGTTGCACCAACAAGGATTAATTGAAAAACGAACTAAAACTAAAAACTAGTTTAAATATAAGAAAGATTAAATTTAAATCTCTTATTAACCTAACCTCAGTACTGACTCTAAACCAGTGTTTAGCCCTGCAGTTGGGCCTTGAGAGGTCATGAAAAATAAATAAATCAAACATTTATTAATTTCAATTTCCTAAGTTTGATATTAACATAAAATATTTAAAAAAAAACAACAACTAATCAGTACTAATTAAATAAGGTCATGGGATTTAAACACTGGAACATATCTCATATCTTGTCACTGGTACGATTAGTCTCATGTGTTGATCAGAGTTGTGAACTTTTTCTTACTTTCTAACAAGATAAGTTTTTATTTATCTTTTAGCTAGCTAGCAAACAATATTACTTTTTTCCTACTTTTTAGCAGCTAGCAAACAATATTACTTAATACTTTTATTTATAGTGACTGAACTAAACTTACATAATAAACTTGACTTTACTAAACAGAGATAAATTTTAAATTGTACAACAGAGCTCTGCTTAATTTTAAATCTGGATCAGCTCATTTTAAACCCAGTTTTACTAAACCCTAATTAGTAATAATCTTAGATTAACCCAATCTGTGTTTTCTTATTGTCAACAAATCCCATGCAGTGACCAAAACCAAGCATGAATTGACCCTAAGAAGTATTTGTCCATATAGCACACTTTCACTGTGTGACATGTACCTTCATTATCATGAACTTTGGCACTATAGGTTATTATGAGTGCATCCAATGATGGTGGAAGTAGGAGGGGCATGTCAAACTGACAAGAATACTGTTGACAAATGACACCTTTAATCTTGTATTTCTAGAGTTTTTACAAACGTAAGGAACTGTTAAAATGTTGTATTTCTTAAATTGAGTTTGGTGTCATATTTTCCCCAGAAAGAAGGGATATTTAAAAAATATATAAGTATTCACACAATACAGACACGCTTTTTGCCCACCCCATTTCTGAAATGAATCCGGGGCCCTTAAGTGGAATCTGCACTGTGTTGTCATCCCCATAAAAACTCTTGCGCACTATTTGTGAAAAACTACAGTACCCAACGGTTTTAAGAAATTAAGCAGCTATTAAAATTGGTCACATTTTTGTGACCTATTTTGAAGATTATAAGGTTCTGTGTGTGTTTTTTTTTCATTAAATTTGTGTTATTCCTTGTTTTAATGACATGTTAAGTTAACTTCAGTCAGCATCCTGTTGCTCGCGTACATGCTTGAACTTGGTACACTCTTAGATATAATGATGCTAACTAGAACCGTAAAGGGTTCTTTGACTCATCCCCATAGGGGACAACAGATTAGAATCATTTTTGATTCCTGATAGAACCTTTCAAGGTTCAACTTGCAACCCTTTAAGAGAGTTCTACCTAGAACCTAACATAACTATCTGTGAAAGGTTCCATCCAGAACCCCCTATGTGTAGTTCTACAACGATCCCTTCTCTGGTGTTATGGCTCTACCCAGAACTCCCACCCCTGAAGGTGATTTATTGGTATCATGTTGATAGATTAAAGTCAGGCTTGTGTTGTGGTGGGTGCTGGTCCTTTGTTGACTTTAGCAGATTCCATTTCTAAGGTAATGTTAGGTAGTGCTGCAAACTGTTTGGCCCCAAGGGGCCCCGAGGGTGGCCAGACTATCTAATGATAACATCATGTGATGCACAGTGGCCCCAAAACACCTTTTCCCATAAGTTTATACTGTGACAGAAGTGACTTTAAAATGGTGGATATATTTTTTTGAGTGTCACAACCCCTGTAAAGTGACTTGTTTCACTATCAGAATTTGATTCGCTCCAGTAACATTTGGAAAATCTTGAAGAGCCACACAATTAAATCAGTTCATCCCCATTCAAGTTGACAGAGCTCTAAACTGGAAGTTATCCGGCTCAGCCAGCAGAAGTCGTAATCTTGCTCTATTAGTCGCATGATGCAGAAACACATGTGGCCAATCCATCCAATAATTGAGATATTTCACTCTGGACCAAAGTGGTTGACTGAGAAACATTACCATCCATGGATCAAGTCGCTAGTGTGGCTAAAAACCTATGGCAGCCATCCTAGTTTTGCTATGGTAGTAGACTGAGCTTCTCATCTATCCCCTCTATTTCTATGCTGTGTATCTTTCCTCCTCTGCCTCCTCTGTTGAAGCTTGACGTGACAAATAGCTGGATCTGCACTTTTCTGCATCAAAACCAACATGCCCCTCATCATCGCTGGGTGCAAATTTGATCAGAACACACCCAGAATCCCCCGGCTGCCTGATGATGAATTGGCATATTAGGAACGATGTTTATGCATCAGGCCAGCACTCTCCGGCAAATGACAGTAAATTGCTTCTCAGACAAATCTCTGGTCTGGGATTCCACCGACTGGGGATGAATTGAACCTTCTCCGTGGGTCCCGTGGGTTCCAGGAAACCTTGTCAAAGAGAGCAGATGATGAGTCGCCCGAAATCTGCCGGGATTTACAGATACTTTTCTGTGAGATTAGTCATTTTCAGCTCATTTGGCAAATTCAAAGGTGAGGTTAAACAAAACCAAACTGCAAAGTGCTGTCATTAGTTGGTTAAATAAAGAGGCAGAGGTAAAGCTACATTTATAAATAGAGTTCCAAAAGGGTTCTTCCTTAAGGGCTGAGGTTCTACCAAGAACCATTTGCTTCTGAAGAACCCTTTCTAAAGAAAGATTCTTTGTTAAGACTAACGGTTGCGTTAAGAACTTGTTTTAGCCAAAGAATATGTTTTAGAAGAAGTTCTTCAAGGATTGTTGAAATCCTTGAAGAACTCTTTTGTCAAGTGTTCTTTATAGCATGATATAAAAGTGTTCTCAGTAGAACCTCCAGAGTAGGTTCTAGGAAGAATTTGTTCTTAATAATTTGCCTGATTAAATAAAGGTAAAATAAAAAATAAAACTAAAATCCTCGGAATATTAAAAGGTTCTCTGTAGAACTCACTGAGTGTGTTCTCAATATAGTCTTTTGATTATTAAGGGTTCTTGGTAAAATCCCCTGGGAGGGTTCTAGATAAAACCCTTGGAATATAAAAAGGTTCTCAATAGAATCATCTAGCTAAAACCTTTGAAATTTAAAAAGGTGCTTGGTAGAACTCCTGAGTGTGTCATTAGCACCTTTAGAGGGTGGAACAGTTCTGGATAGAAACTCCCATAGGGAGTTCTTGGTGGAACCTTTCACAGATGGTTCTAGGTGTAACTCTTTATACTGGGTTCTAGGTAGAACTCTCTGAAAGGTTTCCAAGTGTAACCTTTATAAATGGCTCTACCAGGAACCAAAAAGGTTCAAGCCAAAGAACCGTTTATGGTTCTAGTTAGCACTTGTATTTCTGAGAGTGTGCACTAAAAACAACCACCTTTTATCCACCAAGTATTGTGTTACCATGTATTTTTCATACTTGTTGAAAATGATGACCTAAACAAACCTAAATACTAAAATATTGATTTTTCCTTACTGGTTGGAGGAATTTGAGAAAAGCTGCTTTCGTCCATAAATTCCTGTTACTGTACATTTACCTTTAAATACACTTTGTCAAACGTAATGTCCCACTGATGGAGTGAGCTTGTGAAGTCAGGAGCTGAACTTGGCTGTTCATATAGCTTTTATATGAATTAACGTCAGTGTAAGCCGGCCCAGCTCAGCCTGGTCCAGGTCCAGATTGAAGCCACAGAATGAAAACCAATAGCCCTGGGCTGATATAGAGTGAGCAGTGAGAAGACGGAGGGAACCGTAAGAGGAGCAATAAAGCTAATGTGATCAAAGAAAATGGCTCTCTGAATAGAGGTGGGATGAAAGCCATACCCCTGAAATCTGGGTTTGCAGGCCCTGACAGAGGTGACAGCATGATGAAGTTTCTATTGGATTTCCTCAGAGTGGAGGCAAAGTAGCCCTAAACCACTACCACTCATGTGTTGGATATGAAATTGATAGGCAATATGTGTTCATTGTGGGTGGGACTCTATATAAATAACATCCCTGAGTCCAGAAAATGTGACACACATTAACTGAATCTGTTAAAGGTTGGTTGTAGCATTTGAGTAGTGATTGTAGTTTAAGCAAATTAGCTTTGATAGCGAGTATTAGCTATTATGCTATTCTCCTATTTTTTTAATATGTTAAAATATGTACAGATACTATGTGAATATGACACAAACAAACAAAAAACTACATAAATGTAAATAATTCTTTGGCAAAATGGCTACAAAGCCACCATAGCTGATGGGTATATTTACAATCTAGATTTATCACTGATATTACTGATTCAGCTATACAACAATTGTCATTTGGCAAATCATCTCTATTTTTTATTGAATTTTCATTTTCAACCTTTCTATGTTTGCTGTCATCACTCATCTTTGCACAACGGCAAATTCGATTGCAGCAGCCCCATGCAGGTCAGCTGTACGCATTCACCTCATTTTCCTGCATGGATTTGAACTGGGCTTGCTTGTGCTTTGATATTTTATGAAGCCGATACGGAAGTGTTAAAAGCTCCATTGCTCGAATGGCCACTTGAGGCTGGCTCCAATGGCCCTTTTCCATACACAGAGCTGGACTGGCTTGACCCAGTTTGACTTGGCCCGTCGACCCAATACGACCCGAGTTTGCACTTCCATTATAGCAGGGCTACCTGCCTGAAGATGTGTTTTTTGACTGAAGATGAGCTCGAGGAAGCTCAAATCGAGAAGCTAAAAGCTGTGAATAAGCCATTCACACATGTGTCTGGGATAAACACGCTGTTTCCTTAAATCCTTAACAATAAAAGTGCCTTGTTGTTTTGTTATTTAAACGGTTCATCAGCAGCAATGTAACATGACTCCTACACAGCTGAAAGCAAATGTGAAATTGCAAAATAAAGCAGAAATCTAAAGGTACAATGAGTAACGAGAAACTACATTTCAGACCACAGAGATTCAGTTAGAAGCTACAGAAGTACTGAGAGCTGAAAGAGAAACTTTTAGAAAGACTTTCTTTCTCTCTGCTATCCTGCTCACAATTGAGCTGATTATCACAATACTTGCTTGTTTGAGAAGCAGAAAAGAACCTGGTCAGTGAGACGTCACTGCAGCCCGCTTGGAGCCCGTTTGGGCTCGCTTTGGCCCCACTCCAGAATAGGTCCATCTCGGGTACAGCTCGGCACGATGTGGTAATGGAAATACATATCAGCATGGCATGGTTTGACTCGGTGCGGCCAAAAGCACCAGTGGAAAAACTCCTAGACGGTCCATCTTGGGCGCGGCTCAGCGCAGTACAAGTGGTAATGGAAATGCAAATCAGCACGTTTTTACTCAGCATGACCAAAAGCGCCATTTTGTCAAAAAGCCACCAGCACTGCCATCCACAGAAAGTGGAGGCAAGTCTTCTGGATCATACAAGACAGTGATCTGAACAATGACTTCAACCAGCTGCTGACTGAATCTTGTTTAATCATTAAAGGGTGTGAATTTATGTGTTAATATCTGTTCTCCAGTGCCTTTTTTCTGCTTTATGTTCTTAAGAGCCCCAGATGTCCTCATCTCCTAGATCCACCCATCCATCTATTTTTTTTTTTGTTAAAATGTTTGTCTGTTTGTACCCCAGATTCCCATCAGCTGCATCAGATATTTACAAAAACATGATTTATGTATAAAAAGGTTTAGCTATGCCCTAAAGACCCCTGTCTCACTTCTTTGTTTATAAAAGGCAGTAATACCACTCAAGCTTTCTATTTTTAAACAAATTCATTCAACAGTACTGCCATCAGGTGTGTCTCAACCATAACATGTCAACTCTGTAGCCCTCCTAAATCAAAGCTAAATAAGTGTTATGGTTTAAAATTTTGTATTTTGATTAGCATTAAGAGAACTCTGAGACACTTTAAAAAATAAAATGGCTGCTCACCATGACTATGCTGTGAAATGAAACTCTGTATAAGTCTTTAAAAAAAGTTAGAGATGCAGAGCCAGTTGTGCGCACACACGCACACTCACTCACGCACTCATGCCCACACGGTAGCGATTACATGATGCCCGCCTGGCGTAAGCCGGATAACAATAATACGTCATCATTTTTCAACTATAGTATTTATTGGCCATCGGCAGCACGTAACACTCAACGGCAACACCCAGGGTGTGTCGCCATCTTGTTTAGCTTCTATTCAAAAGCGATCACAAAGTGCCCACCAGTTTGCAAGCGGTGGTTGTCCGCCCTCTCCTTCCCCTGGCTGTGTTTGCAGGTTTGCATCTGAATCAGGGGGCTGACGGGGGCCCGAGCGCTCGGCCACGTGGACCAGATTGATGTCATTGTCTCGGCACACTGACCTTTGCTGTAATACCCACGGCAGACATCACAAACTCTCACATCAATTTAGTCCAATTGGATGTGGCATGTCTTGGCTAACTCAATTTGTGGAGAAATGCACCTGTCTCTGCCTTCCCTCCCTATAGATTTACTCAAGGGGAGGGGGGAGGTATTGCAGGGAAGAGAAAGGGAGAGTGAGGAGGGGAGGGTTTTGGCTGCTGATCCACTACCCTCCCCCCTCCTCACCCCCACCCAAAAAACACTGAACCACATGCATATAAACACCATGCACCAACTTCTCCCTCTTTCTCTTTCTCTCAGCTCTTTTCCCTCGGCCATACTTTGCAGATGTAGCTCTTCTGCAGCAGCACACACCCTGAACACTCTGTATATGTGTGTGTGTTTGTGTATTTTCCAAGGTCTGGGCAGAGCGTCTGGGAGGAGCAGAAGGAGAGCCATTAGACCAGCGGTAATCAGATTAGAGCGACGTTAAAGGGGGATGTGAATTTAAACAGCCAGCAGAGAGAAGAAGAGGAAAAGTTGGAGGTGTTATTAAGGTTGTTCATTACTCATATGCACTCTGTGTGTGTGTATGTGTGTGTGTCTGTGTGTGTGCGTGTGTGTGTGTGCGCGTGTGTGCAAGGTCACTTTTTTATGCAGCACATGTGTGCCAATACAGTACATGGGATTTATGCTGCTGTACAGTATGTATGCATTCATGACAGCCTGTTAAGTTTGTGTGCACATGTGCTCTTGAGTGTGAGGTGCACGGTGTGTGTGTGTGTGTGTGTGTGTGTGTGTTTATGCCTGTGTGTGTTTGTTTTATGCAAAGCGGGTGAGCTGTCAGAGATGAATAATACGTGTTGGGATCTGAGCATTAGGTAATGAGCTGCATGCTGTGAGGTGAAGCATGAGCCCTCCATCTACACTCATACTGTTTACTTGTAACCACACACATTAGTTATACTACCCCTGCGAGGACCTCCATTCAGTCTTTCATAAACACTATTCTTAACCAAAACGGAGTCCTTATTTAAAGCTGCACGTTTACTTTGATATTATATCAAGTTAAAGGACCAGTGAGTAGGACTTAGCACAATCCAAGCAACCAACTCACCTCACCCTCCCTTTCCAGGAGTGTAGGAGAACCTACAGTGGCTGCAAAAAAAGTGGAAGGGCCTCTCTAGAGCCAGTGTTTGGTTGGTCCCTCATGCTGTAGAAACATGGCTGTGCAACATGGCAACCTCCATAGAAGAGGACCGCACTCTTTGTTTACATAAAGAGCTCATTCTAAACCAGTGTTTCCCAAACTTTTTTTTGCTGGGGACCCACTTTTTAAAAATAACAAACCAGCGAAACCCGGCTCACAACAGGTCTTATTTAATAAATCTTGGGAGAGTTAATTTGTGCATTAATGAACATTCCTGACCAGGTGGGTATCTTGATACCCACCTGAAATCATGTGACTCCAACAAGGCACATGGTGGCAGGGTTCTTAACGACTCTCATTCACACCTCGGCCCAGGTGAAACCCAAGGTCCACACAATGGAAGGGTGGGCACTTGAGACACATGCCCCCTCTAGGTGTTAACAACCACACAGTGGTTTAAATACCTGAACTCCCAAACCAGTCAGTCAGAACTGAAGAAGCCTCTTGGATGAGAGGCGAAACGTCTTCAAGAACTCTATCAAGTCCAGTTGCCTACGACAAACTTTGCTACGGATACCATGACCTGGATGACTGAGAACCTTCACAGACATTCCTGACCATTGTTACTGCCATTTCCACATCACCATATATCATCTTGATACATGTATATACACATTCAGCACTTTATAAATAAATCCTCTCATCATTAAAACATTATACACATTTTAAATACTTTATAAAATGTGTACTGCAGATATAAATCTTAAATTTAGCAGAATTTCTTCCATAGTCTTTTTTAGGGGACTCAAACAAAATCTCTTGTGACCCACTTGTGGGTCATGACCCAGTCATGATCCAGGAATGACTGTGCTAAGGTAATGAAAACTAGGGATGTGGTAATCTGATATTACCATCCTCACCAAAAAAACCATGCTTGTTGGTTGCAAGTGAAAGCAGCTTTTTCTGACTGATATTTTTATTTATTGTTAGGCAGCACTCCTTAGTGAACATGGTAAACATGATGGGAGAAGTATATAGAATGAGAAACTCCTCAAACAAGCATAAGACATGGACACAGGAGACCAAGGTTCAAGACTTGTGTGAAACAAAAAGTAAATGTAGAATTATTTCTAATTTTGATTAACTTCAAATTTTGTTATGCATATGACATCCATTGCATCATTTCCGTCATGTCACTTCCATCACGTCACTTCTGTTATGACATACTTAACATAGTAATTTCAACCCAAACCACAATCTTCTCCCTACCCAACCCAAGTAGTTTTTGTGCCTAAACTTGACCAAAATGTGACCAATATAATGTAATGTAAACTACATGTGTCATGGTGAGTTATGTCGTTGTTCAAGTGACATTACTTCCATCACATCACATACATAATATAGTTATTTTAACTCAAACCATGATCTTTTCATAACCCTTACCAAGTAGTTTTTGTCCTTAAACATAACTAAACTGAAACTGTTTTACATCATAAACTGAATGAGTTATGTCACATGACCTACATAAGATAGTTCAGGTCCAGTAAGCCTGTCACAGCCGGTACTCTCTCCTGGTAGTATATGTCATTTCAGAAGCAATTGACAATCAACATATTCTGGCGTTTAGGTATGAGGATGTGTTGGATACTCAGTATCGGTATCCATCTGATACATGCCAAAATCACTGGATTGGATATCAGGGGATAAAAATAGATTCTGACATGATCCATTAGTCCAAAATCAGGCAAAATGCTTCATTAAAAGTTGATAAACATGTTTTAAAGAGAGCTGTGTAGCAGTAACACAGATTAACAGCATTTGTCACATGAACAGTAGCTGAACAAGAGATCTGTCATCATGTCAGCTGTTTGAAGAGTTTGAAGTTATTTTAAGCTCAAGGAAGAAAAAGCAAAACATTTGAGTGCAATTTATGCAATTTATTTAAGTTTCGTTTTGAACGCGTGAATGGTGCTGACCAATCCGAACTGCTGCTCAAATTTCAATGTCAAAAAAATATTAGCTTACACATCCGAATGAAAGCATAGCTATTCTTATTTTTAAGTGTCGTGTGAGTTTGTATGTTCTCCCAGTGCCTGCATAGGTCAATTCTCCAGTCAGCACCCCTGACCAAGGTGCTGGCTTCGATCAGGAGTTGGTCCCCCGGGTGCTGCATGGCAGCTGCCCACTGCTCCTAAGACTAGGATGGGTTGAATGCAGAGACTGAATCTGACTGTATAATTGTACTTTATATGGTTGTATATGTTACAATGAAGTTGACCTTTACTTCTACCTTTTCCTTTTAAAATCTTACACATTAGACCTTGAAGTGACATTTATCACATACCTGTAGAACTCCATGGAGCATTTTAGCCTCCTTTCACAAAGTGTTTTGGTTTTATGGCACTTTTACTGTAATGTTCTGCCTCAGTCAGTCCCTCCAGGATTATGCTGGCTTTTTTTGGGATTGTTGCAGCCTAAAATACCTGATTTCACAGCAGCTTTTCCAAAAAACTATGATGCATGTTGCAGTGTTTCAGGCATTGTTTTGCAGTGAAATTGCAGGACCAAGTGAAACTTGCAAAAGAAAGTTGTGATTTTTTTGTATAATTCATTAAAAGGCATCAAAGACAACTTGTTCCAGGGAGAACAAAACCTCACTCTGTTCCGAGTGTTCTAACTAACCTCACCAAAAAGGCTCAGAATTACAAAAATTAGAAAAACCAGCTTGATGTGTAGACGTGTGCCAGCAGGGTATTCCATGAAGGAACAAAATCTGTTTGGAGCTCAAACTCAAAAACAACACAACATTATAAAATAAAAGTGCACAGAGCGTTGATAAATGTCAATAACAATGACAAATGTGTTCTTTTCACCACCTTTGACAAAATGAAATAATATAAATGCAAAAGATAGATAATAATTAAAGAAAACATTGAGTCGTTCATTGAGACGTGCACGTATATGACATTTGTGATTGGTGGAACTTGCGGGAAGCAATGATGATTGGTCAAAAGTAGCAGAAAAATTGCAGAGTTTGGACGAAATTGCATGGTCACACTCAGTTTACTCAGATTTGTTGAAGTTGCATGAATTGTTGCAATTGCAACATTGCAACTTCTTGGAGGGACAGCTTTTTGCTCCTCTCTTGTTTCCAGCAAAACACAAAAGCTCTGATGACCCCACTGTATGCTAAATGTTACAAAAACAGCAGCTAGCTGGTGAATGTAGAGGCACACTTACGGCTTACAAGATGGTTATTTTCCTCAGGACTTAGTGGACACTTAGTTTCACTCAGCAGATGCAGACTGTGGGTATTAGCCTGCCTTTGGCAGCCATTCTCGATTATATGTGTTGACTGTTTTTCAACCTCCAAGCTAGCAAGTTACATGCTGAAAATGTCAAGTTAAGCTAAGTCACTAATAGTATGAATGGAAACAAGCTAGTAGTTGTTACCTTTTTAGCCATTATAATGTCAGGCTGTATTTCCATGTGACAAATGTTCCACCAAAACAACCTTTCTCCTGCGCCGACACAGTCCTGTGGAGATACAGTAGGTCTGGTTAGGATGGATGTGTTTGCCACAGCCCCGTATCCCCAGGAATTACATCCATAGTGCAGGAAGTAGTGTGCCCTTTATGTGACATATTTAGAATAATGCTGCAGAGTTCACATCCCATCACAGACCTGCTAACATTCAAATTTTTATTAACTATACCCACAATCTGTCCTGTGCTTTAGTTGTCAACCCTCCCTACAACTAATTATGGTTTATTTGCATTAATCACAATCTTTCCTAAATCTCAACATTACATATTTTCCATGCAGATATTTCTGAAAGCAAGATTTAAAAAATATAGAAATTGGACATTAAAAAACAAAACAAAAAGTGAACATAATCCAACTGGCCATAGGATTGGCTAAAATGTTATCCATGTTGCCCTGCCTCCTGGAAATGGCATTTACATACAACTTCTGTGCCACAGCAAATGTATTTTGAGTAGGGTTGCAGATTGTTGGCACTTAATTGATTGATTGGTAACATTAATGATCAATTAATCGATTATTCATTACTTTAAAAAAAAATTGTTAATACCAAACAATAACAAATATATATTTTTCTCCTTAATAAAAGCTTTATTTTCAGAGTAACATATTGCATGTTCTTTGACAGTATTACAGTGACTTGAGACATAAGAAGTTTTGGGACCTTTTACCAAAATCACAACATTTATTTGATCCTAACTGAAGTGCTTTTGTTGCAGGAGTCTGGACGCTAACTCTGGACTCTGTCACATTCCTGCACTTTGTCCACCATCCACACCAGACACTTCCTTTCAAGTCCAGCACGTGTGCTGTTTTTGTAAATCAAAGAATTGTCGTCTGTGAACATAATCCAGGTAGGAATTACATTTTCACATCATTATGAAAACAATTGACTTGGTTTGTCTTGTCTGGTGATGGAGTTGATAGCTAAAATGTTACTTATAATCGTAGTTCGTGGTGTGTGTTATGGCTTTATAGGGCCATAAATGACACGGCAGACGGTCTGTCACTTCCTTCAGCACAAGTGGCCAAAAATAATTATTGCAGATTGTAACTAAACTCTGAAATGTAAGCCAAGTTTCACCAAAAACTAATTTTGCTTGGATACTGTTCATCTTTCTTTTCTTATGAGGGCACTAAAACACATTTATTTCATAAAGACATCTTTCCTACCCATGCAACAGAGGCTATTCATGTGTACAGTGTGCATTCTCCTAATATATTGTGTAAAACCTTTAAAGCCATGCATGAGTGAACACGCACTCCCACAAACGGATGTTGAGATAACATTTGCAGGCTTTATGGATTTTCCCTGCAGTGGTATTGACAGGCGAGTCAATAAGACCAGCGGGGTAAAGACAAACCTAACCTTACTATTCACTTAACATTGACTTGAGTGGAATCTCTTGGACAACACAGTGAAAAGAGCAGTGCATGTCAAAATACCAAAATGCCTCAGATGTCAAAATGTTACTGTTGTTCATGTGATGAGTGTCAAAACATTTAGCATTTCAACATGGCTAATAGTATCGATATTACACTGAACAACAAGTAATATCTGCTTTGGTGTTTGAATAAAATATAATATGAGTGGAATTACTTCCAGAATGGGTGGAACCTGGTTGGATTATAGTTTGTTTTGCATTTTGAGCCATAGGCCACACAAGAATCAAAACCCCAAACCTGAAAATTGGTGAACATATTTTTCTTGATGATGATGAGTATTCATCTCGGGCACGGCACGGCACAGTTCAGCACAATAATTGTAGTAATGTAAAAGCAAATCAGCGCAGCCCGGTTTGACTCAGCGTGGCCAAAAGCCCCAGTGGAAAAGCCCCAAAAGTGCACCTCTAAATCACGTTCACTGTGACATTAATTGCAATGCTAATTTTGGCCAGTGAAATACAGGCTTAAAACATCATATTCTTATTGGGAAAAATGAACTGCTAACTCCTGAGAAGGTCATTTACTTCAATCAAATGCTGAACACCAGTTCTCTCCAGCAAAGGCAGCATTGACAATGCACTATCACTGGTCTAAATGAAGTATCAAAATGTTCATTAATACACATCCACCATATTGGATTTTTGCTAATATCTCTTTTTGGCCAATTGTTGATGCTGCTATTTTTTTCTATGTCACTGCAGAGAACATCAAGCCTCTCCTGTCATGGAATTAACATATTATTATGCCTATCCTTATCATGACAGTCCATTAGCAGATGCAGAAATATTAAATTCATAGAGTTGAAAGAAAACAAAGACAATTTTGGCTACTTGCATGACTGATGCTGCACAATCGCTGCAAATAGCAACTTTGCTCTCTGTTTTGGATAATTGAAAAAACTCCACGCTGCAGACCAGCGGTGTGGACTTGAGTAACATGACTTGGATCTGAGTGAGAAAGATTTAAAAAGTCGGTTATTTAAAAGTAAGTATCAGTTCATTTCATTTTCCGAATCAACTAATGTTAACACAATTTACTAGTAGCCAGTTAGAGCTAACATTACGTTACTGAGCTGCATTTGGAAAAATTGATACTAAAGATAATTTCATTTGTGTACAAAAGCTATGCAATGGTCAACAAAAGATTACTTGCAGTATCCAAAATGGTCAGGTTGAAAATTATAGACAGCGACGGAAGAACTTCCAACTTTGTTCGATATTTGAACTTGCACAAAGAATGGTAAGTTGAGACTACTGTTAACACATTTAGTGAGCTAACACTTGACTAACATTATCTTCATTCACTTCTCACCCTCAACGGTTGCCATCTTGTCTACATTGCAGAAGAGGCGGGGCTACCAAAATTGTGAACACTGCGGCTGAGGAAGCAGCCGCGGTGACTACAGTGGCAGCAAATTATACAGATGTAAGTCATGCATATGTTTTTACCAATAAGTAGCACTATACTGTTATATACCATTACGTTTATTTGGTTCAGTTTGTAAAGATTTGGTACCATCAATTAAATATAAATCAACATATTGGTAAGTTTTAAGATGGTAGTTCATGTTGAGTAAAGTCAAATTAAACACAAATGAATAAACAAGCCTGTACATGTTTTGGCAGGTGGCAGTAAAGCTACGCCCTGCTTCAGTTCATGCATGAAGAAGAAGAAGAAGCTGTGATCAGCATTTCCGGTAAGGGCCAGCCTTGACTTGAGACAGCACTACCCTGTCAAAATTCACACACTACACAAGTGAGTACATGGTGTGCAAAGTGTTCTACATGACATGTATGCACACGTATACACAACATAATTAAAGCATCATCTTATCGGCTTGTCATATTGGCAGAAGTGTTGTGCTGATACCGATATGTAATTTAACAGCCTTACTGATAATGTGCCATTATTTTTGTGCCTCTCCATTTATAGAAACTTACCAAACCACTCACACAACGTCTGTCTCATCCGCTGTTGCACTCCAACTCTAATTCTAGTTTTGCAACTGAGTGCAACAACTTTTTCCTCTTTGATGAGGATGTCAAAAAGCATTCTGGGAAATGTAGGAAGTCACCAACTGAAGTAGAATTAGGCGAAACAGGCTGAGGAAATTAGAGCACTTCATTATTCTATTAACATGAAAAGCACTGAACATGACAGATTTATAACATCTGACAGTCTCAGGGCAGATTTTATTATTTATGAAACACCTGAACATCTTTCATACACACGATATTCACACACACAGTCATGTAGTCACACACATGGTCAAACATATTTTTTCCCTCTTGTTCCCAGCCAAAGGTCCAGTCAGTGACCTATTTTAGCCAAGCGTCACAGAGTGACCCCCACTGCCCCTCACACCACCACCACCACCCGTCCCTTTGCCCTGCTCCCCACCCGAATGCTGAGGCATCACTGCTCCTGAGCACACAGTCCTGTAGCACCCCCTGACCCCGCGCTGTCCCCCATTATAGAGCAGTCAGAAAGCTTTTAGGGGCTCCGGTAACGCTGAAAGATTGATGGCGCAAAATGGGGTGGAGGAGGGGGGAAGAGCAGGTGGTTAAGAAGAGAATGTCCTGCTTAATGGGTTGCCAGGAATGTAATTCAATAATTATGAAAAGTGACTCAGGAGAGCTGGCTGGATGGATGGATGGCTGGATGGCTACTGAGGGAGGCAGAGAGGCTGCCGGCCTGCTGCACATGCCTGAGCATCCTCAGCCTCCTGGCCGAGCACAGGAACAGGTGAACTGACTACTTTTTCAATCATTCAGCATCGATTTGAAACGGACTAGCTCAGACTTTAATAAATACTGAGGGCCAAATTCACCAGCACAACCCACCCTCCTTATGAAATATTTGACTGCAAACAAATATTTATTCATTGAGATGCAAAGTGGGAGGAGCCTTTTTTGGCGCCCATTTATTTTCCCCACAGATAATGTTACATGACTTGCAGTTGGTGCACGTGTACATCTTGGATCAGCCTCAACTCTTCAGGTTGAATCATCAGGACGAAAGACAAACAGCTGCTTTCGATAAAACATCAGGTTCTTTTATTATAAGTAAAGTCAGCATAGCAAACAAGCCTGTGTACATAAACATTTTTTGGAAAGAAAGTTATTATGACTTCCAAGATGCATTTTGCTGAGAAACATCCAATCACCCAGTCTGAAAGCTAAAGATTACTCAACTGAGAATTCTGACAATACAATCAGCAACTTCAATCAATTTACTTTTAAGTTTTAGATCCATTTTGCTCAAGTTACTGTAATTAAGGAAGTGCACCTGGGGGGTATTCTACAAAGAAGCAAAATCTTGGAACGCAGTTAAAACAGCACAAAATTATAAAACATAAAAGTGCACAGAACATTGATGTCGATAACAACGCAAAACCTTATGTTCTTCTCAGTACCTGTGACAAAATAAAAACATAAAAATGCAAGAAATGATAAATGATTAAACTTTGAGTCATTCGACATTTGCGTGGGGAGCTTCTAATATTGGCAGAATTCATGGGAAGCGACAATAATTGGTCAAAAGTAGGAGTATCATGTCAAAATAAGGGACAAAGTTGAAACAATTAAAACTGGAGGTTCTAACATAAACCTACAGATTTTTCATATTCACCTCTCACAGCATAACATTGAGAATATTGTTAAAGGAAAATTTTGAAATGGGAAATACAGAATGTTGAAAACACTTGAACCTGAACCAGCACTTAACTGTTCAGTGACATTTCTATAAATGTTATCTCCCTGTATCATGGTTTCAAACAATTCTCCACACTGTCTATTTCTGGTGGGGAATTATATCCTCTTGGTTAGTGTTGTTCTGCCTGTTAATTCTTTTATTCTTGCACTTAACAATGATAACAGTGGCAGATTTATCACTCAAAAGTTCTTGAAATAATACATCCTTCATTTCAGACAGAAGTGGAAAAAAACAGCTTCTCATTTCTAGTCTTGGCTGTCAGACAATTTTTATTAATTATTGACAAATAATTGGAACTGATAAAAAAAGGATTCAAAAGTTGAATTTTAGTGAAAATACAGGTCAGCAGGATATAATCAGCAAACTCTTGTTTGTTTACTTCCCTTACAGCAGTGGTTCCCAAACTGGGGGGCGGGGCCTCCTGGGGGGCTGCAGAGCCACTGCAGAGGAGGCTTGGAAGACAAGGGGAGAAATAAAGAGTGAAACAAAGTTGGATGAATATGAGTTTATATCCATTCAGCTTTGTTCCAGCTTTTTTTTGTTTGGGGGGGGGTAGATTAGATTTATGCATTAGTGTTCAGATTTTTAGATTGAATTTTAATGTTACAACAGAAAATGGTTTTAGGATGAGTACAAATCGATGTGTTAGACAAAAGGTTGACAAAATGGTTATGAATTTTGCTGGGGTTGGTGGAGTGCTAACTTTCACAAATCAAATAAAGAGCAGGATAGAGCCGCTAACATTATCCCAAATAGTTTTGTAGCATCCAGGACAGCTCAGACACATGTGGTAGTCATGATCAGTGCTTTTTGTATGTATGCTGTAATCATTTTTAAAAACAATGTACGTAGTTAGCCAAAGACATGCTAACTGTTGACCTTGAGGGTAATGCTCAGTTAGCCTACTACTGTTGGATAAGTTGGTTAGCTAGACCTGCTAACATTTGCAGCTAATATTAGATTAGATAACACACTGTTAATCAGTTTCTTATGTTTTTGGTCTTGTCTTTTTGGTTTTGGCTAAAAAAAAAAAAGAGGACAAATAGGCCTTGACAAATTGCCGTGCCTAGTTACTGTTGCTAAGCTATGATTTTATTTTATTTTATTTTATTTTGTAGTCATATCTAATAAAATGACCCTTAGAAAGCTGTAATCCCGCACCAGGTGTAATTTGTCTGTATTTTTGCATCATCAGGTTCTTAAAATCCTTAAATTACTGAAAATATATTGAGGACTTGACCTCTTTGTCCTCAATGCTGTGAGCACAAAGCCAAAAAGTGTTCCAAATCCAAAAACAAATGATACATTATCTGAAATTTGTTATTCAATCTCAAAAATATTGATAATTCAGACTATTATGACTCCACTTTCCTGAACAAAGACCAGAACTACCCATCATTTTCTAATTAAGAGCTATAATTTTCTTTTATTTTTTTGCTTTGGCAGAGGTGACAAACTGCTGTCTGTTTCCTTAAATTAGACACCCACAATTTTTAGTTTAGATGTCACACGAGGGGACAGACACCCTAACAACCAACCTTTTTTACACAAGAAAAGACACCAAAGCTTTAATAAAGTTTGATCGGCCAGTCGCACATGATTAAAAACAGAATACCTGCAAGCAGTACAGCTGCTTGTGTAATTGCAGATTTATTTATGCATTTCTGCTGTTATTTCCCATTTATGAATGCCTTAATGCCAAACACAGAATCCCTGGCTGCACTGCTGCTTTTTTAAAATCACATTTCAGGATGGATTTCTTTAGCTGTCCATGTTTACTGTCTGAGTTTACTGATTGGATTAAAGGTATTGGTTTGCCTCAAACTCTGTGTGTCATCAATATTTCAGCAGACCAGATGCAAAACACTGCAGACCTGCAGCATCGCTTAAAAGTCTGTAAGTATAATTTCAGTTCTTTTCTTTTGCAGTTGTCTGAATCATTTAGATAGCAAAAGAAAACAGATTTTATTTCAGAACTGAAGCTATTTTCTTTATTGTTTTTGTGTTGTGTACAGCTGTTTTTTTCATTATAAGAGTGAAAACAGAGAATATCAACTACTGCTGGTTGCAATGTTGTTGCTTTTTGCCCTTGTGTTTAAAAGTTGACATAGTAATTTGTCTGATAAACGAGCTCCTAAAATAAATTCTGTAACTTTCTGATATGTGCTCACTGAGAAAATTGTATTTTCTATGCTCCAGAAAAGTCACGTTTGCTTTATTTTTTATTCTCAGCATCAGTGAAATGGTATTTTTATGTACTGTACCCTGCTTCCGTTTCACATTTCAATATACCCAGTTTACTTACTGGATTTAACAGGCACACAATAAAGTATCTTCTGTGCAGGAGCAGTATTTTGCAGTTTTGATGTGATTTACAAACTGTAGCATATACATCTGACCCCAGTATATCAATAAATCCTTTTTCCAGTTGCTGAAAGTCTTCCCATCAACTCTTCCTCATCTTTCATCTATTTCATCCTCCATCTCTCCTTCTACCCAGGGTCTACTTTTGCTCTGTGTCTTCTTACTTTTGCTCTCCGAGATGTATTGATAATTTCCAGCAAAAATACGATTTCAGTTTATTCTACAGAGCAAAAAATCTAATAGCTGAGTCCTCAATTCAATTGTGTTTTACCGGAGTGGAGAACAATAAACAGGGAGGAGGGCTCCGTTCCAGACGTTCGCCATGAGATTATTGTTCAAAAGAGATCTGATACGATTACAGGAAGCAATAGATGATAATTACATCAGAACATGACTTTTCCTCAGCGAACACTTATATTCATCTGGGTTATGCATCGGCCCAAAACTGAAATGTGGCAATGCATGAGATGACATGGCCTCTGGTAGTGCCAGACACTGGGAGAGCTGGGAGATGAGAGGGGGGGGGGGGGTGAGGCGGTGTTTGCAGTCATCACAGGGTCATGAGGACAGAGTCTGTTCATGATGTCTGGTGAACTCGATTAACCAAAATACTCAACTGTGGCATCACACCTTATATTATAGAGCTATTTTAATGTCATTCATGAACGGAAAATAATCTGATTATCTATTACTCATTCATTTTAAAGAAAAATTCACAAACTTAACTGGTTCCGGCATCTCAAGTGTGAGTGTCTTCTGGTTTTCAATGATAGTAAACTAATGGTCGGACAAATTAAGCTATCTGAAACAAGACCAAGCAATTATTAAATGAATGTTGAAAATAATGATCAGTTTAATCAATGATGAAAATTGTTTTGAGCTGCCGTCGTATGTATTTTACAGCAGGTGATGAATGATGAGTCATGATGTGGAACCACAATCAGGGATGTAAAAAACACAAAAATAGACCAATCTGTATCACTGAATGTGTCCATGACAGTAGACATCACTGAGTTGCCATTAAAGGCCCAGTCTGTAGAGTTTTGATCATATACATTTGAGATACATTTACAAACACCAATGAAGAGTTAAAAATTAAAAATCTGCATTTTGGGTCTCAGTCAATCATATTTCAAAAATATAGGTCAGCTTTTATTAAAATGCTTGAGACATTTGAATTCATAATTTAGGGTATTTAATGTTTAATTAATAAGTTGGGTTAAGGGCAGCCCCTGTAGCTCAGTTGGTAGAGTGTGCCGCTTGTACTGAGTTCGAAAAAGTTAGGTTAATAAAAGCCTAAGCAAGATATCATGAAATCATGATATGATCTTAGACTTTTCCTGTTTTTAAGATCTGCAGTAAAGATGAAGTTAACAGACTGTTCTATCTGTTTTATTAATTACATTTACCCCTTACATTCACATTACTAATGATTATTTATCAAAAATCACTTTGTGTTAATAGAGTGTTAATAACTCTACAGTAATGCTGTAATATCAATATGAAGGTGTTTGGTCAAAAATATTGTGATATCTTATTTTCCATATCGCCAAGTCCTAGCACTATGTTATTTTAGAGAAAATATGAATATCCAGACATATACCGTATATCGTGGAATAGCCTAAAAATATTGATATATTATTTATAAGCCGTATTGCACAGCCCCAGATTAGTACAATAAGTCAGACATACTGGCTGTACATAAGTAAATGTAGAAATACCACAAACATACTTAATCACTAGTGCATGCATGTAAATTTTACATGAGTAAAGTAAAAGTAGAGACGTATCATTTGGAAGTAAAAGTACAAGAACCTTAAAAAAAAGTGAAGTATAACACTTGAGTAAATGTCCTCCACTGCTTGTTTAGGCTTTATTGTACAACAGTATCACACAGTGTAATAATCTGATTTTACAACATTTTGTCTTTACATCATAGACAGACTTATTATTTTATTGCAGTCATGAAATGAGCACACAAAAGTTTACTGTAATATAATGCATAATGTCAACATACATTAACATCAGCTAACACATTGCACAGCAAGAGAAAGTATAGATACACAATATAAATAAGAAAAGTAACCTAAAGAGCAAAAATATGTTCTGGGCATCTTAACAAAAATATGTCAAATATAGGCATTAACTACACCATACCGAGAAAGTCTGAAAGTTTGTTGTTGAAACACAAATAATCACAAATGAAGCGAGAGGATAATTAAGTTTTGACTACAAAATTACTCTTGAGACATGGAGGTGGGAGCTGACTAAAGTGTCCTGTGAGTAAAAATGTCAGCTATAAGCACCAACTCCTGCTCTGATTTGACCTGTATGTTGGTGTATGTTGGTGTGTGTTAGTGTATGTTGGTGTGGCTCGACGACTCTTCCACTGTTGACTCAGTCCTCAGTAAGCTGGCCACACAAAATGGTATCTGAACAAAAACCTGTGGAGAAAAAGCAAAACAAACAGAAAAACAAACTAATGACACTCAGGGTTTGCCAGGGTCGGCTGTTTGGTAAAGAACGAGCGGTGGTGAGGGCCAGGCGGTGAAAGATGGCCACTTTTACAAGGCACGACAATGCAAAAGAAAAATAACAAAACTGGCCAACTTTGATGGCCCCTGAATATATTGGGCACTCTGCCTTGGCTGTGTGTGTTGTGTGTGTGTGTGTGTGTGTGTGTGTGTGTGTGTGTGTGTGTGTGTGTGTGTGTGTGTGTGTGCCTGCAGCAGCGGGTGGGGGGCAGAAGGGTTAAGTAGGATAGAAGGCACCCATACTTCAGATTGGCAGCAAGCTGCCGCAAGGATAATCTAATCAGGGGATGCAATTCAATTAGCCAAGGGTCTCTGGGGCCACCGAGCCAGGCAGCCGGTGGCAGCGCTGCTACCGAGGGGGCTGCTGCCTCCACAACCCGACACCCCGACGCTAGCCTCCGACGGGGCCCTGGCCGCTCCGCATGAATGCAGATGAAATTTGAAATATGAAAATCTCCAATAATTTATGGAAGTTGTCAGGAACACAGAGCCAAGCCGCTGCTGCTGCTGTTGCTGCTGGCCGAGGGGAGAGAGAGAGGGGGGACGAAGGGGAGGAGGAGGGTGTTATTTTTCTATGGAGGGAAAATTGTCTTCCAGCTGCTGCTGCTGCTGCTGCTTTGTGAATATTGCCATTATAACACATATTACAGTGTAGTGTATCAGTGCTGTAATGAGAAACATTTCTGTTATTGCTATTTAAGTGTTTTTTATGTTCACTGTACATTATTGATGTGTTTCTGGACCTTTAAAGGGACAGTTCACCTCAACATCAAAAATAGACATTTTTCTCCTGGCCTGTAGTGCTGTTTATCTATCTAGATTCTTTTAATGTGAGTTGCAGAGTCTTGGAGATATTGGCCTTCTCTCCAATATAAGGGGACTAAATGGCACTCGGCTTGTGGTGCTCAAAGCACCAAAAAATACATTTGAAAAATTCTAAACTAGTGAAATCATGACCCTGTTACTCAGGAAAATCCACACAACTTGTTAAGAGCAGTTTCATGTAGGAACTACTTTTTTTCTGCGGTGAAATCTGCCGGAACTACTTTCTTTGCTACTAGAGAGAAAGCAGTTTCTACATGAAACTGCTCACAACCACAAAGTCCAAAATTTGTTTATTTTGTCGCAGCTCACACCCATCTCTCAGCTTTTGTCTTATCGCCTTTAATCATAGCTGTCTTTGTTTTGTTTTTTTGACTGGCAGTTGCAGCTCGTATTAAATAAAAATTCAATTTTGAGCCATTACTACTTCGATTCTGGCACCAACAACGCAGCAAGATGACATTTTAGCTTGATTATGTGGCCTGATACTCTGTGTTTGGCTCCAGTTTTTTCTTCATTTTGCCTCCAGCTAAGATTGTCACGTAATCATGACATCGGCCCAAAGAGTCTATACGGATGTAAACATGGCATCGATCTCACAAGACTTCATATATCTCTTAATGGATGGACGTGTGAAAATATCGCGAGATCGATGCCATGTTTACATGCGACCTGCTACATGCTACAGATCACATTTCGGCTAAAAACATGGTGTAAATTTTAGCCGTGGTCACCATTCACTGCCATTATACTGGATTTGGCTGCAACCCTGTTTTCTGCTGAAACTCCAGGATTGTTTTGTGAACGGAAGATCTTCACCCATCCTCACATCGGCATAGAGGTGAGTACATACTGAGTGGATTATCATATAAAGGTGGAATATCCTTTTATGGTTTAATAAACACGGTAAATGTCTTTGCTTCCTCATAAAACTTCTGCAAAACCAAATATTTTAAATCCTGTATTGATTACATCTTAAGTAACCACAGACTAAATTTAAAGATGGCTGCTGCATCTCCACTTCCTCCCACTGTACAGAAATGAAGACAATAATATCCCAGATATGAGTGCTGGTGACATTATTTGGAGTCTGCACAGTAGTGATCAGATTCAAAGTCCTGCCCATACAGCATCAAATAACTCATTTAAACCAAACTGATGAGAAAAAATTAACACTTGAGCAGACATCAGAGTGATACAAACTATGTAACATAACAAAAAACATCTTTGGGAAAAATTTAGCTGAAGTGTACTTCGATTTTGTTTGGCCCATGTCCCACCTCTGACATGGAAGAGGTGGGGTTTATTTGGGGGAGCTGTCATGTTTTCCATCTTTACATACAGTCAGTGGAGTTGACAACGTAGCGGTCTCCTTCTTTTGGCTTTGTTGGCACACTTCTACACTTCTCTGCACCTCACGATCAGTGTAATAGCTTGAAACTAACAGTAACAATGTGTGTTGTGTCGCTCACATCCTTGTGTGCATGCACGATACAAGCAAAGTGTAGATCCATTCATAAAAACATTGCTCCATAGCATTAGTAACCTGTAGACTCCACAGGGTATGTTTAAACAGCTGTAGGTTTTTCTAGCTCTTATTTTTCAGGAAAATTGGTGATTCAAATATAATGGTCAAGTCAAGTCACTTTTTTTATATAGTGCAGTTTAAAAACAACCTGCCACTGACCAAAGTGCTTTACACAGTAAAAACACAAATGCACATCTTGGCATACATAGAATGCATTAAAGAGCCAGAGTCAAAAAGTGGGATTTTAGCCTGGATTTGAAGCATTCAGTGGTGAGGACAGATTCACAGTTTGGGCCTGGATACAGAAAAAGCACAATCAGCTTTACACCTCAAACAACTGTCAGGGATTGAAAGCAGCAGCTGATCTGATGAGTGTGTTACAGGCAGATCGTGAGGCTGTAACAGGTCATTCAGTTAAACTGGAGCTTGCCCGTTCAAACAAAAAGTGAAATCTTGTAGTTCACTCTAAATTGTACCGCTAACCAGTGCAACAACATTGAAAGAGCACTGAAAATCTGCACTCAAGTACAAGTACTGTTACATTGCTAAAATATTACTCAATTACGAGTAAAAGTACTTGTGTTAGAAAAACACTCAAGTATTTGTTGCAAAAACTACTCAACATATTAGTTACTTTTAACTGTTGATGTCACTTCTACAAATGCTGATTGCAAATTTTGAGCATTGTCCTACAATCAATTAATCATTAATAATTCATAAGACACAAAACACGTTTAGAGGTGCAATTACTGCCACAACTATTGATTAAATATGCATGAATACATTTTTAATTAGTTAAATTCTTAACGGAAATTAATTGATTAATGATTTATCATTAACATCCTTACACGAAATTTGTGCTGCCACAGCATTTTATTTTGTTTTTCATTTGTATGTCCTTGTTTTGATTGGCCTGTTTGAGATCAGAGCCACTTCTCAGCTACTAAAATGCAGATGAAAGATTAAGAAAGTTCGACTTACAGTAATTCGAACATTTGTAATTAATTTCTTCCACCTCTGGAATTTAGTGTCAATATCTTGAAAAAGAGAATAAAGCACATCACTGCACTTAAAGAAAGAAAAATTACACTTTATTCTGGAAAACTGTTGAAATCGGCTTATCAATAATGTTTCCACTGCAGACAGGATAAAATTTCTCATTGTACATGCAGATTTTTCCCTTTTTTAAAAGAAACTAAATAATGGACAAAAACTACTTGTTAAAATGATGAATTTTACACACTGTACATTATATCCTGGTGATACACCGTTATTAAATGCATCAGTCCTCAGACTGTGACGCACAGATTTTATGCCTCCTCTCTTCCATATCTGTGTCACACAGCTGTGACGTGCACCTCTTCAGGAAAAGAGAAGAAGCTGATGAGAGCTGGAGTAGTCGGGGGGGCGCTGGGGCGAAGTGGAGGGGTGAGACAGGATGAGATAGAAGATGGAGGGAGAAACCAAAGCACAGAGAAAGAGAGAGAGAGAAGCTCTTAGACAGATTATTGCTCATTAGAGGCTGCCTTGCACCATACCATTATGTCAGGAGGAATCCTTTTTCATTTGCACAAATTTGCCTGGAATTTTTCTTATTTAGCCTGGCCTCCATTATCAGAGCTGGAAATCAGATTAGCCTATGATTATTCTCTGGCTCGCTTGCCAACATTTCCCCATGCGGCCAACGCCGGTGGCTTGGATTTGTCTTGGCCTTTTGTTAACCTCTGCCCACCAACAATGCACACAACAACAGCAATATGAAATAATTCAGTGCTGGATGATAATGGCTCAGCCTGAGAGCCCACTCAGGATTAGATTTGTTCTTGCTGCACATAAACACATGTTCTCCATGTCAGTCATAAAAGGGGCATCGCAAAACATATTCCTATTGGATGAATAAATATTGATATAATGTACATAAATAAGAATAAAGTCTGACTTGATTTTTAACCTTATTTAGTTTTTGAAACAGATAGGTAGGGTTAACCAAATATTGTATTTAAAGGGATAGTTTGGATTATTTTAAGTGGGGGTGTATGAAGTACTTATCCATAGTCAGTATATTTCCCACAGTGGATGGCAGTTGTCAAGCCCCCAGTTTGGAGTATAGACAGGAGTACTGGTGTAGGAAGCTAAGCAATGTACTGGTGTGGACAGGGTCAGCAACAAAACGTATTTTTAGCCAAATATTGCTCTCTCTCCAAACCAACCATACTACATTGGCAAAATCAGTAATTTTACCTAAGGAACATGGGAATTGCTATGACTGTTTTTGCCAGTGGAGTCTGGTTGGTTTGGAGAGAGTGCAACACAGGGCAAGGTTTACCAGACATCTCGCTCACTGCTCATCTTTTCTGGACACAAGAGCTTCAAGGCCACATTAGCCGCTGCTAGCATAGCACCCCCAAAATCTCAGACTGAACTGTCTGCGGTCGAGTGCCATTATGGGTAATTTAAGTGGCAGGTTTTGACAAGGCAGGAGAACATTAAAAAGATGATATCTCTGGTTCTGCTGCATTGATTATAATCCTAGAACTTAATAATATATGTGTCTGTTTGTGAGAAAAATACTACAATATTAATTCTTTCAAAAGGTACTATGTGGAGCAATGTACATGTATTTATCACTTTGTATTGCCAAAGTGTGAATGGATTGTAATGTAACTTAAAAAATGAAACCTTCCCTGACTCAGTCAGTCTGTGGACTGATATCTAGGGGATATCTAAGGGGCTTGGGATGTTTTTTTTTGTTTTTTGTTTTTTGTTTTTTTCTGGGAAAATCCAATCGATGTCATACACATGCTTTGCATCTCTTCAGCTCCCCTACAGCACAACACTAGCTAACATTAGCATAGCTAACATTGTTTGTTGACATGAAAACATAATGTCAACAAGCAACCAGCACCCTGCACAACACAAGCAACATGATGCCAATAAATTACATTCTATTTCGTGTGACCACTCATGCAAGAGTGAGCAACAGGATGCTGACCGCAGTTCACTTAACAGCCACCGGGATTTTCTGAAAATTTCATATAGTACCTTTAAGTTTTCAGATTATTACCCCCTTATTCCATAACATCTCTTGTTCCTTTGTACCTACATGTGTGAATCTGTATGTACAACATTGCTGATCTTGGATGATAGAGACACATCTATACTCATGCACTGGTCTCTGTCTGTGTCTCAAAGCCATGGGATGCTGTATTATTTATTGTAGCACTTTACATTTTGTCAGGGGTGAGGGATTCCAAACTCACTACTGTGACCTGTGTCATGCTGTTTGATGGCCTGGCTTGGATCAACTGAGGAAGCAAAACAGGATAAAATAAAGGATAAAAAATAAAAAAGTAAATAAATACTCTACTGGTACACAGTTACATTACACTGTACATTAGTAAGTATTATGCTGTATGTTTAGTAATCTAAAATCTTACTAACCCTAACCCTACACGATAAAATGCAATGCCATTATAAAATACAACATACTGTTAAAGATTGAACCAGTCATTACCAACCTTTTTGGTTTGTAACACATTACAAGAAAGCAGTGTCATATTTCAGATGTCTGAGTTGTTTGCACAGAGACTCTAAACGTCTCAGACGTTGTCATTAAAATAGCTGTTCAATGCCAAATCTTCCAATATGTCAAAAAAGACTGGAGAATAATTCTTCTTCTAAATAATGAACATTTGTGCAGCAGACCTTTGTTTTTTCTCCTTTCCTATCCTTTTCCTATCCTATCCTATCATAATACCTCTGTGCTTTAGAATGATTTTGAATGCAGGAGTAGGAGGAGTATTTTCACGTTGTTACAGTGGCACTTTTACTCACTCTGAGAATTGTATGTGTCAACATGACTATCAAACACTGTTGACACTTCCAGAAGTAGAGAGGAGGAACAGGTGGAATGGTTTCCCATTGCTAAATAATCACTCCAATTAGGCAATTAAAATCCGAGGCAGAATCAAGTTATGGATACCCCATGAATAAGCCCCCGCACTAATCACAAATCAATAAAGACACATTTGACTGTTATGCTTTCATTAACCTATTGCTTTTGAACTGCTCACACAGATTTTGTAATTGGCTGTAACGCAATAAGGTGCAATTTGTTGTTCGTTAGGCAGTTTTAGGTTAATTAGTAAATAGTGTAAGTCGTTGATTATAATCATGGAAAGATTGTTAAACTTAATAACAAGTCAGATATAAGCAGGGGTGAGAGTGAACAACATGCAGCTTCAGAAGGCACCTGATCTGTAACATCAAGTTGTTACTGCTGTCATTTTAAAGTCAGATTTTGGTTTGTTACTCATTATTAGATTTACCGGGCCGATGTAAGCCAACGTGTCCGTGTGTCTTTGCTGAAATCTGTTGGGTGTTTTCAGCTTCAGGTTTCTGAGGTTTGTTTAGATTTTCTCGTCACAGGTCTGTAGTTCATCATGCTCATCAACTCTGGTATCATCTCTTGTTCCTTTTTGAATGTACAGTGTTCATCACTGAAGCTCAGTAGTGGATTCTAAGTACATTTACTCAAGGCAAGAGACAGTTCACCTCCAAAATCTTTGTTTTTATTTTCGCTTTTCAAATATCATGACCTAGTTAGTCAAGATAATTCACAGGAAATTCTACAGCAGAAAGACAGTAGCAGTTTCATGTAGGAACTACTTTCTTTCTGCTGTAGAATTTCTTGGATCTACTTTCCTTTCTCCTAGAAAGAAAGCAGTTACTACATGAAACTGCTCATAACCAGATCTAAGGATTATCTTACACTCGTTTTGAATGTTTCAAATGTATTTTTGGTGCCTTGAGCACCACAAACCATTTAGTCCCATAATATTAGAGAAGGCAGACATCTCTACAGCTGATATCTCCACAACTCTGCAACTCACACCAAAACTATCTCGATGGATAAATGGCAGCGTCCAGGGGAAAAAATGTATTTTTGATTTTGGCGTGAACTGATTTCCGCTCATCTGCTGTGTGTCTTGATTGCCTGCAGACTTGAACTGAGCCTTTAAAGCAAAAACCTGATCAGCTTGTGTGTTGCAGTTTATTGTAAAGATGTAGCAACAAAGAATTGTGTTATTTAGTTTGAATTTATGTGTGAGGTTGTGTACTATTAAGACACATCTGCTTGGGCCTGTTGTTGCTTTGCAATCAGCCACCCCAGAAATGTTTGAATATACACTTTTAGATGTTGTTTTAGATTTAGCAGCACAGTACTGTAAAGATCTACAGTACAATACCATGTTTCTTAATAACAGCAGAACGCCTCAGTTTATATTGCATTCTGGGTAATTTTGATTAAGTGGGAATATTGTGTGTATATTGCAGACCTGCTGTGACCTTTCTGTAACTGGGCTGTAATATACCATGGCAATAACACAAGATTGCTGTAGACAGTGAAAGCAAAACATCTGAAACATCACACAGAACACCCAACTCCTGCTCTCCTGACACCACAGGATGAGTTCAGTGAGTCTGGTTTATTTCATGTTTTTCATGCTAACCTCTCAAGTGTAAAAAGGCATTTGTTTGTTTGTTTTAGCATTTTTTTTTTTTTAGCTAACCTTGTATCTGTAGTGTGCATAGCAAGTGGCCAACCTCTCCAATAATTGTGCAGTCACTAAATTCCAAATCTTATTTTTTCTGTGAAAACTCTCTCTCTATAAATATAGGTCTATATACTGTGAATTGCATTACAATACAATTTCAGTAGTTTATTGTAAAATGAAATACAACAACTTGCTGGAAACTGTGCTGCCAGTAACTTACTGTAAAAAAATCCAAGGAATAAAAAATGTATTGAATCGACTTGAAAAAATGCAATTTGCCTTGATGTGGAATTTAAAAAGACATAAATGGAGTCTTGCTCTGGCAGGCATGAGAGTTGGATTCATCTCAAATAACTTCTCAAATGAAACTTGAAAATACCCCTGTGTGTATTACCTTAATCAATGCATGGACAAACAGAAATTAAAACAACAAAGAGCAGTTATTTTGTGTGATTTTGTAGATTTATTTTCATTAAGGACATTAAAAGGTAAAATATGACTGAATTGCACAGGGTATTAGAGAGAAAAAACATGTGCAAAGTAGTATTGAGATTACAAAAATGTTTTAAAGCTTGTTTTGGCTCTAACAAGCAACAATAATTCAGACTTTTAGTGCACATTTAACATTCATTTCACTTGTTCTAATATTGTCCCACTATAAGTCTGTCGCAATACTTTGAAAGTAAAATGTAAGCGCAACATATGCAGGGTCTGTAACCGTACTAGATGCATAGCGATTTCTCATCCTTGATCTCTGTGAACCCTGCAGAGTAAAAAAACGCTCATCGGGCCATCAGTCTCCGGCCCCTCCGCTCTCTCAGACCTCCATCCTGCCAACTCCAGCCAGGAGGGTCTGCAGGACATCGTGTAGCCATGCTGGAGTCACTGAAAGCTGGCTTGGTAGGAGCAGATTGCTGCCTAATTGTGCTTTTCAGAGCTGCTGTGCGCTGGGGGTTACAACAGGGCTGCATGCGGTCTGGGGCCACAGCAGTGGACGCGGCACCGATGGAATCCAACCTAGCAGGGTCTCATTGATCTGCTGAAGCAAAGGTCACCACAGTTATGCATCTGTAGGCTGAGTGATGGCCACCAGAGTAGCAGCAGAGATGCTATCATTCAGTTTGGTCAACTTTTTGGCTCTAGCGTGTGTGAAAATCAGCCTACAGATCTCATCTTCCAGTTTTGTTCATCCGCTTCCCTTTTTTTCCCCATTATGCACCCTGAGACTGCATGATCCATCTCTCCCTCTCTGTCTCTCTCTACATATCCTTCGTCCCTGTATCCCCCCTCCAGCACTCCACCAGCCAACCCCTGCTATTTTCACCCCACACACATCCGTCGCTGCACTTATCCAGCCTCAGACGGCTGCTGGCTCGATAGCTAAATGGATTATCCAACAACAGAGCACCTCTCCTTCTCCCTCTCTTCCTCTCCCTCTCTGTCTCTCCATGCATGCACTCCTCTAGCCGTGGGTCCTCGGAGGCGGAGGGGCCCTATTGAGCGGGGCCCAGGCTCTCCACTAGCCAGGCTCTTTATTGAGGCGTCTATGGGGCTTTATGCTGCCAGCGCTCGGCCTTGCCCTCGCCATCATCAATCATCCTCGGCTCCAGGGCTGCTATCACGGCCCAGACAGGCGGCCAATCACAGCCTTCCAGGAAACTCTATAGGAGATGGAGAGAGAAGCACAGGAGAGAAAAACTGGAGAATCACTCTGTTTCTGCTGCTGCCAGTCTCGAGTCTGATTTGATTGACATCTTGTGTACCATCTGGGCGCATGACAACACTGAGACTGGCCTGCGTGGAATTAGATTAGCTCATGAAGTGAGAGTCTGAGTCATAAAAGCACATATAACCATGTTAAAATAATAATTATAGTAGGCATGTGGCGGCAATAACAAAGCCTTTTATGACAGATCTATATTAATCCTATAAGTTTGAATTTTAGATGAGGGGTGCCATGTACAAGTATTGCAACAAAACTATAAATTCCCAAAGGATTAAAGGAATATTCTGGCAGATTAGACTCCATAAGGTCACAGTAAACTCATTCATGCCATACTAGAAGTTTCTGTAAGAATAATGGAGGCTTTATTTAAAGGTAGAAACAGCAGAATTTGTCTGAACTGTTTGTAAGTACACAAGAGATACCAGGACGTCACTGCCACTGCCACTGCAGATACACACCACACAATTCTAGTCAGTCATAAGTGATAATGGAAAGGGGTTATATCTATGTGTACTGTTTTTAAAGAAAATGTTGCGTATTATACTTTAAAGAAAAGTCAAACTAAAAAGGGAAGAATTTCTATGTTAAAGCTCACTTTCCTCTTTTTCATCAAGCCTCAACTGTATGTCGAATTTCTACTCGAGTCTTAACTTGATTTTTTGTTTCTTTTCTTTTTCTTTTCTTTTCTTTTTTTTTTTTTTACCCCATCTCTCTCCACAGCCCTGAGCTCTCATCCTGCTCCAGGAGGAATAGGCGAAATCTGATTACAGACCTATTTTACAGCAGACGCCGGGGCGCAATAAAGGGAGAGAGAGCACGGAAACGGGACTCGGCCCATCAATTAGATCTCTATTAGCAGCCAATGCAGACCTCACCTCAGGAAACGCCGGGGCCCTGAAATTAAACAATTCTTCAAGCCCGACAAGCCAGTCAACTCTGCTATATGTTTGAAAGAGGAGGAGGAGGAGGGTGGTGTCCTTACCAGAGTGAACTATCCTACAGTACCCTTTTATAAAATCATTAAAAATAAACAATATGGACCATATGGGATTGCTCAAAAGAAAGAAGAAACATAAAAGACATAAACCTATAAGGTCATGACTCAGTGCCAAATACAGACTATAAATCTTTATTTTAATAGTATATAGATTTTATATTGATGTAATATTAGATATTTTCACAGCCAAAAAGTACAATAAGGTCAAAAACATTAGCACTGTCTAACACAGATGTAATAAAAGCCCCATGAATGACTTAAAAATGTAAGATATCAATAATGGCACATAACAAAGACAAAATATAATGCATTATATTGTAGTAATGCGTTAAAATGCATTATACTATTGCATTTCTGTCTGTCCCAGGACAGGAATCTCTCCTCTGACTTTTCTTGAGGTTTCTTCCATTTTTTCCATGTTTAAAACATTTTTTTCCTCATCTGAATTGAAGGCCTAAGGACAGAGGGTGTCGTTCACTGTATAGATTGTAAAACCCCCTGATGCAAACTGAACAGCCTAAGTCCCGCCCCTTTCCGCTCTGCGCTCCTATAACAGTCGAGCAAGCTTGGTACCTCAATTAATTTTTTCCTTTTTCTGTTTCCTGTACTTATGTTGTAGATGTGTACTAGGCTCATCTATGTTGGAAAAACATTGAAGATGGTTAAAAGATGATGGGGTGACCTAAGCTAAGTAAGTTAACGTTAGCAAAATGTTAGCTAACTGGCGTGCTAATAATTTATGTAGATTACCTCTAGATGTTTTATCCTATAACTGGATAACAGATGCAAAAGAAAATGTTTCTAGCTTTCAGGCTCACTTGAATGGTTTGTGTTTCTCCCACAGGCGCACAAGTTCCAACTGGGCCCAGAAACTTTACACTGAGATGACAACGACAACATTAAAATCACTTTTCTCAGCTCTAGGAAAGTTCTACAAATAGAGAGCCAACATCATGCCACTTTCAGTGGACCGCCGTGGACCAAGAATTACACATTTGATGTTTGTCATTTTAAGATTATTTTTCAAGTCAAGGAAGTCTTAATTTGTCATAAAACTGGTGAAGTGTAAGACTGTCAAGAAACTTAATTAGAAAGACTACATACCCATAAGTCACGTGACATCATGACGATTTTCGCCCTCCAAAAGCTAAAGTTAGCCACTGAAGCTACGATGTGTGTGTGTGTGTGTGTGTGTGTGTGTGTGTGTGTTTTCGTGTTTTGTAGTCACACAACCACATTTCTTACTTGTTTTTCTCATCACATCTGATAAAAGCACCAGCTGTCAGTGGTAAAAAAAACCTCTGGTAAGATAGTGTTACAAGGGACAGTGAGATCGGTGTTGGTGATGTATATTGTGCGAGACGAGAGATGTAACTCACAGAGCAATCTGACATAAAATTAAAGTAAACCTACAGCAAACTGAAACTTCCTTGACTTCCAACATTATGTTTAAATTGACAAACAACATATGTGTGATCAATGAGCAATGCTGAGTGGCCGTGTCTAAGTTCTATTATACTTCTATGAGATTAGCTTGCTAGTTAGCAAGCATTTTGCTAATATTAACCATCAGATGTAACTAGCTAGCTAACCATAGATGTAGATTAGCTAGCTAGTTAGCTAGCATTTTGCTACAGACAAAACACTAGCAAGCTAACAATAGATGTAAATTAGCTAGCTAGTTAGCTAGCATTTTGCTATAGCCCAAAGCACTATCTAGCTAACATCTGACGTAGATTAGCAGGCTAATTAGCTAGCATGTCACTAAAATTAGCTAGCTTAAAAAGTGACTATATAAATATGTTACCTATACAGAAGATAAAGCAACATTTTTTAACCATCATCAAAATTTGGTTTTCTTTTTAACACAGACAAGCTGCGCACAAAGTATATCAAAGTACCAAACAACAGTAAAGCAGAGATTTGACAGAGGTTCCAAAAGGGGCAGGACTTAGGAAGGGTGAGTTGTGATTTGTGATACGGGGCTCAGGAATGGATATCAAGAACTGGTACCAGCTGCTGACTGGTCAGTACCAATATATCAGTGAGCGCCCAAACTATACTGCTAATGGTATGTAAGCAATGTTACATAAACAGCTGACAGGACGAAATGTTCAAAAGTGTGAGCTCACTCTACTGACTTTGATGAAAATGCAGCTAAATGCAAAAACTAAGGAAATTATTTAATGTGTTATTTCTATAATAATAATAATAATAATAATAATAATAATAATGATAATAATAATAATAATAATAATAATAATAATAATAATAATAATAAACAAACTTACATTTTATCATGCCATGTCTTTTTTGTTTTTTTTCAACAAATGATGGCAAGTAGCATCAATAAGTAAGCACTATTGATATTGGTATCAATAAAATCCCAATTATACCCATCCATAATTGGACTATGTAAATAAATTTTGACTAGTAATATTATAGTGACTTTTTCTGGTCCTATAACCTCCTTTAGGTGCCATTAATCTCCAACTGTTGACCCTGTGACCTGAGGCGGGACAAAATGTCAATATTGGATAATTAGCATTCAGCATTAAGGCCATTTAGAGAGGACACTCTGAGGGGTCTAAGTCATAATTGATTTTTTTCAGAAAATTAAAAGTTTTACTTTAGTTTTCTGATTTCATCCCAGGTCTGTTCCAACAGGGGCTGCTGCGAGATAATTGGGTTTTAGTCAGTAAGATGTGGTATTTCATTGTTAACAGGGAGGAAAACATGCTGGAGCCAAGGATCCCTTTATATTTATGGGTCCTGGTCTGGTTTGTTACACCTTGTATCATGGTAAGAAAGAGTGCCTGAGCCTCATACCTGTCAAGAAAGTGGTTTGACCTTCATCTTGTTTTTGTTTTCATATTTACTTCCAAAAAAGGAGACAAAATATTAATTATTCTTCTGCAGTGACCAAACAAATCAGGTCATTACATTTCCAATTATGAGGGTTTTCATAATTTTACAGATAGGCCTATGTCAAGTCCATTTGAGGTTTTCTTCTTTATGTCTCACAGATTTCCGAGGTTTGTGAAAACGCAGTCGCTTTTCAAGCCTAACGTGTCTCCTCTCTTCATTTCTGGCATGATCTGACGCAGGACCGTGAGTCATGAGACTCTCTTAACAATCTTCGCCTGTTTCTCAGTTACTGTGGCACGCATTTCTCTATTTGCTCAATCAAAGGATGGCCATTTATCATCGAGAAGGACAGCTTCGTATTTTCTACCTTGCCCGCTCGGTTCCAGGACCAAATTCAGCATTTTTATGGAAAACTGCAGTCATTTTGATTGATGAAATCCAAAGATGTCCAAAACAATCCGGGGGATCCCCAACTGTGGCGCACCGGCGGGGTGCTCCAGTGTTGTCATTGTTCCCCAGAAAGAAAGGAGCGCGTCCGGAGAACACCAGGGGAAAAAATCACGATTTTCAGTTCAAAAGGGCCAGAAAAGCAGCGTTTCTTTACAGGCAGTGGGAAAGTGCAGGAAAACCTTTTCCACTTGCAGACGAAAACAATACTTGCTTGGCTTTTTCCTCTTGATGCATTCAGCTATAAAGCCACGGGCTAATAGAAACAGGCCAGAATAATGAATTGATTATTTTACTGTGAGGCTTGATGTTATTTGTGTTCTCGCCTCTGAGCCAGCTGAATGGCTGGTGCAACACATCCCCCTGCATTCATCCGGTTTGCGCATACGGCCTCATTGTGCGTCATGTAGCTGCAGAAAGTAAAATAAGTAACCCTTAAAACCTGCTCTTCTCATAGCTTTTATTTACCCGCGCTTGTCTTGTTTGCAGTGATTCATAATGTCACCAGAAATGTCACCTGTCTGGCCTAATTGGCACCTTCTGTTATTAATACCAGGAGTGTGGCTCCCTTTTGCACCCGCGGAAATAAGCCTATATTGCGTACTTAATACAGCGTCACCCAAAGGGAGATTCAATAAATCTCCCTTTAACGGCGTTTCCCCTCAAAACTCCTTCAGGCGAGTGGAGGCCGTGTCAAGATTGCGATTGTGCGCCAGTGCTTAGGACCAGCTGCTCCCAGGACAGACAAGCCCTTGTCAATTAGGCGGTGACAAGCAGGTCCTCCAACTGCCTGCAGGCGCTCCACCAGCCAGCAGTGTACAGTCCCCGCAATTAGTATCAATTTCTGTCGAGACCTCCTTGGAGCGCGCAGACACAGGCCGGGTAAATGGCCAAACATTGTCCAAATAACACCGAGAGCCACAAATGACAACGTGTAATGGGCCGGTGTTAACCGCATGCATGGGCGGCGCGCTGCGGGGAAAGAAAAACGTTTGAGTTCAGGAAGAACAGGACAGAAAAACACAGGATACTTTCTAAAAGAAATCCGCTCACATCAAACCTGTGAGCGCATAAATGATTGTTAAAATCATCAACAAATTAGCACTCACCTGAAGCCTAATATTTCTTGGCGGAAATATTATATTTTATTCAATATTTAATTGGAATATAATCTTGGAATATAATGCTCAATTTTGTGGGTGGCACAGAAATTAGGCTACTTTTAATAATCAGTTTATTGTGATTTAAAACGAAAATGTGTCCAACATTATTAGCACTGATAGCATCCCTATTTACGGGATTAAACATTGTTACCAATAGCTTTCTTAACCACTAATAAATCATTTACAAATTCTTTAATTATCAATTAAAAACAAAAGTCAAGGAGAACTTTTGGGTTAACAAGTTGTAAAAACTTGTTTGAAAAAGGCTGCAGATGATCTGGACCACTTATTAACCTCTTATTAACACTTAACTGCAGATTAAATCTATTTATAATTGACTTTTGATGGATTATTAGAAAATGAGAGACACGTGAGCATGGATTAATTAATTATGAACATTTATAAACAAAAACATGAAGTTTTGGGTACCAAAATAAAGCACCCTTTATAAAGGGTTTACAAAATAATGTACCAATGCTTTATAGAACAGTTATAACACATTAATAAGGCCACATACTAGGATGGCAGGTTGTTAATAATCCTTTTGGCTGGTGTTTATCCTTTTAATTGTGTAAAAATGCATTTATAAATTTTCATAAATCATTAAAAATGTGTTTTGATAATCAGGTTTGCATTGAAAGTGTTAATAAGAGACGGATAATAATAATCATCAGCAATCATCATCAAGAGCTGCAGGTGATCTGGAACAAAGAAATCCACTTCTTAACCTCTTTTTGACACTTAAGTGCAGATTAAAACTATTTATCAACAACTATTTCATGGCTTATTAAGAAATGAGAAACGTGAGCATGAATTAATTGTTTACCAACATTTATCCATAAAACATGAATATATGACTTCATAATTTTTACAATTTTGGGTACCAAAATAAGGCACCCTTTATAAAGGGATTATCAAAGTTAACACTTAATTAAACTTTATGGCAATTGATACTAATCATCCTCAGGCCTAATGCCATAAAGACATAAATAACAAATTTGGGGTTGTCAGGTTATGAAACCTCTTTTTGAAAAAGGCAGTTGATCTGAACAACAGTCCACTTCACACTTACAACAGCAGATTAAAAACAGTTTATTAATGACTATGTATTTGTAAGATTGATTGCCAACATTTCTATATTAAACTGACGATGTTCGATGATGTTTGTGCACCAAAACAAGACACCTTTTATAAGGACCTATAACGGCACCTTATGCAATAATAGTTGCAATAATTATGCACCTTATGCAATAATTAATTTACTCATGCTTTATAGAGCAGTTATAAGACATTAATAAGACCACATTCTGGGTTGCCAGGTTGTGAAAAATGCATTTGTCCTCTTGATCTGAATAGAGACAGTTATAAATGTTGGTATTAGTTAATAAATTCTTATTGATTTCCCAATTTCTCATGAGCCATCAAATGCACATGTTAATAAAACATCAATAAAGGGTTTTAATCATGAATTGTTAATAAGAGATTGATGACAATCATTCTCAGCCCTAAAGCTTCATAGATCAGTTAAAAACCATAAATAAGAATATCTTTTGGTTGTGAACCCTCCCTTAGACCATTTAACCACTTATTTATACCCAAATCCAAGTATTGACCTCTTTTTAACACTTAACACCTGTAGACTTGATTATTAAAACCCTTTATTAAGGGCACATTGACATGAAATGACCAAATTGATGGCTTATCAGAGAGTGAGACGCCCATTAACATTTATAAATAGATTCCCAACATTTATCTCAAGTTACAGAAAGGTGGCTAAAGCATTATTATGATTAGTGGTTAATAAATCATTAACTAATGCTTTGTTGATCAGTTATAAGCCATAAATAAGAACAAATTGGGGTTGCCAGGTTGAGTTTGACCTTTCTATTTGGTAATAAATGTTAATAATTCATCAATAAATACTTGTTGGTTTCTTATAAATGTTAATAACTCATTAAGAGGGTTTTAAGCATCATAAGAAGGTAATAATTGGATTTTGGTCTGGATCATCCAGTGTTCAGCATGTCAAAGAGTTTTCAAAAAATGTCAACATGCAATTTGAACTTATTAAAGGTTTATGAGTTATCTACAAAGCATTAGTAAATGAGTTTAAATAAAGCCATAACAGTTTATGAACCCCGACTTATACACACTTGTTAAGGGTGCCTTATTAGACAAAGATATCCAAGTTCGATTCACTGTAACATCAGAGAAGTGGAATCAAACTAAACTCTGTGGCTCACTACTTAAACCAAACTGGCAGTTTTTGGTCCTATGAGAGAGTAAATAAATGTCAAGCCAGCACTGTCACAACACTGACAACCCATAGAAGGATTGCTCACCAAGCCCCCTTTGTAAATGGTGTCACCGCTAGCAGCTGGTGGTGGCATTCCCGGGCCTCGGACGCTGCCCTTTGGCCCCTGGGGGGTTGGACTCCGGACAGGGCGGTCCAGCCGTCTCCACAGTGCCGTGATAGCTCGGGTCAGTGGGGCCAAGTTTCCAGCAGGAAAAGCTGGGGCAAAGTCGGCGAACAAAAACCCCAAAGCTCACCAGGCCAGTGGGATCATTAGTATGAGCGTTTGTTTAACTAATTAGCAAGCTGGGCAGCAGAGGGAGGCTTGTATAGGCGACATGGACGTCATATATGGCAAAGGTGTGGGCATCCGTCATTGTGCGTCAACGCTGAATGAATGCGGTTTGCAGAGTGTGTCAGAAGAAGAAAAAATGATTGGTATTAACTAAAAAAAGTTAGTGTTTGGGCTGCCTTAAAATTTTAAGTTGACTAAATTTGAAAAGACAAGTTGGGGTAATTTTGATTCAAAACAAATAAACATTTCTAGTCAAATAAACTTGATATAAATTCAATACTTGAGAAAAACATGTTCAATAAGCTTAAGACATTAAGTTGAACCAACCATATTTTCAGTCACTTTGATGAACGTTTTAAATAAATTTGATTTCCTTTTACATTTTCTCAGTTTGAAGAGTCGTTCTTCATTTCACCCAAAGAAAAAAGATCTCAGGAGAGTTTTAACTCTCAAACAATGCATGCTGGGAAGACTGCTAATATGCTGATCATGTTTCTTTAAAAACTTAAGTTAATGAGTTGAATGAACTCTGTTCAGCACATTCATTCAACTCACCATTTCAAGTCAAAAGACTTCAAGTTCATATGCTCTGAAGTGTTCTGAAAATAAATGCTAGAAATTCATTCATTCTTCAGAATTGGGACAAAACTGTAATTTTGAGGGGGGTTTGATTTTTACTCTTCAATTATGCTTGAAAATTTTATTTTAAAACATCAAACTCCTAGTGATTACTTTTTTTTTTAATGTAGCCGTCAACTCTGTCAGATGGAAAATCTGACAGTGTTGATGTCTTACAGTGTTTACAAAATGTTACATCTTTTCATTTCACAGCATAGTCGTAGTGAGCAGCCATTTTATTTCTTAAACTTGCTCAGAGTTCTCTTAATGTTAATCAAAATACACATTTTTAAACCATAATTCTTATTTAGCTTTTATTTAGAAGGGCTACAGAGTTGATATGTTAAGCTTGAGACACATCTGATAGCAATATTATTCATTGAATTTGTCAAAAAACATAAAGTTTACCAGTGCTTGAGCAGTATTCCCACCTTTTTTAAACCAGGAAGTGAGACGGGGTCCTTAGGGTATAGCTAACCCTTTTTATGCCTGATTAAATCATTTTTTTGTACAAGTCTGACAGAGCTGACATTAATCTGAGACACAACTTTAAAGGGCTAACATTTAATTAAAAAAAAAAGATTCTCTAAAAATATGGTTATAATAGCACATCTTTACACCTATGTTATCAGTTGGTATTGTTAGTTTTAGATTTTGAAGGCTTTTAACACATTTTTTAAATTGTTTTAAGTTGTGAATTCTTGTCTGGGACAAGGGTATTTTCTGACACAGAGCAAGTTTAGAAATTTAAAAAATTAAAGCAAACCAAAACATTTCACAAACTCCATATATTTCACAAATAGAAACCCATAAAGAATCAATTTTCACCAAAATATTATGTGTGTGTATGAGTATTGAAAGTCAGAATTTTTTTGGTAGGACAGATTTGTCCCAAAGTTTAATTAACTTGAAGAAATAAAACTTGTATATTTACTTTAAGTTAATGAGAAAGGATTAGTTGAGTCCACTAAATTCCTGTCTGACTTTTACAGTGGTATAGTGTTGATTTAAAAGTCACAGCTTAAAGGACATTAAGGGACAGCCAATAAAACATCACATTCACCAAAATATAATGTTCACTAACAATTGATCCGGGGAAATATAAAAAATACTGGAGATAAAGGGAGCTGCAATAAAATGAATTGAAGCCAGTGACTTTGTGAACAATAAGGCGTTGTTTAAAGGGGAATATTGTTCGGCAGGGTTCAAAGTACAGGATGGGGACAGGGCAGCACACTGAAGTTCAAGAACAGTGCAAACAGCACATGCCAACAAAAGGAGCCACACAGCATTCAGCTGTGGCAGAGCAGAAGAAGCCGAGGGAGGGGAGAGACTGCGGGTCCCGCGTTAAATATGGGAAAGTTTGGGGAACGAGGTCAACAGGTCAAGAAAAGTCAACAAGAGAGCAGTCTTGATGACAGAAGGAATTTAATATCAAAAATACATAAATCTTCAAGTGAGGGCAGCCACATAATGGGCACAAAGGAGGCGAGTGTTAGAGTCAACACAGATTTGTTGTTGGCGATTAAATGGATCAGGCCAAGTTGTTAACATTTAACACAAAACGTTGGCACTAGAATGGAGGTGGAGCAGAAAAGAAGGGGGTTTTGTGGATGGAGCAGGGCAGTCGTGACATGCAGAGAGACAGCTCATGTGTAGGGAGAGACCTCGCGCCACCAGCCACATTTTATGTGTTTGCAACTGTGCAGCATGCAAGGTTTCTAAAAACAAAATAAAGTTTGTTTTGTGTCACTGAAATTAGACTCTCTATTGATCATTTTATACCCTGCTCATGTTATCTTTCAGTCAATCCTGCAGGCTAAGTGATAAAGAGGAGACCTGGGGCAACTGATCCTTCCTGTCCTTTTTGGAACTTCCATCAGCTTTCTCCTTTCCTGTTTCCTCTATTTAGATATGCTTTGTGCTGGACTCGTCTTGTGTTGTGTTGAAAAGAAAACCACATTTTGCAGATGGTTAAATGATGTTGCTGGGGGACCTGTAAAAAGGAAATATATATGTATATATAGAGAGAGTGAGTCATATCTTAGATTAATTAGCTAGCTATCTACAGCAATCCTTAGTTAGATAGTCACATAGCTGATGTTAGCAAAACACTAGCTAACCAGCCAGCTAATCTACATAAATAGCTAGCCAGTTAGCAATCCTTTTGCTAACATTAACTAACTTAAGATGTGACTATAAACTAAATGTATCTTTTACATGTCCCCTAGCAACATCATTTAACCATCTGCAAAATGTGGTTTTCTTTTCAACATAGATGAGTCCAGCACAAAGCATATATGCTTTGTGCTGGACTCATCTATGTTGAAATCTAAGTCCTTACTTAGATATATCTAAGTAAGGAGGAAACGGGAAAGGAGAAAGCTGATGGAAGTTCCAAAAAGGGCAGGAAGGATCAATTGCCCCAGATCTCCTCTACATCACTTAGCCTGCAGCAAAGACTGAAAGATAACATGAGCAGGGTATAAAATGATCAATGGAAGGTCTAATTTCAGTGACACAAATCAAACTTCAATTTAATTAAATAAATTATATTCATTTTTTAGAAACTTTGCATGCTGAACCAGTGCACAGTTGCAAATGCATGAAATGTGGCCGATGCAAGATCTCTCCCTACACATGAGCTGTCTTTTTGCATTTTTAAACAAAATATAGACAAGTCTAACACATAACACATCAGGAAACAAACGGAGAAAGTTGAGAAAAGCTAGAGTGATGACACTAACTCTGCACATGCTCAGTAGGATCCTCTCTCTGCCTGTGGAAAAAGAGCAGGATCATTTCACCGCAGCAGAAGTTTTCAACAAGAAACTAATTTTGCATTATGAAAGTTACCTTTTGCAAATACAGTATTTTTCTTCTGCTGTCTTAAGTTTAGATGACCGCATATTTAAACTTACATAGATTTTGGTTTAAAATGAACATGAACAGACAATGCTAATATAGCAGTTCCCAGCTAGCATCCAAGATTTTATCATGGCTGCAAGATCCAGCTACATGGCAAAATGTAAACACCTTATTTGTCTGTGTTGACATACTTGTAGAACAAATTTCACTAAAAACCTACTCTAACTCAATTCAAATAATTAAAACGTGTAGTTACTACTAGAGTAGCTGCAGAATCTAGTGCAAAAATATAAACAGACTTTTGCTCTGAATGCATTTGATGCCTGAATCAGACCTCCCAGATGGTTTGTTGCATAGAAACATCTGGGAAGTCATCCTTAGCAACTATTTGGAAAAGGGCAAGCACTTAAAAAAACACTTGGCAGGAGATAGGATGAACCAGAATACTCTGCAGTTCTGATATAACTGATGCTATCACAGAATCTACACTAACCTCTTCAGGAGCTGCCACTGTTTGTTCTAGATGAATCCAACACCTATGGATGTTTGTCACTGTTGTCACATCTAAAACCACACCCATAGCTGCCACTAGTCCCAACTAAGATGCTGACTGGCTGCGCCACTTTTGGCGTGGACACAAACAGATAACTCAAAGACTGGCAAGATGGATTCTCACATGATCTCACAAATTCCGTGAATCCGCTGCCTTGCAAGGCCAACAATGCCTGACATCTTAAAGAATTTGAACTGAGATGAAAAAGTATGAAAATTTCAGTTTCACAATCATAGTGACCAAAATTATCACCGTTATCATTACTAGCGAAATTGTTAAAATGTGCTTAAAATGTACTGATACACACACTGAAACGATTTCAGCAAGTTTTATTTTGAAAACCTCCCAACAATTGAAATGGCATCATGTTCTTTGAAATATCAGTGTGTTTAATGGTGCAAAACAAACCCATGTTGTTGCTGTGCCTGTGCCTGGTGAGACTGTTGCTAACTTTGGTTGATACTTGACAGTACTGTAAGCTTTTCAAAGAGTGATAATCAAACACAGTTATCACAATAATTAATGTCTGAAACAGTAATACTAATCACTGTTTATTGTGAAACCGATGATCGTTTCATTTCTAATTTGAACCACATAAAATTAAATAAATAAATAAATAAAAATCTTAAGTAACATTATTAGACACTACAGCAGTAGGTTGAGTACTGTGAGGTGTGCTCTTATTTGAGATACAGTGGGTTAATATGACTTTCAACCAAGGGGGCAATTGTAACACTCTCACTTCTTGCATGCTGATTATTATTTATATTTCATTCATATCTTCATCTGTACAATATTGATCCAACAATACAGTTATTTTGCAATAATTCAACTGTTTAATACTCAGTACAATAATAATTCAATAGTGCAACACATTGGTTACACTGCCATCATTACTGCAACTTATACTCTTATTTATAATGCTCTTGCATCCTAACACACTTATCACCCATTTTCAGCTGTTTATGTGTACCATTGTTGTATATGTGACTTTACACATTTTTTTTACACATTTCTTATTTTCTGTTTTCTATATATTGTCGCATAGTATAATGCACATATTTTACTTACATATCTTACTATTTCTGTTCTATTCTTGTAATTTCTATATGCTTATATATAGCACACATCTATTCTTGAATGGGAGCAACTGTAGCCCACACAGTTTCCCTCTGGGATCAATAAAGTAGTCTGTTTCTGTTTCTGATTAAACTTAGTATTATAGTCTTATCCTTATTGATGAAAATATATCCATTGTATTACGAATTAGTGCATATACGGTATATGTTTCTTATATCAAAAGCTGACAATTGTATTTAATGCAGTCTGTGAGTTATGAAGGGAATTGTAACAATGGACCCCGGTCTCCCCTACATGAGGCATTTACGCACGAACTCGCATTTTGTGACTCCACATGACACACTGACGGGTAAACCCACCTCAGCTTGTTGAATCACAGTGTCACTGCATGGTTATCCTTCATCTGGCACAATGTAGACATTAATCTTGCCATCTTGTAGGAAATAGGCCCACATTTGTCTCCGCGTCCCCTCTGACTGCGGTGCCACACTGGACGCAGCGCTGAGAACTCTGTCTGACCTTCGCCCTCGCCCCTGCAAAGCCCCGCGAGTTCCCCGGCAGTCGCAAACAACTCTGAATTCCATAATTCTTTGCGAAAAGGCACTATTAGGGAAAAATCCTTCCTTTTTGACAATTTAATAGTGCAAACTAATCATCTGGTTGACACGGGCCATTCATCTCCGTACAGGCGGACAAAGACAAGGCCTTTTCCATAGGTTCGTCTGGATCCTGCAGTCAGACCAGCCTCTATTTTGAGATCAAGTGCACAATAAAAGCATTGTGACTGCTTAATGGCTATGTTTGTGAAGCCACCCAAAACCCAGTGTATTAAATGCATTTTTTTAAAGAATGAGAAAGAGGCCAACGTGGACTGATAACGGCCGCACAAGTGAGAATAAACCGGTTTCAACGAGAAGCAGAATGGTACAAAACTTTGTTTGGCTGCTTAAAGCAATCAAAACATGAAACAAAAGAAAAGATGGGAGGATAAAAACTGGGCGCCACAAAATTGCTTAAACCCCCCAAGTTATGAATTCGTTTCTGAATCAATTTAGCGGTGCAGGCATTTTCCAAACATCCTCTTGCGGGAGTAACAAGACAGGGAAATTGATCCGGTGAGACCTCACCTCTCGGTGCGCCTCAATAAAAGAGACATCAGCCTCTCTCGACGACTGTATAATTTTTAATATATATGCAATAAATGTTCAATTTGTTTCCAGAAATGACGGGAAATAATAACGTCAAATTTTAAAGCCATCCATTACAGCCAAACAATGCTCATGCATACGTGCTCTAACGCCGAGTGCTTTGATTAATTCACATTTTGATTGTGTTTGATAAAGCAATAACGTTACAGCGCTCCACTTTGGACCATTTTTACCTCCTGGAAAACAAATATGATGGTGGCTCTGCTGTGATTTCTAAAAAACATATATTTATTGTATTAAGCACATAGATCCATTTTTTTTCGGGGCTTTTTCTGTTTGTTGTCCAGCTGGAGTCCTCAAGGGTGAATTTATAATTATGAATGACATCCAATTATAGGTGTCACACTATTTCCCACACAGCAGTCATTTAAAAAACAATACTGAATCCTCAGACTCAAAAATCCCCTATAGAATACAAACATTAATTCCATCTAATGGGATCTTATTGGTTAGAAAACTGTTGCCCTGTCAGAAATTCATCCATTCCTGGAATAAATTAAATTGGTTAATTGGATGATAAAAATGCACCTTTTTGAATTGTATTCTAGTAATTAATGTGCAATTTAGACGCTTCTCCTTAGAATAAAAACAGCTATGTTGTTTGATATTCTTCAGGTCATAAGGGAGAAATGTAACATCTACAGCTGCAACGATTAGTCAATTAATCGATCTCCCCTCTCAACTACTATGTAAGTCACCAACAATTTTGATAATCGGCCATTTTGAGTAATGTTAAGAGAAAAAAATGTCTAAATTCTCTGATTTTAGCTTCTCAAATGTGAATGTTTTCAGGTTTTCAGGTGAAAAACAAGACATTTGAGGACGTCACTTTGGGCACAGTTTTCTGACAGATTTTAATGGATAATGAAAATAATCATTAGTTGCAGCCCTGTTAACATCACAGAGGCATCCTTATGAAAGAGTACAATAGTGATGGAAAATAAACTGTATTTAGAAGAGTGTAGATGAAAAATATTTGTCTCTGGAGGGGAATTGCCACTTAGTACATGATAATTTCACTCTAAACTCACTGTAAAAAAATAAACTATTTGTTCTAACTTAAAAAAATTAGTGTCTGTTTAATCTGAGAAAGTTAGTGCCTGGGCTGCATTAAAAGTTGAATGAATTTGAAAAGGCAACTTATTGGAAACAAATTAACTTTTCTTGTCAAATAAGCTTTATATTAAAGGGGTAGTTCACCCAAAAATGAAAATTCAGTCCACAGAAAAACAGTGCTGCAGAATCTCCCAAACAATGGAAGTGAATGGTGACCAGTTTGCAAATGTAAAAAACAACTGGAAAAAAAACATAAAATGCCTTCATACTGCTCATCTGGTGTAATCCAAGTCTCCTAAAATCCCAACATGCTGTTTGCACACCATCACACACACACAGTTCAGTGTGCACATTAACGTGGCTCCAAGCTAAGAATCTACAGTGAAGATTCAGACTAAAAACATGGTGTAAATAACTTTTTTTTTTTTAGTCAACTTGGCATGTTGGGGCTTTAGGAGACTTGGATTACACCAGACCAGCAGTATGGAGGCATTTTAAGTTTTTATTCTGTTGTTTTCTTCCGTTTGAAAACTGGTCACCATTCACTTCCATTGTTTGGGAGATTCTTCAACACTGTTTTCCTGTGAAACTCCAGCAGTGTTTTGTGGACTGAAAAACTAAACCCGACCTTCAATCAGCATGAGGGTGAGTAGATAATGACTGAATTTTCATTTTTGGGTGAACTATCCCTTTAATTCAGTTGTACTTGAGAAAACATTTTCAATAAGCTTAAAATATTGAGTTGAACCAACAACAACAACCAGTTTTCATCATATTTTCTTCAAACTATAAATCTGATGAGTGTTTTAACTCTCACACAATGCATGCTGGGAAGTTTGCTAATATGATGATCATGTCCCTTTAGAAACTTAAAGCTACAAGGAGGAGCTTTCATATTTTGTTGATTCTGGAGGCGCCTGCAGACAAAATCGGTAATGTCTCCTCCTTTATAATCATGTCAAAAACAAAATTATCCAAATGAATGAATCTTGTCCTTCTTCTTTTTAACTGGCTAACGTACTACTCACTGTAACTTTACCTTTACGCGTATGTTTAATTAACCTAGGTCATATAGAAGCATCAGTAATAAACTGAGACAGTTTCATAACCAGTTAAAGGTAAATCCTAGAAATTTTAAGTTTAATTAATTGGAATAAATAAAACTTGTATATTTAATTTAATGAGAGAAGGTTACTTAATTCTTCTGAATTCCTGTATGATTTTTTTTTTCCAGAGGTTCCTGGAATGTTACAGTGATTTAATTAAATTAAAGGTCATTATCAGTTCAGTTTTGAGCGCCACATTAAATGTCCCTTTAGGAACATGGCTGTGTTTTCAGTCTTCAGCTCAGCAGTGCAGGTAGAGGGAGGCCAGGGGTCTCGGATCATGTAGACCTTGACACAAAGTGCATTAAGTTGGCTGATCTCTCTCAAACCATTTGATTAATTCACTCCCATTCAAGCCCAAGCGAGCAAGGAGTGGAGGGACGTGACCAATGACATAATAGGCTCTGTCAAACAGCCTTGCAAAACGCCCAGACCATTTGTGGTGACAATCCTGATGCCATCAGAGCCATTATAGGCCCCCATTCAACCCAGAAACAAACATAGCTTTACTCCCAAAAAGGGAAAAGTCAGCTTTCTGGTGGATCTCCTTTGCTTTCTGTGTCAATAGTGTTTGGCTCAAGGCTTGCTGCAGTCGGCATCAGATTCCCTCCAGCCTTTTACAGACGAAACTGAGCAGAAAACAACATGCTGCTTTTATCACCAAAGACTAAATACAAACCATTTATGTAGATCTATCTCCTCTGGGAATACTGAAGCATTATATATAATCTTTTGTTAATTTTATTTTGAAAATATTTAAATTACACACACACACACACACACAACAAAAATCTGTTTTCATGTTAAAAGAACCAAAATGTCCTTTTTCTTGTCAGTACATTTAAAATAGCAAAATAATACACCATGTTTGTGCACACTTTTCCTGTTAAAGGGACAGTTCATCCCAAAATCAAAAACGCATATTTTAGTCCTACCTGTAGTGTTATTTATTCATGTAGATTGTTTTGGTGTGAGTTGCCAAGTTTTGGAGATATCAGCCAAAGAGATGTCTTCTCTGGAATATAATGAAACAAGATGGCACTTGGATTTTATTATATCACAGAAAGAAAGTAGTTCCTACATGAAACTGCTCAGAACAAGGTCTGTAGGTTTTCATGAGTAACTGGGTCATGATTTCTATAAAGAGAAATGTTTTAATGTATTTATTTGTTTATTTTGGTGCTTTTATCACCAAGTCAAGTCAAGCCAAATTTTATTTGTATAACCAAAATCACAATTTGGGGCTTAAGGAAAAACTCCCCAAAAACCCTTTAAACAGGGAAAATGGCACAAGCCAAGTGCTGTTAAGCTCTGTCATATTTGAGAGAAGGCAGACATCTCTATGGCTGATATCTCAAAAACTTCACAACTCACACCAAAACTATCTAGAGGGATAAACAGCACTACAGGTTAGAGGAAAAATATGTATTTTTGATTTTGGGGTGAACTGTCCCTTTAAGGCGTGTTAATTGTATTAATATTTGTTTGCATTCAAAAACATGCAGAAAATGTTTCACTTTTTTCTGAAATCACTTCAGTCATAATGACATCAATGACAAACAAGATTTCAGTGATGTTTTTGTCTTCGCACACGTGCAGAAACAAGACTGGAGTAAATGAAAGATCATAGAGATGCTGAGGTATTTATATAAAAGGGTTTCTGAATCTATAAATATATGCAGTAAACCACAGGGGTCTGAGAAGATTTATAAACCAGAGCATGTTCTATAAATGGTTGACGACTTGCACACGAGGAACAAGCTCAGTGAAAGCTAAGAGGCCAAGGGTTTGTTATGTCAGAGTGGCAACACCGAAGACACTTCTGCAAGAAAACAGAAATGATCTCTCAAAATTAAAATGATGTTTTGCTCAAATCAAGCAGAACAAGTATTAGTGTCAGTCTCCCACAAGATTCAGCATGTTGGATTATGTTTGATTATATTTGGACATATGTAACAGCAGCATACAGGCCTTAATAAAGAGAAACAAATGAGTATCTAAAAATGATGTGAGACAAATAATTAGGTGGAATGTTTGTATTTTATCCTCCTTGACTTGAAGACTTGAGAGGTGCTACCATTTTAATTTTTTGTCTGTGTCTCAAAACGTTTTGGAAAAATGTTTCATGATCTGATAAAACCATGAAGGGGCATGTTTGCTGAACTTCAACCACAAAAGCTTCACAGATAGTCTCCTCTTAGAAGCAACAAGCTAACTTTTTTCTTATGCTGTAAAAATGATGCATATATCAACGTTTTGTTTAAAAAAACAACTTGTTCTAATCTGCCAAAATAAATAAATTAAACAAAAAAAATATTAACAAACAAAATTTCAAACTGATGAAGTAAACAACCAGATAAACCAGAGATGCTGCAATTAAGTGAGAAGCAGGATGTAAATCAGAGCTTTGACATCATTTCTGTTGAAAATATTCTTATTAAGAGGAGCCTGGATGTAAGATATTCTTTTGCTATTTTACTGACTTTAAACTGTTTTGCAAATAGTTGCTTTTTTTACTGCATGTCAGTAAAAAACAAAAAAAAGCTAAATGTATTTCTGCTGAGCTGCATTAACTGAAATGAATTACAGGGACAATTTTTAAAAAAATATTTCTTTATATTTTGTACATTGTCACAGAAGAGCAGCTTTTGTTTTTAATGCTCATTAATTAATCATGTTTTTATTTAAAGAAATAAAAATATAAGTTCAGGAAGTGTGTAAGGACTTAATATACATATTCACTCTAAATTACATTCACACTGCAGCCCATCATGAAATGATCGTGAGCGCTCTGGTGCCTCTTGTGAAACGCCTTCTTTAGAAGCCAACAAAGACATAAAAGAGGAAGAAGTCTGTTGATAACTCGCTTTATTGTTTCTTTAACCAGTCTGAGGGAAATCCACCGTGTCCTTCTTGTCCCCTCTGTATCAAACCCACTCTTTCTTCGCGTCGTCTTCCCCGCTTGTCCCGATTTTCATCCTCTACCACACCCTGTTTGTTTTGGCCGAATAGATCCAGAGACTGAGATGGAGCGATTACAAGCGCAACATTCCTTTGAGTATACAAGACGGTTTATTTCCTTTTAGAAACGTTTGACTTTGTTCTGTCACTCACTCTCTGTGCTTTGTGTTTTTTTTCTCTCTCTTGAAAACTGTTGATGCAGAAGCTTTAAAGGAAAAAGATGAAATAAAGTGAGCGCAGGTTGAAAATCTTTACGAGGGTCTTTAGATCAGAGGAGACATTTTATTATTATTATTATTATTATCTATTATTATTATTATTATTGTAGTTATTTTGCTGCAAGTGATTCCTTACTGTTTAAATTGAAATATAATAATAAGCCCACATTATTTATGCAATATCAGCAGCTGACAGCATTTTTATATTCTGATGGAATTATATATAAAAAAAACTTAATTATGCTGTTATTTTTTTTAATTGTGCTCTTTGTTTGAAAGTTGTGTTTTCCTTTAACCTGTCTTTGTTGTAGAACTTGACCGATGCATGGGAGGAGAAAATGTTGAAATTGTCAGTGCCTGAAAAAGGAGGTTTACTTCGCAATAGTTTCAGTATTTTATTAAAATAATCAAAATTAGCGCGTATATTTAGTACAAAAAAATAGGCTACATTTTCGTGCAAACGGCTCATTTCCAGAAGACTAGAAACGAGATTTTACTGAAAGAAAGGTGAGTAATGTTCCTTTAATATTCATACTTTGCTTGAGCTCACCAGCAACACGGGTGACTTTTTTAGAATCATTGTTGGCTAAAAATCCTATAATAATAAGCTAATAAATGTAAGGTAATCTATATCCTATAATTTAGTAGTGCAGGCTCTATTTTTTTCTTAAAATATATATATACATATATTCAAGGAGCTCTTAGTTCCTCCTCAGAAGCCTTGTCAAATTAAAAGTCGGGCAGAAAATGTTGTCTCATTTAAATTCTCACCTTGAGCTCTCTAGTGACTGGTAATGGTCCGAGAGGAGCTGACGCTTAAAAAAAAATCATCAAGGTCTGTTCTCACTGTACTACCGCCTGAGTTCTGTCATGACCAGCAAATAAGACGACATTATAACGAGAAGAAGAAGAAGAAAAAAAAACAGAAAATAGTGACAATGTTTTTTTTGCAGGCAGAATCATCAGTTAAAGATAGAAAACGCATGCACGCTGCAGCCTTACTTACTCTGTGCGCTGTGCTGAGTCTCCGCTGTTTAATTACAAGCCCTAATTTCCAGCCGCAGATAGTGTCAAAAATCTGCGACTATTTCTCAGAGATTCCCTTTAACAAGTGGAAACTTAGTGTCCTCCTGCACCATTTTATACATGATGAGCCGTCAGTAATGGGATTATTAAACAAAAACGTTTCAGGCGCTGGCGTTAACCTTTTTTAATGCCTAATTAGGTTTTGCAAAGAAATAATTAGATTCTACAGTGCTTACACTGCCTATATTTTCAAATGGCATCTCCAGCAAACACATCATCCTGCGACACTCGTGCCAATAATCTGCGGATATATGCGCCACAGTAGCAGTCAGATATAAGATTTTAAAACATGTTGGGACCAAATAAGGTGCACTTAAAGCTAAAATAATTATCCAACACAGGCTATAGGCCAACCTGCAGGAACATCATAGTCTGGCCGAGTGCGCCCTCTTGTGGTAATCTCCCAGATAGCACTAAACTATCAATAATACAGGAGATCATCTGGATAAAAAGGCATAAATGTTTGATAAGAATTTGATTTTAATGTCTAACAAGGATATCAGAAAACTTACTTGTCTTGCAGCACTGGAACATTAATGATATTTTTAATAACACTTTCTGGTTTCTGCTCTGAAGATGTGGGCGTTGACCTCGGCGCAGGCGCACTGCAGTTTTCCCTTCTCTCGACGCTCAAAATGTACTTGACAGCACAGTAACCGACGTATCTCAACAAGGAGCAAGGTACTTAATAAATGTTTGATTTCTGACTGAAACAAAAACAGGACTCAAGTTTGATTTGGCTGGAAAACGAATAAACAACGTAATATTTCGTTTTAGTTCGTATTTCGTTGGGCTTGCAACTGATTGGTTACTGCCATAGACTGTATAAAACAGGTTACTGCTCAATTATTTTTACACTGTACCGCCTTCAAAATAAGAGTTTCCTACTTCTGTCTTCGTCAGCAGGTTGACAGCTTCATGAAAATATGAAAAAAAGATCAATCTTCAAAGGCGCTGTAGATTGTTTGATCACTGAGAATAATTTCATTATGTTAATGTAAGATTTTTAGGAAGCAGAAGAAAATACATATAGGAATTAGGGCTGTCACATTATATTAATGTGGATTTATTAATTGTAAATAACACATTCAAAATGAAAAGAAATGCATTATTATTATTATTATTATTAATTCTATTATTATTAACTGCTGTAATATGCAGCATCAGGTCAGGCTGTCAAAACCTACATGTATGTGTCAGGTCTAGTCGTTGGCATGCATCTAAAATTCAGCTGAAGCATGTCGTTTTTTGTGTTTGTTTTATGCAAATGTAGCACACATGAATTATCATATTCCATAGATAAACATTGTATGGTAAGAATTTAAAATTATTTTAGCATTGTCTGCACAAAATGCCCAGATTTAGAGGTAAATGCAAAGTTGTGAGTGTCATGATAATTTCAGTGTGAAATACATCAGCTAAATATTCACTGTATAGTCTAGTTTTTGGCCATGTGCATAATAGTAAAGTTGATTTAGCATAAAATATATCTATTTCCAAAGAACAAGCTCAGGTGGTCCTTAACCATATGGATTTGGGGGAGGGGAAGGTTTGAAGTCCAGTGTGTAAGATTTAGGGGATCTATTGTCAGAATATGGCAGAAATGGAATATAATATTCAGCTGAAAATAAGAATGGCTGTATTTTTGTTACCTCAGAGTGCTGCAGGAATGAGTCCTAACACAAGGAAATGAGTTAGCATATTAACACTTTAGGTTCACTCATCACAAAGTTAGTGGGTTTTTTATTTGCCTGAAATCAAGTCTGTGGTTGATACATGCTTTAGAGATTTTCAAGTTTTGTTCTGAATACTTGTGAATTTTGAATTTGCAGACATTTGTTCTAGATATGGCATTTTCATTTTGCACAGGTTTCACTTCTTCTACACGCTTGGAAGGGGAGAGTAAGACAAGGTGTTTGCAATCTGCAAGCACACTGCTAGATATCACTAAGTAGCATCTAGTGACGCCTCCCCCTCCAAGCATAGGAGAACTTACGTGTCTCCTGACACTTAGAAAAAAACAGGAAAGGTTTTCTCTCAAGCCAGTGTTTGGTTTGTCCATCCTGAGCTACTGCAGAAACATGGCGGTTCAGCATGGCAGCCACCATGAAAGAGGACCTGCACCCTCTGTAAATATAAATGGCTCATTCTAAGGTGCCGAAAACACAGTGACTCTTATTTTCAGTGGCTGGTTGCACCTACAGGACTTACGCCTGGCCTTAAGCTAATTTGATCTTCACTTGGCATTCTAAGTCCAACTGAATAGTTGCGTCAGTTTTAGGCTTAAGCCTTCTTCTTGTTTAGACTGGGTGTAAATCTTACGCCTACTCAGGCAGGCGTTAAAGTCAAAATCTAGACAGATTAATACAGATATGTACAGCCTGTAGTCATGGATACCTTGTATTCTGTGACATGAACACTGAATAACATGAGTTATTCAACAGAACCGTGAGGACAATGAGAGCAATGCAGCTGGATAACGAATCATATTCAGTCAGACGTCACATCCATTTGCAGAATTTACAAGAAGTAATTAAAAAATTGTCCTAGACAGCATTTCACAAAGTTTATGAAGTTTATTAATTTTCTCCTTACTCAACAACTCTCAAGTTGTGGTTACTAATTCAACGGTTTAATCTATTTTATCTAAACAACCATTTATGTATTTTGCTATTTCTCTCCAGGTTCTTATTTGTTATTACGCTGGACTGCTTGGTAATCAGTTTTTTGTTGTTCTGTCTGTACAACTCTTGTCATTTTCTTACCTCAAAGCGAGTTGAAATGGCCTTTTCTTTATCTTTGATCCTCCATAATGTTGCTAAGGCTGGGCATAGTTAAGACTAGGCTTAAGTCTGGTTGGTACAACCAATCTGAAGTCCAGTCTAAAGACTGGACCAGGCTTAGTGAAGACCTGTTAGTGCAACCCACTCCAGGTGATTCTAAATTAATGTAGGCTATCTCAATGTGCAGCCATCAGAAATATTTTGTGCAGCCCCCAAACATGACATAAATTGCATGCATTATATTTTAATCATTTCAGCACTTTTACTCTCATTCGCCTTAATACACTTCTTGGCTAAGGCATCAGACTGCCACTTTTAACAACTGTCTGTCAAGTTAGCTGGCAAAGTAGTGCTGCAGGGATTACTTTCTGTCATCAGTGCTAGTGTTGTGTTTCAGTGGACAACTCTGCAGTTTAATGTGGAAGTGAGATGAAAATGCCACCATGTGAAAATGCTGAATGGCTGAGGAGAAAAACAATTGCTTGGTAATCATGGTGTTGATAAATACAGCTAATATTTTATATTAATATTATTTCTGGATGTTGGTCAAAAGTCAGCAGATGTTTGGTATAAAAAAATCTAACGTGCAGATTTAGACTTTATATTAATGACCCATGTCTATTATAAAATGATTAGAACAACACAAAGGAAAATATACATACATATATATGTATATATATATATGTATGTATATACATATGTATATGTATATATATGTATATATATATATATATATATATATATATATATATATACTATCTTGAGTTTTGCTGGAAAACAAATTACTTTTGGAGGTTTTTCCTCACAGAAATCAACGTTGAACCAATTGTGACCATCACATTCATGTTCTGTAGCTCCTGCTGTAGCTGATTTCTGCCAGCAGATGGCACCATTTCCACTGTTTTCTTGCCCACACTGGTTTTGAATGGATGCAATATTTTTATTTTCAGGCAATTATACACTGATGAAAAAATACTTATTAATATTATATTCAATTTCTGCCATGTTCTGCCATTAAATCCTCGTAAATCTGACACACTGGACCTTTAAACTACAAATAATTTTCAGTGTTACCAACATAAAAACAAAGAATTTTCATACCTGGTCTAACAGGGTGAGGCAGTCTTTTTTCTCGTGTCATCAAACTATTGAATGCTCATGATGAGTCTTTCATGTAAAATTAGTGGGTGATGATTTTAAATTGCTTGATTAAATGGTGAGAATTATGATTGTGATGGCATGATGTATAGCAGGTTTTATGCCTTCTCTTAATGTACATTGTTTAATGCAGATCTTCTAAAAAAAATCACTAACAAAATTCACATTTGTAAAATAAATGTTCTATTGTTTCAGAGTGTTCATCAAAAAAGGAGTAGGCTAATTGTTATGATCTTATGTTATTTGTGCCTGGCCCACAGCAGCCTGATGAATTTCTCATGTGCCCCCCCCCCCAGTGAAAAACAATTGCCCACACCTGATCTAGGCCAAATCAGCATCTTAAAAATTCTCCAGAAGAATATATTTCATTTATAATTTTTAAATGGACACTCTTTACTTTTGGTGTAATTGGAAACTTAATTTAACTTAAACTTGAACTTGTATTGTCGAGTTTCAGTTTCAGATGAAAATGGAAAGCATAAATCCTTGAAAAAGGATTTGAATTGTGCTGTTGAGCAATTTTAGATTAGTGAGTCTGTCCATTCACCAAAAGTTTAGGAAGATGTGTAATTCTTGTACGTTGATAGCCTACAAGTTATATAAGAAAATGTAGTTATAGACTGTGGAATTGCCTTAATAACATTATCATAAGGTATTATTTCTGTCTTCCAATAAGTGTATTACAGACCATGTTTCCTTTCTTTAACCAATTTCGTAAAACAAGGATTTATTCCTAAATGCTGTATATCTGCAATTCCAGACTGGAATGGTATGATGACTAAAATTATGATTGTTTATAATTTTCCAATATTGTAATATCTGTTGATGAAACACAGATAATTTGTTAGAGACCTTTTTCTAAGGAGGAGGTTGAAAGCTCCTAGTTTCATATAAATTTGATCGGGGTTATGGACCCTAAGCTGTTTTCATATTTCAAGAGGGATCTTAACCAGTTTGTTTTAATAGTATCGTTAACACACTAAATATCAGTGGCTTCCAGCCCTCCTTCATCATATTCTTTGACCATAAATCTTTTCCTGGTATTAGTTTTTATTTTCCAGAATCAAAAACACTCCGGGACAGCAGAGGGCGGTAATGTTCACTCACCGCTGGTTACCACCGCCGCTCCGCTATGACGTACAGTGTCAAGATGGCGTCGCAGTACTACCAAGAGATGCAAGACAGCTTCAAAAACAACAACAAAAGCCGTGAATTCCCGGCACATACAGCTAAAGTTCATTCAGTGGCGTGGAGCTGTGACGGCAGGAGGCTCGCCTCTGGCTCTTTTGACAAAACAGCCAGCGTTTTTGTCCTCGAGAAAGACCGTTTGGTGAGTCGCTGTGAAATGTTCAGCTAACATGCTAACGTTAGCCATGTTTCAGTGAATGAATGGATCTGCCCGGTCAAACGTTGAACGGCTGCTAACACGTTTACTCAAACAGTTATTGTATATTATAGTCTTATAAACAGTTCTATATACCTCACACCACAAACACGGCGGCTTTTAAGGTCGCTATAGCCATGAAATTTATCCTCCCGAAATATAACGCTAGCTAAAATCTTATGTCAAATAAAATCCCTTTAATTATTAAACCAATGTTACTTCTAAAGTATCTGGACGATATCACCCAAAACTAAATACTGATCTAATACCAAAAACACCAGAGTGATTGGAGATGCAGCTCCACTTGGTGCATAATAAAAGACAGCAAAGACAAGACAACACAACAGATAACAATATTAAAAGTGCAATAAGTCTTCCTGAGAATAAATATATATAAAATATGAGATATTAAACATATATATATATAGATAAAATATATTGCACAGGTATGAAGATCTCATGTGAGACTGATATGGCATGTAATGTGTGGGATGATATAAGGGAGTAGGCTGGAGTTGGTCAGGGCTTATGAATGTGTCGCTCTCAGGAGCTCACAGAATTCAAGAGTGGTACCGTGATAGGTTGCCACCTGTGCAGTAAGTCCATTTTCCTTGCTACTAAATATTCCACGGTCAACTGTTAGTGGTATTATAACAAAGTGGAAGCGATTGGGAACAACAGCAACTCAGCCACAAAGTGGTAGGCCACGTAAAATCACAGAGCGGGGTCAACACATGCTGAGGCGCACAGTGTGCAGAAGTCACCAACTTTCTGCAGAATCAATAGCTACAGACCTCCAAACTTCACGTGGTCTTCAATTTAGCTCAAGAACAGTGCGTAGAGAACTTCATGGATTGGGTTTCCATGGCCGAGCAGCTGCATCCAAGCCTTACATCACCAAGTGCAATGTAAAGCGTCAGCTGCAGTGGTGTAAAGCACGCCGCCACTGGACTCTGGAGCAGTGGAGAGGTGTTCTCTGGAGTGACGAATCGCGCTTCTCTGTCTGGCAATCTGATGGACGAGTCTGGGTTTGGCAGTTGCCAGGAGAACGGTACTTGCCTGACTGCATTGTGCCAAGTGTAAAGTTTGGTGGAGGGGGGATTATGGTGTGGGGTTGTTTTTCAGGGGCTTCGCTTGGCCCCTTAGTTCCAGTGAAACGAATTCTTAATGCTTCAGCATAACAAGACATTTTGGACAATTTCATGCTCCCAACTTTGTGGGAACACTTTGGGGACGGCCCCTTCCGGTTCCAACACGACTGCACACCAGTGCACAAAGCAAGGTCCATAAAGACATGGATGAGTGAGTTTGGTGTGGAGGAACTTGACTGGCCTGCACAGAGTCCTGACCTCAACCTGATAAAACACCTTTGGGATGAATTAGAGCGGAGACTGCGAGCCAAGCCTTCTCGTCCTACATCAGTGCCTGACCTCACAAATACGCTTCTGGAAGAATGGTCAAAAATTCCCATAAACACACTCCTAAATTTTGTGGAAAGCCTTCCCAGAAGAGTTGAAGCTGTCATAGCTGCAAAGGGTGGGCCAACTCCATATTAAACCCTACGGATTAAGAATGGGATGTCATTAAAGTTCATGTGCGTGTAAAGGCAGATGTCCTGATACTTTTGGCAATATTGTGTATATTTGCTTCACTCACCAGTCAAAAAAATCAGTTAAGTGGCCGGTAAAATTTAAACATAGACTAGCCATTTGGCCGGTGGATGAAAAATAGTTTATTTTGGACCCTCAATAGCAGTGCATTTAAAAAGGAAAAAAAAGTTAGTATTTTTTAACATCTGTATACTACTAGCCCTGTATGGATGCGACATGGTTGCTGTTATTGTTGTGCGCCCTGGCTTAGGTTAAAAATTGGCTGACTGGATGCTGCTGGGATGTAGCAGGGTCCAGTTTCAGGGCTCATATATTACATGATGTGGGATTGGTGCATAGACTCACATACTGGCCGATACACAATCCAGCATTTTAGGCTGAATTGGAGACGTTTCTGATATTGCTATCAGACCAACCCTAACTTAATCCGTAAGGCTTAGGGTAGACATCGAAACTAGGCTGATGAATGAATTCCTTAATTAAATTGAGTTTGCTTCTGTCCCCAGGTGAAAGAGAACAACTACAGAGGTCATGGTGACAGCGTGGATCAGCTCTGCTGGCATCCAACCAACCCAGATCTGTTTGTTACAGCATCTGGAGACAAGACCATTCGCATATGGGACGTCCGCACCACCAAATGCATCGCCACTGTCAATACGAAAGGTAGGTCCTTAGCTCATGTGGTGGCTCGGGTTTGATCCACAGGGGCTTTCAAAAGTTTATACCAATTGTAGTTTTTTCATTTTTATGTAAAATAACAAATAGTAAATATGAACTGGAAATTAGACATCCTGTGAAACAGTACAACAATTTGCTTTTATGTATTTAGCAAAATGCATTCTTAAGTAGAGTAGGGCTGGGCTAAAAAAAAACTGATCAATCAATGAATGAGTAATAATAATAATGAATCAATAATGAATCAATTTTCCTTTGCCTGGTCTGATATCGATTCATGAAATCACAAAATCGATCTTTTGATATACAGTACGTCTTTCCACCTGCGGATGTGTGGTGCAGCCTGCTGTTTTAACCCTGTTAGTCTAGTGCGACCAGCCTTTGGTGTGAGATGTCATAGTGCAAGATCTTGTGGTGCAAGATTTTGCTAATTTTAGTGTGTTGAGCAGGTCATGTTTTATGGAAAGTACATGGTTAATGTAAACTAATTTTAGGTCAATTCTTAATGTACACATTAACCTTTTTAATAATGCAACAGGTTAAAGGGTTATTTGTGCAATGATCAGCATTAGTTCTCTTTAAATATCTTTCATATCCAAGCAAAATTGATTTTGTAACTGAAATATCCCCAACCAAATTGATATAGAATGGAATTGAATCGTGAATCAAATCAGAACCTTTTGAATAGAATCAAATCAGTTTGGGAAATCTGAATCAATACCCAGCCCTGTTATTAAGCATTGAAATGAGAAAACAAATCATAAAAATTTGCGTGTTTTCTGTTGGGCCGAATGATTTTGAAAAAACATGTAATTGTGATTATTTTGATTGATTTTGCAATTGTGATGTGATTTGCGATATTAGAGGTAATGATAATTTAATTTTTTTTTTTTTTTTTTAAGTTTTTTGAAAGACATTTTGTCTTTAACAAATATTGCTCCTGTGATTTTGAAAATTGCAGAAAGCCATATTGCGATTTTGATAAAATTTCAATTAATTGTGCAGCCCTAGTTTCCTGTCTTGTTTGACTCTTTTCAAACTGGATGAAGTTGATAAGAGTGGAGCAAGATGTGAGTTGTGATCACCACGAAAGCAGTCATGTAAACAGCAATGTTATGCGAGAACTTCTGTGGAAGTTGGTAAGGCTGCAAACTCGCCATCAGAAGCTTAACAGCAGGACTCCAGACAATAGTTTTCACAGTAACACTCTGAGTTACACCTCCTACAACTGACAGAGCGAGTGAGACACCCTGCTCCCTCCCTGCTGCTCTGTTTCCCTCTGCCCACATGAACAAGATGACAAGTAAACTAATTTATACACTACAAAACCTGCAACCCATACGTCATTTGATCTATTGAGTCTTAAAACCATGATTTCAGGGTATGAAATGGGAAAGATTCTATTCTGTTTGCAAAAGAGAACTGGTTTTGTGGGGAGATTTTTCAAGCTGGTGGTTGACAAGGAAAAGTGTTAAGAAAAATAAATACGTTTGTTAGCATTGTTTGAACCCTCAATTTTTTTTAGGGGAGAACATCAACATCTGCTGGAGCCCTGATGGTCAGACCATTGCTGTTGGTAATAAAGACGATGTTGTGACCTTCATCGATGCCAAGACACATCGCTCCAAGGCAGAGGAGCAGTTCAAGTTCGAGGTGAACGAGATCTCCTGGAACAATGATAACGACATGTTCTTCCTCACAAATGGCAACGGCTGCATCAATATTCTGAGGTAGGAACCAAACAGAGTGAAGCAGGAAAAGCAGGATTTGGCACCAGGCAGTCCTGCAGGCAGTCATGAAAAGCTATCTGAATGCTGTGCTCTCAGTGTTCGCACTCTGACACCTACCAGCTGCAGAGTGAAGCCCCTATCCTCTGAAGGTGTGATATTAGATACTTCTTTTGATTTTCCTGCAGAACTATTCCTGTAAATATTTATTTTTCCACAGGGTCAGTTCTGTTTTTCAAATATTATGGGGTTTGAAGTAACTTTACAATTGAGATCTCAGTTTCCCAGATTAGGGTAAAAGTCACATGACTCACTACTTTTTGGTAATATGTCATCCTGCTTAATAGAGAAGCTGCACTTTTTCTACATGCTGGGCTAGTCTGGCACGAAAGTTGGTGGAGTATGCCATTAAAATAAAGTGCAAAAGGCACCTGCCAGTGGATCATGTGCTCCAAATAATCCAAGGCACATAAGAAAATCATGCATCCACCAGTAATGTTACTAGGTTTGCATCCTGCATCTATGACGCATTCAAGTCCAGAAAAACGCAGTAAAAACGTACTATCAATGCATCCAGGTGACGCAGCTTATTTATTTCCTGAATATACTAAATTATCAACATCGATGTTGAAAACATTAAAATAAACAAAAGAAACCTCGGTGTAAAATAAAAAAACAGGGTTTCCATTTTCTACCAGGACCCCATGTTCATGTTCTGAGACATTTAGATATGCTATTCTTGCTGCAACAAGACCAATCCTTGCCTCACAGATTTTATTTAAGCAATCAAGGATACAAACTTTGTATTGGTAAATAAACACATGGCCACTGTCAAGAATGTTCAGCTTTGATCAATGCTGTATTTACTCATGTTGATAATGACAGAGGATGCGCTGGGTTCAAACTACTACAAAAAAAAAAAAAATCAAATTCAAAACTTTCTTAAAGATCTTGTAAAACAACAATAAATGTGTGTTCTGAGTTTGTTACATCACAGAAAATCATGAGAAAATGAGCAGTTTTCTCTGCTCTGAAATGCTTGGCGTTGTCTACTGTGTTGTCTCAGTGTCAAACACCACCGTTTGAGCCGCCAGAGAACAGAGAAAGGGTGGTATTTTTTGTCTTCTGTGTTGGGTTGTAGGAACTGAAGTGAGCTGAAATGAACTGCTGGGCTGATTTTGACTGAGAGAGTCACTGAAGGTTCACTAGTAACTGAGTGTTAGTGAGGGTGAAGGGGAGTGGTGTCGTTCATGTGTCGGTTTGTGGGGCTTATATAGTGTTGTGGGACCACGGCTCCGGCACGTCATCGAGACATGTTTCAAGTCGGCTCAAAAAATTCTGACCCCAGAGAAAATGAAGAACAGTTTACCGGTCTAACTCCAGAATTCAGTACGACATAGTTTTCAGTGTTTCAACATGTTTTCAGCAACTACGTTCTAACATGTATAATGTGTTTTAGAAGAAAAACTCCCTTTTTCCTTTTCAGGTACTTAAACAAATGCATATATATTTTATGCAAGATGAAATTTTATTTTTTTCCCCCAAAAATCAGTGAAAGGAAACCATTTTAAAAAGAAAAATATTAAATGTTTGTAGTATGTCATGATGATGACAGTTTTTTGTAAATGAAGTTTTTAGATTTAGGATTTTATTTGTTTAAAGCTACAGTAGGTAACAATTATTCAGTCATATTTGCTGGAACTGTCACTATATTCTGATAGTCGGACATTAAATGGGTAATTTAGGACAAAATCCAACTCCTCTGGCTCCACCTACAGCCTGTAATCGTATTTGCCGAAATCCACCGCGACCGAAGATTCTCCACCAGTCAGGTAGAGGGAGCAGGAGGAGCAGCCAATCGCCGCTCCTACACATCGTAGTAAACTGACAAAGTGAAAGTAAAGTCCGCGACTTGGTCGGACATTTCAAAATGATACACACCGTCAGCTCCCTCTTTCACCTCTGTCAACCCCCCTCCTTCCCTCCACACACGCAGACACACACAAGAAGAGTGTGTTTCATGGTGAGAGAGATGTGAGATCGTTTTGGAGTCTCCGGTTGCTATGGAAACGGTACGTCGTCTGTGGGTGCGTTTATGGCTACTTTGTGTGCATGCGCCTGCACGTGTGTGTGTCTGTGTGTGCCAGTGTGTGTGTGGGGTTCTTGGCAGAGGTTCATAAAGAGACCTGATGGAGTATTGTCTTGAAATTTCCGACCAAGTCGCGGAGTTTACTTTCACTTTCATCAACTTACCAACTGGAGCTTTAATTTTCAGATTCATTTTAAACATACATGAATATAACCACAGTTATAGCCATATAACATGAAACAGTTCAACGGCTGAACATTATAATTTGTCAAAAAACACTAAATTTATTTATTTGGGACCCACTAATTGACCACCTGTGGGTCCTGGGGACTTAACTACATTCAAAAGCATTAGTGATCCACTACAGCAACATATCACTTGTGCTCAAGAATTTTAGATCTGCTTGCATGTTTCAGGACAGTCCTTATTTAAGCGGCATCTCATGGGATAGTTTTTGATACAACAAAAGAAAAAACATTTTTACCCTATAATCAATCCAAGTTAAACAAGCATGAACTGAAACACGTTTTTATTTTGGACCCATCTCCACACAACACTGGTTATTGGGTTTTCCACAAATTCTTATTCACTGTTGCCTCACACTTTATCGCTCACCTGTATATGACACATTTGTCATTCTTATTCATGTAAGTGTAGAAGGTAGAGATAAAACAAACTTCACCTGGTGTCAAGAATCGGTTAGCTTTACCATTAGTGTAGAAGTCTGTAGTTGTGTGGTGCAGAGCTGATATGAACAGTGTGTTTGTTTGCAGTTATCCTGAGCTGAAACCCATTCAGTCCATCAACGCGCACCCGTCCAACTGCATCTGCATCAAGTTTGACCCCACAGGGAAATACTTTGCCACAGGAAGTGCCGACGCTCTGGTCAGTCTGTGGGACGTGGAGGAACTGGTGTGTGTCCGCTGTTTCTCCAGGTCAGTCCCTGTTTGTTTTATCTGCTTTGTGTTTAAAATGGCATATATGGATTAATAGGTATTTATCATGACATGAAAATATGACTTGTCCCACTTTATTTAAGTATGACTTGACCCTGAAAGAATATCTGTCTCAATCTATTCCCTTTTTATTGATCATGGATTTCTTTTCATTGTTGCTGGTGCCGTAGGCTGGATTGGCCTGTAAGGACACTGAGCTTCAGCCACGATGGCAAGATGTTGGCCTCAGCCTCTGAGGATCACTTCATAGACATCGCAGAAGTGGAGACAGGTCAGTGCAAACTGTGGCTCTTTGTCTGATGTGTCTGAAACTTGCAACAGGTAGTTTTTTGTTTGTTTTTTTTCAACAGGTGGTTATTGGATAATAAGACCTCAACAGAATTGCATTTTTTAAAACATGCAGTCTTTTTGATTTGAACAAACATTACTGAGGCAGATTTTTTATATATTTTTTTTTAATTCATACATTTGTAACATTTTAAATGAAAAATCCTCCTTGTATACTTTTAAGTCTCTCGTCCACTGGGTTTCTCCTGGTTTCCTGAATGTCACTGCAAAATGGCAGCTCTAGGAAGAATACCTGTTAAAGGGATAGTTCACACAAACATGAAAATTCAGTCATTATCTACTCACCCTTATGCCAATTGAAGGTCCAGTTTAGTTTTCAAGTCCACAAAACACTGCTGGAGTTTCACAGGAAAACAGTGTTGCAAAATCTCCTAAACAACGGAAGTGAATGGTGAGCAGTTTTCAAACATAAAAAAACAACAGAATAAAAACATAAAATGCCTCCATACTGATCCTGGTGTAATCCAAGTCTCCTGAAGTCCATTAAAATCTGAGGAAGGCTTTTACAAAGTCATGCTTCACGTCTGTGCAACAACAGTTAGAAAACTCTTTGAGACCTGTAATTTCCAGAAAATACTGTTGTTTTAAATCCCAAAACCAAGTGGAAGGAGAAATTGAATTGTTGTCATCAATAGCTGCCTTTTAAAGGGTAACTTGAGTATTTTTCTTATTGATCTGGACCCTATGTTCACATGTTTTGCGTCTAGATGACTAATGCAGACGATTTTTAAGTTGATCCAGTGTTTAGGGACACAGGCACTTGCACACCATCATCAGCGTGTCCACATGAAGTGCTTGTTTCTGCCCCTGACAGGCTCAGATCGTAAGGTTGTAAGTGTCTGACAACATTGTGGAAAAGATCACTTATAGAGAGAGACATTTTTTAAAGAGTTTTGTTAAACCAGAAATGTCTGATTTATCACTCTTGCAAAGCCACCAGACTTCATTTATAGACAATAATTTTATCCTCATGAACACAATTCATTTAAATTTGACAGAAACAAAATAAAACTCTCTAAAAACATCTTGGTTCATCTTTCCACGGTTCCAACAATCATCGGTTGATCAAAATAAACTCTTAATTCACTGCATTAGATGTGAAAATATTCTGGATACTGTTGCATACTGTTTCTCCTTGCTGCTTCTCTGATGTCCAGCCTCTCTCCTTTGTTCTACTGATATTTTGACATCACACATCATCACAATACTGTAAATTAAGAGTCTATTTCGACCAAATCAGAGTTGATGATTGTTTGAACTATTGTTGAAAGACTACCAAGGACGTTTTGATGAGTTTTATCTTATTTCTGTCCAGTTTGGTGAGAGCAATAAAACTGTGTCTTGGTAAACAAAAAGGATCTTAGTCTTTATCAAAAAGGTCTGTACCTGTAGGGATCCTTTCCATAATGCTGTCAGACACTTCGAATAACAATCTGCACCAGTCAGCAGCAAAACATGAACTTCTAAGTGGACGACATACTTGGGCGAAATAGCCCCTGAAGATTATGTTGGGCCTGTTTTGCAAATAACCAGCTGCAGCAGTCTTTCTAAATACTGGACCAATTTCAAAAATTGGTGTCAATAGTCACTTAGACACAAAAACATGGGAAAATAGGTTGTAAGATGTTCAAGATCATACTTGCAGCTGATGTTTTAAATCACTGAACCAAGTGGATCAAATAATGGATTCACCATCATCAATAGCTGCCTTTTAACTGTGCTGAGATGGTTGATTTTTGTTTTTGCTTTAAAAGAATCTGACCTGTATTTATCACTTTCTCGACTGTTGATTGTGTGTAGGGGAGAAGCTGTGGGAGGTGCAGTGCGATTCTCCAACCTTCACTGTCGCCTGGCACCCCAAGAGGCCACTGCTGGCCTACGCCTGCGACGACAAGGAGGGCAAATACGACAACAACCGGGAGGCGGGAACCGTCAAACTGTTCGGCCTTCCCAATGACTCCTGAGACAGATCAGCTTTGAGGTTTTCCTGCTCAAATTGTGATGATCGGTCAGAGCAGAGGAGAGGGCAAAGTAAAAGAAGCATCACAAGGAAACAAACAAAAAAGAAATCCTGCACAGCTGCTGCTTTGCATTTTGGCAGCAGCTTGTAAAGCCACAGTAACCTTTAGCCACCAGCAGATGGTGCAGCTGTCCTGAGTTTCCTTTAAAACGGCTGGCTTCATTCCGTTTTTTATACCCACATTAAAACTCCCAGTGCTGTAATATATTGTTTTTATGTAAAATATGCATTCTTTTTTGATATTAAAATTGATCAGTTTATAAATTTTGTGTGTCTTGAGCTCTTACTAATGAATTATTAATTATGATGTTTGTTAAATGTTAATTAATGAAATTATCTGAGGTTGGTATCCAGATGTTTGATTGCAATGAGGTCTGGTTCTTGACCAAAATAAATTGTTTCAGTCTAATGTAGAAAATCAAACAACACACATATATTAATGTTTCCTGCTATGAAATTTGGGTGGCAGTCTTAAATGGTCAAATTCAAATGGAAATATTTACATTTATGGCATCTCTTTGAGACTGTGTTGCCTTTAAGCAGAGCTGTAGAAGGAAGCTCATGCAATTTTTATGTTGAAGGACCAGCAGAGAGTCTGAGCAGGAAAATATTTAATTACTATGGACCTTGATCCATCCCTGCCTGCCTGCCTGCCTGCCTGCAACCTGCATGTTGTATAATAAAAGGAGGGGTGGGGGGAGATGAAATACACATACACACCAACGCACAACCCTGTAGCCCATCATTCACACACGTGTTTGCACCCAGAAAACACTCCCACTCCTGCCTCTGCACACGAGCCAAACAACAGATTGATGTATTAGTTTTATTATGAGTACTTGTTAAATATTAAATACAGTTCAGCAATAATATAATGGGGAGCTCCTCCCTCACTGCAGCTATAGAAAATCATTTCATTCATGTAACTTGTGTGTGTGTTTCAGTTTTTATGTAAACTAATGTTTCTCTGCTGATGAGTGAAAACAAGGGATCTGAAGGTTCTGCAGTCAGGTTAAGTAGATTAACTCTGGTTTTTGTGCTGTGCTTTAGTGTTAATATTACAGGAGACTTTCTGCTGGAGTTCATAGTTACTTTTCAGCAGCAAAAATATAACTACTGTCTTTCTTTGTTCTAGTCTTTCTTTCATCTCAGAGCAAAGTAGTGATCATCACCAACAGATAGTGTTGAATATCTGAGAACGCAGACACGGTTCTCAGACTCTTGATGACTGAGTGCCAGCAATTAAGGTCTACACAGAAAAACCCCCAAAAACATGTTGTAGGTTTTGTGATTGGTTTGATGAGGGCATTTAATATAAAATTAATGAGTACAAAATTCACCTTTGCAGATGAGGTAGATGACTATTTCTGTCCAAGGTCTGACTAATTAAGAGTTTATGCATTTTTCCTGAAACATTTTCTCCTCAACCATACAGCGTTTTGTTTGTTTGTTTTTGTTTCTCTTCCATTTCACTTCCACATGAAGCTGCTGAGTTATGAACCAAAATACAGCACAAGCATTCATGAGAGTATAATTAATTAACATGACACTTGGGAAATGCCACCACTTGCCATGCAACCAATACGAGAACTGATTCCAAATTAAAAAATCCATCCCAAAATTACAAGTCCAAAGAAATCATGAAGAAATTTTAATTTAAATTCTGCGTATTGTTTCCTACACAAATTTCACTCAGGTTTGTTTCACATTAAGCCATGTACTTCAAACAACTACCGTGACGTGGCTATCTGCCAGCATGTATAGACATGCGAGTTGAATGCATGCATGCCTTCCCGAGTCTTGTGATGTATGTTCAGACTCTCGGCAATCAAAGCATCAGGCTACAATTAATTTTCAATGGATGTCGGCAACATGGAGCATGAAAACACTGATCTCACTTGCATGTCAGGCATGAGACACTAACCTAAACTATTTTCAGTGCTCTGATAATGCAGTGACACGTCAACCAATCATATATCTTTGTTTCACCGCTTCAGCTTCCTGTTTCCCCACAGTTCCTTTGCTGCATAAAAAACAAACTTGCTATCAGCCAGTTTTTCAGTTTTATTTAACCCAAACCTTTTTTTCTTACTGTGACATCAACAAAAATTGCAGCTTGACAATCCATGTTTACCGACTCAAACACAACCGCTTACTGACGTCAATGAGTGCTTAGCAGCACTTTACAGGCAACTCAGCGTTGATGGAGCTTGCCACATTTAGCTGGTTTGTAGCTATGTCACTGGCAATAAGAATATGTGGTAATATTCACCCCAATTTAGCAAATGCTGTGCCACAAAACTCATTACAAGGACAGGATACCCTCTGTCCCTAAAGTGAAGTAGACTCAAAAACCCCCAACTATTCAACAAACTAGAATAGAGACCACGGTCTTTACAGATATCTAGCTAGTGTTCACTTTGCTCAGTGTTTCTGCTGGTCACATTTATCTGTGGTAATTATTGTATCACACAATTCTGCTGTGAAGAATGCAGGACGACACTCAGTGAATCAGAATCGAGCATCGTTGGGAACCGAAATCAGAATCAGAATAATTAAAATCTAAATGATACCCAACCTTGTTGTTGGGGGACACAGTTTGATGCAGTAGCTGAGTTGTGTAATTAATGTGGGCTATTGGAAGCTGCAGAAAATGTTTCCAAGGGCTGCCTTTGGCCTGCGGGCCACACTTTGATAATCCCTCTGTCTAAAACAACCAGCACCTGACAGTGGGCATGTCTGTCTGTCTAACCCGTTTTCTCTTGACCACTTCATCTTCCTTAGTCGTGACAGCCGTGCCCAGCGTGAGCCCGGTACGAGGCACTCAGCCTGGTCTGGTGACAGGTGGCTGTTCCCTCTCCAGGGCCTCAGACCAGCAGGCTGCAGGATGTTTGGCCTCGCAGCTTCCTGTAATCTTAGGAGGGGTGTCATGAAGCACTCCTCAGTCCCTCCTTTAATTAATTTTAATTTGGTTCCACCCTATGAGAGCTGTACTGTCCAAGAAAACAAAAGTGCTCAAAACCTTCCTGTGAGATGAAGGTTCTCGCTGACTCATGTATTAGTCACTGCATGAAAGTCTTCCAGATTTTTTTTTTTTTAACTATTTGTGGCAAGAAGTTAGTGTTTTCACTGTTTGAACATACCCAGAAATGTGGGGAAGAAAGTGTTGAGCTATTTATTTTTATGAAACCCAGTGGGAATCTGTGGATGGCCATGGGTGTTGGTGTAAAATATATATTGTGTGTTTGATTTTGGGTGCCAACATGCAAATCAGTTGAGTCAAGCACCTGGTATTCAATTTAGCATCGTGGCCTGATGTTCCTGGATGGCCCTTGAGCGTGTCATCCCATCAGTCTCCCTGCTGATCCCAGCTGTTGTTTATTGTCGCTGAGACATTGTGAAGAGGTCGGTCAATATGCATGGATGTGATTGCCAGAGAGCATTTTGGGATAATAAATCAAATATAGCTGCCTGCAGGGTCTCCTTCATCTGCCCGTCTCATTGTGTAAGCAGTAAGGTCCATCTTATTTGACTTTTAATGATCTGATCTACATGGTGCAACCTCACCGCTCCACTTACCGCTGGTCTATAAATCACTTCTATTTTGGCACTTTGATGTGGCAGTAAAGCTCAGTGCATAGAGCAGCAGCATCTAAATTACGGAAGCCCTGAGAGACAAGTGGGAAAAAAATTCTTATGCTCTATTTTCTGAGTCTAATCTAAATTGTTTTCTCTCCTGAGTTTATGGACTTAAGAACAGGTGAAGAAAAAGTTTTGCCAGTGATGCACATTTTGGCCACAAGAGGCTGAAGAACACCACTGGTCTCATATTCTGATCAAGACTAAAAGCATTCAGCACCGATTAAAGGGATCAATTGACCTATGGCAAGCCCCCCCTCAAATGCGATGAGCCAATCACAGTGCGCATAGCCAACCCAATACACTCAGGACATTCTCTGCTTGCACGTCCATTGAAATGTTTTTGCAGTTAGTCAGTTTTCGTTCATTTTTATGTGTTTTTTTCTGACATTTTAAGTTTAAAATGGTCAGGGTACGCATGGGGTACATGCAACTCTGACACTATGAGAGGCTGGGCGACGGGGTGTATTTTTTACCCTTTCCCAAGCCACATCTCAACCGAGATAAGTGTCTGCTTTGGATAAAGTTATGCGGTCGACCACAACACCAACTAAACGTGGATAAAATTAATAAGGATGTCTACATCTGTTCTAAGGTAAGAGTTCAACATATTGTCACTCTGCTGGAAAGAAATATAAAGTTATCTTTAACATCTCTAACGTTAGCTAACGTTAGCCTAACGTTAGCCTAACGTTAGCTGACTTGTACAGGACAGCTGATCTCTCCCCGCAGCAGGTCCAATAGTGGAACAGACCAATAATATGGGAGCAGTAACCCGGTTCCCTATGGATTCAATCCCAATGATGTGTCAGATCAGTGACATGGAACTTGTTAGTGTATATTAACAGATATTTAGCAAAGCCTAGTATATTACTAAACTCTGCTTTAGCAGAAGAAAAATCTAGCTATGCTAACATGGAGCTTTAAGCTAGGTTTAGATTAAAAAAAAAAGCTAGTAGCAATAACATGCCTATTTTACAAGTCACGTCAAGTTAGGTTCATTAATTGAAGGTAAATCACATTTCTTACCCTGCAGTGCATGAACAATGCTGATCCTCTATCTTGTTGTCTGAGATGGTGATGGCAACGAGATGCGTTTATCACGTTTACACTGTGACCTGTAAAATTTTTGCCTGGAGCTGAAGCTTTTCATCGACCTTCTCAACAATAAAATTATTAATATAACCCTCCAATGCATAGTTAAGGCCCTTTTGGTGACTTCGAGATGATATATAATCTTTCTGTCTCCAAAAATCATCAGTTGCCTCCTGTGAAATATCTCCTACTGTGACACTTGCCATAGCGCCTGTCACAGAATGTTGACAGTTTGTCCAAGTGAGTGGAGGGGGCGGGGCTTAGTCATAGGTCAACTGGATTATTTGATGAGGTTCTTATCCATAGCCAGTGTATTAGTTACAGTTGGTGCTAGTTGGCATGCCCCCAGTTTAGAGAAGCAGAGAGGAGTACCAGCACATAAGCTAAGCAATGAATTGCAGAGGACAGGTTCAGCAATACTAAGGAATAACTGTTTTAGTTTGCTGTTTCAGTTTAAATTAAAGCAGAATGTCTGCTGAATGAGTAGGTGTCTGTTTATGAGTTGAAATAAATCATTAATTATCATTTAGAAGGCACAGGTGTTTATAATGGTTAAATTGAGCGATACTGTATGTCAGTGGAGTGTGGCAGGCAATAACACAGACAGCCACTGAACTCCATCTCCAGAGTGTGTGTTTTCAGAGCAGTGGGCTTTTCCTTTCAGAACAACGGGCATTGCTTTATACAGTCAAGAGCTAGCAGCAGTAGGCTAGCTACTCCCATGTTCTTCGAGGTAAAATGATTGATTTTGCCTATAGAGTTTGGTTAGTTTCAAGGGACTGACATTTTGTTCATTACGGTGTGCCTGTCACAAAAGGCTGTCTGATTTATCGCTTTTGTCAAAGCCACCAAACTCCATTTACAGAAACAGTAATTTTATCTTTGTAAAATACACTTTGTTCATTCAGAAGGCAAAGCTCTCGATATATCAGTCAATCTTCAGTCCTGTTCTCACCTATGGTCATGAAGGGTGAGCTGTGGCCAAAAGAACAAGATCGCAGAGACAAGCAGCTGAAATGGGTTTTCTCAGGAGGGTGGCTGGCATCTCCCTAAGGAACAGGGTGAGAGGCCCAGTCATCCGTGAGGGACCAGAGTAGTCCTTGGTTGAGCCTCCGACTAGCTGTCTCCATCCACAGGTCAACAGCTTGCTTTGGGTCAAATGTCTCGGTGGTCTGCTTTGACAGGTGAATGTGCATCAGGGCTGAGAGACGAGCATGTGACAGACGAGATCTGTACTTGGTTTTAATTATGTTGAGATGTGAGAATCCCCTCTCACAAGCTGCACCGCTTAAAGGCAGTGTAAGAGACAGCTTAACCACCTTGTTGATGTTGGAGTAAGCATCTGGGTTACTTGTATTTACTATTTGGACCAAGTCATACATAGAAGAGGCTCCCAGGCGTTTTCCTGCCTGCTTTAAGCGCATCCATTCTGTCACAGTGTTGTCTTTGTCAAGTTGCAAGGTGGCCTCATATTTCTTGAGAATGCTGCAAACTGTTGTGTTTCCAAAACTGTAGAGGTCTTGCATTTCCTGAGGCCATGTTGAAGGATCAAATACTAAGAAATGATCACATGACTTGAGGGAGTCATATCTGATTTCAAACTCTTCAATTAACCCCCTGAGTAAGTTTGTCTTGTCTGTGTCAGCATCAGCATTAGAAACAGTGTGTGCCCTGTGGCCTTCACCATCAAGCAGAAGTGTGAACTGTCCAATGGCCACCATGAGTTCATCCTTACATTCTCCAATGGTCAGCTTTTCCTTCTGAAACCTAATGGATGTGGTCTTCAAAATGTTGCCAATGTCAAGCATGTTTGACAGAAAGCACTGAAAACACTCTGTGCAGATATGCTGCAAGTCACTGTTATTACTCGTAACCAGTTGCATTTTAATGGCTGGCAATAGTCTTGATATTTTTAACAGTGTTTCATGCCTCTGTGCAGACCATCTGATATTATGAAACTTACCCAGTTTCACAAAGGAGATCCCATTTTCTTCACACAGCTTCTTCAGTGCAGCAGTTTTTTTTGCTCCACCTTTTTGTAAATAAAACTGCAGCAGCTTGACCACAGGGCGATTAAATGTCTCACAGTAAGGAACATTGTGATCAGCTGATTTTGCGCAATTCCCTAGTCTGTGTGCGGTGCACAGAATGTGCACAAGGGAGTCTCCAACCGCAGCAAGTTGCCGGAGTTTTGGTACAACGCCGTTGTACATACCGACGTTGACAGCAGCCCCGTCTGTGCACACAGCGACCAACTTTGTTGTCCAGTCATCCAAGCCTGTGTCCTGGAAAAGTCTCGCAAGTCCGTCTGTTATGGCCTGCGCGGTTCGGTCAGCACCCAGTTCAATCAGTCCAAGAAAGTCCGAGGTAAACTCTCCGTTGCTGGACACAGACACAATGTAAACGATTTCCTGCTCAGTTTTTGTGATGTCCTCAGATCCATTAAAAAGCAGCCCCCAAAATTCAACAGACTGCAACTTGGCTCATAACTCCCCGCTGATGGTGTGAGCGATGCTCTGCATGATCTGTGTCCCCCTTCACGTGAATGATATGCACCTCCGACATTTACTCCTAGCCGCTTCAGTAAAGGAACATCCTCAGAATTGGAAGACATGGGACGTGCGTGTTTAGCTTTATGGAAGGTGAGGAGAAAAATATTAAACAGAGCTTGCTGCTGTTCTTCATTCAGCTTGTCTCGCCATCTGGTAAGTGGGCGACTGGACATTTCCTCTTGGCTAGCTTGTTTGTTAGCAATGGCTTGCGCCACATTTGTGTGCTCTTTGCTCTTTTCATGTTTGTCAAATAAAGGATGGTTGAAATTCTTTGAGCCTTTATAAAACGCACCTGTTTTGTCTGCTAGATGTGGATGTGAGCGGCAAATCTTGCACCACATTTCAGTGCGCTCATCGTTAGCTTCAAGCCACTCCACATCTTGGAGCCACTTTTCCGAAAAAAGTCTTTTCTTCGGCTCTGGCTCCAGTTGGCGTTTCTTTGTAGGTGGCGAAATGCCAAAGAAGCTGCTTAATGTCTGCTGCTTTTTGGACATCTCTGACAGTAGTTGACAAGCAACATGTGTAAGGTTAGATGAGATGATCGGTCAATACACAAAGGCACGTAGTAACACAAGTGGCATTACGCATTCCTGATTTTTGTCGCGCATGCGTACCTGCGTATCAGTTATGTGCTCCCCTGATTATATCTCCACCACGGCCTGGGAACACCTCAGGATCCCCGAGTCAGAGTTTGTTAATGTGGCTGGGGAAAGGGAGGTTTGGGAACCCCTGCTGGAACTGCTACCTACACGACCCAACTTGGGATAAGCAGTTGAAGATGGATGGATGGGTGGATGGATGGATCAAACAAAACATTTTTGGTGAGTTTTACTTTGTTTCTGTGGAATTTGAATGAGGTATGTTATACAATGATAAAACTACCGTTTCTGTAGTGTCAAAACAAGCACTTTCAGTGGACGTACATTGAAGTTTTGCAATTTTGCAGTTGATGGTTGCAGCGGTCTCAATACTGGACCAGTTTCAAAAAATCGCTGTCCACATTAGTCACTTAGACACAAAAGCATGGGAAAAATAGGATCCAGGTCAAAGAAACTTACCCTTTAATGAAAGGATCTGGATACTTGTGCAATCTAACACATCCTTTCAATATTGATCTCTTCCTAATGTGCTTTACATGTCAAAGATGTGGGAAGTGAATCAGTGTCAGATATGAGCAGGTTTCACACTGATCAATATTCTCATTCATTGAACATCAGCTTTTCCCAAGGTGATCGTCCTCTGATTCATCTGAGGGAGCTCAGATGTGCCCAGGCATGCTGATCAATCCATTCAGATACTAATGCTTTCAGACAAGGTACATGTGTGTATATATGTGTGTGTGTGTGTGTGTGTGTGTGTGGGTTTGCATGAGTGTATCAGTGATGTGGAATTTGTCTATTTACTTCTATGTGTGTGTGCGCGTGTGTGTTAAGGAAGGCCAGCTGCGTGCAGAGAGATAATCAGACCCACCCGTCCATTTGCTTCAGTCAAAACGAATTAGTCTCTGGATCTGTTAAAGGGCATTTCGGCCATTCTGGATAATTGCTGCGTTGCATTGACCAGAAGCTTCCTGATTGATTTTTGGAGTTTTGGTGAGATGAGATTGTTTGATGCTCGGTCACTCTCTCTCACACTCTGTTTGTGACTAAATGTGCTTTATTTCAGCTTGAGAGGAGAAAACCAACACAACCAAATGCAATTTATAACTTAAAAAAAATGGAGACATTCATCTCATGTTGTTTGATTTGAAATGTAATACGTTTTCCTGCAAGGAAGAGTCTCCACCAAGCACGGCATTTCACGGCTGCAAGCCCCACCAGCAGCGTTTCAGAAGCATTTCAACAGGGGAGTGTTTTGCCTGCCACTGATACATGTCATTAACAGTGACAGAAAGTGTGTTATTTTCAGTACCTGTGACAAAATAAAAAATTAAAGTACAAAACATTGAACTGGTTCATCAAGACATATGTTTATGACATTTGCATGGAGGACTCCTATGATCAGTGGAACTCTCAAGAAGCTACAGTGATTGGTCAAATAGGCAAAAAAGATGCGGCAGTTGCACAAAGGTGGTGCAGAATTCATGGAGATTGGTTGAATTTGCATTAGTTGCAGTTTCTTGGAGAGACTGACTATGGATCAGTATCCCATAAAACCCCACTTCAAAAAATCTGAAAGGAGTGTAACTATATGCATATCACATTTAGGTGAAAGGCCGAATAACAGTGCATTGATCCCAGCTTGATCTCCACTGGGTTCAAATGTTTAAAATTACCGCACCCTTATCTATATAGGCTGATCTATACCAGCAACTGGGATTCCAGACCACATGTGTACGAGCAAATAGTTTTTGTAAAGCAGCGTGTAGAATGATCATCAGTACAAAGTGGCAACAAGGATGTTGATTACACATTAATTTAACTGTAAATAAACACAGTATAACTGTTGTAATCTGGCATCCTGCCTGTCTCTGATATACAGAATCTTTTTTTCTCAGCTCCTAGTAGGAGAAGGGTTACAGAAACTCCAGGAAATCAGAGATGCACAAGATTAACATTTCCACCCTTTTCTCCACTGTGAAATCATGGCTGCCTGAATTATCAGGTGTGTATTCAAGCCTAAAAACCCCACACCTCATATTCAGAGCTCTTTAAAGTTCTGTTTTTATCTTTGCAGTGAGTCAATTCAAGCCTCATTATTTTTGTGTGTGTGCACATTTGCAGCATTACTTCATATGAAACAAAACTGGTTGTTGAATTTAATCATCTTTATTCTAACAAATAGCTTCCTATATAACTGATGACCAGATTCATGACTGAAGATACAGAACACATCAAGCTGAAAGTGGATCTGAGCGGCCTCATCTACATTTCACACAGGCCTTCCTTCGTGAAGCAGTTATTGGTTGGAGAGTTAATTGCTGTCTCCAGATTAAAATGATTGATTTTTTGAAATGGGATCTGTGGTGAATCAAAGACGTGCAAGGATGGTATTTCAGGTTTTTTTTTTTAAACGCTTTTCTTTTCATTCCCTTTTACATTCATGTGAAAAACCTGTACCCTAAAATGACTGAACTCTGCAGCCTTCTGCCTTGTGCATCCATTTATAGACAGAAAGAGCTCCAGAACCATAAAACTGACTCCTTATGAAGTGAATTACGTCTGCAGTATTAAAATCTTTACTGTGAAACTGTTATCCACCAAAATATGAAAGCTAACATTTGACAGCCAATAAACTCCATGAGGGAGAAAAAGATGATATTAAAACATGTTATAGTAATATGTGTTGGCGTATACGTATGTTATTCATTTGAACAAACTTTTTTATAGGCAGCGTTTTATGTACATGTGATCCTTTTTCTTAATTCAAGTTGTACTATTTGTTTTTTAGTAATAGTTTTTATAATTATTCAATATATATATCATAGATATAAATAAAGGCTATCAGCTGATATATTGATATCAGAATTTTTTCACTCCCTAATATCAGTATTAGCATCAACCCAAAGTTGGTGCACTGGCAACTGCAGTGTGGCGTGAGAAGTGTTTTCCTCAAAGCAGGGCTGCACGATATGGTAAAAAATTCATATTGTAATTATTTGACTGACATTGCGATATGATTAGTGGAAATTAACATTTTTGCATCACAATTTTCATTTTTACTGAGCAAAAACCCTATCAAAATCATGATGATGTGATATTTGTTGGTGTCTGTACCAAACAAACTTGTTTTCTTTCATTTTGAAGTTTTTTTTTTAGGCCAGAGCATCACTGCAGCACTACAGTACTTCATTATAATGCTGTTTTCTCATACTTTTTCTGTTTCAAAAAAAAATTGTGATTTGGAACTCTCATCTGGACTCTTAAATCAATTAGCAGATGATCTTTAGTAGGCATAGATTTATTTGTTGTAATATTAAATTGAAGTAAAATGATTATGGCAACACTTGTTACATTATAATGTCATTTAAGAGCCTTTACAAGTGATCAATAGATGTGTGCACTGCAGCAAAAGACAGCTTACAACTTACCATGTACCTTAGCAGCTCTTCCTTAAGGGCAACTGCACGATAAGGTGTATTGAAACTGGGAAATGCAGCCCAGTTCTGTTGTTCAGGTGTAGACAGAAGAGAGCATGTTGCTTACTCTACTCTTTCCTGAATAAATGGAGGTAGAGAAGAGACATAAAAACACACGTGTCACATTTCTCTCGGCCTGGATAAACTGTAGGAAGCAGCATGTGTGTGCTCAGCAGACCCTCCCTGGTTAAATACAGGCAACAGCTGCAGGTTCACCGGGCTCTAAGAGTTTATCACGACAACAATACAAGACATTCAGGTTTCTAATTTGCGGTTTTGACCTCGAGGAATAAGCAGCGAGGACGCAGATTACTGCTTTAACTAGAAGTGCCGGAGTCAGGACTTTTCTTTCTGGAGAGGCAGTGAACTGCTGACAGCGGGAACGCTCGACTGGCTGAGCCAAACACCCCGGATAAAGACAAGAAGCACGAGGACACACCACACACACATTAACACACACACACACACACACACACACACAAGCAGAGGAGAGAGCTGTAGAAAGTAAAGAAAGGGAGGATGATGGAAGGAGGGAGGAAAAGTGTGGACAGCAGCATCCATCTTGTGGACAGTAGACATTAGATTTTTATTCCTGCCTCTCAGCCAACTGATTCAAAACCGACACTGGTTGTGTACTTTTTGTCATTCAGTCAGTAAACTGATTCGAATCAAAGCTGTTTTGAAGATCATCAAGTAAAGTCAATTTTATTTATAAAGCACCAAATCACAAGAGAAGTTATCTCAGCATTTTTCATATAGAGCAGCTCTACACTGCACACTTTTTAATACTATTTACAGAAAACCAAGTTTCCACCAAGAGCAAGCTCTAATGTGACTGTGGAGAGGAAGGACGTGAAAATGAAAATTATCTACTCACCCTCAAGCCGATTGAAGGTTGGGTTTATTTTGTTAGTAACAAAACACTGCTGGAGTTTCACAGGAAAACAGTGCTGCAGAATCCCCCACACAATGGAAGTGAAAAAATTAAGATAAAATGCCTCCATCCAAGACAATCAAGTCTCCTAAAATCCCAACATGTCACTTGCACACTGTCACAACGCACACACACACACACACACACACACAGAGACCTGGCTTTGTCATGGTCGGCCATCTGCTGAGACCATGTAAGAGAAAGAGATAACAGAGATGACAATGAAAATGCTGTTGGATTTGGAGTACTCGCTGTACAGAAGAACTGAAACATGGGTAATATAGAAATGTACACAGCCAAGATATTCTGCATCATGCATGAGTGTAATCTGTCATCATTCTTTATTTAAGCGAGTAATAGTTTAGTCCAGCCATTCACAAACTTAAGACTGTCACGACCCAATTTGAAATCTGAAAATATTCTGCAGTCCAACCAAACCTTTAATCACAACTTTCATCAGCATTATTAGTTCTGGTTATTAGTTCTGATCAATTTTTCTGAAGCAATCATAAATTAAGTTTCCTGGTAATTTCAAACTTATGAAATTCAAGTGTTTTATTTATCTTTCAGGCCTACCTGCAGGGCCTTCACGACTCACCAGCAGACTGCAGCCCACAATTTAGAAATCACTGGTTTAGTCTATGAAAAAAAAAAGAGTATTGTGGAAAAATGTCTTCAAGTTGCCTTTTATTTATTTAACTTTCATTTAAATAGACAGGTCTATTGAGAAACAATTGTCATTTACAGTGACGACCTGGCCAAGAGGCAGGAGGCTTTTGTCTAATCAATAGTCCCAGATTGGAGAAGCTGTAATCAGAGAATATTTATTAATATTTATTTTTAATCACACTGTTCGTGTTGCTCTTTGGATCTTGATGACAATGATCAGTCCACCACTTTAGTCCAGACTGAAAACTCAACAGATTGTCATTAAAATTGATACACACAGTCCAAGTGTTTGATCATGTCCTGACTTTTCCTCTAGAGCCTCCAGAAAGTGACATTTTTAGGTTTTTATGATCATTTTTGTTGAACTGATTGACATAAATGTTGGTACAAACAAGACAAAAAAAAGATGAAACTTACCCCCAGTGAAGCATTTTTTCACTAGAGGTCATGATAATGAATTGGCAGCTGTGTGTGCACAGTGCATGTAGTATTTCGTTTTTTATTTTAAAATTATAATTGCAAACATTAAAAAAAGAACTGCTAAAACATTAGCAAGCAAATAGCACTGGGCAGGTCAGCATGATGATGTTAGCATTTAGCTCAAAGAGTCACAAGAACAACCTCACAGAGCTGCTGGCTGGTTTTCTGGCTTTGAAAGTTTTGACTGAAGCTTCATCTTTTCATCATAGGTGGTGAAGTGATGTTCGCCGTGTGTGGACATACTCATGTTTTGCTTGAAGTGCCACCATTTTCTTTGTTTTGTATTTTTAGAATTTACTTCTAGAATCAGACTCCCCTCAGAGATTCAAGATTTATCAACAAGAAATCCCTACTTTCACCTGATTGTGTTTTCCCTCATACTCAACAAATTTTACAAGCTGTTTACTGCGACCACTGACCTTCGTCTTCCTCCTGTTTTACTGCTGTAATGAGAGAGAGATGCTGCAGCAATTCATCTTATCTTTTCTTCTCTGAACTATTTCCAACAAATAAAGCAACTAACAACATTGATGGATCATTTAGCGAAGCAGGAGCGATGGCTCGTTCACCGATGATAAACTGGGCTCCTCTCTGTGACTAATGGACTAATCAGAGCTGTTACACAGCACAGCAGAGGAAGAGGAGGAGGAAGCGGACCAAAAATAGTGAACACAAATATAGAAGCTGCTTAGTGAACCTGTCCAGGAGCAGATGTTAGAGAAAAGTCAAGCTGATACTGGAGTTTTAATGCAGGCTGTGACGCATTCTGGGTCTTTAAAATCCTCTTCCTCTCTCTTTGTTCTTCATTATTTTGTGATGAAGGGTGGTAATTACTGTCCCATGAGCTCATTTTCTTTGTGATACGTTACCCAGAATGCCAGCTTAGCTGACCCACCTTGGTAACCAGTCTCAGTAAACAAAATATATCCCAATAAAGGGTGCTTCTGTCTACTCAGATTCCTTTTCAAACTCACTAAGCCACATATTGTTGCACATGGGACAAAGGTCCTCATAAGGACACATAAACATCAGAACAGCAGGTCAAAGCATTAAAGGGATAGTTCAGATTATTTGAAGTGGGGTTTTATGAGGCACTTATCACGTGTATTTTGTCCTACAAAGCAAAAAGGCAGTAACTTAATTTTTTGTCAAGAATTAGTTCTAATCATGTTTGTGACATTAAAGACATGTGGACAAATATCTTCTCTCAAATATGTTTTATTTTGGAGAAAATAGGGGGTCAAAATTACAGTAACTGCAAAAAGCCGTAGAGAAACCACAGCAAACCACTGTAACTTCAGTAACTGTATTCTAACATGTAAAGTATCTGCAAGAAAATGAAGAAATATGTCAGTTATATGCATTATACTACTATATATAATAACAGGATAGAAAAATATTAAAATAAGACTCATACCTCTCAGACTCACCGCTACAACTCTGATCCAAGGTGTGAAAATGCATTACATCAAAACTAAGCCATCAGTGTCATATTTTATCAGAAAAGGTTTGATGGCATTTAATTTTTTTGTTGTTGTTGTTGCAGTATATTGCCTTTTATATTTAAAATTCCTATTTTATTTTATTAGAGTATAAATATCAGTGGCTTCAAATGCTCAGAAACAAATTAAAATAATTAGATTTGAAAAATACTTTGGAACATCACAAGCATAGCCTACTGTAATATAATAATAAACATTGTAAATAAATTATGATAATAACAATAATGTGAAGAATAACAGTAAAAGGTGAAATTTAATTTAACATCATTATCAGACTGAGGATTTGATCATATTTGTCATTATTCAGCTTTTTAAAGCTAAAGTCATCAGATAAAATGGAAGTTACTGCCTTTTGCTTTAGTATGACCCAATATTTTTTTTGGTAAACTCTGCAAAGGCAGAATACAGGAACTTCCAAATAAGGTCAAAGGTCAAATCAGAGGTCAGGATTAGTATGTAGAAATAATAACCTGATATAAAGCTATAAAATTGCCACAAAATTGCCACATTATCTACCTGCAACTATTTTGGCTCAACAACAAGAAAACATTCAGGTCATTTTTCTCAGTTCTGCACTCTGGGAGGTTAGTTCCCGTTTCCTGTCTACAGCAGAATTACCTGCAGTAGATGGCGGTTGGCACTCCCTCAGTTTGGCAAGCAGAGAGGTGCATCAGTAGAAAAGCTAAGCAATGCACTGCTGTGGATGGGGTCAGAAAGAATTTTAAAAAATGTCCAACTAAAAAAAAATCTATATCAGTTTAAGTTTTACCTTGCATTAGAGTGTCTTTTCTGTCAGGAAACTGCCATTATATAAGCCAGATACTGGTCTCTCAAAATCAACCAAACTCCATAAGCGAAATCAGTCATTTCACCTCGCAGAACACAGTAGTTGTTGGTCTAAAGCTGGCAATACTAACCCACCACATTTTCCCTGATTTTCTCCCAATTTTCATAATTTTTTCCCCGTTTGTTATCACAACCTCTTTCTGGCACTGTACAGCATGTGTAAGCTTTATGACTCTAAAAGTCAGACAATAATATAGCTACACCACATGTTGTTTTGTGATGTGGAAGACTGGAAGAGAGCTGCTCATGCCTGCTGTACCCAGTTCACCTTTATACATCCACGATCGTGCCTCATCCATCCTTAGTAAGCTGGAGAGATAAATGGTGAGAAAATTTCAGATGTCCTGGAAAAAGAATTCCTTTCTTACATAAAGTTTTAAAGGAAATGGGCGCATATTTTTCCAGGAGCAGTCTGACTAACACCCATAGAAAAGCACTTGTCAAATATCCATTTTTCTGTGTTATTTTCTGTTGTCAGATATGAAACTGAATCATGCAAAGCTAAATTCAGTGTTCCCTTTGAGTTTTACAGCTAATAAATGTCAAGCATAGGTCACCTCCAGGGATCTGTTTGCCAAAAAATGTGCACACATTATTTCGTTATTTTCATTATTATTATTGTGTGACTCTGGTTAAGTCAAATTATCCTTTTAAAACACTGAAGTCACACAATAATGCAAACAAAGTGAGGCAGCGGTGGTCCAGCAACTCCTGTGTTCGGCAGGGTAAAATTAGGGATTTTGCCTATGGAGTTTGGTTGGTTTGGACAGAGAGATATCAGGCCTATATAATGGTGATTTGATGTTGGAAAAGAATGTCTGACAGCAAAGTAAAGTAGTGAAAATATTCTAAATACAGCGTACACTTAAACAGATATTGATTTTTATTTATGTTCTAGGTCGAAAATGTTCATGTGGCTAAAATACAGTTTGTTGCTGAGCCTGTCCGCAACAGTTCTTTGCTTAGCTTCTGTGAAGTGCTCCTCTCTGCTTCTCCAAACTGGTAGCGTACCAACAGCTATTGTGCTGTAGCTGATACACTGACTCTTGATAAGTAACTCATACAACCCATGCACACATCCCTTTAACTTTGTGACGCTGTGGAGTGACACACTGTTAATTTAAATGGTAGATGTGCAGTGTGAAAACAGCATTAAGTGTCCTCTGGGCTGCATGTGAACAGATGGAGCATGAACATTTGAAAACACACAGTATTATCTGAGTATGAATTATTCACTGTGATCCAACTTGATGTGTTTTTCTGGGCGACATCTGGTCCACGCCGCCGCTGTTTGTGTTTCTGTGGGACAAAATGATCTGCAGGCTGGAGGAAAAGAAAAACCTTTCTCACCCTCAGAGACATGATGAGATTTTCTTCAAGAGTAATTTTATTTATATCAAATATTAGCTGCAGTTACATGAGCCAATATTTCTCCCGAATGTCTTCAATCCGATTTACAACTTGACAAATGTGTTTACATGAGCATTACAAAAAGGTCGCAGAGGGCGTCCTCCTACCCACGTGGAATACATGGCAATATTCTTGGTTTACTGCTTTAGTTTTGTACTAAAGCAACAGTTTCATGTGAAAACCGCTGGCAGTTAACAAAAGGTCAGATTTCTGTACCATCGTCCTGAAAATATCACTTGTTCACAGAGAGACCAAGTTTTGAACATTGATAGGTAAAAAGCATTTTGTTGTTTGGCAAGCAAACCTATAAGAGAAATGAAAATAAATGTGAAAGGAAAGGTTGTTTTCTGCATTACAAGTTTTTAACTGATCACAGGTAGAGGTCAGCAAAGGTCACTCTTTAAAAGGAAAAATTCTGTAATATATTTATTATATTAAATCATAAAATGATCTTGATGTTGTAAGAGATTCAGGAAAAAATGTTAAATTGAAACATTTGCTTCTTCAACAATGCTATGGACAGTACGTTCCCTTTGAAATTTCCATTTCTGGTCAGAACAACTGTATTTCTTTGCCTATTTCCTGTTCTTTAGAGTTCAAATTAATGCTGAATGTTTGCCAAATGAGTTAGTATCTGTTTAAGAGTTGTAATAAATCATTAATAATCTTTTAGAAGGAGCACTGATTCAACTCTAAATCCAGTATATAATGTCAGAACAGTGGGCTGTTTTCAGAATAACGTGCTTCACTTTAGGACTCATCATTGCTTGTCAGTGTCAAAATTAAATGTTGGACTCATCTTGCACTCCTGTTCAGATCGTATATCAAATAGGTTATCAACCCATTTAACTCTTTCCCTGCCAGCATTTTTTTTAAAAAAGTTGCCAGCCATCACCAGCATTTTTTGACATAATTCACTGATTTTCCAGCCCCCACAGAATATTCAGTTCTATGAATATGTTAACATGGAATATATCAAAAGAAAGAACAAATCTTATTGTTTCAGACACAAAAAATGTTTTGTTCTAGCTTCATTCATTCTTTTTTTTATAAAAAAGATTGGTTGGTTGCATCAAAAAATCTACTTTTCAGACAAAAAAACTTTTCAGAGAAAACAGCGTTTTTGTGAAAGAGACATTTCTAAGCAGAATATTGACTTCACGTTTTTATTTTTGTTTTTTATCACATATTACGCGTGTGATATCACAGTCACCAGTGTGGCTAATATTAGCTCGTGTCAACTCTGCCTATGCTGCCCGCCTGAAAGCCGGGGGCCGGGGGCTGGAGTGCTCTCTGCCCCGGCTGCAGCTTGAGTCCCAGTGTGAGCAGCCTCGCTGTGTCCTGACTGCCTTGCTCTGTACCTGGTCACCCTGCGGATCTGCCACTGTGCACTGATGTTTACCAGATAACACAATCTTCTTCTACTGATGCTAAATTCCAGTGGTTCTCCTCTTCTTCGAGTGACAGATGATGCATCACAGTGTTTTCTACCGCCTGGCAGTGAAATTAGCAATTGACAGGATATCTCGTCATCTTGTCAACAGTGGGGAAAGAGTTCATGTATGTATGTAAAAGTATCATGTTTACGGCTCCAGTTCACTACTTGGACTACTGAATTCATTTCTAAACACTGGGTCTTACATATCTCTACTTTAAAAGTCCATTAGGCTAAAATATGTAGATTTTTTCCTATTTGAGATTTATTACTGTATCCGTCAGTGTTATAAAACAGATGTGTTCAGGTCCAGATTCAGTAACAACAAATCTGAAAATAAATCCATGTCTGACTTTTCTTTCTATCTGTGATAATATATAGAGCTTCTTCTTGGTAATCTCACTGAGACCGAGGCTCAGCCTGTGGACAGTTCAGACCTTAAGACCAAACGCACACTGGACACTAACGGACCCAAATCACATTAATTAGCCTTTTGTCTGGCAGGATATTGCTATTTAAAGGCATCATGGCTTAATGCAATTGCATCCTCATGCCTCATGTTTTTGTCATGTAACAGCCTACAGCCGCCTCGTGCGTGTCAGATTGAAAACATATAGTGCGATGTTCACTTCAATGTTCTTCTGCTGCCTTTTCAGCCCACTGAGTTTGGTGTGTGTTGGTGGTGTGTGTGTGTGTGTGTGTGTGTTGTGTGGTGTTGTGTTGTGTGTGTGTCAGGATGTACACTTTCAGACAATTCTTTAGTGGAGATTAAATGAAGCAGCTTTTTCCCTTATAGGAATAAATTAATACATAATGTTTGTTTCAGAAGAGATATTGTTTTAGTGTGAGATAATCTCCATTCAAGGATAACATTCAGTCTATTAAATGAATGAATATGTCATCTATAATATGTTAAGAAAATAACAAAAGAAAATTCAGCATCTGGAGGTTTTTCTGGGTCGAAAGTGAGAAAATGCCAGAGAAATAAGTTATATTTCTCCTCTTCAATGTAATTTATCTTCTTGTCTGTTTTCTGATTGAGCGGATAAAGTTGACTTTGATCATCACTCAAAACTCCAAACCCGTCGTGTCAGTTGTGAGGCAGAAACTCCTCCTCAGCAGCAGCTGTGCTGTGATCGCCTTCCTGCGCCCGGTAACATTATATATGCGCGCTGATTCACTGGATAATATGGAGCTAATCTCGCGCTGCATTCTATTACTGATTGAATTTTCTAAAGCTTTTATCAGAGGCACAGCAGGTCGTTTCTTCAGACTCTATAAAACACCAGGCTGTTATTCCACGTAGTGTTTGGTTTTATAGTCTGTCTGAAGTTCATTAAAGAAATGAAGGGGAATGGGACATGTCTAATCCCCCAAAAAGATCCAGTTCATCTGCCACTGCCAAATAGTGTCAGGCAAAGATACAGTTACAGTCTCCCATTTTGAGTCTGACGACATTTCTCCCCCTTTGCCTGGTTTCGGAGTGACTATTGAGCGCAGCTCCCAGGGGGACGGAGAGGATGTGTCCACCCCAACTTCTATAAAACATGAAGATGTTCCCCTGCCACATACATATAATTGACACATAAACACTATTTGAAGGTTTTGGACTGATGCAAAGTACTGGAAGTTAACAAGCTGCCATTGCTGCAGTAGCGTCTCCCTACAGTATGAGCGTGAATTAATGCAAGCTGTCATAAGAAGTTTACAGTTTTCTACTTTTAATGTGACGTTACTTTTGACAACAATGTATAGGAAGTCAGGAAGAACCTGTGCAGTGCAGCTGCTCCAACAGTCCTGTCTAATTTTAACTTTAAAAAAAAAAAACAGAATGCAAAAAACACAAAGCTTTACTTGATGAAAAGTGCTGCTGTCTGAGAGCAGAGACTCTACAGAGATTCACTAAGTGAACAGAGGACCACCATGTGTCAGAATGGATCAAAAATATTAACAGAAAGGAACTTTGTTCAAGAAAATCTTGAATACCTGATGAAAAATGTGAATTCATATGTATTTTTTTATTGAAGCTTCTAGCGGAGTTTCAGGAGCAGGACCACACCTCAACCGCGCCTCTTCTGGCATAAATACCCACGTAACCTTCTCCTCCTCTTCCGCTCTCGTATTATGCACCCTCCCCCTGCCCTTTCTTTCTGCTCTATTCTTCCTTTCCTTCCTTCTCTCCGTAGGTTCCTGAGGGGGTCGTTGTGCCCGGGTGCTACAGCGGATTTCCATCCGAAGCTTCCCCAAAACGTAGCCAACATACAAAGTTAATCAAGATCTAACTCCATCCACGTGTTTCAGTCTGTTAATAAAACACTTAAACGTCCTATGGTTAATGGCGTGGTCCTTGCTAGTGAATATATATTACACAGAACTTCATCACTTAAATGTGGTGGAGGTGTTCCGTTTCTTCTCTTTTTCTCTTCTCTTTCTTCTTTTTCTATTATTTCTGGCTGTTGTCACAACCAATGTCTAACTACAGTGTAACATTTGAAGAACATTAATATCGCTGTCCTAAAAGGAATCTTCATCAGTTACTGAGGGCCGCTGTCTAATGTCGTCAATCCAAATATCCATGTTGTCACTGTCAGCGGGCAACAGCAGACATGGTGTCTGGAAGGGAACCAGATCTCGCGAGAGTGGACATTTTAACTGAAAGTCTTGCAGACTTGGGTTTACCTTCTAGACACAACTAGCAAACACCAAGAGTGATGTGTTAAAATTGACTCATGATGTGTGCCTGTAGATCATAGCGAATCAGAAAAGAGTCTTACCATAAAACACCTGCTTTTAGAATAGAGTTTTGTTTATCAGTCTGCCTGCCGGGATCTGAGGGTATTTTAACGTTAATAATTCACATAAATTTTGCTGACCTGCCTTCTAATAATGAACCAGGGCTGAATGTCACCACTGTCCCTCCCTTGAGTTTTAATAAGATTTGCACCCAGTCACTACATTCACACAGTTGTACAAACTGTAGTGAGAGGAGTATGACTTTAAAATGTGTATGCTGTTAACAGCTCATCTGTCATCATCCATTAGAGAAAAAAGAAAAAGATGCTGACAGTAGGAATGATAACATTACTCTGCTGTGTTCCTTTGTTGTGTTTGTCTAGTGGTCATTAAAACACTCTTTATCATCATTTGATGCAAGTGTTAAACTTGCAGCAGCTGCTCTTTGCATGGGTGCTTTCACAAATGCTTCATTGGTCTGGAGTTTGGGACTCTCCAGTTTGATCCAAGACGAAATTACAGGTGTGAAACCTCAGTCCAAGTTTTTTTTTTGTTTTGTCTTTTTTTTTTTCCTAGTGTTGTAACATAATTTTTGGGGCGGTTCAGACTTCTGGACAAATTACAGAAAGTTCTGGCAGGCCATCCAGAACCAGAAAAAGCTAAAACAAAGGAACCAGCAAAATGAGCCATGTGCCAAATGAGATCATGGTGAGTCAAAAGTTGAGCATGGTTCAACTTTTCATTGTGTACATGAAAAAATTGCAGTCTTACAATACATATATGTGTGTGTGTCTGTTGTGTGTGTGTTATATATATATATATATATATATATATATATATTGCGCAGTCAATCAAGTGTAAAGGCGTTCAGTAAAGAGCTGGGTCTTCAGTCTTCTCTTAAAGACTAAGAGGGACTCTGAACTTGGTTTGGTAGCTCGTTCCACCATCAGGGCACCACAGACTGGCAGAGTCTAGCAAGCAACTTTGGGTCCTGTTGTGGTAGTTGAATCAGGTGTCTTTCATTGGCAGAGCGCAGTGAACAGGAGGGAGGGTAGACCTGGATGAGGAAGTTCAGGTAGGTGGGGGCAGTTTTAGTTCCTGTTTTGTAGACGGGTGTCAGGGGTTTGTATTTGATGTGGGCAGCAACTGGGAGCCAGTGGAGTGATCTGAACAGCAGAGTCATCTGTGCTGTTTTTGGCTGATTGAAAACCAGTGTGCCGCTGCATTCTGGATCATCTGTAGAGGTTTGAATGCCAGTAAGGAGTTGCACTAGTCAATGCGCGATATTATGAGAGCCTGTTTGTGAGACTGAAACATCCTGCTGATGTCAGACTGTACAACCAGCACTGCTCCCAGTACACCACATACTCACCATATACTGTCCAAAACTGACATTTGGTCTGCAGCACCATGTACACCAGTTGTTCAGTATTAGTACTTATTTTCAGGCGTAATGTCACTTCATACTGTGCAATAGTTCACGCAGGTGAATTTTTTATTTCAATGTGCAATATTCAATACCTCACTCAGGTGTATTAACATCAGTGTGCAAAATCAACATTTCACTCAGGTGAATTGTAATTTCATTGTGCAATAATCAGGTTTAATATCATCATTCTATGCGCAACATGAATATCCTCTCCATGCAATGGTGTAAACTCAACTCCTGAGTCTGCTTATACACTTTCTATTTTTATATTTCCTCTGTTTAAATTGTTCATATTTTTAATATATTTTTTATATGTCCGCTTGCTTATGTTTTTATATTTTATTTTTATATTTTTATTGATGCTTTTTTATATTTTTGCTTTCCACTTTGTTGCTGTAACACTGAAAATTTACCTGTTCTGGGACTAATAAAGGAATATCTCATCTTATATCACTAATAGTGGAGCTTTCTCGGATTGAAACATTTTAAATCAGCTGAATTTGATGTAATAACTTATCTCGACTGCAAAAAGTGAGGCACCTTCTTTACGCGAGACCATCAAGACATTTAAATCACAAAAATGTGGACTTTAAGCACCACACCAGTAATGAGAGTGTAATAAAATATTAAGTTTTCAATATGCAATATGCATGCCTCAAGATGATGAAGAAAGAGAAAACTGTAACTAAATGAGCAGCAGCAGCAGCTGAAAGCACAGCGAGCCGATCTGAAGGCCATTAGCAGCTTCTTCATCACATTTACACTGATCTCACAACGGCAACATTAAGCCTTTTAATCCAGCCAATAATCAGACCTGTCTGCATCTTTCATAAGGGAAGAGGTTTCTCCATAGTGGAAGTGGGCGTGTAATTCTGTGTAAGTAATCTCTCCCCGACCCCACAGGATGGATCTTGTGGCGAGGCGAGAGCAGTGACGTGAGCACCATAACAAAGATTTGTATCGTCAAGGGGCAAAAATGGCTGCCGGCCACGGGAGAACATTACTGATGATGGGTGGGACTACAGGAACTACTTTACATTCAGTTTATGATGTTGTGTCCTGTACATTTGGATGCATTCTATGGTTTGTTTGTTTTTTATGTCTTTTAGTAACCAGGAATAGATGACTAAAATACTAACTGTAGCAATATGACTGAACTTTTAGCTTGGGAAATGGCTTCGTACCTTTGTGGTGTATGAGAGAGGGCTCCTATATGCCTGTGCTCTTTATTTCATTAAATACAAGCTTTTAGTCCTTCAGGTAAACAGGACCATTAAGTGTCTATATAGATGTTCCATTAATTAGCCACAATGCAACCAATGCATCCTCATACCTGCATGACCAAATAGGTAGGGCTGGTCCCTAATACACTTTTTAGGCTCCAGAACGTTGGTGATAATCAACAGTGAATATTCAAAGGTTAGTCTGCGGAGCGGGCAGCCTCGCACTCAGCCACACTCTTCTCTGTTCAGTTCAGGTCTGTACTGAAGAGTGCCATTCAGGACTCACTGCTGTGAGTGAGAGCAATGTCAGACACCCAAATAATTCCACATTTTAACAGTACAATGAAAAACTGTTTGCCTTTATTGATGTCCTATAGTGACACGTGTGGGTCGACCAACAGCCCATGGGAAGCGGGTTTGGTCAACCTACTAGAAAATATTACCAGTTCAGCCAGGCGGGTCAAGTGACAAAGCAGCATTCCAAAGTTAGTAATAACATACAAAAACACTGGATGCAATAGTCCACCATCCGCCTTCTCTCTGTCAGTCTCTCAAAAACACACACTGGCTACGATGGTGCTGTGCATCCCAACAACAGCTCAGGTGATCAGTGCTCAAAGTGCGTTGAGATATGATTAATCCTTGAACTCTATTCTTTTTCTACACAGTGCAGCCAAACTCTAGGTTAAAGATGAGAGCACAGACCTGCACACATATGCTATTATTTTGTTAAAATTCATCATTTAGATGTTTGTGTATTTGTGCACAGACAGGTTTACATTTAAGTTGACTGAAAGCCTGGTGCATCTCAGATGCATTGCGTCTGTATGAAACACCAAGTGGTGCTACAATGAGAACAGACTGTAGGTCGGCAAAACTTTGTTTAGTTTACTTCAGTTCTAGAGCTGCAAGTTGAAGACTCTTGGATTTGAGTTACACTGTCAATGATGACTTGATAACATTTTTGATTACATCTTTAAAATGTGGCAATTTTAAAATGATGAAACTTTTTTCATGATAACCAATGCTCCATTAACTCCTGAAAAGCGTCTCTGATGTACGAGGCTCCACAAGACAAGAACCCTAAACAAAAAAGAATTTTATTTTCATTGAAATTGTTTTCAGATGTTTAAAAAGAAAAAAAAAAATCTGTGTCAAAGTTGTGTGGCTGTGTCCATTTTTTTTGGTATAAGGTGCAATATTTTCAATCTTTGATTTTAAAGTAGTCCAACAGTATTCAGATTGGATTACATTTTTTTTGTAATCTAATGGATTACATTACTAATTACAAAAATGGCAATTGTGTTTAGTAACTGACAACATTTCAGAGTAATCTGACCCAACCCCAGTTATACTGTTTATAACTGAGACACAGCAACAGAGCCAGGAGACATTTTTGGAGATTCTATAAAAAGAAACAACGATAAACAATGTTATGAAAAACATCAAGCAAGTGCCATCATGGGACTGCATATTTTTAAGAATGAGACAGTTCACTTAAATCTTAATTGTTCATCTACATGGATTTACATTTGTGAAAACTGCATATTCCTCCTGCGCCTTCATTTTTTGTGCTCTCATCATAGACTTGCTTTTGGTTTTGTTCACTTGGAGCAGAATGTGATGTTGTTGTCTCAGTGTTTGCTTATATTCAGATGATTTGACCATGTTGTTGGCGTGAGCAGCGGGCAGCACCTGTCCTGTCTGTTTGCATAGTGCCTCTGAGTGTGTTTGCTCACTGATAAATGAGACTTGTAATGACGCTTCAACAATGAGTGCATTAGTGTTACACCCGGCTTCACATCAGCAGCCTCCAGCAACACCGGCTGCTCCGACAGCTGATGACACCTGAATGCAGCAGCAGCGGAGTGGAAGCCCCGCCTCTTCTCTTAGCTCACATCTGTTCCTCCAGTTGCAGTAACTTTCTCTAAAACTGTTTCCAAATTTCTGAGTCAAGTTAATTTGCTTTTTTTGGTCCAAATCTACTGCTTCTCTGAACAGTGATCATTCAACAACTACAACTCCCATGAGGCTTTTCCAGTCTGGGGTGATTTAATGATGTGTGTCCACCTGATCCATATGTTTATTTACAAGAGGAAGAGGCCCTAATTAGTATGGATGCCATGAAAGGTATCTTGTTACCTTCTGATGGGTGCTGCTGATGTTTACTATCTACACAGACAGGAAACAAATTAAGTTCAAAATTTTGGAAGGTAAATTATCTTAAATTATTTTTAATTCAGTTTTCCTTTCCACTATGTTTCTCTTGTGTTGTTCTTTAACATAAGTAGAAGTTTAATAAATAGTGAAACTGGGGCATTCATGAGTGATCCCCACAATATTTTGTATCTTGTGAGGGGTCTGCAAGACAACAGAACCTCTGGCTTAGCTTAGAATAGAGACTGAAAGATATAAGTTCTGAACAAAATTTCATCATTTTGGTGGTCTGGTGGCTCAGTTGATGGAGAGTTTGCCCCATGTGCTGAGGCTGTGGGTCCTCTGTAGTAGTCGTGGGTTCAGCTCCTACCTGCGGCCCTTTGCTGCGTGTCGTTCTTCCACTCTCTCTCCCCCTTTCCTGTCATATCTTCAGCTGACCTATTGATTAAAGGCATAAAAGCCCCAAATCATATTGAAAAAATGAAATAAAATTTCATCATTTCATTATTCTGAAAGAAATATAATGTCAATTTTAACTATTTCATCAATTACCCAAACCTCATGCAAAGTTAAAATACCTGCTTTTCTGTCAATGCTACAGCCAATATGTTTTACTTTGAAATTTCCATTCCAATGTCTGTTCATTTTTGCCCATTTCATATTTATTCACTTTACATAGAGTTAAAAAATTAATGCTGAATGTTCACCAAATGAGTAAGTGTCTGTTTATGAGTCCTAAGAAATCATTAATAATCTTTTAGAAGGAACAGAGGTTTATAATGGTTAATTTGAGCAATATGTTAATGGAGTCTGGCAGGCAGTGAGATAGACAGTCACTGAACTCAAAGTCCAGAGTGAGTATTTTGGGAGCAGTGACAGTTATAAACAGCTGATCAACTTACAGTGTATCACTTGTCGTTGCTTAGTATATATGGAATGGCTCCAACTTGCTACTTGGATTGTAGTAGTCATTTTTGATTGTTAGCGTTTTACATATTGCTGCCACTGTATACGTCTCCACCATCTTTCATCTTTCATAACTAGACATCAGTGACGCTAACACTCGAAGTACTTCAGAAGGAAATGGTATAATTAGACACTGTAAGATTTCTTTTGCACAAACTGCATTCTCAATTAAAGGCACAACCCTCTGGAATTCCCCACTTGCCAGCTGAAAGCAGATTCAAGATATTAACATTTTTTTCTATAACAGTCAAATTCTGGTTAAAACTTGGCCAGAACTGTAATCATGACACTAACCAGTTATTGAGTTCTTGCCATAAATGTTTTGTTTTTTTGTTCTGTTTTGTTTGAAAGTTTGTATTTTTGTTAGTGTGTTTGCTGATCTTGCATGATTTTAATATTTCAAACTGTAACATGTAATTTTAATGATTGCGCGAACTATCAGTGCCCATCAGGGGACTGGTGTTTGGAGTTAGCTTCATCTATATACACATGCAGATACTGTCAGTGTTTCTCTGTACTGGTCTTTTACAAATAAACTAGTTAATTAAACAAAATAAAGAAAAGTAAATAGTTAAACTGTATCTTGTTTATCTCATCTTTAAACAGAAATGTAAAAATGACAAGTTGTATCATGTTGTGACCTGCAGCAAAGCAATTTATCATTTAAGAGCGATAGGAGTAAGTAAAGAGTAAGAGTAATTAATAAATCTTGTTTTGGACATGAGGTAATTCTGCTGTTGCTGAGACCACAGGAATATCTTCAGTAAAAATATATATGTTTTGCTTTTAATTGGATTTCAACCTTTGTAGGCTCACTTTTATTTTATGCTTTTAATGCAGGCACACTGAGGGAGATACTAGCTGAAACTTCCATGTATTATCCCTTGTCTGTACTGAATAATGACAAAACTTAAAATGCCTCTATACTGCTCGTCTGGTGAAATCCAAGTCTCCTAAAGACCCAACATGCCAATTTGACTTAAAAAAATTATTTCCACATGTTTTTAGCCTGAATCTTCACTGTAGATCTTTAGCTTGGAGCCACGTTCATGTACACATGCACACTGTCTGAACTGTGGTTGTGTGTGTGGTGAGACGCAAATGGCATGTTGGGGCTTTAGGAGACTTGGATTACACCAGACAAGCAGTATGGAGGCATTTTATGTTTTCTTCATTATTTTTTCATCATTTCAGCATTAATATCTCCATCCTAAAAGGAACCTTCACCAGCTACTGAGGGACACTGTTTAACACTGTCACAGATAATTATCTGTGCTGTCACTATTATCAAGCAACAGCAGACAAGATTTTGCCAGAAACCATGAAAAGTCTTGCAAGAGTCTAACAAATTTGGGTTTCCCTTGAGACCCAACCAGCAGACACAGAGAGTGACGGACACAGTCTGCCACCACAGCAATGGCGGCGCTGCGAGATGGCAGAACACACAAAGTTGTCACCGGATTTGTATGTACTCTCTGGAGTCAGCTTGGTGAGGACGCAGTCCACACACATGCAGCTGATCGCTTAAAGTGATATAGATACTGATGGAGTACTTTATTTGATACCTTTTTGGAAAGGTTCTTTATGAACAACGCTTGTGGTGATTGGCTGTGAGCAAAACTATAAATAGCAACTTTTTTCAAGATCTGGGTATCAAAAGCAGGCTGTTGAATGCAGGTATCGTTTTGTTAATACTCTGGTATTAAGTACTGATACCCAGCCCTCATGGACTACATATTAAATAGATGGAAATCCTGTTTAACATATGATCTATGTTTGAAGTGATTTGTTTTCCCCCCCGCCCCTCCTCCCCAGACTTGGGGATGCTCAGGCAAGCAGCAGGAAGACTGCAGGAGCTCTACAGGAGAGCAATATTAATGCTAAATTGAAAATTGAGAATAATGAGTGACGACGAGTCCTCCACTGTAAGTTGATCAGCTGTCAGTTGACCATCAATCTGAAGTTAAGCCCGCTGTCCAGAAAACGAAGGCCCACTGCTCTGAAAATACACACTGGAGTTCAATAACTGACTGTGTCACTGCTGCTAGACTTCATTAATGTATTGCTCAGTTTAACCATTATAACCATCTCCTCCTTCTTAAAGATTATTAATGCTTTCTTATGGCTCATAAACAGACACTAACTCATGCGATGAACTCTAAGTAATGTGAAACAGGCAAACAAAAAAGTTATTCCAGCCTGGAATATAAATTTCAAACTGGGCCACCAAAGCTGTAGCGTTGTTGTCAGAGAATCGAGTAATTCAACTTAACGTTTCCTTAATCTCTGATGACATATTGTGGTCATTTTATAATTTATTACAGTAAATATTACTCATCTCTCTGTTAAATGTTTCTTCATTTACTGTGAAGGAGCTGTCCAAGCACCTTTAGACCTGATACTGGTTTGAAGTGGTTTCACACCATCACTGGATGTTTTTTAAAGCATATTTCTATTTAGAAATGTAAAAATGCTTCATAAAGACGTGTTGTGTCTGTTTTTGTTGTTGTGAATCTGTCGCCATATGCTTTCTTGCCTTCTCTTCTGTCTTGGAGGAACAGAGTGGAGGCTGTGAGGTAATAGTGCGCAGGAGGGGGTGGTGGTGGAGACACACACGCAGACACACACATAAACAGAGAGAGAGGGAGAGGGAGTGAGAGTGAGAGAGAGGGGATATAGGACAGGCATCAAACGGAGGTTTGGCTGCAGACTGGTCTGGTCGGGATCCCTTTCGCCGCCTCGGTCGCTTCACACGCAGCAGGTCAGTGAAACCAAACGCGCCGTGCGCCAAAATATCACAGAAACCGTGTTGGGAAGGGGCGGCAGGGGATGCTGGTTATTATTTTAGTGTTGTTTGTGAGTTCCTTTGGCTGGGTCTGAATTGCATATGTGCAGCAGCACGGACGATTTCAGCGGCGTGAAGATGGAGAGTGCGAGAGAGGGTGCGCACAGGTTTTAGGCGTGAACTGCTGGTGTGTGTCTGCCTGTGCGAGCGCTTGTGCAGATAAACAGATCCAGACGGGCTGCAGGTATCCGGCAGCTTCACCTGGCTGGATGTTCTCATGCAACAACGCGGAAACGGCGGAGAGGAGCCGCTTTGTGTGCAGAAAAACGCGGTTTGATGTTTCAGTTTTGTTTAGTTGAACATGAAGGCGTGCTGCGGATGATACCCCCCCTCCCTACGCTCCATCTCTCCCCGCCTCCTGCTCGGTGTTACATATCTTCTCCCCCAGGTGAAGGTGCCTCTTTCAGCGCCATATCTCGCCTGTTGGTGCGAATTGTGAGACAAGGGGGAGGAAGGAGAGGAGGAGGAGGATGCAGCTGGGAATCATTGATGAGGATGAGGCAGAGCCCGCGCTGCTGAACGAGGAGGGCCTGGCCGGCTCCGGTCCTCCGCAGTGCCGTCACCAGCACCGAGCAGCAGCAGCAGCATCACTCTGCTGGTGATGGCTGGTGGAGAGAGAAGCTGAATTATTAATAGTTGCCAGTGCATTGATTAGCTTTATGTAATGCACCGGCAGCAGCAGCAGTGCGACTGTGTTTATGAGAGAGGGGCGGTGTTTGTTCATCAGTGTTTCAAATTAGAGGTGTGTGCCTCCGTGCATGTGCCTGGACGTGCACACGCTTGTCTGATGGTGTGTGTGAATGGGTGTGAGATACAAGCATCTTCCCTTTAGCCAATCACATGCAGAGAAACTGAATTATAGTAGCAAACCTGTAAAACAGCTTCACTGCACATTTAAAGGAAAATTACAAAAAATAATCCACTTTGGTGGCCTATTTTGGAGTCTCGTCTTCCTGTGGAGGGCTGCCCCATGTGTACAATGTGGCATCATGACCAGATATTTCCAGCAGCTTCAGTAAAGTTTAATGTTTCAGTGATTCAAATGACCATGATATGTCGACAGCAATTAAGGAAACAAGCTGAGGTAAAATACTCGCTTCTCCAACAACCCTAGAGCTGCATGTTTCCATTCCAGTGCAGAATGTCTGTTTTTGTTTTTCTGATTTATCAGAGTTCAAATTAATGTTGAATGTTTGCAGAATGCATAAGTGTCTGTTTGTGAGTTGTTAGAAATTCTTAATAATAATCTTTTAGAAGGTGTAGATTTTTAGAACGGTAAAATTCAGGAATACGTCAGTGGAGTCTGGCAGGCAGAGGGTTTTGTTTTCAGGATAACAGACTTTACATTGACTGACAGTTATAAACAGCTGATCAGCTTACAGTGGAGGACTTGTCTTTGCTTGTTATTGTCAAAGTCCAATGTAGTGCTCCTGCAGCCTGCCTGAGGCTGCCCAAGTCTGGAAAGGAGGGGACAGGGGGAAGCAATTGTACATTAAATAGGATTTCAGCCTATTTAAAAATATCATCTATGGCTCACTGTTTGGACTGTAGTGCTCATTTTGCTTGCACAATTACTACATATTGCCCCTTTAAATAGGGATTCAGCCTGCTTAATATATCGTCTATGGCATTTTTTTGTCTAACATATTGTTCCTTTCATGGTAAATACCATGTTTTGGTATCAGAATCAGATCGGCTTTATTGGCCAAGTACAAGGAATCTGTTAAGAACAAGGACAACAAAGCTAAAGGAAAAAAAGGTAAAAGAGTAGGCGGTCAGTCAAAGAACCTTAAGGTTCTTATTAAGAAACCAGTGCACCAGTGATCAACATTCTCACAAAGACAAATCAGACAGAGGCATTATAAACTCCTAATAAACATACAATAGTAAGTAATAACAAAATACAGTATTGCTATCAGGACGATATCCAGAGAAATACAATAACAGAAACAACATCATGGAGATGATCCAGTAAAGTGCTCTTTATTGTTCCTCCAGGCTGTTAGAAAAGAAAATCAGTGATGTGAAAATGTGCAGCAGACACTGAAACACATATAAGACAGTCCCTCCAGGATTTCATGGGCTGTTTTTGTGATTGTTGCTGCCTAAAATGCCTGATTTCACAGCAGCTTTTGTAAAAAATTGTGATGCATGTAGCTATGTTTTTAGCAAAAGAAAGTGATTTTTTTTTTACATACATAATTCATTCCAATTAAAGTCAACTTGTTCCAGGTAGACAAAAACCGCACTCTACTCTGAGTGTTTTAAGTAACCTCACTAAAAAGGCTCACAAGTACAAAAACTAACAAAATATGCTTTATTTGTAGATGAAGAAGTGCACAGAGCATTATTAAATGTTAATAACAGTGACAAACCGTCTGTTCTTTTCAGTACCTGTGTCAAAAAATATATATATAAAGGCAGACTGGGTTCATTGAGTCCATGTATGATGTCAAATTTGCTGAACAGTTGAGGAGTTTGGACAAATTTGCAAAGCCGTGCAGAATTCACAGGGATTGGTTGAATTTGCGTGAGTGTTTGCGATCGTGACATCGCAGCTTCCTGGAGGGACTGATAAGAGCTTCTCTTGCTCAGAGAGTTGATATATGAAGCACGTGGAGGTTACTCTTCTTTGTTTGTTAATATGTCTCCAAAATGCATTTTTGATTTGAAACTATTTTTAAACATTGTGAAACAGCATTTTGGGAGGCTCGTGTCAACCCATGAAGACGCCACTGGTGTGAGTTGCTGCTACTGCAAATGTTACTATGTGTGATGGCTGTGTTTCACCAGTGATTGTGGTGAGCAGGGGGAGGTTCACAATGGGGATGCCTTTACAAGATGTGTTTCAGTGAAAAAAAACAGCAGATTACAGAGTATGTCCTGAATTCATATAGTTAAGAGGTAACGGTGGTTCTACATAGATGATGAGCACTTCCTCAGTAATATGACCACATGTTGGGGCTGCAGTGGTCTGACTCACCTATTTCAGGGACATTCTCCTCCACTTCCACAACCTGCCTGTTACTGTCTGCAAAATCTCTGTCACTTCAGGAAACAACAACCCCCTCAGTACTCCATTACCTCATTCTAAACCTCACTTCTGTTTTGTCTTTATTGTTTTGCCTGAAATCTCCTCTACTGAGGAAATTTTGAGGCACACATCAGTTTAACAGTCTCAAGGCAGATCATGAAATTGTTACAAAAAAATCTACATATTTGTGTACATATACACAATTTTTTCCATTTTATTTGTGACAATCAGCACAACTCTCACACTATTATTCAGTGGTGTTCTCATTAGCAAGTTAGCAGTGAGAAATATGCAATATCCAGTTACACTTTCAAAATAAAGCTGTTTGGTTTGTTTAAGCACCAAAACTACCTGAATAAAAAAATCACAGCTTGTGTTAAAATACCTGCTTCCTAAATTCAGTCAACACTGACTGATAGTCTCGCACAGAAACTGAACCCTGTCTCCCTAAAACAGATCTGGGCAAAATGCGGCCCAGGGGCTAGATGTGGCCCACTGAAAGGTTTCTTGTGGTCCACAAGACCATCATGGAAATACCACAATTAAAAAGCAAGCGATGACAGTCATAGTATTTTGTTGACCATTAAACCATTATCAGACCTTTATTTTGAAAGGGGTCAGTGCTGTGTTTATTAATAATGAACTGTATCTTTTATATTAAACTGTTACTTTATTCACTCAGTGCTGTACATCCACGCTGTTTATGTTGTTCTCCTTATAGTTTTGCTGCAACTATTGTTGCAGCCTGTATGCAGCCTGCATGGTTCACTGTAAAACATCAAGTTTTGGACATATTTTCTGGTTTCTTTACTCCTGATAATATCTTTATAGAACAGACAACTAATCGATTCATCGAGAAAATAACTGACAATGAAAATAATTGTTTGTTGCAGCCCTACTTATCACGAGGACATATTTCACATTTCAGAGATACTTTAAGAATTTTTAATGCCCATAATGTCTAAAGTAAGGGCTGTACCAGTAAGCCTGTCACAGTATAGTTCAAAATAATTAATACCAGAGGGCAAATTTATGCCGGTGCACTTTCCACACCGTTTATACTGTCCACCTCAACTACAAGGCATCATTGTTCAGTCAGTGATTATGGTTCCAAAGCTGCTGAGATCTATACCTTTGCTGTTTTTCCTTTCTGTTCTCCGTAGCTTTGAATCTGTCAGCTTTCAACCATGTGGAAACATTTCCTGTGATTTGTGGCAGGTTCGGGCAGTCAGTCTGTAGCTCAAACACAGCAGGTCAGATCTGAGAGTCAGAGAGCAGGAGCTATGTGAGCAGTGAAACTGAGAAAATAACTGACTTTAAAGCTCACGTCCTGTTGGCGGCGTGTATAGGCTGACATTCAGTTGACCTTTAACCTAAACCCTTTTGTCACGTCTTTGTATAAATGCTGTTTGGCTGAACCTGTTTCTCATGACAACACAGCGAAAAAAGCACATGTGCCTTTACAGCTAATCACTGCAATATATCAGTTGACAAGTATTATCTGCTGTTGTCGCAGCACTGATTTCAGGCTCACTGTGACTGTGAGGAAAAGAATGAGTTTCTGTTATCAGTGCTGCATCGTTACTCTGCTCTCAATAGAAAATCAGCCAGAGCTCAACAGACGAATAAAGCTCGAGCATCTCTGGTTGAATCTCTGGCTTTGTGCTCCTGAGCAGTGAGAGGTTTGAATGACAGCTGCGCAGAAAGATCCGCCCAGCATGTTGGCATTCTCAGCCTGTCTGTCACCCTGCTGTTGCCATAAACAGACTTTATACATGCGAGTTATGGCTGCACTGATGCACCATTAGCTCCATCACACCCTCTGTACCGTATGAGCCATACGCTGAGAGGCAACCCCCGCACTCATCCTGTTCAGCACTGAAGGCAGACTTAATGACATGCTCAGTGAAATCATGGACAAAATGTCTTTTTGCATCTTTTTCACTTACTGGAGCCAAAAATTCCTAATTTGGTGGAGGAGGGTGGAAATGAGGTAGAAAAAGAAAGGGGCAACCACCATGGCTGAGTATAATAGGCTGGGACACCTGTCAATCAAAGAAAATCAACCCCAAAATAGCCTGAAAGGCCCAGTCAGTGTTGTTTTGACCACATGAGCTCAAGTGTTAGATAGTTCACCCAAAAATGAGTTCAGGAAAACAGTTGCAGAATCTTGGAATGATCCATGAAGGATGGTGACCAGTTTTCAAACGGAAAAAAACAAAACAAAAAAACACACAGAATAAAAACATAAAATGCCTCCATACCGCTCATCTGGTTAATCCAAGTCTCCTAAAGCCCCGACATGCCAAGTTGACTAAAAAAATGTTATTTCCAGCATGTTTTTAGCCTGAATCTTAACTGTAGATCCTTAACTTGGAGCCACATTCATGTACACATGCACACTGTCTGAACTGGGTGTGTGTGGTGTGACGGTGTGCAAATGGCATGTTGGGGCTTTAGGAGACTTGCATTATGCCAGATGAGCAGTATGGAGGCATTTTATGCGTGTTTTTTTCATTATTTTTTTCATAATTTCAGCACCAATATCTCCATCCTAAAAGGAACCTCTTTTTCCTGTTGTTTTTTACGTCTGAAAACTGGTCACTATTCGCTTCCATTGTTTGGGAGATTTTGCTGTTTTCCTGTGAAACTCCAGTTTGTGGACTAAAAAACTAAACCTGACCTTCAATCAGCATGAGGGTGAATAGATAATGACTGAATTTTCATTTTTGGGTGAACTATCCCTTTAAAAAAGAAATATAGTAGTCTTATTTATTGCCCTCAGAATATCTGGATGTAAAAAAAAATACTTCATATAGAATATAAAAAATATAAGTGACTATGTTCAAAGATGTACTTTGGAACATTGTTTTGTATGTTTCTGAGCCAGTGGGTTTTCACTGCAAAATGCTTTCACGCCGATGCTCTGACGTTGAACATTTGCATGTTGATAATCTGTGTGCTTGTGTGAGGAGTGTTTCATCATGCATTCACTCTGCAGGAGCCTCACTACAGGAGTGAATGTACGTCAGAAGCATTTCATAAAAGATGCATTATTTACAACTGACTGAATTACCTTTAATTAGGCTGCCTGCACTGCTTTTTCCAGAATGAATCTCACAGTTTTGGTGTTGTGAGAACTCTCACTCTACTCACACATGTAGGCGACGTACATAGGGTTTAGTCTGGAAAGGTGAAAATATGGTGTCTGTGTGTGAGGGCAGATTTACTGTTTTATTTATTCATCACCTTTTAGTCTTGTCGTCTGCGCATGACGATTATAAAAAATTGAATATCTCATCTATTATCCAGAAATTACGACATGAGGACAGCCAAGATGAGGAGAGTCACTCAGAAAATGCAAAGCTTCATGGGAGAATGAGTCTTAGAATTTAAGACAAGCTTCTGAGTGTTTATCTGCTAGCTTTTTGTTGATTAATTTTCACTGATGAAGATCAGGGTAACGCAGCTGTCACTGTATTATATTTAGTAGTGGCTGAAATACAAGAAGCTTCTCTGAGATTCTTCACATCTCAGACGGATGTTAAAGATCAGATTAAATGAAGAAGTATTTGGGGGGCTGATTATAAAATTGCTGCTTAGATCTGATTCTAAACTACAAAAAAGCTTACAGGCACAACAAGGAGTTTTTAATTGGTTTAATTGGCAGTTTATTTCTGATACCCCTATATGACCTACAAAAGCAAACCGTCCATGAGAGGATCGGCTGTTTCTAGACAGTTATTCTTAATGCCTTATTCTCAACACAGAATCAGATTCTCCATGATTAGAAAAGTTAGCAGGAGAGATTTTTATTTAGATTGTTTTATTTTTGATGTTACATTTTATGGTAATGGCAGTGGAAATACTGCCACTTTTGTCCACAGGGGGCTCTAAAACAAGTACCTTTAAATTCAGTTTATCTTTAAGCTAAATTCAGGTCAATGTGCTGTTCAGTCCAAAGCTGAAAGTCGACAGAAGAGAGAGACAGAAAATATGGAATCCTCTTCAAGTTTGTAAGAAATTTAATTTCTTTACAACCTGGCTCTTGTTTTCATAGTTTTGTTTTGGTGGCAAATGTGTGCATGAAAAAATGAATGCATACAAATTGCTGAAAATGTTTGCCTTTTTACAAAACAGTGACATGTTAAACAGACAGGAAGTTTAACATTTGGGTTTGGTACAGAATTTTGGTAATAGCTGGGGGTCAGCACCAAAAACGAGAAAGTCTGTGACTCACTGAGTCACTGATGAAGTTACACCATTGTCTGACTGTGTGATAGCTGTTGCTCTTTAAAGTGAACAGGTAGTCACAGCCCTGAATTACATCCTTGAGATAGATGACACCACTTCCTGTATCCATTTCAAATTAAAAGTTCTCCAGCATTTTGAACTGTACAGGGTCCAGCCATATACTAGGTTCCGACCTAATATTGTTAGTTGGGTTTGTAATGTATGTATTTGTATGCATGTATTGTGTGTTGTGTAAGTGTCTCATGTATTCATATAAGGGTAAGTGGAGGAGTGTGAAGATATGTGCCTGGGGACAGAAAAATAAATCAATAAATATATTAAATAGAAATTAAGAAATGTTAGTATTGATGAATACATTTATAAACTAAAAAGTCCAGGCTTGAAAATCTACTCATAAAAGTAGAAGTACTCCAAAAAACTACTCAATTACAGTAATTTGAGTATTAGTAATTAGTTACTCCCACCCCTGATTTCAATCACGGCTTGTTTCCAAGGGTGAATGCAAAATCTCAGCACACCTGAAGGCACAGGTGCGTAGGAAGAGGGCGTAACCCAAAACGTGTCCACAGAATCAATGAAAGGTTCCCGCACACTGTATCACTCTCATTCATAAATTTATTCGCGTAACGTTTCGGTCGGTGTGACCTTCATCAGTCTGATGAGGTGTGCGGGAACCTTTCATTGATTCTGTGAATCACGGCTTGTTTAGAATCACAACATCATCATTATATAATTCTGCTGAAAGTCCATAAATCATAACAGTGAATTATTGCTCTGGATATTAACAGTTGTGATGAATTGCTGGTGTCATATATGTCATGTAGATATCTAAAGATTTACATGTAATGTCACTAATTGTTCTTAGCACCATTCATCCCGCTAAGATCATGTAAAAACGTTCACAAATCCACACACTCCCTGGCTGCTGTTTCGGCTCGATGGCATTTATAAACTTATCACAGTTCCTCTTAAAGTGACTTCACAGTCGTCCAGTTGGTCCTCAGTTTGACCGGGACTCACAGAGTCGCCCTGACAGATCTAAAAACCGTCACTGAGCCGCTGAATCGGTCTTGACTGCCGAGTCCGTTACTTAATCCAGTGGCGGTGTTGTTAGAGGGTGCTGATAGCGGCTGGCTGGAGTGTTTAATCTTGTTGAAATGTTAGGCAGATAAAGTGGTGCGAGCTTCACGCTGCAGTCTGAGGAGGCTCAAGCGCCACAGCTGCCTCCACCTTATCTTCCCGCCGCAGTCCAGCGAGCGAGCCTGAACCACCAGGAGGGGATACACGACCTCAGACACATGCAGGGCCGCAGTCACATGATCTGCATATATAATCAGTTTAAACATATGTCCATACATCCATGTAGGGTCAGACGCTCAGCTCAGAGTTAATCTTGTTGTCCTCTTGTTCTGAGTTTTAGGGGAGTCAGCAGGCGTATAATCAGACTGAACAACCATTTTGTTTTACTCGACAGAGGTCTTCAGCTGGGTTAGCCTCTCAGAAAATGTTTTATTGTTTTATATTCATCTGAATCAGTACATTCACATTAATGGCAAATAATAATTGTAACTTTCATTCACTTTGAACTTCCTTCTTACTGTTTGAAACTGCATAAAAACACAAAATACAGCACTTTTCTCATTTTGTACCTCATCAGTCCATCTTCACTCTCCATGTTTCAACATTCTTGTACCAGATGGGTTGTTTTTACTTGTTGTTGCAGTGGTTTTTGCTTTGTGCTGTTTTTATTAGGGCTGCTGGTTATCTTGGGAAAATAATCGTTGGAACATTTACTCTGACCATCCTGAGCCTGATATGATGTCTTGAGACAGCTTGTTGTATTTGCATTTTTGTCTGGTTAATGACTTAAACTTGACTGTATTGTTGGATACAGTGGTGATTCATTTTTCTTTTTTTTCTGAACGTATGGCTTTGATATCTTGATATTTTTGGGCTATTCCATGATATACCATATATATGTGTGTGTATATATATAGATATATATTATATATACCCATTTAGAATAAATAAAGTAACACACCATAAATTCTCAAGTGCAGCATATGACAGTTTTATAGCAGGGTTGGGTAATTTGGACCAATTAAAAAAATCACAATATTTTTGACTAAATACCCGATATTGATATTTATCAATACTGTGATAACATTGTTGGGATGATTATTGGTGCTTTCACAAAATATTAAAATAAGATTGTTGATCAATAATCATCAGTAATGTGAATATAATGACTAAGTGGGTAAAGACAAATAATAGAACAGCTACAAGAGTCTGATAGGTTCAGAAAATTACATCACTTTACTGTAATGCAGCCTTTAAAACCAGGAAAAAAAACAACACTTTTGCCATATCACAATATAACAATATCCAAAATTTAGGACAATATATGTTCTCATATCATGATATCAATAAAATATCGTCATATTGCCGCACATGGTTCCCATTAGAGGCTACAAGGCCAGTCTACAGGGTCACAAGATGATTGACAAGACATGATGGGAAACCTGAAGAAAATGTTTTTGTAATTTAAATAAAACAAGGGAAACAATGGTTTGCAAAGACGGTTTTATTACTTCAAAAGACAAATAGTTTGGGCACCACTGGTGTAGAAAAGTGTGAATGATTCAACCCAAAGAATTCGATGTGCACAAAAGGCTTATCAACTCTCTCTTAAATCTGAGCTATTGAACCAAACCTTAACCTCAAACAGCCGTTTAAAGAGGTAAGGAACAAAACATGCTGAGGTCAAAAACTTAATTGGTCCTCACCAGTGGTGGAAAGAGTACTGAACATCTGTACTCAGTTACAAGTAAAAAGCACAGGTGTTAGAAATATACTTATGGAAAAGTACAAAGTATTCATCGTAAAAACTACTCAGAGTATTAGTTACTTTTAACTGTTGATGCCACAGTCACCTCTCCAAACAAGGGTTGCAAATTTTGTATGTTTTCCTCAATCAGTAGTTGAAAACGCTAACAATCAATTAATCAATCATTTTTAAGATGCAAAACACTTTTATGTCATCATTTTCAATTTTTGTTGGCCATTTTTTTCTAATTTTTAAGTCTAAATTTATTTTTCTTAGTGTATTGCAATTACTGCAATGACTATTGATTAAATATCCATGAATACATTTTTAATTAGTTAAATTATCAATGACAATTAACTAATTAATGATCAATCATAAACATCCAAATTTGTGCTGCTGCAGCATCTTGTTTTGTTTTTCAGTTGTATGTCATTGTTTTCATTGGCCCATGTGTGATCAGATCACCTTATTGGCTACAAAAATGCAGATCAAAGGTTTTGATATTAATTCAAATTGTACTCATTCTCAATTATGATTTTAAAAGTAACTAAGTAGGTTACATCTTGTAATGCATACTTAAGTACAAGTTAAAGTGCAGACATGAAAATCTACTCACTAAAGTACCCCAAAAAACTACTTAATTACAATAATTTGAGTATTTGTAATTAGTTACTTCCACCCCTGGTACTCACAAAGATAAAAGTACAACACAAGTGCACAAACACACAAACAACAGACACAATCAGACTCAAGTGTGGAGAGTTTAAACTCTCAATTACTGTTTGAAGAGTGACTCAACAGCTCATATTCAGGCTACAGGCCACACACTCACTCACACACACACACACACATGCACGCACGCACGCACACACACACACACACAGAGTTACACTGGTAAGTGTTGAGGACGAAATTCCATAGTTATGACAGAAGCTAATGAGAACCCTAAAGGCAGGATGAAGAGGAGGAGGATAAAGATGAATCGTACAATGTCAGTTAATTATTGCCTCTAAGGTGTTATGCAGCCACCTGTCACTAGTCGGGGCTGCGGCCCCATCAGACAGCAGCTCCTCCCGCCAAGCGCAAATGCCCTGATGGTCCAGTGTTTAGCAGTGTTTTAATATAGAAAATGAAAATAAACTAGCTGTGCCAGAATAAACTGATATATAATCACTCAATTGGAGCAACATGTGACCACATTCAGCACAGACATGGACATTAAACTGCAAGCAGAGCAGCTGCTGCTGCTAGAACTGCTAACGTTAGCCACACTGTGGGTCAGGCTGCAGCTAACATCAGCTCCGAGTAAATTATGTCAATACTGTGATCCTTTTCTGTCTAAAAAGGTGAAACATTTTGTGAGTTGTTCGTACTGCATGGCGTAAAGTGGCACACATGTCAGCAGCATTTAAAACACGATTTGGCGATTGTAGACTGTGATTAACAGCTCTGAATACACAGTATTCATTCAGACAGTGTTTAATATGATCAATTCATATCTCGTTTTCAATTTTAACTGCTTTCTGAGTGTTTTCACCCTGTCAGACTAGTCGACGAGTCTAAATTAAAATTTGCATTTGGTTGACAAGGAAATTAGTCACCAGGAACATCCCTGTGTGAGACAACAACAAACAGCTGCCCCAGTGAAGACTGAAAACTCTGTGACTGCAGCCACAACTGACTGACTGACTGTGCTGAATCTGATCTAGACAGGTTGCCACAACATTGTTCCAACGGCTCATTAAGCTGAAACCCCAATGGTCCAAAAATGCCTAAACCCTAACTCTTAACCCTGATAACTGCACAGAGAGAGTTTATTTTGGGGATAATGGACTTTTGGTCCGATGGGACATTTTTTGGTCTATTGGGGTTTTGAGATAAAGAGTCCTCCTAAAAAGTCTTGATTTTGCAGTCAGTCTAAACCAAATCTGAACCTGCATACAAAATAACACAACTAAAGTTGCCAGTCCTTCCCATTAACTTCTGTGGTGAGCAGATCTATAGTCAGGTGACCTTCATCGTCATGGTTACAAAAATAAACGTGGTTAATGTTGTGAGACAGTCTCAGCATGGTTAGGTTTAGGCAACAAGACTACTTGTTTAGGAAAAGGTTAGACGAAGTATGTAATGTTATGTACGTTATGTGACATAAGTGAAGTAAGTCACATAATGTAATTCATGTGATCCAGGTAACATTATGTAACTTAAAATGGTAACTCTTAATTTGAAGGCATGTGCATAAGACTTTACGCTGTCATCCAATGCATGACACATGTCATTAACATGAGTCTTTATAAATGTTAATGCCTGTTGTCATTAAGTTGCATTTGAATAATTATGTCATCTTTAATGCAAAGTTGCCATTGTTTAAGATGTCTTTGTTATGACCACTAAGCCAATAATATTTTTATACTTTACATTAACCAGGTCAAGATAACCTGTCAATGTCTTCGTCATGACAACTTGACAGTATGAACTGTTTAATTTTATGTTATAACATTATATTAATCAATGGTTAGCTTGTTTACTTCTTGCTAAAGCAGGCTAACCACTGTTTGCTGTTATCTGTAGCTGGCATTGGCTCGTTAGCTCATTTAGCCGTGGAGCTAGCTGCCTAATTAGCTGACTCAGCCCCGGGTTGCCAAAAGCCAGTTGCAACAAGTAAACCACCTCAGCACTAGGGCTGAATGATTTTGAAGAAATATCTAATTGCAATTATTTTGGCTGATATTGCCATTGCGATATGATTTGCGATATTACAGGAAAGGATGATTTTTACATCATTATTCTCATTTTCATTGAAAAACACATTACAATGATTATGGTGTTTTTTTTCAGGGATCTGTAGTAAATGTTTTCTGAAGTCTAGACAATGATCTGTTGGCCAGGACGCCACTGCAGCACGGTGACATTTAATTTAAAATCATATTTTGACACACATGTCGCCTTTGGTCCTGGTCAGGCCAGACTCAGACACACGCTGACAACATGAGAAAGTGCTGATTGCTACTGTACATGTGCATGAGAGGGAGCAAGATTTCATCATCTGCTCCAGAAAAAGTTATGTGTTGAATTCAGAATTAATATTTAAAAAAAACAAATTCTCTCAAAGTCAAAGTCTTCTGAATGCAGTCTGCTTTACAAATAGCTGGTGAAACCTAGTCCCAGTCCTGTGCTGCTATCCAACCATCTCTGCATCAGAGAACATGTCTGATACCTTCTTTAATATTTATTCTGTCTACTGGTTTCTTAAATCACACATCTACCTGTCCATCTGTCTGCCTACCTGTCTGTCTCCACCTGCCTGCCCTGGCTCACTGTGCAGCTGATGAAGCGTTTCACCGATCAGCTCTGAATCGATGACTCATCCTAAAAACTGTCTGAGTCACCGACGCCTCTCTGGCTCGTTACGTGTCTCACACCTGTGATAGATTTCACTTTCGTTTCCCATTAGATGACTCATAGTAAAATATTTGGACATTTATTGCTTTTTAATGACCACTCAGACGTTTAATGGACTTCTGTGAGCTAAAGGGTCAGAATAATGGGAAATCACTTTCACCTCTTCGCTTCCTGCTAAATCAAATGTAAACACAGAGGCACAGCTTGCTCTTTTGTTCTTTTAAGTGAACAGAACAAAATACAAATGAGTTAGATACTGAATCCTGTGCAGCTCGACAGATCTTACATTTCTGTATTTGTTTTTCAGTGCATATAGTATATTCCATTCTATTGTATTCTGGTAACTGGCATAATCCACACACTAAAGACCAATGCTGTTGTGTTATGTCCCACTTCTTTTGTGTCCCGAATGACGGCATGCTGTCTCAAATCATACACATCCTAATGCTCATTATGCCACTATTTGTTGTCCAGTGTAAAAAGACCAAGGCCGGTGTAATGCTGGGTTTTCTTTACGCCAGTATCACCAGATATTAGTATAAAAAGGGCTAATGTTTTGTCAGATTCCAGTCTGAATATTGCAAGTGAGAGCAACCCAGCTGATCTGTTTGGTCATCTTCTTTCCAATTGGGAAATAAGGCTTTGTCGTCTTGCGCCTTTGCTTTTTCTGAGCCTTGCCCTACATAAGTTTCATTCCCTCAACTCGCCTTCAACTGTCCTGTGCCAGGTGCGCTTTGGCCGTCCAGGCTTTCGTTTTCCATGTGGTGTCCATCTTCGTGCTATCTTTGGTATCCTGTCCCAGTCCATTCTGAGTGTGTGGCCTAGCCATCTGAGCCACAGAAGTTTTATTTCATGGATCGCACCAGTTCTGCGGTACAGCTCCTCATTTGAAACTTTGTTGGTCCAGAAGATGCAGCAGATTTTCCTTGGGCATCCATTGTGGAAGGCATTGATTTCGTATTGCCGAGACTTCCAGATCAGCTGAAGTCTTGCAAATGCTCCATGAGCTTTGGTAAACCTTGCTTGGATGTCCTTTTTTGCCCTGTTGTCTTTGCTGATAAGGCTTCCCAGGAATGTAAGGTCCTGCTCATAGTCTGAGTTGATGGAGTTTATGCACATGACTTTTGTCTTTGAGGTACTGATGTTAAGATATGTCCGCTTTGCATGCTTGTTCAGCCTGTCAGTTCTCTCTGGCTGATTAAGATTCTGATTAAGATTAAGATTCTGTTTTAAGGCACAATATGCAGGATTGTTTGCAAAAACACCATTCAAAGTTAGCCCCTCCTCCCCGAGAGAGACCTATGGAATTAGGAGCGCCGTCAGCGAGAATAAAGCAATGAATCAGAGAAATGAAACCTTATTTTTTGATTGTTTCACAGCAATTACGTTCTAAAGCACAAATAAACACACCCACACCTCTGCACAATGTCGGATTATGTATGAATGCAGCTGAAGCGTTCCTCAGTCTGCTCTGCCTGAGTGTGTGTAAAACTCTTTCTGCAGCTCTCACAGACAGAGAGCAGAGGAAAGAGATGGAGAATGCCATGTTAATGTTGGTTGCTACATTTTGATAGAGCTGCGACCTGAAAACCAGCACACTGCTGACATACAGGCTGAAGCCTAGAAACATCCTGAGTACAGCAAAATATGAAAAAATAAGAAAATGCAGGCAGAGGGCGGGGTCTCTGCATGTACAGACAGCATGGTGGATTTTAAGTGAATATAGATTCTCTTTAGAAAAAAACTTAGATGATTGTTGTGAGTAATCTTTAAAAATAAAATATTAATCATAATAGAGGTTATGGCTTATAAATAGTATCTTGATATTTTTTAGCTATTACAGCTATTAAGCTATTTTTAAGTTGCAATATACAATATATATCCCAATATACAAATTTTCCCTAAAATAACCTGCTGCAAATTCTCAAATAATGCAAACATGATGATCTTATAGAATATGAGAAATAGAATGCACTGCTGTAGATTGAACAAACCAACAGTGCATTAAGTCTGATAGTTGGTCAATATGAACAAAGTCAAATATCACAATATTCTTGACCAAATTTCTAGAGATTGGTATTGAAATAATAGAACAGCTAGAAGAGTCTGATAAGTTACACCACTTTACTGTAATGCAGCATTTAATACCAGAAAATACCAGGAAACACTTATGCCATATCATGATATAACAATATCCAAAATCTTAGATACTATCTGATCTCATATAATGATATTGATATAGTATCAATATATTGCCCAGCCCTATATAGGGATACAAGTCCAGGCGCAGCGGCACATAAAAATAACACCAGTATTCGTAATAATACAGCAGCAGTGTTAGTAGTTAGGCCTAATAGCAGTAGTAAATACAAGCAGCAGTAGAATCATTAGCTGTTGCATTATTACATCAGGTTTACATCCCTGCTGTCAGTGTTAATTCAGTGTATCTGCTTCTTAAACTCAGGAGCCTGCATGTTGTTGGCCTCTTCCTCCCTTCAACACTGTCCTATAGCTGATGCAAAGTGCCACTGTTGCCCCGGCAACGACCCTTTGGCACCTGTTGCCGTGGATCACCGTGTTAGCGTTTGCCAATCGGTGACGTTCTGGCTGACTTGGGAGAGAAAGCAGCTTGTGCAGCAGCAGGGAGGGAGATGCAGTGACAGAGACAGAGGAGGCTGCATCTCAGTTTGTCAGACTATGCTACTGCTCCGTGCTAAACGTTGTCAAGTTTAGCTTGATGTCTTTTTCTTGTGGGGGTTACAGGATAAGGCTGGTGATATTATATAATGTTCTTATTGTCAACAACTTATTGAAAAGACCAAAATTAACAATAAAATGATCCTACTAACAAGTATTGTGTGTGTGTATCAAAGCCTCATCTGTCTTCTTCCTCTGTGCTGTAGAGCTTCATTGTTGTTCCAAAACTATTAAAAACACATCAGTGAATGTCGCACTGTTCAGTGTTCACTCACTGAGGTTTATTCCACCTGCTGCCCCAAATACTCTCTAGAACACCAAATGTGGATAAATCCGCTGCTGAAAATAGTCCCCAAGGCAACTCACTAAATGCATTTAGTGAGTTTAGCAAGCACTGGCTATCATGTAATCAAGTAATCTTTGACAATGTAACTTTGGTTTAATTTTTAAATCTAACGTGCTGATTAATGCTACTTATTTTTTGTAATCTGATCTCTACATAATCCCAATTACATGTAATCCATTATTGTGGGTAAATTAGAAAGTACTGAGAAATGGGCTAACACATTGTTTGGTTTTAGTCTTTTCATGGTATTTGTTCACAATAATAAATATATAGAATATCTCCATCATATCATTTAAAGAGCAACTTGTCAGCATCTAAAATACTATCAATCTTTGATCACCTTTATTGGTTTATCTTTTCATTGTGCTGCAGTGCAGCGATGTAGAAGTGTACACCAGGACCGGATTGCACCTGCTATTTATAAAGCAGTTGCTATAAACTGGTGTGTAAGTGCTGCCTTGGTTTTTTAGCAACTACTAGTTTCAAAGTAGTGATTTTCTAACTTGGGGTTTTTCCATTAGAACCTTAGAAATGTCGTATCTAGTAAAGACTCTGGTGAGAGTTGCTAGGAAACATATTGTGGTCCAGTCAAAGGCAAATAACAGTGTGGGCAATTATATTAACACCAGTTCTTTATTAAAGAATATACAGTATATATGAGATTCTGAACATTAAATGGAGTAATGGTGTACTGAGCACAGAATGGTGTGTGTGTGTGTTTCTTTTCACGCCTAACTCTGTGAATCAAGGGTTTATTCTGCCCAAAACACAGCTGCTGATCATTGAAACAGTGGAAAGTCTAACAGGGACAGTTTTGGTGAGTTTTATTTGATTTCTGTTTCTCTTTGAATTTGTGAATGGAGTCTGGTTGGCCAACGTACCCATTTGTTTTGGTCCGAGATGTGGTGCTCTAGTGTGACATCTAGTGGCAGTGAATGTTGTTTATTGTTGGTATTACTATGTTTTATTTATGAATTGATGGTTTTATTTATGAATACATGGAAAAATCTGTTAATTTCAAAGTTAGTATACCAACCTAGCATGCATCACTAGTAGGGCTGGGACTATACACTTACCCTCCAATGTGATACTATCACAATACTTGGGTGCCAATTCAGTATTGTGATTCTTAAGTATTGCGTTTTAATATTTCAATTTATTGTGATTTTTATTTGTTTTTTAACACCAGACCATGGGAAAAAGTTGAATCGCACACTTCTAAAGACTGTACATGATGAGTCGTATTTCCAAAAACAATGTACATCACATGTCAGTCAATTTCTCTGTTTTATTTTAGCAGCATCATTTCTATAATGCATATAAAAGTAAAAAATAAAATACTTTTTTAAGTAAACTTCAGCTGCTCATCAAGCTAATGCCAAGAAAACACAATAAATAAACTGAGATGTCAGGCCAAATTGAATAGCCCCTGAAAATTACGCACAGCACAACAAGCCATTAAATGAACATCCTTCACATATGAAGCTGAACTGTGAATTTTGAGTTTTACTTTTGACTCTTTGCTGTTTCTGGTCAGTGTGGCGTGTTGAAGCCAGAGTAACAGACTGAGCTGGCAGTGTTAAGCATGTGAAGTAAAATGGATCAGTTTAAGATCATTTTACTGTGGTCACAATGCTAATTTTAGCACGTCAATGGGATGTCTCATTATATTTTAGCATCGAGCATACAGACAAAGTGCTAGTTAGTAATAGCCATTAAAATGAGTTGTAAATTAAATGATAGGACTATATGGTAATGAAACACATTAATTTTGGTGTCATTTGTAAAAAATAAAAATAAAAATCGACATTTGTTATATAATGTATCATCTGACTTAAACCTAAATCGATTGGTTTATTTAATTATATCCAATGAAATAACGTCTAAGTAATTAGTCAGTTTTTAAGTATTTTTATTATTATTATTATGTTATCGCTCATTTTCTGATGTTGCTGTCGTTTTTGTGTTTGTTTTTGTTTTATTTATGATTTTTTTTCCTTCTTTACCCTATCTTTTTCATTCTCATTATGTTATTTTGAAAAATGAAAATAAAAAAATGAATAGCCAGCTACTGTTGATTGGTTGAGACTTAAATGTGTCTTTAAAATTTAAGAAATTACATTTTAAGAAACACTTTGATTACACTTTACTCTCATCGTTACTTCACTTCATCATTAAATAGCATTTTGATAAAGCCTCAGGTCAGATGTGTTGGACCGTATTCCATATCATCTCCTTTACTCTTCATTCTAAATGAGCAAACATTAGTTTTGTCTATTGGTTTTAATGCCATTAAAGATAATTCATTGTTGTGAGAGAGAAACAATAATTAGCTTGTATAAAATTGCATTTGCATTTTTGTATTACTTTTTAAAATGAGGATACAGCACACAATGTCAAAGAAGTAGTTTTCTATGAAACTGCGACGTTAAACTGGCTAAAACAAGGAATAATATCTTCAGTTAAATGATACTTGTGGAGGACAGCAAAGGAGACAGCTGAGGGCTGTGTCCCTGCCATCTGTCCTTAGAGCACAAGACTATGATTCTGTATGCAGATCTGAGGGTTTTTTTTTTTTTCCTTTCATTCAGAAGCACATCATAGTTTTTTGTTTCCAGGTCTCGGCGGACAAAGCTCAGGCTTTGCGCTTTGACCCTGGCTTCACTGAGCCCCTCATGTCACCCCTCAGAAAACACAGAGATTTATTGTTCAATCAGCCATGTAATGAATCCCACCATCCAGAATCCCCAGCTAATTAACTGCACAGCAGGTTCCACTGCTAAGTTAAATAACTTGTGCCCGGCCCACGCAGTAGCTGCCTTCAAGCAGAGCCAATTCACTTAATTCAAACTAAATACCTTCAATATATTCAGAAAAAAAACCAAAGAGACTTCATGCTGAAACGCTGTGCTGAGTTTTCCATTTAGTATTTTAATGGTCTTCACTTAGTGGCTTTCTTTGCGTGTTGTACAAGAACATAAGTCGTCATGTATTTGGGCATTACACTGGTTTGGCGAGCTGCCACTGTAGCGAGGCCTCTGATGTCCTGTTAAACGCCCGGTTGTCGCTGCGTTTATCATGGAGCTCCTCACACTGTCAGTCAGTGACAGGAAATGGGGCAAATCTTGGCCCTGCTACACTGTTCAGCACAATGTTGGCAGCGTGACAGCAGCGTCTCATTTCACTGTATGAGGCCGAAAACAGAAGCAGGTCATGAATTAGTGTTAGATAGACGCTATATATGGACTAGACAATGGAATAGCTACTGATGGAGCAAGTCCCATTTTTCTGAATAGTCTTTACTCCTGCTTCCATGTGTTGGAGGACCTATATGTCTCTCTGTCTGTTATTGTTCCCCCTAACCTCCATAGTGTCTGTGAAAAAAGAAGAAGACAAAATACTCTGGTCTTATTCTGGGTAAAAATGCATTGCCATGATCAGCTGATATGATGATATGATGATGATATGATGCTTCTGCAGTCAGACTAGATTCAACAAATGATGGATGTATTGGTCAAAGATAGATGACCAGATGTTGGCATTAATTGTCTGTGCTGTAATCCTGTGTTGTTGAGATGGTAAACTGAATTGCTTTTCTAGTCCATCAACTACTCAAAGTGCTTTCATCACTACAATCACACACCAACAGCTATCAGGGGCTGTTTGGTTATCTTGCCCAAGGACACCTCAACATGCGGACCGGAGGAGCCAGGGATCGAACTGCCAAGCTTCTGATTAGTGGACGACCCGCTCTACCGCCTGAGCCACAGCTGCACTTTATTTGAGTGTTCCTGTGCTGTAAATGTTAAGTTGCAGGTGAATCATGAATTCTGTGCATCTTTACAACCAGCCCAGTCTTAGTCCCAACTTGTCTGATACCGCTGAGATGTCCCTGCCCCATGGCGACTCATCCAGACATGGACGGTACCTGTTCGTGGCTGAAACCGAAGTACCAGGCATTTCAAGTGACTTCAGAGTTAACCTTTCCACGACTGTATTAGATGTCCTGAGGTGTTGATGTGGTATAAAGAAAGTCCACACATGGAGGAGGTGGGGTAGATGGATGGTTCAAACAAACTCAGGACTTTGACCCAGGAGACCAGGGTTTGTGTCCCACATGAAAACCAAAACGGTGATAAAAGTTGTAACGCACTTAATAGGTGCATTCGACATGAGCCAGGCCTGCAGAGAATTGATCACCGGCGATCACCGCACAATAGATGCTGGTTAGATTTGTGTCTGACTTGATCCCGACTTGTTCTGACATCATGCACACGTGGGCAATGATAACCTCACAAGATCAAGGCTGCTGCATTTGCTAAAGCTGCTCTTATCCGACTGATCAATGAGCTGAAAGGCTCTGATTTGGCTCTTAATTTTGACAACAAACACGTGTTGTATAAAATCCAAATTTTCTGTGTAATTGTAATATTTAACACTTGATATATTATTCTTATGTCATGCAATTAAGTTTTAATCTGTTGGCAAGCAGCTATTTTGTGGCTGATAATAATAATACAGGTTATATACATGACATATCAAATGAACAGATACAAAGTGTTTTATAAGGCAGATAAAAGAACAGAGGATCTTGTATCAGAAGAGGGATTTCTTCTATTTCAACTTCTATCAGTGATCAAGAACGCACTTTATTTCTTCAGCTATGAATGTGGTCTGCAGACTACAGGTAGCCTACAGGTGATCTAACAGGATGTTAGTGTCTCTTTCTGTATTTTCTCTGAAGGCTGCTGGAAACTATCCGACTTGACTGCAGTGTTTGGTCACCACCTTCTGCTGCAGCCGCCTGATCTTGTCTACTTTCCAGGCAAGGTGCAGTTTATCTCAAACAAGCAAATTGTTGTGTGCATCACATGACTTCTGTCACATGACTTTCCTGTTTCCTGCTTCAGTTATGGTAACTCCAAACATGGTCCTAACCAAGTTAGTTTTTTTTTTAACCTAAACCTAACCAAACTGCGACCCTTTGAACAGCTTTCAGACCTTGTCAGTTACAGCAGCCAAAAGGTCCCTTCTGCCTCAGTATCAGACAATCAGGGCAGCGACACTTTGTCAGTATGAGCTGGGATGAGAACACATTGTTACAATGCCCCCTCCCACAAAATAGTTCCAGTGTCCCTGACTCTGTCAGTCTTGTCATACCCAGCCATGTCCATTCAACAGAAGTAACCCCTCTTTGGTACAAACTCTCTTTTCAGGTTGAAGTCCACCTCTTCAGAATTGCCCTGTTTTCTTCTTGTTGTTGTCACTTTCAACTTCTCTGCAGCACACAAACACAAGCAGTCCAATTTGACCAGTCACAATTCTTGTTGTCCCCCCATGGTGCGTCCATATAGCCACTGTAGCGCTGACATGTGGTTTGCTTTTTAAAGGAGGTGCACGTCAGCTGGCCTGCAGCGTTTCCTGTCTTCCGCTGTGTAATGAGCATCACAGCCTAATGTGGTCCATATTGTGGCGACAGACTTCAGTCTTAATTATTTGGGTGATGATGGTGTATTTTTGTAATTTTAAAAATGGTGTCAGAGCTTTGTGTTGTTTCCTTTTCCTAAACTGTCAGTGTTGCTACTGTGAGCCAGCAACTGACTGTATTTATGTGCTTGCTTTATTCTTCCTCTTTTCTGAGGATTTATATAAGCTTAAACACATCCTATTGATTTTGCCATGTGCACGTGTAGAAAAAAAAAAAAGAAATAAGCAAGAATTGTCCAAGCCACAAAAATACCTCCGAATCAGACCCATCGGTCTTTGCCAAGACTTCCTGCAGTGTATAATAAGCTCCCCAGTTGGCGAATGTACTCTCTTTAAATAAAGTTATTGTATGTGGGGCTTCTTTGAGCTCTCTGCAGATCTTCCTGTGGATGTGGGGCAGGGAGAGGCCCACTGTGAGCTCCACAGCCCTGTGTTTAATGCTAATCATCCATTGTTCCTGCTGTCACATCCACTTTGTCCAGGAGGAAGAGCTATATTGAGTGTAACTTGATTATATACTCCCCCCACCCACAACACCCCCCACCACCCCTCCACCACAATGTTCAAACACACAAACACACACTTTTTATTTTTCCAACACAATGTTGATAATTTTACAGTTGGATGTTCAGTATTCAGATAATGCTCTTATATGTTAGTGTTTTACAAGATTACAGCCCCATCAAATGGATAAAGAGGAAAGGGTAAAGGTCAAGGTTTGTGTTTTAATTAATTAGCTAATTGACTTCATAAATCAGTAATAATTTTGATAACTGCTTAAATAAGTAATTTATCAGCCAATACCCATATTCCAACTTACTTTTTTTTTGTTTATATAATTGTAAATTCAATATTTTGGGTTTTGGGGCTGTTGGTCAAACAAAAAAGCAAACTTGAAGACAGCTGAAGATCTGTGAACTTGTTCAACTGTTTTTTGATTAAGAAATTATCAATTAGTGGGAAACAGAATGACACATGCTAGCGGCTCTGTAAGGCTGTTATTAGACGGCAGTCCTTTGAGCTAAAATGTCAGCTTGCTAACATGCTCTCAATGGCAATGCTAACATGCTAAAGTTTGGCAGGTATAATATTTACCATGTCCACCATCTTAGTTTGGAATGTTAGCATGTTACTATTTGCTAATTAGCACCGAACACATGAACTTGCAGACATCATTTACTTGTATACTTTGCTATTATTGTGATCGTGATTCTAATGAGACATGAGGACAGTAGGGCAGACATCAGTCCATCCCTAGCCTCTAAGTCTCCAAAATAAACTTGACAAACGAGGAGGGTTGAATTAGTGCTCTTAATAGACAAGTGTTCGTGGGACTGCATTTGTGCACTTCACTTGCCTCACCCACGCCCCCTTTTGGTTGAAAACAAGCGCTGCTGATGTGTTGGCGCAAAAAAGGAAAAAAGTAGTGTCATTCTTTGAAGGAGGGAGACTGAAAGGACACTCATCAACCCCTTTTTTCTTTCTTTTTTTTTTTTTTTTTTGATGTATTGATACTGATCATTGATTGGCAAAGATATAACAGCTCAAAAGCTATGCTGAGTTCTTATTATATGCGTTTAAACTAGACCTTGGAATTTCTATTCACCGCCACTCAAATTAAAGTGGTTGTTCTCACCCAAAATGGAGCGGAAGTATGACATAGAAGCAAAGAACCTGGATGGGTTGCTTTCATCTCTAGAGCAGAAATTCTTCCTTGTGAGGATGGTTTTCCGCTTGTGGATACTCTTCTGTGCACTCAAAGCACACACACACCATGCTCGCGGTTATGTGCGTGGGTTTTGAGACTAATTAAATGTCATAGAGGAGCTAAATTTCTTACTCTTTATCAGTCTTCTGCCTTCTTTTTGGTGCAGCAGATGCAATGTCTCCCTCCTTCCTTCAAAAAAACTCAAAAATAACAGTATTCAAATACTGATTTGGGCCTCGATTACCATGGCAATGGTAGAAGCTTCAAAGCATTCATGTCAGTCCTGCTAAACACAATGTACAGCTGCGGCTAGTGAGAATGTGTTTAATTTTGCAGGTATTTGGTCACAGACCTGCAACTTGCATTTTATCTGATCACTTTAGCTTTAGAAAGCAGAATAATGACAAATATGATCAAATCATTAGTCTGATAATGATCTCAATTGATATTGCACCCTTTACTGTTCTTCTTTACATTATTGTTGTTATCATTATTTATTTACAACATTTATTGTTGTACACTTGTGATGTTGTACTCTTCTGAGGTTCCAAGTCACTTTTGGGATGTTTCTGAGCATTTGAAGCTACTAATATTTATTTTCTAATAAATAAAATTTTAAATATAAAAGGCAATATGCTGCAATAGAATAAAATATTAAATACCATCAAACCTTTTCTGATAAAATATGACACTGACTGATTAATTTTAACACAATGCATTTTCACACCTGGGATCAGAGTCCGAGGTGAGTTATGACACTGTGGTCTTATTTGAATATTTTTTCTATACCATTGTTATATATGGCAGTATAATGCACATATTTCTTGCAGATATTTGACATGTTAGAATACAGTAACTGAAGTTACAGTGGTTTGCTGTGGTTTCTCTATGGTTTTTTGCAGTTATTGTAATTTCATGACAAAGGACAACTTTAATGTCACAAAAACGACTAATTCTTGACAAAAAAAAATGAAGTTACTGCCTTTTTCCTTTGTAGGGCAGCACAGTGTTTAGAGACGTTCCTAATGACTATTTTCCCCAATTATTAAACAGAAATCTGGACGAGTCTAAAAGTAAGAAAACATTCAGGGCTGGTAGATGATATCACGTTGGTTTGCAGAGAGTGGCTAACATTAGCAGTGCTAGCACCGCCAGCCTGCTGTTCTCTTTGCACATTAAGGTACACATGTCTGTGATGAATGTGGTTATACATTGCCCCGGTTGAGCGGTTACATACCAGTTTATTCTGACTCAGCCCACATACAGCCTTATTTTCATTTTCTAGATGAAAAATATTTCCAAACCGTGCTGATTTTACTAGATATGACATGTCTCTTTCAACCTTAGATTAGTGCCTGTCTGTTGGTTTAGTGGCAGTTAATTTCATAACATCTCAGATGCAACAATTAATTTGCGTGGTACATGAATAAAATATTAATAATTTGTTTAACTGACTAGTATTTCTGGTACCAGTGCACGAGCATCCTTTTTGTGGTGCTAAAGAAAAATTCAGGGGATCACCAAAGTCAGAGGGATTCATGCTGTGGTGATCCTAAGAGTGTCTGTATTAAATTTGCAATCCATCCAAGAGTTGATGAAATATTTCAGTCAGGACAAAACCGGCAGACAGACAGACAAACGCTGCTGTTCTTACAGAATCATGCCGCTACCATCACCATCAGTTTTTTTGTTTTGCAGTGCAGCTCTCCATCTCCCAGCAACATTCATCACTGTACTCGAACATTTGGCAGGCGTAGCAAACCTCCCGCCCACACAGCATCACCGCCCACCCTCCCAGCATGCTGCTGGCCACTTACCAGAGCCCTCTTAACCCTGATGGAGTGAAGGGGTGGCTCAGTGAGCGCTTATCGACAGGGAAAAAATAGCTTAAGGAAGAAACAAACAGCATTTCTATTCACCGGCATACCAGTGAATGTTACTACTCTCTGTCTCTGAATATCTGTGGTACTGACATGATGTTCTGGTCCATGGCTCCTTCAAAAATGAGACTCCATCAAGGTCATTTCTGCATGGGTGAAAGCTGCCCTCTGTCCTGCTGTTCTGATGTTTACTTAGGTTTATTGCTTGTTATCAGGGTTGCTATGGGCAAGGATTGGTGCCCCAAAAAGCAACCACTGATGGGTAAAGGTATTAAACAAACTTGTGTCACGTACACATCACCACGAGTTGATAGCAGAAGGGAAACAGACACAGGCAGAAGCACCTGAGCAAGTGGAGCAGCGACTATTAGACTTGGTAAGGTAGGTGCACTCCAGCACCAAACAGGAATCAAATCAGGTAGTTACTTTAATGGGTTGAAGTACTCTTCAAATACTGTCACTTATACAAGAAACATTGAATTAACAGTGTTATGTGAGTCTGCGTTTAATTCAGGGTGTCTGAACCCCCACTTTAGTGAGAAATCTTAATCTTTGAAACAGTTTGCCTCTCATTGTCTCTTACTTCTCCCACTAAAATGGCACAGTTAAGCAGCGGAGGCTGGTAACAAGTTGAGGTGACAATATCCAAAATGTAAAGTTTGTATGGAAATTAGGGCTGTGACGATAACCGCATTACAGCAGTATTGCGGTCATGTGATACCTACTGCGGGGTTGAGCTACCGTCATCACCACAAATTTTATTTTCAATTTCATGTTGAGATCAGTGCAGTGATCTATTAATATACCTCAGGATGAGCACTGTCGCACGCAAGTCAGGAACTCAACCTCTGATTGGTTGACAGACTCAACCAAAGGCATCTTGGGATTGCCAGTGAGCAGTTAGCAGTATACTAGTAACAACAAGAATAACTATATTAAAGATGGAAAAATCGATAAATAACTACAGAGGACATTCGTAGCAAAGTTTGTCGTAGGCAACTGGACTTGATAGAGTTCTTGAAGACGTTTTGCCTCTCATCCAAGAGGCTTCTTCAGTTCTGACTGGTCAGACTGGTCAGAACTGAAGAAGCCTCTTGGATGAGAGGCGAAACGTCTTCAAGAACTCTATCAAGTCCAGTTGCCTACAACAAACTTTGCTACGAATACCATGACCTGGATGACTGAGAACCTTCACAGACATACAGAGGACATTGGATGCTCATTGAAGATTTATTTTACCAAGACACGTCAAGTCTGGATCTCAAAGCTTCTGAAAGGAATACGATCACACCAATGTAAAGTTACAACTCTATCGTTAGCATTAGCTTAACATTAGCCTTTCCTGCTCAGCTTAATTCTGGGCTAACCCCATCATTTTTCCAGCAACTGGGAAACAACAGATGAGAATTTTCTCGTTGAGAAGCTGGAGCGTTTATTAACTGACATACTGTGACCTGAACTGTACATTTACTGCCAGACTGACATTTTGCTTCAAAGTTTCTAACCCTAACCCTAAGTTTCTGCTCTGCTGTGAGCAGCATCATCACTTGTCTGCTAGTCGCTCTACTTCATTGCAGGTTGCACACACTTACGCACTGCCCTGTTCCTTAAAGGATATATGCTATGCTTATGACAGTATGCTTCAACAAAATGTAATTATTATGGGCATCCTGTGGGAAAATGTGGCTTCATCACTGCCATCAGAAAAAATCCATACCGTCACAGCCCTAATGGAAATATAGTTTGTTTTTGTGGATTATATATGCTGAATTGACAAGAAGACTGTTGACATGTGATGTATGACATGTGAGAGTTTGGTGGCAATATGTATGTTTTATAACATTTTGTCTCCCCTTTCCTGGCACTAATCTTGCACCCCCACTTATAACAATGACCAGGCGCGCATGGACACACAGACAACAAGAAAGTGAGCAGCCAAGTTTTGTTCTACATCTTGCCGCCTTCATCTGTTCTCTTTTTTTCCTCACAAGGTTTTATGGGAAGCGAGCCATGACACATGCAGTTTTGTTTATTCCAGTTGGAATTAACAGAAAAAACCAAGGCTGAGCAAACAAAGAAAAGAGCAACACCTCCGTAAAAACTGTATCGACAGAAAATCCAAGTGAGCAATGTCTGAGTTGTGCCAAGAGAACTCGATACTGTCCTATTTAGTTGCGTAAAAGCACGGTGGTGCTGTTTTGACATTAAATCTACAGGAAAAAACTTTTTAGTTCAGTTAGTTTTTCAGTGTCTCATGGTAGGTCTACCACTTCGGTCCAGACTGAAATATCTCAGGAACCATCAGATGAATTGCCATAAAATTTGGTTCAGACATTCATGGTCCCCACATGATTAATCCTCATAACTTTGGTGACTCCCTGTCCTGTTGACATTTGTGAAATGTCTTGACAATTAATTATTGCATGGATACCAGGCAGTTTGGTAACTAGAGATGAGGGATGTCTGCGATTAGTCATCTAGTGATTGCAACCCTTACTAGTTGGCACTAGAAATACAAGTTGGTTAATCTAATTCTTTTATGAATGTACACCATGGTTAAATGTTGCAGGTAAGATGTTGCGCAACTGCCCACCACTATCAGGGACTGCAGCCCCAGCAGACGGCAGCCCTCCTCTCAGCCTGCCCTAATGACTGGATGGCCCAGACATTGTTATCAGGAAAGTGGGACAACTCGTAAACAGCATGGTTTGTTAAAAATACTGTGCCATGATATAATTTTGTATATTGTTAAACTGAAATCTACTTGCTAAATCTACTTGCCCTAAGTCCATTTTTACTTGCCCATGTACAAATTGTCAAATAACACCACAGACTAAAGTTAATTATCATGTTTAATCTTGGGCTGCAAAGTCTATAAAATCAGACAATAATGAAAAATGTCCATCCCAGTTTGTCAAAGCCCAAGATGATGTCTTCAAATGTCTAAAATTGAAAGATTTTCAGTTTGATTTTATAATAAATTAAGAAAATTGGGAAATCTCTATATCTGAGAGGCTAAAAACAGTGTTTTCTGACATATTTGTATGAAAAAACCAATGAAAAATGATCACTTGATTATTAAAATTGTTTCTTTTTTTGCCACTTGGCTGGGCATGTGAGTTTCCAGGTCCATTGCCCAACATGGCATTTTACTTGCTCTGGGCAAGTTTGCAAATCTTATTGTTTAGCCGTCATAAATATATATTCTATGTGGTGTATATTAGATTCTGAAGAATATCGGTCAGTATATCAACATAGAATTTTCTTTTACTCTCCAATATCTGTATCGGTATCTGCCTCAAAAATCCAGTGTTGGTGGCATCCTGGAAAAAAATCCCTCACTCCCTTGTTCACATTGGTTCCAGTTGAGAAGTGGTGTTACAGCTTAACAGAGCTGCTACTGCTTTTACTGACCACAGCCAACCTGAACACATCTCTGACGCCAGCCATAATGTTAATGCATCACTCTGCCATGTTGATCACCCTCAGTGACATGATGCATGAGCAGTAATTCCTCATATAAGAACATAAAAATAATGACTTTTAAAATGATTAAAAATGCAGAATTTAGCATTGAGATATTAATCTCTAAATATCTGTCAAGTATATCCATAGATCAAAGACTTGTGTGGACTGAGGGTGTCATCACCTCCTCTTTGTGCAGAAACCCAACATGTCTGCCGTGACTCTGTGAAGTCTCTTTAACCCAGATCTGTCCTCCACAGAGAAGCAGACGGTCCGACTGAAGACAAACCACTCAGCAGTCCATGCATTATGTAGTGTTTATGTCTCTGAGGACTTCTGTCCTCCACAAACAGAGGAAGAAGTACAAACACTGAGCCACACAGCTTACAATTACTAATTCAGTGTGTAATCTTGCTTCTCTTCCAGTTGGTGGACACATTTATACAAAGCACTGTGCGACATGGTACAGAATAAGGTTAGAGTTAATTTTTTTTTTCTTTTTCTTTTTTTTTTTTTTACTTTTATTGTGAGATACATGATTTCATTTTCCAGTTTGGCAAAACAAACTGGGTTTAAGAAATTTGTATAAGAATGAGAAAAGGTGGAAGTTAGTAGAAGTTGATATATTTTTTATATATTTTTCTTACACATCTCACTCTGCTGTAGTAATTGTCAGATGTAGATAGAGCTTCTCGCTCTCTGCTGCCATGCAGAGGTTGGTAGTGTGTGAATCAGCAAAGTTCATGCTGAGGGCGCAGGTAATGTGCGCTCCATCAAGCTCACATCTCTTGTATTGAGGGAATCAAACTGCGCATGTACAACTTATAGCGAGAGTCAGTGGGCCACAACATTGTGCCCCAAGCTGTAATCAGTAGATTACAATGTAGAACATTTTAACAACACATTTTATTGCAAATTATGCATTTTACTAGAGGTGTGCGTCTTACTGACTGAGACCAATTCGATGTGCATCTTGATGCGCCTTCAACAATACAATGCCTCTTAGAAATGTTTAAATAGCTAATGATTCAGTGCAATACGATCCAGCCCTGTCACCATACAATACAATGCAATGTGTGAATCTTTACATTTTGATTCTATCAATGATATATTTGTAGGGTACTATTAGTTGTAAAGAAATCCCAATAGTTTTATTAGGTCCAGTAACAGCTGAGACAGAGAGAAGGAGACGTTACAGTGGTGTTAATATCTTATTATGAGTCTCATGTGTAAATGAGATACTGTAGCTTAAATGAGAATCTGTGAACAAACTTTAAAACTGTTTACTATTTTTGCAACAAGATGATATTCTACTCTGTTCCATATGAAGAGTGCTGTGGTTTTGATTAGTGTGGAGGAACACTGATGCTCCGTGTTACCTGCTCTCACAGTGACATGACGTCTCTGTGGGTCAGACTAATGAGATGTATTGATACACTAGTGCTGTGTCGATTTTTTTCCACTTGACGTTCAGCTGTTTACCAATACAGGCTGTCTTAATTGATGCACTCGTATCTTTCATGGTAAAACCTGATGCTTCGGGTCTATGAGTGAATTGTTACACCCCTACATTTTACTCACTAATTACATAATACTACCTTTCTCATTTAAAAAGAAAATACAGTATATATTCCTAGCACCTTGTGATGACCAGCCACCACTGTTCAAGGGTATTTGTTTTGAGCCACTTTATCAGCCTAAAGAATAAGACTAATGACTAATCACAAGTTGACTTGATGATGACATGCTGATGACTCAGAGAAAAGTCAGAAAATGAGTTAATATGTTTATTTCATGAGAACTTTCAGCCCAGTATCACAGCAGTTTGTGAAACAGTCATGAAATATAATCCATTAGTCTGACTCACCAGAGGTACTCTGTGGGTATAAGCCTGCCATTGGACTACTTGTCTCAAGCGGCATGCGCTGTGTTGTCAAAGACCCCAGGAAACAACTATCTCTTTTAGACAGCATCGTTTTATCAGCCTGTCATATCAGCAGAAATGGTGATGTTGGGCTGATATCAATACGCCCTTTCCATTTTAAAGCCTTTATTGACCTGTGCAGATGACATTCCAATATCATCAAGCTTCTTTAACAACAAAGCATCCTTACTTGTTTGACCATACTTATGTTATAAAGCCGCAAATGTCACATCAGCAACATGTTTGCATGATGACAGCGCTTGTCCATGTATTTCAAAGCATCTAGCAGCAAATGAGCAGCCAAACTGTCTTTGCAGCATGCAGTTTTCCTTCAATATGTGTGAATATTCCTGATCTATTTTTCCATCCACATGATGCATAAGCGCTGCAGTATGAAAAAGAGAGGAATGAAAAAGAGAGTCCACTCAGAGCAGACAGGTGTTGGCTGTCAAAGCAGAGGGATTAAAGTTTAGCTGTAAAGTTGTCAAGTGGCAGTAAATGTACATTTTGCCCATGAAAAGACAGAAGAAAAAGTCCAAGAAGTTCCCGTGTCTTTCCTACCAGCTGCTGGGTGAAGTGAGGGGAGAGGGATTACATTTCCAGTGGCTTTCACTGGGCCCCAACCTCTTATGTATTGTTGAAAGAATTGACTTGAAGTTGAAATAAACACTTCAGCTTGTGTTTACACCCTTCAGAGGCAGCTGGGATGCAAGACACGGGGAGCTGGTGCAGACAGCTACAGAGATTAAAATGATGTGTTTTCTGTTGCATAACAGCATGCGAGTGAGAAACGCCTCGGACTCACTTGCGACCGAGACACGTCCAACAGACATAGAGCACATTTTCTTCCACTGTGACTCAGCTGTGCACTAAATGCGGCATAAAACCAAAATCATGAGCTAAAAGAAACTAAAATCGTCAGCGTGGGTAATAATTATCTTGGGTTTCTCACTGAAACACAGCCCTTTGAAATTACATATAGTCTCTTGAGTCCATGTTAATATGTGATATTGACAAGGGCAGCTTTAAGAGCACCACCTTTTCCACCTTTACCAGTATTTCAGCCATGACACATCAATCAGTTTTCCACTGGCTGAACATCACTGACTGAACTCCACCATCCTCCAGCAGCAATCTGTGCTGCTGACACTGAGCTGCCTGCGAGTCTCGAGGCCTGAGAACAGATGTTTGGCCTCGGGGGGGTTCACATGCTGACCAGGAAAGTCAGGGTGCTTTTCGCAGCTGTTAGCAGGTGACTTGTGGCTACAGCTAGAATTATGACCTGCAGGGCCATGAAAGTGTCAAAATGCCTCCGAGCAGGTCACCAAAGTGTAAAGTGAAAGAGGAATAATACAGTACCACATGTTCATCATCTGGTCTGACTTGTCAGCTCTCTCTGAGTGAATGCTTTTTATATAAATGTGCGCTGAATGGCAGCGACTACAGTCAGTTAATTAAAAGGTCAATTCACTGGAATTTTAAACTATTGCTCAAAACATTGAAAAATTATATTAAAAAATTGGATTGGACATGTCTTTTCCAGAAACAAGTGTCCCAGTTACTCTACTTTCACTAGAACTATTTTGAAGATGCTGCTTGAAAAATATGATCTTATAACTTGATGCTGAAACATTTATAGAAAAGCTGCCTATGTTTAGAAATGCGTGATAAGAGCTAAAATTTATCTCATGGTATTTCTTTTGCTTTTCACAGTGACAATATTATACTATGGTATTACAAAATAATATCAGATATATGCTCAAAACATGATTCTACCTAATTAAAAAAACAGGCTTGTTTATTGGCTTCAAATAGGAATGGCAGAAGTAGCCGCGTATGGTGGTTGAAGAGATAAATAAAAACAGAACAAACTAATTTATAGGAGCTCTGAGGATGAATGACACAGTCTCACAGTCTGAAGAAAGAAGCTGCTCTTTGGTCTGGTGGTACAGCAGTGGATACTTCTGTATCTCCTGCTCAACAGCAGCAGGGTGAACAGGCTGTGGATGGGGTGGGTGTTGTCTTTCAGTATCCTCTGGGCTTTGCACAGGAACCGCCTTTCCCCGATATCACTGATGCTCTTTAGATGGGAACCAATGATGTTCTGGGCTTTTTTATTGACCAGCTGCAGAGTCCTCCTGTCCTGGACTTTGAACATGATGCCAGTTTGTAATGTTTCCAGTCGGGATGCTTTCAGTTGCTCCTCTGTAGAAGTTAACAAGAACTCTGCAAGGGAATTTTTCCTTCTTAAGTTTCCTTAAGAAATACAGCAATTTCTGAACCTTCTACCAGGGTGATGTGTGATGTCCATGACAGGTTGTCTGTGATGTTGATTCTCAGGAACAGAAAACTGTTCACCTGCTCCACTTCAACTCCACTGATGTAGACAGGGGTGTGCATTTCTGCCTCCTTTTTCCAAAAACCAGCCCCTTGGTTTTGCTCATGTTGAGCAGTAGGTGGTTTTCTGTGCACCACAACCTCGACTACAACCTCTTCTAGAGCTGCATGAATGTTTTTCATCAATGCCAGGGTAAAGAATGCATGGGAAGTATGTAGGTAGGCAGTGATGGTTATGTAAAAGGGGCATAACTGAGCCTTTTTTTGAAAACCTAACAAAGTACTTTTGGTGCCTAAACCAAACTGTGACCGTTTCACAATGTTAATCATGACAAAGGTCACCATGACGACAAAGGCCTGACTATGACGGCAGATGTCACCTGACTGTTGTTACCATCCAAAACTTGTTAAACGGACTAAGCAGCATTAAATGACAAGTGAAAAGCTTAGAATGCACAGACATGACGCACAAACTGTCCTTTAAAGTAGTGAGCTATTTTTTGCAAATCTATTAAATTTTGATGGACTGTTTCAGTGTTAATATGTCCATGTTAGACTTAAATGAATTTTATATGATTTCATTTTAAAGCAGCTTTTGTTGAAACATAACATCGACAGGAGCAGCACACAGCTTTCAGAGCTTTACAAAGCTTCAGATGATGCGCTTTCCTCTTTCTCTTTACCTGTCACTTCCTTTTGCTGACATTTCACTTCCTTTATTCTGCATGTTTTCTCTCCGTCCCTCTGTCATCCTTTTTTTTCTGCCTCTTTCTCCACCTTCATTATCTCCTTTGTGTCCTCCTCTACCTTCCTTTCCCCCTTTCACCCTCTTTCACTTTCTCTGCATCTATCATTTGCTCTCTCTCACTCTCCATTTCACCTCCTTTTCTTTTGCAACACATTCCTCCCATCACAACTTCTCTTTTTCTCTGCCACCTTCACTTTTATATGATTCGTTCCGTGCCTCCTCCGTCCTCTCCTGTCTAATTCCTCTGCATTTACTGTAGCCCTCAATATTTTTGTCCTTCATTTTTTTCCACCCAATCATCTTCCTCCTCTCTCCCTCTATCCTTTCTTCCTACCTCCCCCCCTTTCCGCTCCCTTCCTCTGTCCTCATTTCTCTTCGTTATCCTCCCTCTCTCTTTATATCCACCCCTGCACCCCCTCCTATCCTCTCATCCTTTTTCTTTTCCTTCAGCCACCCAACCGCAAGACAAATGGACGAATGCCTCGTTGGTGATATATAGCCTGCTTCCTCCCCCTCCATCCTCCACCGCCTGAGGGGAGGAGGGGGGAGGTATGCAGCCAGCTACATATACTATAGGGCTTGAGAAGTGGCCAGAGTCAATGGAGTATGGTTGTGTGGCACCATTTGCTCCATTTCCATGCTTTAGTGATGTGATTGTCAGTGACAACAGATTCTGCTGTCGTCTCTGGATTTACTGTCCCAGAGTAAATCATTCATTTCATCACTCTAAATTCTTACTTATTCACATATTTAATTCTTTATTGGTTATTTATAGAGCTAAATTATTCCTTGTTATATAATGGGGTTGTGATTTTACACAGAAGCAAACAAAAACAAAATTCTTATTTCTAGCCAAAGATTTTGTTGGCTGAAACCACGACTATCGCTAGTTGATTTTGTCAGTTTTATCTAGATCACTAATTAGCTCTAACTGTGTGACATGGTAAAATGTCCTGAATTTGTCCTGAATGTCATCGCTAACCCCACATCATAATCTAGTTATAGTCATAGTCTAGCTAACTTTTGTTCTTGGAAGTAACTCTGCTGGTTGTAAGCTAGTTAGCCAGGAACACAAATGTTTGCAGCTTATGTGAGAGCAGACAAACACGCTGTTAAAATGTAACTGCAAATGCAGGTCTGAGCCTAACTCCCCTATTGGATCATTTTAACAAATAGGTGCTGAGGAGGTGAGCACAGGACAACCACTGTCCTAGCTAGCCAAGCTAACACAAGCTGCTCAGAGAGGCTGAGAGATGTGTTTGTGTCTGCAGGGAGTGTCAATATAAATATAAAGTCTAGTGGAGCTTGTGCAGCCGTCAGAAGTAACAAAATGGAAAAATACTTAGTAGAGCAGTCATTCTTTGGGTCACCAAATAAATACAAGACTATGGAAAAAATTCTGCAAATTTGAGATTTGTATCTGGAGTACAGCTTTTATAAAGCATTTAAAAAGTGTGTATTGTTTTAGTGATGAGAGGAAAAAAAAGAACCTGTTAATTCTGCCTAAATTAACTTATTTTAGCTCACTTATGAAGTAGGCTTAAATGTCTTACACTGTAAAAATGAAAAAAAGTTGAGAAAACTCAACATTTTAAGGCAACTTACTTCAATAGATTTTTGAGGCCGACTCAAATAAGTGACTAATGGGGGCAGCAATTTTTGAAATCTGGTCCAGTATTGAGCGAGCCTGCTGTAGCTATTAGGAGAAAAAACGTCTGTAATGTCATCTCTATGGGCAATTGCACATCATCAAAGAAGGTCCACTAAAAAAGGTTGAAAAATATCAAATTTACCCTTTAACTGAAACTGCTGAATTGTTTCTTTTAGAATGAATAAAACAACTGATTGACTAAAGGCAGGCAACTGATAAAAGAAAAAGGCTGATAAATTGGCAGAAGGCTGAGAGATGAAGGAGTAGGTGGATAACTGGCCGACATGCACAGATGCAAATGCAGATAGATGGATGGATGGAGAGAAGTGGAGAAATGAATGGAGTGAGTGAATGAATTAATGAATGGAGTGCTAAACTGAATGGGTGCAAAGATGCTGTAGGTTGATGGATAGACGCGTAGGTCGAGGTGAATAAATAAAATGAGTGGCGGTTAGAGAAAAATGTTGGACGAGATGGATGATAAGATGAATAGGTAGAACGGTTGATGATAGATGAAATGATTAGGTGGTTGACTAACCAGCGTAACTGGTGCAAAAAATATACATGGGTGATTGATAGATGATAGATGGTGGATGGATAAAAAGATGTAAAGAAACATAGAAGCATGTGGAGATGATGAATGATTGAGGGGAGGAATGGAGTGATGAATGTTGGAGAAATTAGCAGAAGGATGTCAGCAAAGACAGGTGGATGGATGGATGGGTGGAGGGAGAGTTATGGAAGTCAGGAGAATGCAGTGGAATGTAACACAAGTAAGTTCACTCAAGTACTTCTACTTTACTGAAGTATTTTCTTCTCATGCCACTTTCTACTCCACTACAGTTCAGAGAAAAATATTGTACTTTTTACTTCACTACATCAATCTGATAGCATTACTTACTAATTACTTTGCAAACTAATGTTTTCCAAATTCATTGGTAGCTATTTGAATAATCATTTAAGTCATTTTCATCAATCAATCAAAAATAGATTAATTACTCAAAGCTTTGGTGAAAATCAGTGACCTCTATCAGCAAAGTGCAGAGAAGTGCAGTCTAATTAGACAGACCAATATAGACGATATTTGATACATAATACACTAAATCTAAATCTAAATAATTATTGTCATTATGAATAATAATTCACACTATGTAGCAGCATAAATAAAAGGTGGTGGCATCTCCCTTCACTATGAACATGAATTAGTGTAAGCCATCATAAGAAGTTTACAATTTTCTACTTTTGAACTTACTTTTTATGTAATGTTACTTTTGACAACTATGTATAGTTGAAGAACATGTGCTACTTGGCTGATTCAACAATTGTGTCAAATTTAAACTATGTAAAAAAAAATAAAAATAAAAAAAAAACACTGCAAAATATATAAAGAGAGCTGCTGTCTGAGAGCAGAGACTCTACACAGATTCACTGAGTGTACAGAGGACCACCATGTGTCAGAGTGGATCAAACATATTAACAGAAAGGAGTTCATGAATATCTTGATGAAAAACATGGATTCATATCTATTTTTAATACAAATTACACAGCACTCCCATCACTTAAATGTGGCAGAGGCGGTATGTTTTTCTCATCTTCATTATCCATTTCCGGCTGTTGCCACAACCAACATCTAACTACTGTGTAACATTTGAATAACGTTAATGTCACCATCCAAAAAAGGAATCTTCATCAGTTACTGAGGGCCGCTGTTTAACGTCGTTCATCCAATTATCCGTGTTGTCACTGTCAGTAGGCAACCAGTGTCTAGAAGGGAAACTCAGACCCACAAGGGCCTAACCAGCAGACACCAAGAGTGACGGTCATGACGTACCACCTCAGCAATGGTGGCGCCACAAGATCACACACACACACAAAGCGGTCACCGTATTCATCAGTACAAAAGTTCTCAATGGGCTGCAACCTTAATCAACTACAAAAGGAAAATTCTGCTTTTACCTGCATGAGTTACAATAAACTATATCATATATAACAGCATAGCATTCACAGGGTATATTTTAATTGAATATTACTTCAGATTTTTGATGAAAAAACTTGCAACAAAGTATTTTTACAGCATGTGTTGGTACTGAAGTGTGTTCAAGTGAAAGATCTGAAGACGTCCTCCAGCACTGGGAGAATGGATGGATCCATACATTTATGGAGTGGCAGATGAAGTGTTGAGAAAAGAGCGACAGTGACAGTGAGTGAGTGGATGAAAACTGCACGGATGAGCAGCTTGATGGATGGACGGATGAATGACATTCTGGATCAATGCGAGTAGTAAAATATCAGCAGATAATTAAATGTCAACAAATGAACGTCATCTCCGTGTGTCTGTCAGAGGTGAACGTGTCGGCAGCGTCGGAGGATCTTTTGTCTTTTTGATTCTTTTGTCTTCAGGCTGAATGAGTTCACTCTGAAAATGTCACCGGCTGTTTGATTCCACTTCATCACCACCACTCGCCTTTTCGCCGCTTGTTTCTGTTCACTCAACGTCTGTTTGTTTGTTTGTCTCCTCTGCTTTTACATATTTCATGAAAATGACAGAACCTGCTAATGAATTAGGATGTTTGCTCATCTGTCAGAAAGACTCCATTAGTGATTCTGGGTTGATACTAGTTTTACTTTCTCTTGACTGAGCTCCATCTGCTTAACTTCAGTCAGTTAATTTTCTATATTTTCCAAAAATGCTTTTCCAGATCTACAAGTGTGGATGCAGGTCAGTTGTACTATCTGAAAATGAAAATTACATGTAATGCAAAGTAGCTTACAGCAATACAACTCATCATGTTTGAATAAACTGAACGATGAAGATGAAGCTTCTTGTTTATAGGAACATTTGATTTATTTTCCTGCAGAACCCTACAGAGATTATTGCCTGATTGATGGCTGAAGGCGCCGCCTCCACGTTACACTGCAAAAATGTCAACCACATACATCATCTTCCTGTCATGTTGGCACCGTGGTCGTCACTGTGGCTCCCTCCACCTGCAGATTTTTCAAAGACAACAAAATAGATTATTTGTCAGTGTCTCTCAGAATGATTCATCTTATGAAAACAATTATGTAAAAGGACATTTCACCCTGAAGTCAAACTTTTCTCCTGACCTGTAGTGCTATTCATCCATCTATTTTTTTGAGTTTTGCAGATATCGACCAAAGAGATGTCTGCGTTCTCTCCAGTATAATGGGACTAAATTGCACTCAGCTTGTTGTACTCAAAGCTTCAAAAAATACATTTGAAAAATTCAGAACCAGTGTTTCTTTCCAAAAATTATGACCCAGTTAGTCAAAAAAAACCACAGACCTTGTTGTGAGCAGTTTGATGAAGGAATTACTTTCTTTATGCAGTAGAATCTACCAGAATTACTTTATTTTGTACTAGAAAGATAGTAGTTCTGAAATGAAAGGAAATGACAAAATGTAAATGAAAGGAATGTGGATAACAGGACGACACCATGTAATGTCAAAATAAATAAATACAAAAAAGACGACAATGAGTGAATCCATATCATGTTGTATAGAAAGACTCCGACTCAAATTAGAGCCAAAATTTGGTGACAAATAATGATTGACATGTTTTGTATTCTTCTGTAAATCCAAACTAACCTCGTAAGACACAGAAGTCACACAATGAGACAAACTAATGAACAGATCAAGGCAGTGATAGACCAGCAACTCCAGTGTTCTGCAAGGTAAAGTGACTGATTTTACCCTTGGAGTTTGGTTTGGGTTAGCTTATATAATGTTGGTTTCCTGTCAGAAAAGCCTGCCTGACTGCAAAGTTAAGTGCTGAAAATATTCTAAATATAGTGCATACTTAAAACTGATGTTGGTGTTTTTTAGGTAGACATTTTTTAAGTGGCTGTTATTTACAGTTTTAAATGTTACATGAGAGCTGTTTTTCCTCCAGCAAACCTGCTTACTTATTAAATCAGCACTTTACTTCAGTCTGTGACCTTTTTAGGTCAGAGTTAGAGCAGGAAAAAAATCAGACTAAACTGAACCAGATAACCAGCTCTGATAATCAGATTATGTTTACTCCAGCCTGGGCCTTAAAGGGATTGTTCACCCAAAAATGAAAACTCAGTCATTATCTACTCACCCTCATGCTGATTGAAGGTCGGGTTTAGTTTTGTAATCCACAAAACACTGCTGGAGTTTTTCAGAGTTTCACAGGAAAACAGTGTTGCAGAATCTCCCAAACAATGGAAGTGAATGGTGACCAGTTTTCAAATGTAAGCATCCATACTGCTCGTCTGGTGTAATCCAAGCCTCTTAAGGCCCTGACATGTCAGGTTTACTAAAAAAAAGTTATTTACACCATGTTTTTAGTCTGAATCTTCACTGTAGATACTTAGCTTGGAGCCACGTTTACGTGCACATGCACACTGTCTGAACTGGGTGTGTGTGTTGTGGCAGTGTGCAAATGACATGTCTGGGCTTTAGGAGACTTGGATTATGCCAGATGTGCAGTGTGGAGGCATTTTACATTTTTATTCAGTTTTTATTTATGTTTGAAAACTGGTCACCATACACTTCCATTGTTTGGGAGATTCTGCAACGCTGTTTTCCTGTGAAACGCCAGCAGTGTTTTGTGGACTAACAGAATAAACCTGACTTTCAGTTGACATGAGGGTGAAAAGATAATGACTAAATTTTCATTTTTGTGTGAACTATCCCTTTAATTTAACTTTGATAACCTGCTTAAACTGTTAAAATGTCACCTGCATGGTACTTTAACACGGTTAAAGTCCAGCAATATGCACATGGTTAGTGTGAAGCAGGATCAGGTGAAGAAAACACCTGATAAATGCAGATAAAGATTTTAAAAAAGGCCAAGCTTGTGTAAATGAATCCCTCGGTTGTTTTTCTCCTCAGATTGACTCTGAATGGTTTGTTTAATGGTTGACAGGCTGAACAGCGGCTGAGCGTTGGGACTCGGCGCCGTATCGATTTCGTTGTTTGTCATCTGAACAGATGGCTGAGTGAGCGTGCCGTACTGTAGCAGCTAATTGCTCCATTAATTACATAATATCCAACACACTGCTTCCAGTGAGTTAGAAAACCTGCCTCTGTCCATCTGCCTCGCTTTCTCCTCCTCTCTTTATGTGATGAACCCTCCAGAATCACTGTCACCTACCATCAAAATCAGCTTCACTCTGTTTGTTATTGACTTCTAAAAGCAGTAATTTTCTAAGTGAAAAAACATCATCATTTTAACCTCATTCTAGGACAAATCAGAGCAATTATTTTTCTAATGAAAGTGAACATGAAGACAAGAGAATGAAGTTGAGACTCTACAAAGAGAGACAGCATGACAGAGAGACTCAAACAATACAAGAGGGAAAAGATGTTGGCAGCGTGAAACAAAGCAGAGGAAGAGAGACAGAAACAGATGGAGAGAAGAGCACAACAGAGAGCGTGAATAAACATAAGCACTGGTTCCATTCATTGTTTTCCTCTCTCTTGTCTTCGTGTGAGCATCTGAGTATAAACCTGCAGGATAACAACACTCTGAAGCCTCCATTTACTCCACACAATGAACGTGACGCAGATCAGTAATTGAACCTGCCGCTGGAGGGTTTGATGGGGCGAATTTTTTCTTCACACCAGATGGATTTATGGTCAAACATAAAAAACTCAGGGGTTATTGATGGTGCGACACGCTTTGGTGTTCGCAAACAACCACGGGACAGAGACGTAGGTGGTTAGTTAAGATTTAATGTCTTGTGACATGTTGGTGACCTCATCTCAGGAGTTATTACATGTCTCCAATCTCAGTTATCGAACCTTCAAGGCATTTCCAGTTTCGCAGCAGTCTTAAATGATATTCCCAGTTGGTAAATGCCAAATATATATATTTTTTTCAAGTGTATCAATATCCTGCCAAGTACATTACTTACTTGGAATTGTTACAAAAAGCAAACTCTAGGAAACCTTAGCCAAAGCTTTTATTTGGGTTGTGCAAAAAAAAAAAAAAAAAAAAGAAATTAAATACTGTAAAGTTGGTATCAACCTAAAAAATTGCCACATATATAAAATGAGGAGGCTATCATTTCCTGTCTTCACTGTGGCACCTAAATGCAGGATTAAACAAGAGTAATATAATGCTACCTTTGGTCAGTCCCTCCAGGATTTCACTGGCTTTATTTGGAATTGTTGCTGCCGAACAATCTTTATTTCATGGCAGTTTTTCTAAAAAATTGTTGTACATGTTGCAATGTTTTTAGTTGTATTTTGCTTTGAAATTGCTAGAGCAAGTTTAAATTGCAAAAGAAAGTTGGCTTTAAAAAAAAAGTTTAATATTTTTTGTATTATTCATTAAAAATCAAAGGCAACTTGTTCTGGTGAGAATAAAACCTCACTCTGTTCTGAGTTCTCCAAGTATCCTTCCCAAAAAGGCTCAGGATTACAAAAATTCAATTCAATTACAAACTATGCTTTATTGTAAAAGAATTGCACCTGGGAGTATCCCAGTGCACACAGCTTTGGTCAAATTTATGGATGCATGGTTGTGGTGATTTGACAGAATTGCAAGGTTGTGTGGAATTTGCAGGGATTTGTTGAATTTGCATTAATTGCAACATCCAGGAGGCAACGTTTAGTTCCTGCCACTAACAGCGCACACATTTGAAAACCAACTGAAGTGGCGAGTGGCAGCCCGTCCTTACCAGAAAAATGGGCATAAAGTTCAAAGCTAACGCAGCACGCACTGCACAATCTCATTATTTCCAACAATTCCAACAACAATTTCCAACTAAAAATTGCCATTTGCCATGCAGGCATCTGTTTGCAAGAAAAAGTCACCAGAATGCAGAAAACAAGGCCTATGAAATTCAAAATTCTCAGAAGGAGGAGCCCTTTTGAAGTCTCAAAGTTTGCAAATATGCACTAGTAAGTATGCATTAGTTCGACATCACCCCAGCCTGTGGTAGGTGCCACACAAGCCGTGCAGCATGCTAATGCAGGGTTCAACAGATTAACTGACATACCAAACACTAAAACAACACAAAACATGGCAGTTTACAGCTTCCAAGTTTGAAGTTGGGTTGCGGACAGCCAGTATCGATCCATCCTTGAGCTTGAACCGTTGGACCATGTCTCGCATTGAAATCATGAAAAACAGGGGAAAAAAAGAACATTGCACTTGCTGCAGTTGCTCAATGAAGAGCAAGAAAGTCCACATAAGGAAGAGGGGAGTGGACAGATGAATCAAACAAACACAGGACTTTCACCCAGGAGACTTGGGATCACATCCCGATGTACCTTAGTTCTGTTTTTTTGTTTTTCTAAAACAAACAGAACCACAGAAACATCAGAAACACAAAAGCAAATCTAAGCATCCAACCGCCTGCATCCCCCCCAGGAGTCCTCCCACCTCGTTACATCCTCAGCGAAAACAGATGTATTACCAACCCAACAAAATGCCAAAAGGCACAACAAAAAGTGGGAGAAATAAACAAATGACCCAACAAATAAGCAAGCAAGGAAAGAAGGCAGAAAGAACAAGAGGAGGAAAAAGGATCTGGTGTGTCATGTAATCGAGGTAATTTAGGTACAATTACTCAAACACTGAATTAAAAAGAGCCAAAACAGAAATAGAACAGCATGTGAGGAAATGGTGTAATATTTAATCTGTCATAATGTCTAACCTGCAGGAAGTCAGTGCTATAATAAACCATATTAAGTATTATTAAAATATAAAATATGCAAGTTAAAATTAGATTCCTCAATGTAACATAATGTCACAGAAGCTCCTTTCACATTTTGGGCGGGTCGGGCGCTTTTTAAAGAAGAAAAATGAAATGGAGTCATGTATCCCTCCTCTGCCTTCCAGTCTGTGCTGAGGGAATAATTTATCACCACGAAGTCACATGAATAAATAATGTCGCTGGGTGGTGAAGTCACCGCCCGGCAGGTCTGAGAGCGAGCGCGGCCCAGCCGTTAGCAGCTCATCATTAATTCATTTACCAGCGTCTCCAAAATGTATTTTCTGTCTTTGGTGACTTTTTGCAACATGAAGGTGTAATTTTCTGCAGAGAACAACAGTGTTTTATTAAGCATAAACAAAATGAAAAATGCTTGTTTGTACTGGGTATGTGTGTGTGAGACTATCAACTTCTGTAGGTTTTCTGAACCAAAGTGGAAACTTTGACTTTGTTGGACTTTTGCCTTAAACTCATTCTGTTTTACACTGTTCATTAATTTGTTTTCACTGGCTTGTTTATTGGTAAATTCTGGTGACATCTTGTAGAAATTTTGGAAGAAGATTTGGCATTGTTTGTTGTGCAGCGATGTTGGGAAGGACTGATCAGCTGCTCTTGAATGGCCGTTGGATGGTCAGGTGAATTTCTGTCATGCAGAGTTGAATCAGATCCGCGAGTCGATTGTAACATGAGTGCTTTTTTTCTCACTGCACCTGCATGACGTGGCAAACAGTGTCTGAAATTGCCATGGTGACACAACGTCATATGCGCTGCTTGAACTTAAAGGTTGGGGGTTCATGAAAAGGAAAAAAAATCTATAGGTTTGGTCATATGAAAATTTTAACAGTAGTAGCGTTCATCTGGTGGTCTGTACTGTGTTTTTTGCCTAGTGTTTGGCTGCACTGTGTAGAGTCCACAGTTCAGGACTTGAACCCTGATCAGCTGAGCTGAGAGCGCACTGGATGCACTGGTTACTGAGCGCACCACTGCAGCAGCATGTGTGTGTGTTTGAGAGAAAGTGGGAGATGGATTATTGTACGCAGAGTTTTTGTAAGTTATGAATAACTAACTCGGACCGCTGCTTTGTCACTTGACCCACTGGTGCAAACTCATAGTGTTTTCTGGTAAGTCGACACACAACCTGCAGGTCCATCGGCCCATGCATCACTATAGGCTACTCAACCACATAATTAAACCAGAATCAATTCCATTGGGGGGTCTGGTGAGCCCCCAGAACAAATACAAACTGCTTCCATGCACAATGTGTCATGTGGATAGTAAAACATAGCTGGCTTACCACCTCCTTACAATGGCACCTTTTTTTAAGTTTGGGCACATAGGATGGCACAGATGATCAAAGCGCACTTCTATACTTTTATGTTGGCATTACCTTGGAGCTTTCAAATGAAACTTTATTGATAGTCATCAGTAGCGAGAACCATCTTCAGGGATTGACGGGCCGTTTTAGTTTCTATGTCATGCGTACAGTGTGAGCCCTCAGGTCGTGGCTTGATTGAGGGTTGGACCGTACAATGTGAGCACATAAATCGTGAGCTTTGGCTTTACATCGCAGATGATTTACTTGTACAGTATGAGCTGGAATTTAACAACATTTCTAAAAGTGTACAGTGTATGCCTGGATTATGTTTGTTTATGTTATTGTGTGACCCTAGTGTTTTAAAGGGTTGCTTTATATTCATGGAAGAATACTAAACATGATTGATTGATCATTGATTGATTTTAAGGTCATAATTTGATCATTTGACAACATTAATATTAAACAATATTTTGCATTAACCGTTATGTCATTGTTGGACAACTGTCATTTACATTTTCAAATTTGTCTATATGGTATCAAATATGATATAAAGGCTGCTAAGCTTTGGTCTTTTAAGTGCGTCAAGCGCTGCAAGTAGGTGGCAGCAGAGAGAAAAACTCTTATTGATAACTGACGATTCTGTCTTATGATTCGATTCTTTAAATTAGAAGCTATTAAAAAGGCTACATGTTGTCACTGTCTGAAACAGATATATATGAAATCATAAACAATATGAAACAAAACAAGAAGCATTAAACAATAAATAGTTTTACATGAATAAAAGTCATTAAATCTTAACAAAAACTCATTATTAATATAAAGATGGCATAAGGTTGGCAAGGATATTGTAATGTTTTTAGGCGTATGTGGTCTCATGAGTTGTCTCACAGTAATCTGTTCACTGACTGCTGACAGATGAAGATGGAGGGTCCTGGTGGACTCATGCTAACCTGGTGTGAAAGCAGCTCCTGTCAGGGATCCATCTTGGCTCATTCGTCCAGATCTCTATATTGATTTTCCCACTCAGGTCCGGTCGAGTGTCCCAAGGCTCAGCTCATCAAACACAGGGTGAAAGCCTAGCTGGGGGCAGCGTGTGGGCGTGTGTGTGTGTGACCGTTACAAATGACTTTTGGTTTTTAACATCTGTCCTTGAAAGTGGTTAAAGGGGACAGGAGCATTTCACCTGTGATTTATGTTGTGTGACTGATTCTCCAAAGACACTCGAGAGCTCAGTTCATGTTTAGCTTCTGTTCTGTAAAGCCTTGTGAGGGGCAGGAACCAAAACATGGACTGGGATAAAATTCCTTGTTGATTCAGACGTGGATGTTTTAATTTGCGTCAGATAAGTGCTGAACACTTTGCCATATAGAGATAGATACATGTGGGTGAGAACAATGATGAGAACATGGCGTTACACTATTAATGCAGCAAGGATGCAGGATGTGGGACTGTGACGACCACAGCGATTGTTAATGTAAGATGAATGAGCACTTTATGGGGTTAAAGTCTCATATCTCCACAGTGGTTTTAGAAATGATGATAACATCTGCAGTTATGGGCTCGGGAGAGGGTTTAATGAGCCTAAGAGGAGAGAGAGTTTTCTTAAAGGACCATGAGCAGTTTTACATTCCAGCACAGCCAGAAAATCAGTTGTTAGACGCTTGAAACTTATTTGTGTTGTATCATTAGATGGAAATTCACCCAAAAATGACAATTCAGTCATTATCTACTCACCCTCATGCCGATTGAAGGTCAGGTTTAGTTTTTTAGTCCACAAAACACTGTTGGAGTTTCACAGTGTTGCAGAATCTCCCAAACAATGGAAGTGAATGGTGACCAGTTTTCCAATGGAAAAAAACTCCCTACCGCTTGTCTGGTGTAATCCAAGTCTCCTAAAGCCCCAAGTAAGCAAGCACTCCGTTAGCTGTTTCATGGAAAGCCTTGGGTTGTAATGTAGAAACAACATGGACGCTACAAAGGGTAGAGTTGTTGTTGTATTTGTTGCAGCGTCTGCGTGATGGCTCGACTAAGACCAGCATCCCAGTGAAGATACATGTGAGCACAATATTGATCAGCAATACATAGACAAATAAAAAGTTAGCAACATTTATTTTTGTCCACCATGTTTCTGTGTATATGACATCAATAGACAGCAACTCAGCAAGTCATGTACCAAAAGTTTTCCCAACTTTGTAAGTTGTTCAAATGAAGTTTCACAGTCAGGAACTAATTTTTCCAATTATCCCAACACCACATAAATGCAGGATAAGCAAGGCTAGCTATTTCTAGTCTTTATGCTAAGCTGTTGCCCTTATATTTACTGGACAGATAAGCCGGGTTACTCTCGGCAAGACAGCAAGTAAGCATATTTCCCAAAATATTAAACAATGACTTTAGGTCTGCTGTACTTATACATTTGTCTTGTTGTCAACAAAAAGACCAGAACCGATAACGAACTGACTTAGTATTGTGTGTGTATCCAAAACCTGATATATTTTCTTCCTGTGCCACAGATCTCCATTAAAAACAAATGAATGAGCCACAGTGCTGCACTGGGTCACATGTTTCTTCATTACCATGAACTTAGACACTCTAGTTTATTTTGACTCAATCCTGAATACAGCATCTCGCTGCCCCAAATACTCACCAGAGCACCAAATGTGGATTAATCCGCCACTGAAAATAGTTCCCAAAAAGTGCATTATTTATTTATTCATTTATTTATTTATTTATTTATTTATTTTGTCTGTCAGAAAATTGCTGAGCCATTTTTAAAAATGAATCTATTAAGGCTGGGACGATACGTCTATCTGTCGATTCGATACTATCGTGATACATGGGTGCCAATTCAATATGTATTGCAAATCTTAAGTATTGCAATTAGATATTATTTATTGTGATTTTTGTTTGCTTTTTTAAAACTAGACCATGGGAAAAAGTTGAATCATACACTTCTCACTGTATATCATGAGTCATTTTTAAAAACAATGCACATCACATGTCAGTCAGTCTTTCTGGGTTATTTTTCAGCAGAATAATTGCTACTGTATGCTGTTTAAAGAAGTTGCAAATAAAATAGCCCCTGAAAACTGCACACAGCAAAAAAAGCCTTTAAATTATTATCCTACCTATGAAACTGTGAAATTTGAGTTTGAGGTTTGACCCTTTGAGGCTGCTTTAGCTGGTCAATGTGAAGCCAGAGTATAAGACTAAATGAGTAATGTGAAGTCAGCAGTTGTTGGTTTGTTTCTACAGATCAAAGGAAATATATGGCTGAAAATCTGAGCTAAGTTGTTTTATATTAAGCATGTGAGGTAAAATAAATCTGTTTAAGATAATATTATTGCATTGCAATGCTAATTTCTGTGCGCCAATGGGAATTCCCAAGAATTTTTAGCATCAACCTAACAGACTAAGCGGTGAGTTATTTATACATATAACAAAGTCAAGAGTCAAAAAATTGATTCAGGATTTCTAAAAGAATGTTGATACTTAAGAGGATTGATTTTTTTTCCTCCACCCCAAGATTCTGTATGTTTGTAAGCTGTTGTTAAAGATTATGTCCTCAGTAGGAACCAGTGGGCCTGGACCTGACTGCCTCAGAAAAAGTAATGAAGTCAGAAACTATTGAGAAACACATTTTCAATCTGAAACATATAGAATATGGTCAGCTTTATCCTTTAAAGCTCAAAATGAGAATCAGCAAATATGTTGTTTTCCATCATTAAAAAAAGACAACAGTGTGTCTTCATGCTGGTTGTAACTCCTGTAATGGACCTGTCATCACTGAGCTGAAATAACACACATTCAAAGCTTTTCTCCCATTTTCTTCCTTCTTTTTCTCCCTCCAACACATTTCCCCTTGCCTGTCATAAACATGTTATATTGACAGAGTCATGTTCGCCTTCCCGAGCCGCTCCCATCCCCGTCTCTGGCCGTGAAACTCGGAAACAACTTCCAATTAACTGGATAGGATCAGCGCGCCGTCCTGCCCGGCCCTGATAACATTATCCCACGTCACGCACCGCTGCCAGCGCCTGGATTATGAAATTAAAAAAAGAAGGAGGAGAAGAAGAAGAAGAAAGGGTGGTGGAGGATGGAAGGAAAATGGTTGGATGCTGGGGGATGGGAAAAGGAGAGGAGTAGGAGGCGGGGGGGATGCCCTTGGGTGCTGTCGTCAGTGACTGTATGGTATATTTGGCCCTGTGTGAAAGGGAGGGTTATGTAAGGTTTTAAAGCCCCTCCACTCTCACCAGAATGGAGAAGTTCAGTATGCTGGAGAGCTGCTTCAGCTTCCAGTCCAACGCCAACCGCCCACTGATAAGCTCTTACATAACAAGCCGCCGTTCAGGCCTGTGGTTTCTGATGAGGATGTAAATGGAGGCAGGTAGAGTGACACTCCTCCGCTTCACATGATAAGGCTGTGATGAATTGTTCCAGGCTCTCTCGGATGGAGGATCTTCTAAGATTGTGTCATCCTGGTTATGTTGTGTTGGAGACAGAAGAGGAGCAGAGAGATTACCAGCAGACACGGTTTGAGTTGCACCAATTTAAATATGCCACATACATTTCTTATGAACCTTTCAAAAATATAAAATAATGGGACTGCCCATTATTCCGACAGACCATTATTCTGAAACACGAGCATCAGAAAAATGTCCCACTGGACTGAAAAAACAAAACAAACTCCCTGCAGTTGTTAGTTCAGTGACTTCTGGCCCTGTCCATGGTGCTGAATCAGTAGGGGTTTTGCCCTTGATACAAAGTCTTTCTGGCTTTACAACAAATGGCATTTCAAGTAATTTTTCTGTTGCAGACAGATTTTGAAATGTCGGAATAAGTTTTATCTCAGTTGGTGCGTGCCACCATTAAATGGTGCAATGGGATAACTGGCTGTTGCACAAATAGGCTTGTGGTCTAATGAGGATTTCAGAATAATGGGCCGTCTAACCTATGGCGTAGAACCGGGTGAATATCTCCTGTAAAGTCAGAAATATCTTTGGTAGCTCACTAAACAATGAATCAAGAAATTTGATTCAAAAGTAGCATAAGAATTTAATTCAATAAGCAAATAATAATGTGTAGTTGCAAATTTGGTTGTGGTAGTTTGCATTGTTTATGTTGCACATTATGCAAAATAAATTCCCGTACCTAAATAATACCTAAATATCACAGCTACGATGCATCATTGTGATATTTGTCTGCATATCTTGAAAAGTACATTTAAAAACGGAACCCATCCTCACTTGAAAAACAAAAATATAGGTCGTGTAAGGCAGTGACCTCTAGTGGCTGTAGTAATTATGACAGGAGCAAAGGAGGAAGTCAGCTGACTTTCACCCAGGGGACTGCTGTTCATGTCCCATATGAAACAAAAAGTCTGGCCCTGTATGCCTGTAACTGACACTCTCCAGCGTTTATGTGTTGTTTTGGGATTCATTTGCAAAAAATCTGTTTTGTTGTTTAGGTTTAGGAGGATGTGTTGTAAAGATGTGTTAATATTAACACCTTGTTCAAAGTGAGATATTCTTCAAGAATCTGTGTGTATCCATGTGGTAGTTAGAGCATGTGTGTACCTGGGTTTGTTGTTTATAGTGTGTTTGTACTGTGCATGGATGTGGGTGGATGTGTGTGTGTTGTGCACCGGATAAAAAGGGGGTGGGTTAAGTCATAAAAAGATGTAAATGTGGAGGGGGGGTAGGGTGTGTGTGTTTAATGAGTGTGTTGTTGAAACTGAAGCGATAAAGGGGTGGAAACCAGCAATAAAAAGAGGGAGGAAGAAGTGAAAGAGATAATTAGTAACAGAGAGAAGACTGAGAGATAAGAGCAACTGAGAGAGAGACAGACAAAAAAATAAACCAGTGATAAAGGACAGACAGTCTGAGGCAGAAAGATAGAAATCAGGGTTATAGAAAAGTAAAAAGATGGTGGAAAACATGGCAAACCAAGTAATATCTTCAGCCTTTTCTATAATTAAAAACACATTTTGAAGAGGAGTTCAGTTGGAGTGCAAAGATCTTCTTCAGTTCATCTCAAACAAACTGGAAACATAAAACTTAAGAAGAGAGAAACCAGAAAATAAATGTTCAGAACAACAGAGGCTGCATCACTGCTGGGACACAGTGATCACAGATAATTTATTTTCACGGATTATGATTTTAATGTCAAGGTTAGAAACTGAATACCCTCAATACACAAGTGTGTGTGTGTGTGTGTGTGTGTGTGTGTTCCTTTTCTTCCAGATGTCCTTGTCTGACAACAGCATCTTTCCTTTATTCCATTAGTGTGTCCTTGAGTCTGTTTCTGTAATGATAAGAGAAATGTTCTGCTGCCAGACCACAAACACCAGAGGCCACACACACAAACACAAACTGTATAATGTATGCTGCCTGCCTCCTTCTACTACACTGTGATGTTTTGATGTAAGACAGAACAGAAATCAAAATGTTGACTCCAAACGAAGCCACAGCAGCAAAATAAGATGCACCAGCAAATAGAGAAATGTAAAATAATACAAGATAAAATCGTAATATAAAAAAAATGACAATAAAAAACATTTCTTTGTTGATTTTATCCAGCTTAAATTACAGTTTTCATTCTTGCTGTTCTTCTTTTGTTATACAAAAGATAAAAAGGCCACAGTCTCATATTTTTCCTGTATGAAAAAGATAATATACAGTGAGTATAAAAGCAATACCATGGGTGATTGTTGCCTCTGACCTTGCTGAGTGAAAGCTCAGGTGTAGGAGTCGGTAACGTTTATAAGGACCATAACTAGTAAATCAGTGTTCTTAGTGTGAAAATCAAGATAATAAAAAAGTGTCAAGGTAATTCATTGTCATCATATGATACAAGTTTGCTTAATGAAATGACAGTTGAAGATCTTTCATGCCACACACACTCAATAGATAATGAATTTCATTTAAAGAGTAAAATATATATATAATAATTAAAAAAATATAAAACAAGACAAAATAAAATAAATAAATTCATACAGTTATTTACATATGTGCATAGGGATGTTTCTGGTGACTAATTTCCCTGTTGACTAAACGCAAAATTTTATTCAGACTAGTCGACTCAGACAGCAGTTAAAATTGAGCACACTTTATTAATTTATAATGTTAAACACTGTCCAAAAAATACTATGTGTATAAAGAGTCATTTGAAGCCGTTAATCACAGTCAACAATCACCAAATCGTATTTTAAATGCTGCTGAAATGTGCCACTTTGTGCTGTGCAATACAAACATTGCACATTACCCTACACATGACAACAACTCACTAAATGCTTCAACTTTTCAGAGCGAAAAGGATCACAAAGTCTGCAGGTAAATGACGTTGTTTAATTGGAGCTGATGTTAGCAGCCAGCCTGATACACATTGTAGCCAACGTTAGCAGTGCTAGCAGCAGCAGCAGCAGCTCCGTTTGCAGGTTATGTCTGTGCTGAATGTGATTACACATTGCTCCAGTTGAGTGGTTATATAACAGTTTATTCTGACACAGACTACATTTAACCTTATTTGCATTTTCTATATCAAAACACTGACAAACTGCGCTGGTTTTATGAGCTGTCAACTGTCCGACTTTACTGATAAAAACATCCGGGGTTGCGTCAGCATCGAGGCATATGTGCTGGGTGAGAGAGGCTGCCGTCTGACGGGGATGCAGCCCCAACGCCCCTAACGTAGGCGTTAAAATATTGATAAATAGTTTAACGGACTAGCATTTCTGGTGCCAACTAGCGAGGGTGGCAACGTTTAATAGTGTAGTTTACTAATGATGCACATCCTTAGCATACCCATATATACAACCAGGAAATAATTCTGCAGTTGAATGTTAACAGTAGTAACAAGATGGTGATGATAATATGGTTGACATCTTCACATAAAAAGTTGTACTTTGAAACAGTGTTTTTGCATAAAGCATCATTGATGAAACACTGAGTCCTCCTCCCCCTTGTCCTGGAGGAGTGTTGTGTGGAGCAGGTCTCTCTGTGTGGGCACAACAGTCTCTGGTTTCCTGTTTGGCCGGCCATTTTGTTTTCCTGACCGACATTAGCCTGGAGCAGCCAAGCTGGGTTAGCGTGGTTCTTATCCCCGCTCACCTCCTCTCATCCCAGGGTGGTCTGCGGTGGTGCGTCCAGCTGGTCTGACTGGGAGCTGAAAGATACTGTGCGCACATTGTTGATCATCTCGAGGTCCACTGCTCTTTAATCCAAACCATAAACTTTCTTTTCCAGTGTCTACAAGTGATATTCTGTCATAGGTGATATGTGTTTCAGCAATTAAGCAGGAAAAATTAAAAGAGGAAAAGTAATGAAGGTTGAGGGAGCTTTTGGCTGCTGCATCCTCTTGTTTCAGTGATCATCCTACAGTACACACACACACACACATTTCTGCACGTGCACACACATCTGTCCGAGGCTCTTCACAAGACCTGAGTGTGTGTATACATCCTGTTTTAGTAATGATTTAATCTCTAAAATAAATTTCATTCTTTCATTGTACATAAACTGAGATTCACTCTTGTGTACTCACACTGACACACACATTTAAATAGACCTGTATGCACACACAAAAACACACAATGTCAATGAAACAGCTTACTGTCCTCACACAAGGTCAAGTGTGCAGCATTTGTGTTTTTTTGCATTGTGTATCAGCGCACATTTGCATTCCTGATAATGAAATCTTGTGTGTTTGTGTGTGTGTGTGTATTGAAATGAGGCTCTTCACCCCCTGAAGCGTTCGGTCACAGTTACAAATGGATTGTCGTCCCGCTCGTCTCCCCTGTTGCCTCCCAGAATAAGCTGTGCAGCTCAATCTGCCGTCCTATCCCATCTCATCCCGGCTCTATTCAGCTCCGGCAAATATTGGCGTAGCGAAATGACACCAGGCGCTCGGCGAGGGGAGCAGGAGGGATCTGCTTCAAAATGGAAATGGTGTTCTGGTTCGCCAGGTGCAATAAATGTGGAGGATTTCATCTTGGTTGACACTGGCGCAGAAGAACAGTTTATCAAATAGATACAGGGGGCAACAGTGAGAGTTTACAGGGACAAAATACGAGGACGAGAGGGTGTCCTATTTAACATAAGCCAATGAGAAACCAAGCTCGAACACAGCTGAGTAATGAAGCCAACTTTAGTTCCCCTAAAGGCCAACTGTATGAAAAACAGTGGCTGCAGTGTCAATCATTCTACTTGCAGACCAACAAATGTCTTACAATGTAGTTTGATTTTAGTGTGCTTCTCTCATATGCTTCACCAGAGCTGTCCCCAAAGTCTGACACCAAGCAGATCATACAACATTCTAGTGATGCAATGTCCCTCCCTTGTTTTTTAGTTTCCTTGGGTGGGTTTATGACTTTGCCATCCTGTGGGGGGAAAATGGCATATCTAACACTGCTGGGAAGTATCAGGGTCTCGTTTCTGGTCTAATAAATTACATGATATCAGATCGGTGTATACTTGGCTTGCATACTCGCTGATATCCAATCCAACATTGGAATCAGAACAACCCTATCTGTGCTGCTCTCCTTGTCACTGCTTACTGTACTGTTGTCAACGTGGCTGCAGACAGACATGCAACCTGACTGACTGTCTTTCCTTGAAAACCATAGTTTTTAAATGAATGACACTGTTAGTATATTAGGTTTGGGGGAGAAAAACGATCATCACAATTCTCTCTTGATGTTGTGAAGCAGAGAAGTCAATAATTGCGCATCTAAGACCCAATTCTTGACATTATATCACCTGTAATAATTTTATAAGACCAGGCGGTATCTTCTTTATGGCTGAAAAAATTGGATGGGGAAAATAACAGGCGTAAAATGTGCGTCACTGCATTGTCTTTGTGTTCCTTATTGTAGAACCGATGTAATGGACATCTACTCACCATCATGCTGATTAAAGGTCAGGTTTATTTTGTTAGTCCACAAAACACTGCTGGAGTTTTGCAGAATCTCCTAAACAATGGAAGTGAATGCTGACCAGTTTTCAAATGTAAAAAAACAGCTGGGAAAAAAAAACATAAAATGTCTCCATACTGCTTGTCTGGTGGAATCCAAGTCTCCTAAAGTCCCAACATGCCGTTTGCACACTGTCACACCCCACAGACAGTGTGCGTGTGCACGTGAACGTGGCTCCAAGCTAAGGATCTACAGTGAAGATTCAAGCTAAAAACATGGAGTAAATAACATTTTGTTTAGTCAACTTGGCATGTTGGAGCTTTAGAAGACTTGGATTACACCAGATGAGCAGTATGGAGGCATTTTATGTTTTTATTCTGTTGGGTTTTTTTATGCTTGAAAACCTTTCACCATTCACTTCCATTGTTTGGGAGATTCTGCAACACTGTTTTCCTGTGAAACTCCAGCAGTGTTTTGTGGACTAAAAAACTAAACCCAACCTTCAATCGGCATGAGGGTGAGTAGATAATGACTGAATTTTCACTTTTGTGTGACCTATCCCTTTAAGGTACACTACTTCTTAAACTGGCTGAGTGTGAGCAGCCACAGATGCATACAATCCAGCTGGCTCCCCTCACTTAAAGAATGCTGGATTTGGAATCCATTTAAAAGATAATGGAAGCAAATTCATCTGTTATTTTAATTATGGATCATTACAAATACACCACACACACTGAGAAAAAAATAGATCATGTATAGACGCAAAAAATTGTGATGCACCAATAATGGTTTTATAATTGCATCATAGCCCTTTGAATTGGAATTGAATTGAATTATCTGGTGCCAAGAGATTCCCACCCAACTGTACATGTCACTCTTTACTGTAAATAAATTTCATATTCAGTGCTTTATGTTCAGTCCAGCAGAATGGCAGAATGGTATTTGATCATATTGTGTTACCAGCTATGGTGGAAATGCAGGAAGTGGCCTGTGAAAGTGAGAAAGTGGATTGTCACAGTTTCATTAATATTAATAAGAAAATATGTATGTGATTATATTTTGTTACTTGCTTTAAACATCCAGAGCAAGTGTGTGTTTTTATGTACAGTATTGTGGATATAAGCAGATTTTCTCAACCTGCATGCATGTTGTGCGACATCTGAGTTTGATGGATTTAAGCAGAAAACAACCGCATCGTTTCATTTACCATGAAATATTTATGACCATCCAGCAATAGAAGATGACTGATCCGTTGGTATTAAGTTACAGACAGAAAAGTGACTTGGAGCAAATGGCCTCAGTATTGATTTAAGTGCTTCCCAGAATGGGATTCCTGTCACAGGGAGAGTGTTAAGAAGATCACGTTATTTGTTGTCTCGCACTGTCCAATACCTGGAGATCCGCTGTTGTATTTAGTGTCTCTATTTAGTCCCTTTCACATGTCTCTTTCACACATGCACTGCAACCCTGAACATATTTAGACATTACCTGAAGGAGCTGAAGGAGCTGCAAATGTTCAAATCAGTTGGAGCGGACATTACCCTGCCAGCTCCCTGGTACAAAGTCTGTGTAAGGTCTGATTGAGTGCATCACTGTACACAGCCAGCTGATGGATGATGTGTTGAAATTGTGAACGTTTTAATTACTATGCATTGTTTGTTTAATCATTTGTCATTTCTTCTCTCTCAGGTCCAGAAGAGAGTCACTGAAGACTGAAGGGGAAAGTGAGAAAGATCAAGACACCCAGAGATCCCAGGCTTGGTGGCTACATGCTCAGTTCTCTTTTGTTTTGAGAAGAATAACTACACGAATCAGCGAGAACCATGGATTTTGTAATGAAACAAGCTTTAGGTGGTAAGTACCCAACTGTTGCCCCTTGTCCATATGCACCTTCACCTGTCAGTGCTTTGGCAATTTTTCACTATCATGTGGAAACAAGAGTTACTGACAGTACAGCTCAGACCCCAGCAACCCTGTTTCTACTGATGGGAAAACATCGGCTAGAAAATATATCATTTGAAAGTTTTTGTGCTGATTTAAATGTTGGCAACTGAGCCAGGGAGATCAGTGGCTTAAACCTGGGATGAATTGCCAACAAATTCTGTAAAGACCTCTGTGAGGTTTACATTTTTGGTTTTGGGTAAAATGTCTCAACAACTATTACATTGCCATGAAATTTGATACAAATATCCACGCCCTCCACAAGATGAATTGTATAACTTTGTTGATCCTCTGATGCTTTATTTAGCACCGTCACCATTGGTTCAAAATGAACATTTGCTCAGTGCTTTGGTTAAAATACATGCAAAACTAATTTAGCTTCATTCAGCTCAGCTACATTTTGTGTTTAGTGCTAATTAGGAAAGATTAGCATACTAATATTCTACATTTGCATTTAGTTAGCATTTAGCTGAAACCACTGCTTTAGTAATAGGTACAGTGGTAGTATTAAGGTACTAACTTTGTGATAAACACTGCGTCTGTGTTGAAATGTCAGTGTTCTAATAGTAACCAGTGGTTTGAATTTTGCCTCAGTCCGTATGCTCCAGTGAAGCGTGTTTAACCTCCTTCTTCATCTTATAGGTACAGTCCTCAGTAGCATAGCTGCAGGCTCTGACATTTAATGAATTTGTACCTGCATTGATTCTATATGAATAACTTCATGTGAGAGATGTAAATGGTCACCTGACCACATCCCCAAAACAAACCCAAACCTTGTCGTAGCCAGTAAATTAGCCAGCAGGACATCTCAAAAAATGTTTTGTTTTAGATTCAGGAATTTAGTAAATGATTTCCTTATCTTGTGAAACAGACCTGATAGGGTTTTCTGATTAACTATTGCAGCTAAACCCCTCTGTCTTAAATTATTTCTCCATATATTAAATATTTACAACAAAATAAGCGACAATCAAACTTAATGGCCCCCAACAAATGTAGTAAACAGCTGTTTGAGACAACTGGTTTTCAGGGGTACTGTGCAGGTTACTGTATCAGTAAGTGTATTTTTTTCACTAAATGGATTTTGATGCAGAAATAGGAAATTTAGAAGCTTATGTAGCCTTGGCAGAGGTAAGCATTCTCCATGTACCTCATATTATTACACAGTTTATACACACAAATAAGTAGCACGTATTCTGTTAGCTTGATGCCAACACAATGACAAATCCCATTTACACACTAACATTAACATCGCAATAATTTTACTTCATATGTTTAATATAAAAGACATGTGTGCTCAGACTTTTATCTGTTTATAATCTGTGGAAACAAACCAGTAGCTGCTGACTTCACATGACCAGTAACAGCAGCCTCAAAGGGCCAAAACTCAAACCCAAAATTCACAGTTTCAAAGTTAACTTTCACATGTCAAAGATGTTCATTTAAAGGCTCTTTTCTGCTGTGTGCAGTTTTCAGGAGCTCTATTTCTTTTTGGCTGAACAATTAGTTTACTAATATTTTGCTATGGCAATAGCTTGATGAACAGCTAAAGTTTCCTCAAACAAGTATTTTATTTCATATTTCTATTTGCAGACATAAAACTCAAAGACTGACTGATGTAATGTGCAGTGTCTTCAGAAATATGACTCATGATATACAGTCTTTAAAAGTATATGTTTCAACTTTTTCCCATGGTCTAGTGTTAAAAAGGCAAACAAAAATCTCAATATACCGTAATATCGAATCACAATACTAGAATTGCGGTACAAATTGAATTGGCACCCAAATATCATGACAGTATTGAATTGAGAGATAAGCCCTGCCCTGTCATATTATGATCATGTATATCATATTATTCTATATTGGTAATGTACTTATGTTTTAACTCTATTACAGGGCAGAATAATCAGGTTAATGTGACACATTTTGTGAAGACACTTGTGCTCTTTAAAGCGTTCACAGCCTTGCCCCAGGTTTTCATTTCCACCTCAGGAGCTGTGTACATTGGTCGAGGTTGCACTCATTCAGTATGATAACATAACATAAAACAGGCTGTGTGAATGTTCTTGTGAGTGAGAGGCCCCCAGGGGCCAGAGGTCAGTGTCTCCTTAAATCAGCCCTCTCATCTAGTTTCATCAGCTCAGTGACCACCAGCCAGAATGAAATGAGATTTATTCCTTTATAGCTCAGCCAGCCTCCTCTCTCTCCATTTTTTCCTCCCTCATCCCATCACTCTTTTATTTCCACTCCTCTCCTCCCACGTCCATCTCACTTCCCCCCTCTCTCATTTCTTCCGCTTGGTTTTCATTCCATCAATTCTTCCATGCTTTATTCCCTGGCTCTCTTTACTCACCTAAATCTTTCCCTCTCTCTTAAATTTCCTTCTCTACTTCATTTTATTCCTCCTTTCTTTGAAGACAGCATGCTGATATTGCTGTGTGATGTCTTTCTTATGGATCTGTGGTACCATAATGTCAAAAACCCAGGCCTCAGTCGGGCTGGGGCCAAATTATATTCAGACTAAGTGGGTCTGGGTGTTCATGTTGACCACATTCTAGATCGTGTATATCCCCAGGGAGGTTTCAACTTGGGCATGACTGCTCTTCAGTTCCCTTTTGGATCTGGTCTCTTTTTTGAAATTCAATTTATGCATCTACGGTTAAGATAGGTTTTCCACATGTCTGCTTTGATTTGGCTCCAAGGTTTTGTACCCATTAAAACCTCTAGCCACATCCTTTATTTTAGGGATTTGTTTTTGAGATAGGTATTAAGCTGCAGCTCCTTTATTTATGTATCAAAACAAAGTGATTTTACAGACATGAATAGATGCGGAATTTGCATTTTTGGGTAAACTATCCCTTTAAGGGTGAGCGATATGGCCCTAAAATAATATCACAACATTTCAGGGTATTTCTGCAAGAAAGATATTCTTGATGATATGACAAAACACTCAAAAATATTTTTGGTTTAGGACTCACTCCAGGATTTTTATCTCTCCTCGTACTCAACCAGGTGCCTCTACTTGAGGTGGTGGCCCTGCATACTTTGCCTTTAAACTGATATCACAGAAGATCGTGTGAAGTGGAACAGACAAGTACATCGGTCAATGTCAGCGTCACATGTCACAAACAGAATTAAAAGGTACACAGCGCTAAAACGAAGTGAGGAGATCTGAGGCTGTTGTTTTTCACGTAATGATGGGCCTTTGAAAACAGTAACATGCAGACAGCAAGGAGAACGCCAAATGAAATAGTTAGCCAATGGCAGGTTTATATCAACAGCCTACTTCCTATCCTACTTCCTAGTCAGACCAGCATGGGCCTAAAACTGCATTTTTAAGACCCAGTGCAAATAAAACTAACCGGTGCTGACAACATGAGACTCAAGCCTGAATTGAGAGGCTACACTTTTGCTTTGTTTCATGATTGGTGACTGCTAGTTTACCAGGTTAATCCAACACATTGGCTATGTTGTATTTCTTTGCTTTTTCCCAAAGGGCATTTGTTATCTACTTGCAACACTTGACACACATGGATGCTGACAATTGGCACAGTCTGAGAGAAAACTTCTCATAAATTACATTTGAAAATAATCAATTTGCTTTGTGCAACAAAATAGCCAGAACACGACCCAAATCTTGATGTTTTGTGTGGACCTGTCAGGGCTGAGTATGGTAACAAAACACTCAAATTTGCACAAATAAAAGGACTCCAAATTTGTATCACATTCTGTCTCAACACCATTAGGCTGCATTGCTTCAACCGTCTCTGTCTTCATCCATCCATCCAGTCCTCTTTCCCTTCCTCTGAGCTTGGTGTGGGCCTGGGATGGAACAATTTCCCTGCCTGCCGTCGCTTGATCCTCCTTTCTTTTCCAATTCACTCATCCATTCTCTCCCACAGGCTTATTGCAATTTACTCTCCTCTATCTTTCTCCATTCAATTCCCACTTCTTCCATCCATCCTTTTGTCCCTCCTGCCGTGAGCGGTGCAGATTAGGTTGTTAGCATTTTTCTTCAGTCCTTCTATTCTTGCATCCCAACCTCCCAGAGTTTCCATCCATTTCTGGCAGAGCAACCTTCTCTTTTCTCTCTTTTTCTCCTTTCTCCTTCTTTGCATGTTAAAGGCTACCATATAGCAGTTTACCCCTCCATCCATTCCTCCATTCCCTCCTCTGTCCATCCATCCCAGAGTGAAGTGTTATAATTTACCTCCTGAAGAGGTGCTGTCTAGTGCTGTGACCTTTTCTCCTGGAACAGACTGGCATTTATTTCATTGGGGCGCAGCTGGACATCCATGAATATATACGCACACAAACACACTCACACAGATGAGGTTTCAGTCGTGGTTTTAGTCCCGAGGGAACGAGACCATTTCGCGATGAAGTGTACTCCAGCCAATGGGAGCACTGTGCTTAGGAGGGCGTGTCAGGACATCAATCAAAGAGCAAACAGCCCTGCAGCGTTCCTCATGCAAAGAAATGACTCGAGTGACCAAACCAAATTGATTTTGTACCAGAAAAAATAATTTTGTATTTGTTCTGTGTTTTTTTTTTACAGGCCTATAATATTAATTAAAGAGGAAACAGGAATTTCCTGGAATAAAAAACCTAAGTAATTCCACCACAATGTCCAGTTAGATTTTGCTCTGGAGCTTTTGAGCATGTCACATGATTTTTGTCAACAGATAAAAGAGGAAATGAACTCAGAAAAAATGGATTATGTGATACGACTGAAAGCTCCAGTGCCTCTAAACCGGTATATGTTATGGCTGCAGGATATGTTAAAAAAAGAAAGAAAGAAAATGAAATGAAATAAATAATAATAAAAATAGTATTGCAGTTATTTAGACAGATATTAGTATTGCAATATGATTCATCATTCATTGGAATTCTAAAAATCATGATTATGAGATATTTATTGGAGTCTGTACCAGACAAATGTGTTGTCTTGGATCTGGAGAACAAGACTTGTAGTTCAGGGTGTCTCTGCAGCACTACAGTACTTCATTATAATCCTACTTTGACACAGATTTTTTCATTTTATCAAAAAACAAACAAACAAACAAAAAAAAACAGCTTTTGCAATTTGGATATTGCACTGGGCCATGCTGCAATTTTGCTAATATTTCAAATAATTGTGCAATATCCAATCATTATTTCTTTATTATTAGAAACCTTAGATTGGCCTGTTAACAAATGTTACATTTTTATATGTTAAATGTTGACCAAGACCCTGTTATGCCAGTTATTAATCAGTTCCTCCAGGATTTTGCAGTTTTTTGGGGGATTGTTGCTGCCTAAAATGCCTAATTTAATTTAATTTAATTTAAACTTAATTAATTTGAAGTGAACTAGTTTCCTTATTATTAGTGGAGACTACATAATTCTTTCCAGCCTTTCTTGTAGGATTTTTTTTTTTTTTCAAGAAATCACAGACCTTTAAAATAAAACTTTTTTAGCCGTGAAAACTTTTCTAAGTAGACCTGTTTGTGCATCTGGCCATAAATCTGCTTTCAGAAGTATGTGGATCAGAACACAATCAGGATTTTTTTTTTACTAGAAAAAACATGCAAATGAGGGCACAGTATGTTTTTTTTTTTTATTTAGAAAATCAGACCAAAGCTCCACTTTGAAATATAACATTTTTTTTTCCCGAAAAAATCTAATCTCTGATAACAGAGAGTTATGGTCTAAAGGGTAGTAGATAATGACTGAATTTTCATTTTTTGGGTGAATTATCCCTTTAAGCCTGTATGTAGCATGAGAGTCAAAACTGAGGTCCTCTAAGGACTCACATCTGCAGGTAGAACGTAATGCTATGAAGAATTTTGTCCATAGTAATGACACAATCAGATTTAGTTGTTGCATGTTTAACATTCACTAAATAGACCAGAACCAGAGTTTTGTGTTTCTGTACTGGAATTTATTGATCTATTTTGTTATATTTTGTCTGTCAAGGAAAGTTACTATTGTGAATTTAAAAAGTAAAGTTGTGTGTTCTTTGTCAGTATGAACACACACAGTCTAATTTCATTTAGCCATAAGCAGTCAAACACAATCACGAGCACAACACATACTGGTGCACCAGATTAAACACAAACACGCACAAAGCCATCCACTCTGTCTAATTTAGCTGCACTCAAACTTTTATCTAATTTAGCCTGACACACACACTCAGACCAGGCCTCGCTAATGCCATTAGATGTCGGACACCTCTTGAACATTTCATTGGTCCAGACTGAGGTATAGATTTCAGCTGCGGGCCACAGATTGTATTTGCCAGTTGTTTAATTAGAAATTGGATTCATCAGAGTTTCCATGTTGTGTTGGATTAATTAGTCCAGGACAGAGAGGTGGATCCATGGACCAGACTGTGGACCTCAGTGTGTAGACACCAATGTTAGTGCAACAAGTCCTTTAACAAACAGCCAAACCAAACCATAAAACTTTTTTGCTAAGCTAGTGACCTTAGGATACTCGATCAGTCTGACACTTGGTCTCAAATAGCTGAAATTTGGTACACACATTCATGATGATTCAGTCTTTTGTCCAACACTTCAAGTCATGACAGGAGGACTGTAATGATTAATTTAATTTATCAAGCAAACAGGTGAACAACAACATTCATCTTAAATGTTAGTATCTTTATCTTAGTGTGCAAGCTACACTTTGTTCTGCTCTGTGTTGTGTCCTAGCCTGACAATCGTAATGAATTTCCATTTTGTTTTCTTTTTCATTCTTTGTTATTTAGCCTGACAGTGTGCTCAGGGAGAGACTAAACCATTATAAAGAAGTAGATATTGTGTGCAAAGATGGCGCCCATTCAGTCAATGAGAGTTGCCTGGTGCCTTGAATGCCAAGAAAGTTTTATAGCTTTACACTTCCGGGTTACATTTCCCTACATATCTAACACTATATTGACAAAAGTATCAGGACACCCTCCAAATCATTGAATTCAGGTGTTCCAATCACTTCCCACAGGTTTCCACAGCAAATGTTCTAAACGTGGTACTCGTGCAATTAAGTTCCAAGTTATGTGATATTTCCTCTATACTTAATATATTTCCACAGTCAACTGTTAGTGGTATTATAACAAAGTGGAAGCGATTGGGAACAACAGCAACTCAGCCACAAAGTGGTAGGCCACTTAAAATCACAGAGCGGGGTCAATGCATGCTGAGGCACACAGTGCACAGAATTCACCAACTTTCTGCAGAATCAATCGCTACAGACCTCCAAACTTCATGTGGTCTTCAAATTAGCTCAAGAACAGTGGTAGAAAGCTTCATGGATTGGGTTTCCATCGGCCTGAGCAGCTGCATCCAAGCTTTACATCACCAAGAGTAATGCAAAGCGTCAGCTGCAGTGGTGTAAAGCACGCTGCCACTGGACCTGGAGCAGTGGAGACGATGTTCTCTGGGAGGTCCATAAAGACATGAATGAGCGAGTTTGGTGTGGAGGAACTTGACTGGCCTGCACAGAGTGTGCTTTGCTGGGGGTGATTGCCGTTCACATGCCAGTGAAGGCTGCCAGCTTTGAAGACAGGTAGCTGTGTTGTAGGTGGGGGACGTGACTCTACGTTTCACATTAACTTACTTCTAGTAGTGCAACAACGCCCTCTTGGTAGGGTTAAGGGATGAGGTTGGCATGAGGTTGAGGGCAACAGACTTCTCACAACACCAGAAACAAAAACGTGAGCTGCTGTGGGTGTCTTGTTCTCCTCTCGGTCATAACTACTTCTAACAACAGTTAGCATCACAGCTAGGCTAACTTTAGCCTTTAGCAGAAGCCTGGTAGGGCATAGCCAGCACAGCAGAGTAGAGGTGAGTTTTCCTGCAAAGCATATTGGGTATGCACATCCAGCTTGTTAGTTTAGTCTCTCCCAGCTGTGCTCATGTTACTCCATTTCTTGTTATAATTGTGGGGATTTTATTCTTGTTTAAGCTCCAACAAATCAGTAGCGAGTGATGCATTTGTGCATCAATGTCAGTTTTAGGCATCACAGAAGCTGTGGTAGCAGTAGTAAGAGAGAGTACACTTAACATTTGTTACACTGACAGAAGACGTATGATGGTTCAAGAGTTGTAATTTTTGTAAGTTTACTTACAATAACCTGTACAGCTGTGTCCATGTTATCTGATGCTATTTATCATGAATGTAGTTAGGCCAGCCTAATCTCAGTCCCAAATTATGTATGTCAACTTGCATAAGTAATTATTTTTAAAGAAACCACAATCTTTTACTAAACCTACATGGCCCTTTTTTGCCTTTATTTTGAAAGTGCACTCAGATGTTGCATGGTTATTATTGCTGACTTAACTGCTGAGGCCTGCATGTGCAAAACCGACACCAACGCAGTGCCACTGACCCAGTGACTGAGAGTGAGAATGTGTAGGCTCGGTAGCTTGCTAGTTATTTCAGAAGATAATGTGCTTATTCTTAATTTTGCTTTATTTGCTCAACTTTGCTTCTATTGTTTGTGGACGGACATTTTTCCTGTATTTATATCTGGTGCCACAGTTTAAATGGCATCGTTCTCACCTTGACCAACTTTTGCTCAGATAAAAATATCATTCAAAACAGCACAGACATTCTGGCAGACCAAAAGTGAAGGAGACAAATGAGCAGAGGAGACTAATACACATTAGCCTATTTTGTCTCTTGTGTATGCTTAAACAAAGCTAAATTTTGAATGAACAAAGATCAAGGTTAATTTGAGCTGACAAAAACGTCAAGGGACGTTCCAGAGACGATTAATTCAGTACTTTGCAACCCTACCATGCTGCACACGACTGAGCAGATATAAGGTAAAAGATGTTGGGCTTGTAGGTATATGGGACCAGTGAGTCGTCATCAAAACATCTATTTTGTTTGGCAGTGTGTACTTCCTGGCTTCGTCGGGATATCAAACACGTGAACCTTTTCTCATAAAGAAGCTCATATTAAAGATAATGTCGAGATAATCTCTGGAAGATCAGCGTGAACTGGACCTGATCAGACAGGTCGAGCTCACAGTTTCATTTCCTGTGCAGGCTGGATGATGGGAGAAGGCGAGGACGGTGCAATAACAAGAAGCCACAGGCAGGTTGATAAGTTGACCAGAGACTATGCACAGAAACAAACAGTTTTAGGCGCTCATGAGCACTTCAGTAGGACTGTGGCTTTGGGATTTGGGCTCAGATCATCCAATGACATAATCCGCCCCGTCCTGCCTCCCAAACATCTGATCGATGTGGAAGTTTTTCCACAGGTCCGAGGCGCTCATGTGACTTATGAGAGCCTAATTTGGCGATGGAGGTCATCCATTATTTAAATGAGCTCCATTTTTCAAACCCCTCCACCCCTAACAAATTATCCAGCAGCACTGCCATCCATCTGACTCGGCTGGAGGGGGAAGTCAATGATCCATGCTTTGTCTCTCAGATTTCCTCTGTCTTGTGTTCTCCTCCTAACCATCCTCGTGTTCTCTGTCATTTTTCAACTCATGCCTCTTCCTTTCTGTCTCTCTCTTTTTACTTTTTCTTTACAGTTTCTTTCCTCCGTGCAGTTTTTGAGAAAGTTTTAAGAAACACTGCAGAAAAGTAAAAGTGCATAAGGTGTGCCCTTAACAGCTGGATTTAAACAAATAAATAAGAATCTTTACATCAGAGTAAATCTACAACAAAATAATTGTCTTCTCTCTGTTTTGGTCTTCTGGTCTCACAGATACATCTGCGTTCTCTCATCTGTGAAGGGAGTTAGAGACTTAAGGTTGAGGTCTTGCAGAGAACCAAAACACACAACGCCACAGTGCATCATGTGGGCTTGAAGAGTAACTTTTAACCGGACTTGTGTCTAATGGGGACAGCATTTAAACTATTGAGCAGCCAGCAGCCAGCAGAACAAAGTCAGCTGCAACGTAATCCCTCTGGGCAAATGCTTTTCGTTTAACCAGAAACAGATGTTGTAGCTCTGTTCAGAGTGACCAGACTCCATCAAAAACAGTAATTTTATCCCTTCTGATCTACTGCTGCTTTGATTGGGTTTTAATTCTTTAAAACACTTAAATTCACACAATAACACAAACAAACTAACCGATCAAGGCAGAGCCAGAGAGGTAAAATTACTGTTTTTGTCAGAGGAGTCAGGTCTCTTCAAACAGAGTGATATACAGTAGTGGCTGTTTCTGATTATACAAAAATGACTGTACTCTTTAATTTTTTTAAAAACTCCATAGCGATCCTGTCCATAATGTTGACAGACATTAAGAATAACAATCTGAACCTGTTAGTGGTAAAAACAGTCACTTTTAGTGGACGCACTTTGAGCGTGTGCAGTTGCCTGGAGGAATAACAACGCAGCTCTTTCACTTCTGTTGGCTGTAGTGTTCTACAGTTTTTTTTGTCCCCATTAGTCAAGGTAGGTACTAAAACATTGTGTTCAGGCTGAAACACCAAAGTTACCCTTCAAGGATAAAGCAAGCTGATTGGTTGATTCAACTACTGTCAGGAAGTAGGTCATTTTAGAAAAGCACAAAAACAGTATCACCAAAACCACAGTATAAACGCAAAACAAAGAAAGCCATGCATAACTGTCCAAACTCTGGAAAGTATTTTTTTTTAATGTTTTTTTCAGTGTGACCAAAAGGCCAAAACAGCTCTGTCATAATTCATAAGAAGAAAAAAATGAACTTGGCATTTTTGTGAGACTTCAGCTAATGTGCATACATTATCACCATCTTAAACATGGAAACATTTCTTAGAGGCTGTGGACAACAGATCAACTTCAGCTGCAAATGTCACTACAGCAGAATCAGACAAATGATTTTCTGTCACAATTTCTCTCTAAAACTTTACCTGAAGAAAACATAATAGTTTTACAGTTGCAAATTTGCAATTTCCATTCAGTTCATCCATCATAATATGTATTGAAACTGGCAACCTATAGCTTTTCCCTTCCTATTTTTCTTCTTACTCTTTCTCCTTCACTTCCCTCCTGGCTCACCAGACAGTAGAAATCCACCTTCCAACAGGGAGGTCGTGGTGCAAAGCCACAATGATTAAGATATGTTAAAGCCCAGTTTCAGATAGTTATTATATGACATCCTCTGGTTGGGGTTGGCTTGAGATGATATAGTTTATGTAACCTTTTGGTACCTGAGGTTGCTGGAACACAGCGTTAATGCTCAGTGGCAAAATAATAAAGCAACATCTCGAAATCATGCCTTGGTTACTCAAGATAATCCACAGACCTTGTTGTGAGCAGTTTCATGTAGGAATAGCATATAGTATTATATGTGTTATGCATACATATGTATTTTTGATTTTTGGGTGAACTGTCCCTTTAAGCAAGGGATCCCATACTTGTTCCTGTACTAAATGGTAGATTTGGGAAGCAATGCTCCTACATGATAGTGATCTAACCAACATTAGATCAGCTCTTCGAGCTCTTCGATCAGCTCGCCAGTGGGACAGGTCAGAGGACGTCTTAACAATTTAGAAAGGACAAAAACTTTTCACATTATGTTAAAGCTACTACAAAAATTCTGAAATAGACTCAGTTTATTACTGATACCTCTAGTTGACCTTCATAAGCTAAAAAGACCATCCACGAGAAGATTGACTACTTCTATATAGTTGTTCTTAATGCCTGACACCGGGTGGGATTCTTCTTGAAATCAGATGAAACAAGCCTGTGATTTTCACCGCCAAAGTTACAGTGAGCATTATGTTAGCCAGCTAATAAGAAGCAGGGGATATTTTTATTTAGATAATTTTATTTGTGACGTTATATTTTGTGGTTATTACAGTGTAAATGTTACCTCTGGAACCTCCAAAACCAACAAAATATGGAAGCTCCTTGTAGTAGTTTTAATTATAACAGGGACAGTGTTTCTAGAATGACATGTTATAGATAATGCCAGAAGAAAGTGAAAAAATATATTGGATAAACCAACCCCTTAATACATAGATAAATGCATAAACAGCTTTAAATACTAAAAATATGCAGCCAATGCTTTTTGGTCATATGCAGCAGAAAGTGTAGCACAGAATTAAATGATTAAAAAATAAATTAAGTTTCAGTTTCATCCTCTACGGAGGTTATTTTCATTCTAAGCAGGTATAATCTCTCTTTTTAAAAGCTGAAAATGCTGAAAAGATGTAATCATAGGTTTCACTCCCTGCCATTATCTAGTTATACACTTCATTCCTTTGTCCGGTTCAACCAAATCTATGAAATGAAGTCTTATCCACACAGGCTCTCTGCTGCTCACTGTATGTTTGGATGTATCTTAAAGTCTTCAAAGAGCTACACTGTATCTCTGACTCTTTAAATTCGGAATTTTGTGCATTCAAAGCATTGTGGCCCAAAGACGTGCCCCACGGAAGGACTGAGTGGAGGAATGAGAAATTGAATGCCTTCCTCTGCTGTGGAAATCTGTGAGGTGACCTCTAATGGACTGATGGAGGAGACGGAGGAGGAGGTGGCAGATGGATGGGAAGCAATGGAAAGGAAAGAGGAAGGGAGACGAGTCCGAACTGCAGTGATGTCAGTGAAGCGATGGTCATGTGATGACAGGATCAATGCTGGAAAGAAAGGAGAAAAGAGGAGAAGAGATGGAATAGAAAAGAGAGTAAAGGAATGTGGGGGAAGTGGATATAAGAAGATGAAGACCACCTTATCAAATTTGGTCTTGAAATGTCACTTTAATAGAGGAAAAGGGAAAGAAAAGCAGAAGGGAGGGAAGAAGAACAGTAGAGGACATGGGAGAAGGACAGTGGAGGGGGATGGATGAATGGAACGAGGGAACATGTGAAGGGTAAGGACACTGATTGGTCAAAGAGAAAACGTCCCCTGGAGAGTGAAGCAATAATGACTTCCCCTTTACATTTACTATCTGCAGCTTGTCTTCTGGTTTACCAGGATCACTTTCTGGTCCTGGAGTTTTGTTCATACAGAGGTTTGCAAATGCTAACTCTGCTGACAGAGTACAGATTTTGCAAGTGGCACAACTCTTATTTCACTAAAATTCACCTTGAATACTTTATTTATCAGTTACTTCCCCAATTATTGTTCATGATTGATAATAATTGTTTGGGGAGGGTAACTTTTTTTGGCTCCTGAAGGGGAGCCTGGCTGGACATCAGTTTTTGTTGTTCCTATAGTCAAATTTCCCCACAGGTAAAACTGTTAAATCTCATTTCAAGCTCTTCACCGAGCTGAGCTGAGACTAAAAGGTGGAGTTAAAACACTGCAGACCACTTATTGGTCAGAGAATTGTCATTTATGGGATCAGAGTCGTCTGCGCACTGATGTAGCATTTTCCAAATTCTCCAGTTCTTGTTTTTTAGTAGTCTCGCTCAGTCCGCTCTAATACAAAGTTTGTCTCCATGCTGTGATAAACTTGCCTTGCGAGGCAGCTGGATTCGCAAGATCACGAGATCATATTCCAAGCTATTTGTTTGGTGGTACAAGCCAATCAGTGTCCTCGGACGGAGTACTGACAGCCGGGTGTGATTTCATGTGTGACAACAGTGAGAAAATCCATGGAAATGACTCATCTCGAACTAACAATGGCAGCTCCTGAAGAGGTTAGCGTAGATACTGTGATAGCATCGGTTATATCAGAACTGGAGAGTATTTCTTCATTGAAAGAAGAGCAAAGAACGACACTGAAGGCTTTTCTTGATGGAAAAGATGTTTTTGCTCTTCTAGCTCGTATTAGACGTAACTGATGGTTCAGCCAATCACCTGCCAGGGTTTTCTTGAAAGTGCCTACTCTTTTCTGAACAGTTTCTATGGACTGCTTCCCAGATGGTTCTGTGTATTGAGCCATCTGGTGTGTCAGGTACTAACCTGACACACCAGACAAACAGCCGTTCCTTCAATATCCTCCATTGTTCCATTTTTTTGTGTCGCATTGAAGATGATGTTACGGCAGTTTCACGACGATCAGCTAAGAATCTGAACTATGAGGGGCTACTGTCTGCAGTGGAAAACCAAATCGAGAAAAGTACCTGGTGCCAACAGTGAGGTGAGTCGAGCCAAGCTGGACCATGCAGTGGAAACGAGGCTTAGTTGAACTCATGTCTGGATACAGTTCCAAGGTTGTATTTTTCTGCCAAACCCCTCTTCTTCATTGGTACTTTGTTGACACACTTGCCCCAAATGAATTAGGGCACTGTGTTTAATTAATAAAAATATTATCCTATATAACATTTTAAAAATTTACCCTTTACATCGGCAGTAAAGGAAAAACCCAAAGACTTTCAATAGATCTATGGTTCATGGACTTCTGAAGAACAATCCAATGGTGGATTATCATATTGATTATAACAAACTATATATATGTATATATATTGTGTGTGTGTGTGTGTGCTCTTTCTTGCACTTGCACACACACTAGCTCTAGTACATATGGTGTATGTTTGAGTGTTTTAACACAATGAAGCATACGCAGCGGACAGTCTGACCTTAACCCGACTCCCCAGAGGGTCCTGGGGAACATTTCACCGCCTATCCCCCTCCCACCAGCTGAGTGCTAATTTGTCATCCTCAGGTTTGCTGCCACCACACAGCGCTGCAGGGCAATTAAGACCACTCTATGAGTCTGCTGCAGAACGGCAGGACCCGCCACCCCTGGGTTCACAAACACGAGAGGGAACCACACAGCCTGTAAAGCCACATTTCTTCTGAGTAATTTACTCTGGTCCCTCAGAAATGTTCTCCTTTGGCTCCTTAAAGAGGCAGTAATTCAGGTTTTTATTGCCACATAACACTAAATGACCACAATATTTCTGTGAGGGTTGATGGGGCTGGTAATCAGTAGCGATGATTGAATCATAAATGTTTAATGACCTTCCTGGCTTTCAAAAGTAACTTTCAGTCCTGTAATGTCCTCAAACCAAAACCTCCACACTGAACTCAGCGGGGTAATGTAAGAGCTCCATTCTACTCCTTAACGTACACATAGACAGCCACGGACACCATAGACACTTGTACATGGTATTATACTTTCTTTCTCTCTTTTTTCCCTTTTTCGTTCTGTTCTACATATAATCGCAGATACATTTTAAAAAAGGAGGCAGGAGACCCAGGAGACCAGGGTTTTGTGTCCTGTGTGAACCCAAAACGTCATTAAAAGTTGCATCTCGATACAAAAGTCACGTGAATTTCATTTTAAAAATGGCTTCAGTGACACGACTTACGTATGTCACATGACTTTCAAACATCGTGTTAACAAAACAGCGACCCTTTCACAGTGTTAATCACATGTTAAAAAGTGTTTTCTGATGGAGTGAAAGGGTACCTTTTGCCTAGTTTGAGACACTGGGGTTGGTGACATTTCGTCGGTATGTGATGAGTTGGGAAGAGAACACATTGATCATTCTGCCATAAGGGAAAAAACGCTCTGGTTTGTTTGTGTTTCTCTGAACCGATTACAGTCGTCTTGAGCGGTGCTAAATGGAAGATACAGCAACAATGCCCCTGCAAAATAAAGTTGGGAATCTATTTTGGTGGAACGTTTACATGCCAGGAGGCAAACCTGGGCATTAAAATGTCTAAATTACTGCAAAGAAAGTAACAGCTTCTAAATTGTTAATATTCATACCATTAGTGACAAAGCGCTAACTTGCCATTTTAAACCTGTAGGCTGCTAGCTTGGAGGTCACTGTCATTTCACATAGCAATAGGGGACACTGATGGCAGACGCTGCCTCACCGCCTGAAAAGACAACCAATTGCAGGCTTTAAGCTTATACATTTAATGAGTCACTCTAACCTGCATACAACCAAAGCCCGCTCAACTGTGATTGGTAAACACTATTTGGACAACAAATGGAAACCAGAGCACTTTCAAAAGCAGAAGCTTGTCCCATGCCTAAAGATCCTTCATTAATTTCTTTATTGAGATTATCAAGTCTCTAGCTAGAGACAGATGAATACAAATGAAACAACGATGTTCAGAATTATGAAATTTGAACTGGCACAAAAAAGTCATTAATAGGGAAGGAACAAGAGGACAAGAGAGAGACAAAGTGCCTTCCCTTTCGGGGCACCTCACTTTGTGGCAAAAATATGAATAGTAGTCAACATCAAGAAACAAATCATTTTCTGATCCCGTTTGAATTGTAAATTACATGCATGATGTTTGTCAAATTAAAACGCCGAAGCGCCCCTGTAGCTCAGTTGGTGGAGCATACGCTCCCTGTGCTGGGACTGTCAGTCCTCTGCAGCGGCCGCTGGTTTGACTCCCATCTCTTTACACTTGACTCCCATTTGCTGGGTGTCATCCCCTCTTTCCCTCTGCCCCCTTTCCTGTCATATCTTGAGCTGTCCTTATCATATAGAGGCAAAAAAAATGCCCAAAGAATGATCTTTAAAAAAAAAAAAAAAAAAGAAGGATAATTTTACAAGTCAAGAAAATCACTGTTTGTTGTAAAACTGTTGAAGATACATAATTAGAAAGACCATACATCCAAAGGTCATATAAGATAATGTTACAAGGGTCAGCAATCTTAGTGCTGATGATGTATATTATATAAACCTCAATGAATTTGCCACAAACTGTGACTTTCTTGTCATGTAAAATTATTTTTTAAATGGAAAAACATGATGTGTGTAATCTGTGGCATAGTTCAAACAGGAACAAAAAACAATTTGCCTCTTGTCATTGACTAACGTTCATATTTTTTCTGAAGTTAGGTCACACCAGAAGGATGTCGCCCTCTATACCCTCTGTGTGGCATGTCTAACGTAGATAAAACAATCAGTATAATTTACTTTGATAAGTCTGTATTTAGTATTCCACACAATAGTCAATAGATTCAAGCTGGTTTGTAAGTCAATCACATTCAGTGACCCTCTGAAGCACTAATGACTGTGAATCTAAATGCTGCCAAGAAGCTACACGCCAACGGCTAATTCTGTTTTACAAGATTTATTTATTTATTTGGGGATACCATTACGCAGCTTTCCACTGTTTACACCCTTACATGTCCACAAATAATCTCCTCAGTGGTGAGAAATATGTATTTAGCTCTTATTCTGGCTAAAGAAAGGTGCTAGATGGCAAACCAGGCTGCCAGCCATGCTCTCCTCTCACCAGCGCCTCAGAGGCAGATCAATACCCAGATGAAGTTTTCTCTCTGCTGGAGAATCCATAATTCATACACGCTAAGGTGGTCCTGTATTTACTATCGATCAGACCGAGGTAACAGCAGCAACATCGATAGGCCGGAGGGAGTCGCTTTCACGTCTAGAGAGCAGCTCCTGTCATAGATAAAGACGTGAGCCCGTTTTAGGAGCAGAGGCAGAGAAAGTGCCTGAGAATGGAGCTGAGGGAACTAGAGGCACCTGTGTGCAAGGCATTTAAAGGGACAGTTCACCCTAAAATGAAAATTCAGTCATTATCTGCTCACCCTCATGCCAATTGAAGGTTGGGTTTAATTTTTTTTTTTTTGTTAGTGGCATTGAATGTGTAGTGTAGCAGCTAGGGATGTAAATAAATCATTTACTGCTTAATTGCCACCAAGGATTTAACAATTAAAATGTATTAACTCATAATGTATGTTTTGTGGGCCATTTCTCCAGAGCTCGCAGTTTTTCTCACAGTTTTGCAAAGTCTAGAATCAGCAGTAATTGCAGCCCTATTTGACATTATTTTCAAGTGGAGAAGAAATTATTGGTTAAGGAAAATGCAAAAAATTTGCAACCCTAGGATCATTTATCCTGTCACCAGATGAAAGTGGTTTTAATTTGGCTGACTGTATTTCCCTGTTGTTTACTATATTGGCATGGCAGCGTTTAATGCTGGACAGAGTGCTGTGTATTATTGCAATGTTTCTCAAACTTTTTACACGGGGTAGCCCCTCAGAAAACATTGACCTCTCTGAATACCACCTTCCTGTTTTGCAGTGTTTTGTGCTAGCAGGTTAAACCCGTGTTTCTCAATCCCGGTCCTCAGGCCCCCTGCCCTGCATGTTTTAGATGTTTCCCTGCTACAACACATTGATTCAAATGATCAGGTCATTATCAGGCTTCTGTGGAGACCTCTGCCTTGAATAAAAGACCTTTGGCCTTGAATAAATCAGACCTAGTATGTTTGAGAACCCCTGCTAAATAGAAATACAACTTGTACCTCAGGTTATTTCAAGTGAGGGTGAATGGCTACTGGATGAGGAGGCACAGGTAGTGACAGATGGCCGACACCAGATGGAAGAACGTGTCTTCCTCTGTCTCAGTGGTTCTTTGAAGTAATTTCAGCTGCTGTTCATCTTCCGTCTTGTTTTCTAGATGCCTCAAGATCTTCAGGAACCCGTCGCCAATAATCCTCAGAACATGCCAACGCAGTGTTTTCAAAATTGAGTATGACAGACGGACGTGGTTTCAGTGCACACGTGGTACATTGTCATGTGTTTCTATTCATATACAGTAGCTCATATGAGTTATAGTTTTAAAAAGCATAACAAGAGGACAGGAGGAATCAGTGCACTTTTCTCTACCTTTTTACCTAAATCTGCGGTTGATGATACATTTAGGAACCCAAATCTGGATGGAGAAAATCAGGCAGATGTTCCTCATCCTCAAGCAGCAACAAATGTCTATGATTGTTTCTATGACAAACGTACAGATATTTAGTATCTTTGAACAGCACAGTCACCTTTTTACCTCCATTATTGCATGTCATTTCCATCCAGGGCCACCAAAGACATGGTAAGATGCTGGGTGGGGAGGAGAGAAGGACCCAGATGCAGCCAAGAAGGAGAGGACGGCAGGAGGCACTGAGGCAGCAAAGGAGGAGAGGAAGCCAAACATGCCCGCATGGAGGCAGAGAGGGAAAAAGTACGACAGACCATCAGGGACAAGGTAGGAAACTCTCCTTGGTGTGATAATGCTGTAACCTTTTGACTCATGTCCTTTTCCACTTTAGAAGAACCCTTTTATAACCTGAGGAGGTCAGGTGTCAGACCAACACATTCTATCTTGTGGCCGTCATGAGGGCCATCATAAAACAGTTTCATAATACAGTTCATTTTTTTTATCTTAGCTTTTCCATTTTGAAGATACTTGTAAGCTATAACCCAGGCCAACTGCCAGCTGTACCTTTGTGTGACGGCTACATCACTGAACTGCTGCGGCTCGCACACACCGTGATGTTCACACAGACAGCGTTTCTGCTGCGGCACTACTGCCAGCCCTCGTTCAACATTGAGTTTACAGAGAGTTTTAGAGAGGAAAAAAGAACGGTAACCGGAAAACGGTTTGATTTTTAAATAGTTTTCCCCCTCATTCATAGTAAAAGACAGTGAGGGGGGGGAAGAGAAGAGAGAAAGAAAAGAGAGCACACACCAGTATGATATGCCATGCATCCAATTGTCTTCATGTCTCTCACATTCTACATAGACATGAAACTGGAGTCAAAGGTGTCATGTTGCTGGTATGATGTCAACAGTGTGGACAGTAACCAAGTACATTTACTTGATACTGTACTTAAGTACATTTTTTGAGTGTCTATGGGTTGTCATTACTCGTTACTTTAGGCGAAGGAGAGCTTTGAATTCAGCTGTTGATGTTTTTCTCTTTTCTGAAATGCAATTGGCCACAGCTGTGTTCCTCACAGAAGGAAACCAATCACAGTAACAGCTCTCAACTGGGAAATTTAGTAAAGGCAGAAACATGTTTTGTTTTATCAGGGTGAAATACCTCATAATTAATGTGCATACAGCCCCTGAAGCCAGAAAGAAATCTCAGGTATTTAACAGACTTGGAGAACTTTACAGTCGGCTTCAGTCTAATTTTATGTGGTGATTTTAATACAGTTACATCAGAAAATGTCAATGTCCTTTTGTTTTGATTTGTATTATATGCTGAAGTTTTTATAGGTGTTTCTATAGGACTTTGTGTAGCACAGCTGTCCCACAAGCAAGTCAGTGCATCATTAGGTGGTGTCAGAGAGTTACAAGGTTCAGTAAATGCATTGTGAAAACAATACAATGTATTGATATCAGAAAATGTACTTTGTAATTTGTACTTTTTATTTGTATTTTTAAAAGCAAGTACTTGAACTTGAGTAAAATTTTGACTGAGCAACTTTCACTTGTAGTTGAGTAATATTTGATCAGGAGTATCTATACTTTGACTCAAGTACAGGGGTTGAGGACTTTGTCCACCACTGGATGTCAATATGTCAATATAGTGTTCATTCATGAAAACGGCCTCAAAGAGTAAAAAGAACTTTACGAGTTTGGAGATGGATGTTCTGCTTTCAGAGATCCATTAAAGAAAATCTGTCATTTTAAGAGCATCAGCAGTACATCATGTATACACAAATATCACACAAGAGCAGCTGGGCACTGACTCATATAGGAGATTCAGATTCACACTATAAATGATGATGATAAAACAACAACCACTGACACTGATATTTACTCACAAAGCAGACGATGATCTGATAGTAAACATACAGTAAACACAAATATCATACAACAGCAGCTGGGCACTGACTTATATTATTAGACCCGATTTACACAATAAATAATGATGATGATGATAAAACAGCGACCACTGAAACCATTATTTAATCACAAAGCAGTCGATGATCTGATAGCAATAGTACACAAAGTACGCACTAACATGACAACAGCGCCTGGGCACTGACTAATATAGGAGAGCCAGATTTACGCAATAAATGATGATGATGATGAAATAATGGCCCCTGACATATTTAGGATTACAGGCAAAGCACTGAATCATCAGACTAAGAGTTAATATTAGGCTCAGAGGGGAACCCTGGGGGCCTTCTAGGCCCTCAGAGAAGACCTAATATATCACTATTTCAAATATTATATTTAAATATATTACATTTGATTTATGTCATTTAATTATTAGACTATTCTCTTCTAATTCTAATTTCAACCTCATTGTCTATTAACTTTGCTTCAGAAATGAAAGGGTTACGGTCCTGAAAACTGCAAAACAGGGTTATCCAATCAGATTTTTTTGTTGTTGTCTCTAGACAGAAAAAGGTTAGAGCTGGCTCACTCACTAGTTAGGACTTCACCACTGGGACAGAAGGTCCAGCCTGTGTGTTTGTTTAGAAAATGACAGGTGACCAATCACATTTTGATTTACAGTGGGTGGGACCAAAAATCATCCTCTTAGGCCTTCTAGAAAACCAGCCATATCTTGCACGAGATAAAGCAGTGGAGACTGACACTGTTAGGTGGCTAACTTGATAGCGCGAGTCTGTTAGAAAACAATTTACACATAAATCCTCTTTTTTAAAGCTACTTCCAACAGCACAGCACAGCAGACAGAGCTGTGTTGGTAGACAGAAATTATCTAACTGGAGATCTATGCTACATGTAACTGTGTGTGTGGTACAGAAACAGAGAAATAAGAAATAGATTATTACAGCTTTTGTTATTAAATACAAACTTATAACTTGTAACTCATCCAAACAATAGTAACAGAATAAATGGCAATTATCTACTGTTTAATACAAGTTTAAGTACAGAAAACTCTAGAAAAAACATTACTTATTCTGCTAACATTGGTGTTTGCTGCCCTCTACTGGCTTTTTTGTATGCGACAACTACACACTACAAACATGTCACAAGCTACCTGCTGCCTGCTGCTTATTCCAGCAAAATCCCAAAGCCCCAGCTCCAATAGTTCCGGTTCACCACTGATAAAGCTAATATGCATTTAGACCTACTGCATGGCAGCAGTGCATGAAAAAGTTGTCTTATGTTATTCTGATATTCCAAAAGTGTTGTGTTCTGGATTTACACTGATGAAACTTTTCATCATGTCCTGAATCTCTTCCTCTCTGCTAGAGCGACAAATGTTAGCTCGCTGCTCCACTGACAAAGAGGTGCTGCTGTCAGTTGTTTATTCTAATCTGTCAGGTTTTGCTTTTGTTGATGGATTCATAAAGAAATCCAAATTTTGCCATTCTCTTGCACTGTCATGAGTTTGTGAGAGTGAGAGACGGTTGTGTCTAAAAGGGACTCCATGACAGATCACGCAAGGGTGATAATTTTATCCAAACAAATAGTACAAATCTTCTTGAGTTTTGCAAATCAAGGGCTCCCTTCTAGACACAACTGAAAGGGAGGTGTGCGTAGCTCCAAAATCAATATGTGGCGGTCAATGTTTATATTGTGATGGGCTGCCACAAAAAAATGAATGTATGGGAAACACTGACAATTCAAGCAAAATGTATCAGTAAAGCTATAACTAAAAATTCTTTCTGCATCTGATTTTTGGGTGTGTCAACTGCCCCTTTGGGTGGCTCTGGAGCATGCTGGCACACCCATGGCTATGCCATCAATATAAACACAAGTTTAGACAATATTTTGCACAAACTTTATGTCATGGTTGACTTGTCAAGCTGTCTGATTACAACTACCGCCAAAATAACAAAACTGAATTGTAAAGATTTCAACTCTCTCATGAATACTGATACATAAAGTTTTGCATATCTCGACAAAATCTTACAGGAAACGGATGTTTTCCTAAGAATTTTATTCTTTTCACATTTAGATTATTATGTGACACTGCAACTCTGTTGAATTTATTACCTTTTCTTGAATATGGTACATCTATTCATTGCAAAAATTTCAATAGACCTGCAAAGTTTTAACAGCTAAAAACTATCCCTTTCTAGTTTTCTTCTACCTTCTTTTTCACCCTTATTTTCTCTGCCTATCACCTCTTGTCCACTGTCTGTCCAGTATGGGCTGAAGAAGAAGGAGGAGAAAGAGGCGGAGGAGAAAGCGGCCATGGAGCAGGCCTGTGAGGGATCACTGACACGCCCGAAGAAGGCGATCCCACGGGGCTGTGGGGACGACGATGAAGAGGACGAGGAGAGCATCCTCGACACTGTCCTCAAGTTTCTGCCCGGACCTCTACAGGACATGTTCAAGAAGTAAAAGAAAAAGAAAAACAAATCAAACGAACCCTAAATTCAGGGTCCAGTCTGGCCTGGGCTAGGCTGTGGGGCAAAGGGAGGCGGGGATGTTTGCATCGGGGATTTTGGGTGGAAAGGGTTGAGTGAACTTTGAGTGTTGCAGCTTTGGGGGAAAGAGATACTGGGGGTATAGTGGTGTGGGTATTTTTCACGCAGGCAGGGTTTGAGAGTAGATTTGGGGCATGTAGAAGTTGTTGGGAGCAAAATGGATTTGGGAGGGGGGTTCTTGCCAAACTGTTAGAGGCTACACACTGCCTTTCTAGAAATCTTTTACTTTGTTCTTTTCTACTCCTCGACGATTGCGTCATTCTTCCCCTTTTTATTTGCCAAGATTGCTGTACAACCTTTCAACTGCCACTTAGCACATTTCTTACAATTCGTATGTTTTTTGTCCTTTTTCTGTTGTTATTTTTACACAGATTATGGTCAGACATTCTGATTGGTTGACTATTATCTGTAGCCAGGTGATGGTGACCAATGGAGAACAGTATTCCCTTAAAGAAGGGCAGTGGACACCTCTGTCCTCTTGCATCTGTGGTCTTTCAAATGGCACTGCCACCATGTTTTCCAGTAGATGAAGCATGTTGTGTTTATTTTAATGGGTGTTTTCTACTTTTATGAACCTGGTGTCAGTCTTTATATTGAAAAAAAAAAAAAAAAGATCAGCATTTGAGTTTTTAGGGACATGTGCCTTCATATCATCTCCTCCAGCAGAGGAATTGTAAATGAGGGTTTCATTTTCAGTCAAACAGGTTGTTGGTAGCATGTGGGCAAGGAGACAACATCGGACACTTTTGGAATAATGTATTTGATACAAAGTAGGCTTGTTGGCATTTTTTTGGGGTTTCCAGAAGCAACTGTTCAAACTGGGTACTTCTGGAAATCCCAAGTTTTGAAGGCTTAACAGTCCACAAAACTATTCAAAAACATCATCAATGTCACCTTTATAAGATATTCTAAGCATGTCAGCTAGTTAGATGGCCATTATCCTAAAAAAATAAAATTTAAGATCTTGAATGTGTCAAGAATTCATGTCAATATGTGAATTTTCAATCATAGGGATTTTGGAGTAGATTCTCTTTAGCTCAAGGTATCATTAATGCAAGCAAACAAGACTGCCTGATCTCACTAAAGGGTGTATGAATAACGCCAATATCATTTTGTGTGTTATCACAATGTCTTTTTTTACTTTCGTATCATTTCTCGCCATTTAGTCTGAACTGACTTTTTTTTAAGAGAAAAAAATGTTAGGTGACAGAATATAAAGAACGAAAAAGGTTAAGGTTGGTGTGGATGTATTGGTCAAACACAGGACTTTCACCCAGGAGGGTCCTGTGTGAAATCAATGGTCAACATTGATGTATTTTAACTTTTGAACACAAGTAACTTAAGTAACATACTTATTTCGCCTATGTAACTTAACTTACATAACTAACATCTCCAATCCAAACCGTTATCTTTTCCTAACCCTAACTTCTTAAGTTTTGGTGTCAAACTTAACCAAACTATAACTGTTTCCAAGTGTCGACTACAACAAAGGTCTCCATGATGACAAAGGTCACCTGACTGTCATTACCATGTACAAAATTCATATAATGCACTGGACTAAATGGCGTTAAATGAGTTGGGAAAAGCTTTGGCAGGGTTCAACGTTAATGGTTTTCTTCAGGGCCAGAAATCGACTTGCCCAAAGTCAATTTTTACTTGCCTCTGTACAAACTGATTTATATATTAGTGGTTATCCGATAACAACTGACTCGAGTGTCAGGTTTAATCTCGGGTTGCAGCGTCTGTAAAATGTCAGAAAATAGTGAAAAATGTCCATCCCAGTTTCTTAAAATCCAAGGTGATGTCTTAAAATATCTTGTTTTGTCAGTCCAAAAGACAAGACAAGACAAGTTTAATTTGATATTAAATGGAGACAAGCGGGAAATCTTTATATTTGAGTCTGAAAACAGTCATTTTGCATGAAAATGATCAAAATAGTTTCATAGTTAAACTCTTTTTCACTGCTTGCCCAATCAGGCAAGTGAGTTGCCAGATATACTAGCCCACCATGGCATTTTACTTGCTGAGGGAAAGTGAGCAATCATCATTGTTGAGCTCTGTTAAGATGCATAGACATGACATGTTAAAAAAGTGGCGTTCTATTTATACACCATCCCATGAGATCATGTTGAATAAGACCCATTATACCTAGTTTGTGTTTATGTTTCAATAATAAATCACAGCTGTTTTGTCCAGAAATTACAGATTTATAAAAACACCCTGATTTTAGGTAGTGTGGTCCCCATAGACAATCAAAGCATTGACCACTTGGAAACAGTGGGGGTAGCCGGTACTGTACATGTTGTCATTTCCTGTCATATGATTGGTTAAAAGAGGGTTCTACATTAAGCACTTGGTTAACTGATTGCTATTAAGTGGCTCTTAATTTAAACTTTTTTTTGTTTTCTTTTTTCCTTCTTCACACATGAATGCAAATGCCAGGCGACGCCTGGGTTGTTTTTACTTACTTGCTTTAATTATTACTTTTTTGTGAATGTTGTGCCAATTTACTTTAATGCAACCGAAATTGTGATTTTATTCACATTCCAGCTGAGGTAACCTTTCTCCTCATCTTTTAACGCGTGGGTTTACCTTGATTGACGTTCATCAACATCGAGACCAAAGAAATACTGGTGAGACCTTACTATTTCTTTTGTCGCCGCCGAAACGAAGACGTGCATGCCGAACCTGGTTATTATTGTACGTGCGAGGCCTGCAGGGGAAACACAGCAGCCTGTTCAGCATGTGCATGCATCCCAAAGACAACCACTAAACTAAAATGATACTACTCTCCTATTTCCTCCTATTTGTCCAAAAGTATTCCATGGCTAAATAAAACTAGATAATTTAACTGTAGACTGAGCCTTAGAAAACTGGTTTGTGAGTCGTCGCATCTCACTGCCTGAAGAGCTCACTTTGAGCTGAGTATATTCTGCATCCCGCATCTCTTAATCCAACGAAATATCATAGTGATTTGTCATATAGCATTTAAGTAGATGTACTGTAAATGGAAACGATCTCTATTTAGTGAAACTACCTTAATATATGGACATTTATCGGTAAAACAAAGCATGTTGGTTATTCCTAAATGATCCGGTGGCTTTTCAGTGGTTAGTTATGCGACGATATATGATTTATATATTGTTCCACGAGTTTGTAACTTAAAATAACATTAAGGTTTAATAAGACTAATGATGAAGTTGTCATAAACACTATAAAAGCATTTTCTTTTTTTCATTTTCTAGCTCAGATAGGACTTTTCACTAGACAAAGCCATATTGTTTAGATTGCAATAATTACTTAAAATGATAAAAAGAGAATATTTCATCGAAAGTTAAGTGTCTCATGTTTGTTTTCTGTAAAATTAGAAAAAAGATATTTGCATATCTGTTTGTAAATCTTCACCATTCTTGTATCTTTAAAGATGTATACTAATGTATACGCAAAGAAAATGTATGTAAAAAAAAGGAAGCCATTGTTATAACTGTCTCAGTGTACTACATGTGTACTGTAAGTGTGTGTGTTTATATGTGTGTGTCTTTCTACATGTCTGTGATGTGAGACCATGTTGTTGACTCATATAGTCCTGGTTTATACTACGTAAATGTGTCTTTGAACTATTATGTGCACAGGCAGAAGCTCGGGGTGGCTCCCTAGTTGTGCCATGTCTAAAAAAAAAAAAAACAAAAACAACAAAACTTAACACATTCCTTTCAAATGTTGAGCATGCAAATGTTTGGTAGAGAAGAGAATACACCAAATGTCAAAAGACAAAAAAATAGACAATTTCCTGTTTCTATAGGAGTCTCCAGGCAACAGAATCTGTGCATTGGATCCAGAAAGATCAGCTGTGCGATGGGCTTGTTGCGTGTTAGATGGTCTTTGTTGTCTAAGGTTTGGTGAAGCTTGAGGTTGTGATCACCCACAGGAGCTTTGTTATTCAGCTGAGTCAGGAAGCTCATAAAAACCAAAAGCTGTGTCCCAGTCCTACATTATACGTTTGTAGTAGTTTCAGTAGTGGCTAGAAGTGTGTTCACACAGAAAATAGGACAAAATTAAGTGGACTCAAACATGTTAGTTTGCAGACTAAAGGCTGGACGTTTATGTTGGATATGCATATGGAAAGGGACGGAGCCTTTTGTCCGTACTCTGTGCTTAGAAGTCCCACAGCTATCATCAGAACCAGAAAAAGGAAAAAACAACACAACAAAAGCAAATGAGCCGTGGTTGCACTTGGGGAGAGACCAAATGTTTAATTGATATTTGGTCTGACAACTTGATAAAGAATCCGTTATTTATACCTTTCAATTATTTTCCAAGAGGATCTGACTTGACATACCGACGTCAGACACACGTCCGTCCACAAGCCAACCAACTGTAAAAGTATAGGGAGACACAACTCATGTGCATGATGACAACAGTGCATACGTATGATCATGTATAATTCTTTAGTGCACTCGCATAAGTGCAATGTGAAACCAAAATTAACCTGATCAATTGTATACAATGTAACAAAAACATGACTCTGGGTTTGGACTTGCAGGTGTGAAAGCACCTTATTTCGTTTGCTTGTTGAAGTCCTGAAGATATTAAAACTTCAGAAAAGCACTGCTTTCTCACTCAGTTTTAAAATTAATAACTGACATTGGTCTTGCAGTTTGGTTTGGTTGATGTCTGTTGGTGCAAAAAAAACAACAAAACAAACAAAAAAAAACATTTAGGTGATTTTTTTTGCCACATTAGTATGGAATGCAGATAAATACTGTATATTTTATAGTATTAGTGTATAGTGTGAGATCAGGACACAGCTTCTGGTAGTTGGTTCAATTTACCAAGCAGTATAAAGTTAAAGACTTAGATATTGTTAGCCTATTTCCATAGCCACAACCTCCAGTTCTTAGAAATCCTCCAGAACCACCAATACCACATGAAAAGTGATGCCTGTATTTTTCATACCAAGTCTAATTTTTTACAAAATGATTTGAGTTGGTCAGCAGTGGTTGCAGCCCTCCATCATTATCCACACCGGATCTATTGAGTCACATTACTGCCTATACTGCTGCACACAACAGACATTTTGACACACATTGATCCATTAATGCCTGTTTCCAAGCAGGCACACTTTTCAACTCTCACTCAGAAAATGTGCAGTTTTACAGTACAGATAGTTAAGATATGACTACTATGACCATGGCCTGTACAGATTGTGCTCGGGGCCTCAATTAAAGCAACGAGTTGCAATATGGCCAATGTGTTTTTGCACTGCAGTAAGCAATTCTGGAGAAAGGTAGTTGATTGTTGAGTCTTAATTCCCATGTTGTCAAATACTGATGCTTTGGGTTGGTGGCTGGAACTGGAGCCAGTGATCTACTAGCTCACCAGAATGGCTGACTGCATCTTTAACAATGATTCAGATTATTGTGACAAAAATGATTTGCCGTGAGGTGATCACGACCTTAAGACATCAACTCTGAGGTTAATGGAAGGCTTTTTTAAAAAATGGGGGATGTGCAATTTAAAAAAAAGGATAGATACTGTAACTAAATTATTTGCTTTTTTATTACATAGGTGTTGTACTAGAAACTCAGTTTTAATTTCTATTTCAAATGCATCATGCAAATTGTCTCTATATAAGAGACCAACCTGCAGAGAGATTTATTTTAATGCAGTCGCTTTGCTCATTATCATAAACTAACCACCCATGTTGGAATAATGCACAAGCGTCAGCCATGTAGTTTAAAATGGTGCAGTGCAGAATCTGAGGTTTTTAGTACTGTATGCTTTATTTGAGTTGTCTGAGGAGAATCACCTTGATTTATTTTATTTATTACATTAACACAGGGATTCCCACAATTCCTCCTGCCGGGTGCCAGGCCAGTTTCACCTACAGCACGTGGATTAAGTTTATTCAAGCCTTGTATCTCCGGGGTGGATAAGGGGAAAAAGGGGACATAAATCCTGGACTAGGCTTAATTCACGAGCCCTTCATGGGAACTACAGCCATACATCCTCTGTATGTAAAATAGTCTCTCAGCGGGACTCGTCTCGAGGCGTCACAGCACGTGAACTGCCTTTAAAAAGGGCTATTACCATGTCATCTGTATGTAAGGTTAGTGGTAACTCATCTGTCGCATCTGTGCTTGTCCTGGCGTGAAGTGTTGTTGTTCTAATTCATTCTGGTTGCATGAGATACTTCAGTGTGGAAAATTGTGTTTGTGGAGCCGCTGAGGCTTTTCAGTTTAGATAAATCCTTGGGTTGATAGAGAATAGTGTAAAAGCAACGAGCTGTCCTTCTAACTAAGTATTATTTTACATGGAATATATAAACTGTATATTTTCCTAACACAGACGTAGATTTGGGTGAATGAGAGAGATGAAAACTGCAAGTGTAGTTTTTGACACGAAAGGCCTCAAAGACATTAAACAGCTACATCAAATCCTGGCTTCTCTAAAACGTTTCGGCTCAAAGGGACGGGATTATGGGATGGTTTTAGGGAAGACTCGATCTGAAGAGATTGTAACTGAAAAACTGGATTATCAAAGCATCTTCTGTTGTCAGGAGCCCAGAAACATTCAGAGAACTGAGAAACAGGCTTGGCTTAGAACTGCCATTCAAAACCACAGTTCATCCTCCCCTCAAAAAGCAAAGATTCCTTATAGGTTTGGTGATATTTCTCATGACTTTTACAATGTATCAACATAAAATCATTTATACTGGCAGTGTGCAAAAGACATGTAAGGAAGAGTGTCAGGTCCAGACATAAGAAAAAAAAAAAGAAAGGAGAACATTTTTTTATTTTGCATTTTCAAGTTTCAAAGTAAACTTTAAGTATTAGTGCCAGGCATTTAAAAAAATAAATCAAAAGAGGACTTTTTTTTAAAGAATAAAATAGAAATGTCAAAAATGAAGTCAAAATGTTTATAATAAAGTCTAAATGTTAAGAATAAAGTTGAGAGTTATATTTCAAGGATAAAGTCAAAATACTTTTTCAACTTTATTCTCAACATTTCGACTTAATTCTCAAAATGCAAAAAACAACTTCCTCCTCTGGTTCATCTTTTTTATGCATAGCACTAACACACTGTAAAGAAAAACCTTGAGACAACTCAAAATTGCAATAGATTTTTGAGTTGTGAGCCAAACTCAATCCTTTGTAGCTTTAAAATAAACAAAAGTTTTGCCTATAATCTTAATTTGAGATTATTTACTTTTCTTTTTTTAGATAAACATGAATCGTTTAGTTTTCAAAACTCAAAAAAAAAAAAAAAAATTTGTATAAATTATATATTTTAAAAAAACCTGGTCACAGCGAGCAGTGGATCTTATTTATCATTCTTTAGGTGCATGGAAAAATAATGGTTTAAATTGAAAATATTACGTAAAGTATTCAATTTTTGAAATACAATTTTTTGGGGTTTCTAAAACTCAAAGCTTCAAGTTTATCTAAAGAAGAAAAGTAAGTTATCTAAAAAGATTAGTAGTTGGCAAAATCTTTTTAGAACTTTCAGAACTTTTCTCAACTTTTTTGTTTTGACAGTGTACTGAAACTTCAACTTAATTCTCAACATTTCAAATTTATTCTCAAAATGCAAAATTTAAAAAAAATCTTTCTCCTCTTACTTTTCCCCCTTATGCCTGCCCTTAATACTCTTGCGTAGACATGCCATAAATGTTTACTTCTTTATATAACCTTATGAAATGCAATGAGCGACTGAAATGGAGATAAGGTTTTTAACGTTTCCTTTAAACTTTATCGTTCACCCAATTCAAACAAGGCTGGACTTTTCTGAATGATGTCATGACATTTGCCTTTTTCGTAACATTTTTACGTACACTTACAAATATTATAACTGCCCTGCTGATTCCTGCCAGTTAATCCAGAAGTGAAAGTGAACGTGTCTTGTCCGGTGAATGTCTCACCGAGACGTCACGTTAAGGAGCACATCTTATCGCCACGTTTACTGTCCCTCCAGTGGAAGTTGAGATTTTGGTGAGCTCTCGTTAGCTGTGAGCACAAACTGTTACTGTGAAGAGGAACTCTCTGAATACATTCCAGTCTTTTTGGCATTTGCACTAGAATACGTTGAAATGTTACACTAACAACGGTTATGGCATCTTAGCAACACTATTAACTACCTGTATTTTTTTCCCCGCCTGCCTTCTAAACGGTAAAGTTGAAAGGTGTGAGATATAAAAACATTTTACCTACCACCGTAGCGACTGGGGTTCAATACCTGGCAGCATTCCCTTTAGCATGGCCGTTTGTGCCAACCAACACAATTGGCGATGTTCACAAGTCTGCTGATGATGTGACCTTGTCCTGGTCGCTGCACCAGCTCTCTTCACGGTCCAGTGAGGCAGCTGGAGACCCCATGTGGAGGTGCTGGACTTGACATGGACTAATGGTACACAGTGAAACTGATGACAAAAAAATTTGGAAGGAAATGGGGAAATGATTAAAGAAAAAAAGGGGTTAAAATGGGGTTTAAAAAAAGAGGGATTTTTATTAAAGTTCCTACAATTGAATCTAGAGGGTCTTTCTTTTTTCATTCAGGGTTAAAATACTTTCAGGGTGCAGAGGTTAAGAATGTAAAATATGAGTTCTTATGCTATTTTTTCCTTAATTGCATGTCATATACTCTATGTGGAGCCCAATCACTGTAAAACTGTCTCATCGATGGAATTGAATCATTCTTTTTGGAAACTAAATGCGTAACACTAATAAAAAAAATGTTTATAAAAAGCTACCTGTGTCTTTATTCTGTTTTCCTTTCCTTTACTTCAGTGGTATTTTTTTTTTTTTTTACAAACGATTTCATTGATTGCTGAGAGTTAATTCTATGTGATTTTTATTATATGATTAAAAATGTCAAATTTTCACTCAAATTGAATGTAGATGATAGCTGAGGAGTTAGTTTGGAGAACAAAAGCTCATCAGGAAAAAGGTCAAGGAATGGTCTGAACCAGTCATTTCCAAAGACTGGGTCGGGACCTACAGGTGGGTCACAAGAGATTTTACTGGGTCCTCAAATAAGTAAAATACTATGGAGGAAATTCTGCAAAATCTGCAAAAGATTTATATCTGCAGTACAGCTTTTATGAAGCATTTTAAATGTGTATATTGTTCTACTGTTGAAAAGCAAAAAGACCCATTAATTCTGTCTAAATGCACTTATTTGCCTCATTTATGAAGTAGGCTAAAACGTCCTATATTGTTTTCCTGATAAGAGGAAATAAAAACAATGAGATGGCCTGTTAACTCAGCCTAACTGTATAAAAAGATAATATAGGGTGATGCAAAAATGGTAGTAAAGATGATCAGGCATAATCATTTGTGCACAAATGAAATCTTACCAGAATTTATTGATAAGGCTTATTGTGACTTGGGTTGCAACGGTTTGTCATTTCAAAAAATTGGGTCCACAGGAAAAAGAATTTGGGAAACACTGGTTTAAACAGTATGTTCTGGTCTAAAGTTAACCTTAGCATGCCTGGCCAGCGGCTTAACATGGTATTATAACATTAGTCAATAAGGCTGGGTCAGTACACTTAGCTCCGGATTCGATATTATCACAATACTTGGGTGCTGATTCAATATGTTCTGCAATTCTTAAGTATTGTGATTTTGATATTATGAATTATTGCAACTTATGTTGGCTTTTTAAACACTAGACCATGTGAAAAAGTTGAATCATACACTTCTAGTGACTGTATATCATAATTCATATTTCCAAAAACAATGAACATCATGTCAGTCAGTCTTGTTTCTTCAGTGTTTCACACTTAAGCTGTGAACTTTTTCCTTTTCTCAGTTTTATCTTAAAATTATATACTTAATTTTAATGTAGGAACAAAGGACTCTCCTGGCCGATGTAAAGATCAGTTTAAATTATGGTGACCATTGATAATTATTTTAAGTTTGTTTCTGAGAATATGATATTAGCCTCAGTGGACATTGCCAGGGAGAAGAGGCACTGTCTGCACTAACTGTCATCACAATTTATGAGAAAAAACATGGTGACACACACATTCACCCACAATTGACTCAGAATTTAAAAGTTAATTGATTTAAGCAGCTAATTGTGTTTTCAGTTTTCTCAACGGTTATCTTTAGCTAACACTATTTGAAGCAATGTTTGCCATGATGCACCAAGTCGTTGACATCTAGCTATCTTACAATTCTTATGTAGGCTACACAGCCTTGTAGACTTTTTAAAAATCTTTCTTTAAGAGCCACATACGTTTTTTTTATTAATATTTTTTGTTTTACTAGTTGTTTAACTGGGGGAGTACTTGGTGTGCTTCAACTGTTTATGAGAAAAGTGAATGAAACCTTAAAATTCCATAACCAGAGGCGTCCAAAGTAGCTCCTCCCAAATCAATACAAAAACAAAATGGCGCACATCCGTCTGTGAGGGAAGAGACCACAGACATATAAAGAGTAGACGCCGCATCGACCGCTACTGCTTATTGGCGCTGACGAGCAGTGGGGCCGCCATCTTGGACCGGTCACCCGCTCCATTCAGTGATATCTGTTTGGCAGGCGCAATGAAATGTCACGCATTTAATCCATCTAACTCTCTGAATACTAAACTGATTTTAACGCGTTTTTTTTTTTTTTTGCTGCAAACGTCATACATGTAGCTATGATATAGGACAAATGGTTTGGCGTATTTTAATATTCATAGTGGGATTAACAGTAATAGAATATTCTGATATAGCCTAGACTGTAGACAGGTATTTTGCAAACACTATAAACACACACATTATACATATACACACACTAATATATGATAGAGAAGCAGATAGTGCCAGTAAAGTCAACTATTTTAATAATTTGAAGAGACAATATATGATTAGGCTATACTATATAAATATTTACATATATAAACAATTATATTATATTGTATTACAATTATATTTCTATATAAAACATAACAATAGATAGAAGTTATATATCAGAGAAAATGAAAATATATATAAATCAGAGTATCAATATAATTCATATGTATATATATAGAGAGAGAGACAAAAGTTATGTATTAGAGAAAATGAAAATATATATAAATCATATATGAATATCAATATAATTCACATGTATAATAGATAAATTATATATCAGATATAGTTATATAGTTATATATCAGAGAAAATGAATATATATAAATCATATATAGAGTATCAATATAATATCAGAGAAAATTATAATATATGTAGCCTAAAGCAATATAATTCATACATATATAAAAAAGTTATATATCAGAAAATGATAATGTATATATATAAATCATATAGAGCAGGGGTATTCAACTAAAATTCAAAGAGGTCCAGTTAGAGAAAATTTCTGAAAGCACAGGTCCGGAACATCATAGTGTCTAACTTGCGTTATGATTTAGTGTGATATATACTGAAGTAGCCTGGTAGTTGTATCAACGTCTGCATGTTATCAACATCTGACTGTCAAATCAAATAAAGAAAGTACAAAAACATTTTAACAATATTTATTGTCATTTAACATTGAATTATACAGATATGCATTTAAAAAATAAAATAGAGAAAATAAATGAAATAGTTTTTGAAAAACTGTGCATCTTAAAGTGCTTAATTTTAGAAAAAATAAAGGTATTTTTACATTGTGGCATTCATGCTTTTACTGAAGTAAAAGATCTGAGTATTTTTTCCATCACAGCGGGTCAGTGATCAGTGTTTCAGTGACTCTCTGTGGCTCAGTGAATACACTGTTTTATTTATGGCGGCTTACCACGTTAAAAACGTCTGTACACGACATGATTGTCTATTCTTGAAGCAGTGCACCTTTCTCGATCGTGTCTAGAAGGGAACCCTTTATTTGCAAAACTCTCGCGGGATTTGTTTCTGTTGTTTCTGATAAAATAATCAAACTCGCGCGATCTTTCGCGGGTCTAGGGTTCCCTTCTAGACACGACCCTCTCTGTCTCTCTGTCAAACTAATGACAGCAGACTGTCTGTGAACAGCATGTGACACTCTGCAGTGTTTCACACATCACTTATGTGGACACTCAGGTATAGTTTATGACCAATTTTGGCATTTTTATTTTTTTAATCAGTCCGATAGAACGAAGGCATCCGCGATTGATTAGTGATCAATCTGCCCTCCTCCTCCTCCCTCACCTGTTCGCTCTGCTGTGAGAAGGTCTGACAGTTTCTGACAGAGAAACACAGACTCTCTGCTGATGTGAAAACTGAATCGCTGGTGAATTACATGGGAAAAAAAGAAAAGAAACGCGAGTTGGGTTTCGGGGTGACTTTATAAAACATCCTACTGATGAAGAAAGTCAACAGATCAGACACAGACAGGGTGAGAGAAACACAACACAACACTCAACTAGGAGTACGATGACCGGTCCAAGATGGCGGCCGCATTTCTTGCGCCCCAGCAACCAATGCGGCGTCTACTCTTTATATGTCTATGGAAGAGACTGATGGAAGGACTCAATTAATCGATTACAGGACTACTATGCGAACCTCTGGAAACATGCCTGACGTTTGCTTGTTTTAGATTTGACTAAGAGCCGAATCACCACCACACTAAACACAAAAAGCCGCCAGCGGACAGCCACCCCAGGCCGACAGCAGCTAAACTGCAGTTAGTGACGTGAGGTAAGCCTCTAACAAAGCTGGTTTATTTGTGGGAAGAGAGCACACTCAGAATGGGTTTTGGTTTTGTGACGGTATTGCTTAAGTGGTTGCTAATTCTGTTAAGCGTAAGCTTAAAGAACTCGACTGGAATCACAATGCAGAAGAGACAATGTTTATTCTTAAAATACAAAAACTTAACAAGGGCTGGGTGTAGCGTTGCCTCCTTTCAGAAATGAAAATAAGGGACGCCCACCACTGGAGGGGCCCGGGGGGGCGGGGCGTCAACAAATTATCTCCAAACTTTTGGGTGTTAAAAGTTCCCACAAAGATAACTAGGCTACTTACTTTACATACTAACCGTTCAAGGCGTTCAGTAAAGCTGCTTCCTGGTGAGGGTGCCGACAGACCGTCTGCTGTAGCTGCCTGTGCTCGTCCGCCGAGTCAGTGTCGACCTCTGTGCAAGCACTGTTACAGACTGCTGCGCTGGCCTTGTGATGTGACCAGGGACGTTTTTGAATTAGGCCCTCCCCTTTCTTATAAAACTTAACATACTAAGTTATCTCTACTAAACCCGATTAGTGCAATTAATCTTTCAGCTAAATATTACAATCAACTAATGTTGTTTAGTAATGATAGCAGGTTTTTACAAAACATAAAAGTTTAAGTAATGATCACTCAGAAGTTTAATTAGAAACAATCTGGGTTTACAGTGTGGGGACATTTTTACTTAAAGAGGAAAAAACAAACAAAACAAAACAAACAAAAAAAAAACACTTATAAACTTGAAAGGAAGTCAGGTCATCCAAACAGTTAAACCACACAAATAAAAGAATTTATGTAATGATCACTGAACACTGTATTCCTCAAAAATGTAAACATTTTGACATAGAATACACAAAAAGCTCTACAAACATTTTTAATCTAGGAAATACGGTGGCCCTGAGGTGCAAAACACAACAGCAAATCAGAAAACACAACAACAAAAGAGAAAACACAACACAAAAAGAGAAAACACAACGGCAAATCAGAAAACACAACGGCAAAAGAGAAAACACAACACAAAAAGAGAAAACACAACGGCAAATCAGAAAACACAACACAAAAAGAGAAAACACAACGGCAAAGAGAAAACACAACACAAAAAGAGAAAACACAACGGCAAAAGAGAAAACACAACGGCAAATCAGAAAACACAACGGCAAAAGAGAAAACACAACACAAAAAGAGAAAACACAACGGCAAATCAGAAAACACAACGGCAAAAGAGAAAACACAACACAAAAAGAGAAAACACAACGGCAAAAGAGAAAACACAACGGCAAAAGAGAAAACACAACGGCATTAACCAAAACGGAAAAGGTAGGTACCCTCGGGCGACATGAATCGTCGCTGATTGGACGAAAGAAAGGGACCTTTTTTTCAAGGCTGCTTACGTAAATTACATCATCAGGTTAAAATTAACTTAATGAAAAACAATAATTAATATTGCTTATTTATTTATTTATTTATTTATTTATTTATTTATTTATTTATTTGAGCTAAATAACTGAGGATATGTTTTTTTCTGAGTACGCTGTGTTGCTATATTATTCTTACGGTTTAATTTTCATGTGGGCTGGTGTGTGTTTTGTTGCTCTTATGTGTTTTCGCCAAGCACATCAGGCACTTTAATTAAAGGACAAAGAGCCACGAAGTCAAAGGCCTGTGATCATTAATGCGTTTAATACAGTAAATTGTGTCTCTACAATCTGAATGAGACACACAACACGATGTCTGACAGCAGCTTTGTGGGGAAATACTTCAAAATTTTAAACAATGAAGATGCAAATTGTGCGCTGAGCTGGAGAGATAAAATCCGCTGGACTGATGTTTGCTGCGACATTTCCAGGTGAAAGCCCAAAGTTTCAAGAACACTGAATTCATACTTTATCCAAAACACATCTGGGTGAAATACTGCAGCATCCGATGGATTTACCTTCAGGCTGTGGCAAAAAGAGCCGCTCACTGAAGAAAGACGCCAAAATCACCTGAATAATCCATCCAAAGCCTCACACAGAGTGAGTGAGAACTTGTTGTTAGATTTTTACTTTTTAACTTTGAGCGATCATAAACTTTATTAAGCCGACTATGTTGAGCAGTGAAGCGCGCACAGTGCGAGACGTCTGCTGCGCTCAGCAGCCGCATGTGAACGCGAACGGAATGTAGAATCTGTTTCAGCTCAATATCATGATTTTAAAAACACCAAATGACTTGATTTAACGAATTTCGTTAGTTTAAAATATGATGAATGACCCTATTCAGTCAGACAATAAGAGACCACAGACAGTGAATTTGGCATTTCATCCTCCATGCAGCTGCAGTGAAGGTCAAGCTACACACAGCATGTGCAGTTTATATATGTTCATTATAATGTTGACTAATGTTGAAATCGCGTTCTTCCGCCTCAGTAATAATTAGTAATACCACCAGATAATAGACTAAAGTGGTCATTTCCTCGAAATGTGTCATTTCGGGAAAACATGAATCCCTACCCCTCACCTCATCACATTATATGTGCCGATATTTTAATTTAAAGACAGCCCAGCTGGTAGATTATGAGCGTGTATGGTGATATGTGTTTTGTGTTTTGACATTGCAGAGTATCTGAGTCTGTACATTGACAAAGATGGACATTGGAAGTACATTGATGGAAAAAGAGAGACAAACACGTATGCTGTTGTTGTTTTCAATAACAAAAACATTATCGGTGAGCAGCGATCACGTTTCTCTTCTTCCTCATTAGTCTCCTTGTTTATAACGGAATGTGCATGTAAGTCATTTTTTATGTGATATGCTTCAGGCGTATTAGGACTAAAACGCTGCTAAAACGCTCGTCTGGTGTATGTGTGGACCAGGCTTCAAATAGTTCAGCAGATGAACTTTAGAAGGCGTAGCCTCATTTATAATATAATATTTGATGGTGGTAAAATTATTAATGCAACACTTGTTATGTTACAACATCATTTATTTACCTTTATAAGAGATCAATCGATGCGTGCAGCATCGATTAATACACTTACGATGTACCTTAGCAGCTCTCCTTACGAGCACCCGCTAAGAGACAGTTTGGGAAACACTCGCAGGAAAAGAAGTTCGTTTGCTAAGATATATCTTAGAGACCTTCGTAGAGCGCTAAGATACATCGAATCTGGGAAACGAGGCCCGAGTGTTTCAGAGGCATACATTGAAAAAATATATGCTCCAAGGTTTCAATATCATCACAAAATACACATTTATTTGTTTCAAAACCAAATCTCTGTCGTAATAGTACACCGCCAGACCTATGCGCAGAGAATTTTCTGTGCATAGGTCTGGCGGTGTTGTCTTTCCGGTTCAAAGGACGGACCAGTTCTTTCGTCCAATCAGCGACGATTCATGTCGCCCGAGGGTACCTACCTTTTCCGTTTTGGTTAATGCCGTTGTGTTTTCTCTTTTGCCGTTGTGTTTTCTGATTTGTCGTTGTGTTTTCTGATTTGTCGTTGTGTTTTCTCTTTTGCCGTTGTGTTTTCTCTTTTGCCGTTGTGTTTTCTGATTTGTCGTTGTGTTTTCTGATTTGCCGTTGTGTTTTCTGATTTGCCGTTGTGTTTTCTCTTTTGCCGTTGTGTTTTCTGATTTGCCGTTGTGTTTTCTGATTTGTCGTTGTGTTTTCTGATTTGTCGTTGTGTTTTCTCTTTTGCCGTTGTGTTTTCTCTTTTGTCGTTGTGTTTTCTCTTTTGCCGTTGTGTTTTCTCTTTTGCTGTTGTGTTTTCTGATTTGCCGTTGTGTTTTCTGATTTGCCGTTGTGTTTTCTGATTTGTCGTTGTGTTTTCTGATTTGCCGTTGTGTTTTCTGATTTGCCGTTGTGCTTTGCACCTCAGGGCCACCGTAAGGAAATGTATATATATTCAAAAAATAAACATTTTCTCTTAACAATATTTATTTATTTATTTATTAACTGTTAATCCATTAGTATGATTTGTTCTTTAAATGGTCATATATAATATTTATATTGGCTAATACTGCCGTATATTAAATAAATGATCATTCATTCGACTTTAAAAACTCAACATCTTAAACAATCAATCAAACCACAATAGTCTACTAAAATAGGCTATGCCCATGCACTGACATCTTCTGGCAAAAGCACAACAGATAGGAAATTGAATCAATCATGACATAATGTCCCATACCGTATCAGTCTAAGGAGATGATTGGGGTATGAAGAACTGTGACACTGACGCTTGGGTCTTCTGCGTTCTTACGTTCTTACGCAAGGATGGCCTCTTCCCACTCACGTCTGTACTTTTGCAGGTGTTTTCACTTTTGAGGACGTGGTGGAGGTTCGGGTGTAGTGGACATTTTTAAAAGGCGCGGGTGTTGTCAGCAGCGCCGGTGTGTGGTGTCTGTCTCTAGGCAACCGTGACAGCAACACACGCAGGCAGCCAGGCACAGACACGGAGCTGGGGGTCCTGCGTAGATCCCGCCACGACAATTTTGCTGGCCTTAGTATTTCCTGTGTTTTATTTTGTTCATTATTGTTAGATTTAGTGTTGATGTGTGTGTGACAGACATGTGTATTGGATTTGTATTGGTTCAATACGGGACGCAACATTTAATTGTCAATTAAAGGACGATTCCGTATTTTACGGGACGGTGGCAACCAGCTGGGTGGGTCCATGGAGGAGGAGGTGAAACAGTCCGCAGGGAAAAAAAAAACAGCGTGGCTGACTGGATGAGTGAGATGGCAGGGCACTAGGAAAAAACAGAAAAAATAGGTTAGAACAGGCAATAATTCCAAAGTCCGTGATCCAAAAAGCTGAAGTCCGATATCCAAAAAAACAGTCAAAAACCGACAAGACAAAATGTAGCAAGGAATGTGCTTTCAAAAGAGCCTAGTAAGTTACCACATGTGGTTCACAACAAACTGGCGAAGAATGGTGAGGAGAGCCGGCTTTATGCTGCAGTGATGAGAGTAGATGCCAGACAGGTGTGCTGATGACAGAGGCAGAGCAGGTGTGCAGTGATCAGGAGACTGAAGGAAGCCACGCCCAGCCAAGGGGAAACCAACTGAGGGGAGAACTGAAGGGAGCAAAAAGAAACACAAAAACAAAACAGGGCAACCAACAGAAGCCTAACAAATTCGACTTATTTTATGTAAGAGCCGTGTGGTTTTTTTACCTTGCGAGGAGAAACTAGCTAGCTAATGATGACGAGATCAGGCGAGATCCGTTTGTATCCGCGCCAGAGTGCTGCGAGCCAATCAGTAGCGAGAGACTACTTGTGGTTACAGGCGTGGTGTCTGGTGCGCCAACAGCAAGAAGCGTTCATGGAAACGCTCATCTCGAACAAACAATGGCGGCTCCTGAAGAGGTCAGTGTAGATACTGTGATAGCATCAACTATATCAACTATATTTCTTCAATGAAAGAAGAGCAAAGAACAGCACTAAAGGCTTTTCATGATGGAAAAGATGTTTTTACTTGTCTTCCCACCGGCTTTGGTTCGGTGAGTTCGGATGGTTCAGATGTTTTGTGTCACAACTAAACATGGCACATGCATGAATGTAATTTTCTTCATTTGTTTATTGAATTGAGTTGTTTTGATTTGAGTTGAAGTGGTTTGAATTAAATAGCTTTGCTTTGCTTTGCGTTGCGTTGCTACAATTTGATTTGATTTGGTTCAGTTTGATCTGATCTGATCTGAGTCCTCCTACTCCTTGTCCTTGTTCTTCTTCCACTTTTCTGGTTTCTTCAGCCCCAAGAAGTGACGTGTTCTTTTCCAGAGTGAAGGTATCTTTTTCATATCTGGGAGCTTCTCCTCTGAGGCCCCAGCCTGCTCTCGGGGTTCGATGGGTGGCTCAGTCGGGCTTGGCTCATTCTCTGGGATTTGAGGCTCCTTCAGGTCTTTGATGGCTGGTACATTAAAGATGTTTTGTTTCTCCTGATACGGCTCATCCTCGCTCTTCTCTTCACGCCTGGAACCTTTCTGAACAGCCTCAAGCTCAACCGACAGCTGAAGGTTGAGTGAGATCTGATCATTGAGCTGAGCTTGCAGTTCTTCCACCTGTGTTTCAAAAAATTTGTCCTTCTCAAATCCGTTTTGATGCAGGATATTGATCTGCTGCTTCATCTTTTGACAGAGGCCGTTCTGCTTGCTGCATGCCGTTGATAACCTCCCAGCACTCCACAATTTTGGCTGCGCGAGCCTCTTCTTCTTTCAGAATCTCGCACTGAAGGGTGTCTACCTCCTGTCTGACTGTGTTTACATCAGCCTCATACCTTTGGTGCATCTCATGGTCTGAAACTCTCATCTTTTCCAGTTCTTCTTGGAGACGTTTTTCCTGTTCTGCACCTGCAGCTCAGCTGTTAACAGCATGTGTCTTACACAGCTCCCCATACTCTTTTTGAAGGAGTGTGTTCTGCTCAGTTTCCTTTTCAAACTTCTGCTGAAGGGTTACAGCCTGCTGTCTGACAGCAATGATGTCAGCTTCATATTTTTGGCTGATGGTGTGGTGTGAAGCTCTGAACTTTTCCAGTTCTACTTGGAGACATTTGTTCTTGAGTCTCTCCACCTGCTGTCATGGATCTGAAGCAGATCCTCATACTTTTTCTGCAGGAGTGTCATTCACATGTACATTCTTTCATTTTCAAGCTCACACTGAAGGGCGTCAGCCTGCTGTCTGGTAGTGAGGATATCAGTTTCGTCCCTCAGGTGACCTCGTTTGATCTGATCCTTGCCAGTTCATCTTGGAGAAGCTTGTTGTTGGTCTTCTCTTCCTGGAGTTCAGCTGCAAACTTTTCCTGGCTTTTTAGATATGCCACCTGGAGCTCCTCATAATCCATTTGAAGAACTTTCTTCTTCCTCCTCTTGACATTATTCCTCACCATAAGGGTGATCCTTGTGGTGCAGAGAGTCTCTGGATCACTGTACTTTTGCAACCCCTCCAGCTCTGCCTTGGTTTCTTTCCCCCTGCCGATGAACATTTCTCTCAGAGTTTTCTGTCTTTCCAACTGCTGTCTCGTTTCATCCAACTGTTGGCCATATTGGATTCTCCTGTTCTCCTGACAGACAGCATTGTCCTGGTTCCAACCCAACTGGTTGTTCAGCTCTGAAACTTCTTGACGAAGTTCAGTGCACTCCTGTTGGGCCTGGTCGATCTCTGCTCGGTGCTCCTGTTGAGTCCGGTGAAGGTTTGCTTGGCATTCCTACTGGTTCCTGTTGAGCTCTGCTTGCCTCTGATTGAAGGCTGGGCCCCACAGTCCACAGGTCCTTTTCTGGTTACCTCTTGAATACCTTGGGTAGCTTATTTTCTTTGGCTGGTAGAATCAGTCTCAAAGAAATGCTGTAGTTTAGAGTTGCAGTTTGTCTCTGAACAGATGTGTCTATATCAGTGGTCTGCCTCTTGAAGATTTTTTGAGAGTATCTTTCATTTATTCATAGTGTGTCACCTGCTGAAAGGTCTGGAATGATCTGAATGTCTGCACTGAATGCTGGCTTATATATAGACCTGATGATGATGAACTATGCTGATAGTTATAAAGAGCTGATGAACTTCAAGCAGAGGACTTGTTGTTGCTTGTTTTTGTCAAGTCACAATGTTGCTTCCCCGGTCTGGGTGGAGGGTACGGGGGAACACAACTCGTTTCAACTGAAGATCGTGTATTAAATAGCATTGTTTTGTTTTTTTTTGTTTGTTTTGTTTTTGCAATTTATGGTTGTTTATTGAGAGAATTTCATAAATCATTCATCATCCTGACTTACACACTTTTTGCATGTAATCATCTATAAAGACAGACAAGTACAAGACAAAGAACAACATTCACAATCAAGTTACTAACTCATAGGAGAGGAGAGATGGGGGAGGGGGCAGACAGGAATAAACATCTTTACGCCTTTCATTAATTCCCTGTCGACGTCTAATAGGGAAATTATTTTGTCTGTTTACACCCAAGAAATAAATTACAAAATAAAGTATCCGGGTTCTATGGTATTAGAGTACTGTACCCATTTGGCCCAGTATGACTGCAATCTTACCTGCAGCTTTAAAGAAAATGTCAACTTTTCCATAACATAAATATTCTTAATAGTTTCAATAAATTCTTCTAATATAGGTGATTCAGGCTGTAACCATTTTCTAGTCATGGCTTTCTTACTTGCAGCCAAAATTATTTTAAATAAATACTTTTCTTCTCAAAAATCATGTTTTTAGGTAACTAGCTGAAGTACAGTATAATACATCAAAACTGAATGGAATCTTAATATCAAGCACGCTCTCTATTACCATATGTATATCCTGCCAGAAAGAATGAATTGCATTGCAGTCGCAAAAAATATGATAATGATTAGCACTCACACAGCCATATTGTCTCCAGCACTTTGAATCACCTGTAAAACGTTTTTTCTGAGATGGTTTAATAAAAAAAACGTATGAAAAAACTCTTTGCATGTATGAGAGGCAATGATGGACGGAAATAATGAACTTTCTTGTTCCCATCTTTCTTTGATATATAATGTGGAGATTGTTTTCTGGATCACAAATCCATTGTAAAGTCTAGAAATGATTTTGGTTAGACTCTGTGATCCATATGCAGAGAGGAATACATTCATGAACCCTTTCTTTAGTATGTCCTTTGTACGTCCACTTTTTGTTTCTTGACAGAAGTGGTGATTCTTTTGTAGATATCTAAAGAAGTCCTTATGTTCCAGTCCAGACTTTTCTTCTAGGGTTCCAAAGTCTTGAAGTTTCCCATCGTTCATAAAAGTACAGTAGGCAGTGCGCCCCCTTGTGGTCCAAATCTTGAACCTGCTGTCAGAGTATTAGGGCTAAATCCAGTATTGTAGGCACACCATCTCAGATATAGCCTATTTTAACCTATTTAATATACAGTCTTGGGCTCCAGCTTGCTGTTTGTACTGCTGCACTAATTTTTGCACATGCAATTGCTACATATTTCTCCTTTAGTATGTGTATTTAAATTATTTTTAAAATTGATCAAGTCATTTGCCATCCATTCACAAGACCATAACAGGCTACATAAGAGTCAGCTATTACATCAGGAAAATACAGATGTTTTGGTTTCACATGGAGAAATACTGGATACCAAAGTATTGAAGGAAGAAAGCCCTATACATGGTTGAAGAAGAGAGTATTGCCTCTAGTGACTGACCTTTTTAATTAAAGAAATCTCTTCTATAATTAAACAGTTTGCTGCTTGTTCCAGGGTATTAATAAAGCTCCTAGTGAATGTATTAATCACCTAAAGCACAGCCAACAAACATTTACTAATCCCACAAAACCCCCCAGATGTTTAGAGTGCGTCTGTGCATATGTTGGTAGTTGATAATGGATGATCGCAGACGCAAAGGGCTGCATATTTAAGTTGTGTACATTCTTGTTTTTGTCATCACTCACTACTCTGCATTTGTTTAAAGAAATATTTCACCAAAAATGCATGATTTGAGTGATGATGATGATTTAAATACTCATCCCCTGAAGTTGTAGCTTCTCCTTTTTTATGGAGGACAAAGTCAACTTAGTCCAACTGTTTCATAGTGAAAACCAGTCTCAAGTGTCTTTAAAAGCTTGGAGCATATTCACTTCTTTTTTATTTTATTTTATTTTTTTTACAGAAACAAGCAGCATATTTTTATGTAAGCTTATTGAATTCACGTCAGAAGAAAAAATCTGAATTTATTATGAAAAAAAATCATGAAAAGTATTTTTCTGAATTAATGAGATAATCTTTAAAGTAAAAAATGTAAAAAAAGTTTTTTTTTTAATTTTTGATAGAAAAAACACTGATTTTTGTTTTTTTAAACATGAAAAATTATCTTAAGAATTCAGAGAAACTGAGCAAAAATGTGTTTGTAAGTGAATGTAATAAGCTTCCATACATTTTTAAAGTTAAACAACGTAAGAAAAAATAGACAGATGATGGTAAATAACAGTAAATAGATGAGCAAATAAAATCCACTTCAAACACAATGTGGGCTTAAATGAGCAAAAGTTTTCCAGTTGATTCAAGGCCTTGGTTTTTGGGAGGAAAAGTCCACAAGAATGACATTATTTGATGCAGCAAGTTTTCTTCAGCAGCATGAGTGTGTTGGCAGAGTTGTTGTAGAAATTTGTTGTTCATTTGAATCAGACATTGCACAAAAGCTAGCAAAGTGTGATATTAATGAGCTTCTGTGGTTGATCTCAGTGCATGAACAATGGTGTGAATGCGTGGCTGAAAAGTTCTGGCTCTGTGTTGAACAGACTTCACTGACAGAACAGGTGCACGCTGAAAAACAGATCAGCATTTATTCAGTAACAGAGGCTCACCCACGGCAAATCTAACTTTTTATAAAACAAACAGAACGACACATAAATCATACACTCTCTGAAAAGCATAATTAATAACAGCCTCAGATATACCCTGCATCACAATACAAGCCATTGCTGACTTTTTGTATTGTTTATTCACCATCTTTTCCTGAAACAATCTGACATACTCTAAAATGCTGAAGGAAAATGTACAGTTGGCATTATGTTTCCCTCAAAATGTATTTTATTTATGCAAAAATGTTTCAAATGATATTCAAAAATATTGCAGCAGAATTTGCCGACTTTAACAACCTTCCCTTATAGCATCCAGTGGAAAAGTAGCAAGAATGAATCACAAAGGTGCAACCAGAGCTGCAGATAATAATCATTTTCATTGCACTGTCGATTAACCTGCCTATTATTTTTTGATTTGTTGATTAATTGATTCAACTGTGAAAAGTCAGTAAATCCTACAATGCTGCAGTCTGTGACGTCTTAAAATGTCTTGTGTCTGACCAACAGTCCAAAACCCAAAGATTTTCAGTTCACAGAGATGCAAATCAGAGAAAAGGAAATCAGCATTTACAAACCTTTAAGTGGTTATTTTTTCTCATTTTTGCTTAATGATTAATTGATTATTAAAATAGTTTGCAATTGATTGATCCACTAATCATTTCGACAGCTCTAATGTCAACTGCTGTTTTGATTGACTACAAATATGTTCTGAATTTGGAGCACTGAAGTACAATGTTTACTAAGATTAGTGGCTCCTTTAAAGTGCAGTAAGTGATTCTGGAGAAAAGTGGTTGATTGTTGAGTCTCATCCTCAGGGTGCCAAATACCTACGCTTCAAAAGTATTTCCTTTTACTTTGGATTTGTTTGAACGTGATTGTGGGGGAAAAATTAAGCTGTAGTTATCCACCGTTACAACCTTAACTTATTGCTTTTATGCAAAAGTCTTCAATCTGATTTAAATAAATACTCATAGGAGCTCTCACTGTCATCAGTTTATTATTTTTTAATCTTTGTATTTGTTTGATGTTAATTATTAACAATATGTTAGCCTATATTTTCAATGAAATATTGTTCTTTTGGGAAAAACACTACCTTTTTAGTCCTTTGTCCTCATTTGAAGCTCCAAAATTTAAACAATGCCTAAGTAGGGGCGTTTTGCCATTTAAAATAATGTGTACTTCAAAACGTGCACATTAGATGCTTTCACTATGTTTGGACCTTAAAATGTTTGCCCTGGTTATAGCACCAAGTGTAAAAGTAGCCAGAGTGCATCATGAAGGTGCATCAACCCAAGTTTCATATCACAACAGCAGTGATGGCAAAATGTCCCGTCTGATTATTAAAATCACCTCTGAAAAGCACCTCTGTTAGGCAAGTAATCTGCCAAAATTGTAATCTAAAGTGTGGGAGTATTTTAGACTGAGACACAACAGTTTGGCTCTTTAGCTCCACAGACGGGACATGAGTTGTCTCAGCAGGACAAACTGCTCCACACGAGAGCTGGAAGTGGAGCGAAGCAGCGAGTGATCTGTCCTCCTCCTCCTCGCATGCAGCAGCAGCAGCAGCATCCTGTTTTCTTTGTCAGCATACAACAATACATGAAATTATCGACACATAGGCATGTTTCTGTTAATAGAAGTCACTTTAAATAGATTTTCTAGAAGTTTTTTCACCAAAGTGATGCGGCTGCTGTGAACTTTACATCATGCACCATCTAACGGTGTTATTCTCCTGTTTTGTACTTGGTTCACTTTGTCATCCACGCATGAGATAGAAATGGCTAAAACTAACGTTATAGACTGTCTGTAGTTCATTTCAGTCAGCAGAAAAATGATGAAAAGTATTTTATGCAGCCCACACTGATGCAAAAATCATCTTACCTGCATACGACTCCAGTGATGAAACAACTTCATGTCATAACCAGTTTAAGTTTGAATTCAAAACACTGATTGTCCAGTTCAGTGAAGTGTTGACACAGTAGTGATTAAATTAATAAGCATCAGGTTCAGGTTCACGTTCAGGTTACTTTATTAATACCCAAAGGTAGATTTGTTCTGCAGTGAAATGAAATGATGCCGTCCATTTATACACAGTTACAGTACAAATATAACATGAAAACAACCACAAAACAGAACACATGATAAAAGTACCCCAAGGCTCCACCAGTCAGGACACGAGAAAGGGAGAGAAACATCAATACATAGAAAAATACTAATAAATAACCCAAATAAACAGCCTCTGGAAAAAAAAACAGGGTAAAAGCAAGTTTAAAACCAAAATAATAGTAGAAGCTATGTGCTAATTATGCAAAATTATGTGCAAAATCTCTACAGCTTGTTCAATTCAATAATAGCAGCAGGAACAAAGCTGTTTCTGTAACGTTTGGCTCTACATTTGGGGACTAGAAACCTCCGTCCAGAGGGAAGAAGCTGGAACTCACTGTGCAGAGGGTGGGAGTCATCGTTTAAAAGAGGAAGCTATCCGCTGTAACTGTTTGGTGTACAGGGTACAGCTCCTTTTGATTTGAGGTCCAGTATTTTTCTGATCAGGCATCTGACATGGAGTCTATTAAATAGGGTGGAAATTAGACTAATTTTAAAATATGCCACTATTATCATTATTCTAATGTGTTTTATGTGTCTGTTTTTCAGTATTATGATTGAATAAAATATTGAAATATTAATGAGACAAGATTTATTTTTGGAAAATTAAGTGTTATATAATTGAATAATACAAAATAATTGTTAGATTAATCGATAAATTAATTGAAAAAAATAATTGTTAGGTGCAGCCCTAAACATGATTACTGGGAATGATCATTCCTGCATTACCATTTTCATGTATGCATAAAAAAACATTTAAATTATGATGTGATATTTATTGAGGTCTGTACCAAACAAAACATTTTTTTTTCATCTAGAGAACAAGTTTTTGGGCCAGGACATCTCTGCAGCACAACAGTACTTCATCGTAATGTTGTTTTCTCACAATTTTTCCTTTTTCAAAAAATTGCAGTTCTGTTCTGCCATTTGGACATTGCACGTTGCCATTTTTCGATTAATTGTGTAGTCCTATTTCAGACACTGTAGCTTGTGTGCAGTACTGTCTGAGAGGTGACATATGAAAAGACTGGAGTTTAAAGCTGCTACAGGCAACTCTGAAGAAAAATAGATGATTGTTGAGTGTCATTTCCAGGTAGTCAAATAGCCTACCAACACTTTGGGTTGGTGGCTCGACCCGAAGTATCTGTATTTGACAACGTGGAAATGAACTCAACAATTGACTGTCTTTCTTCAGAGTTGCTTAAAACAACCTTTAAAAGGCTGATTATTCATATGAGCCTTGTTTTTTTCAGTGACATCACGCTTCACACTCACTACATTTGCATTCATTCACACAGTCTGGTACAAACAGTCGCCTGCTTTCCTCCAGGAATTCCTACCTGCTTCTCTCGACCACGGCTGACTCAGTCATTGTGTTGTAGCTGATGAATTACCAGTGGTGATTTGCTCTTTTACACTCTTGTTAATCCTGAATGAAAGACTCAGTGACAGATTAGCGCGTGTGGGCTGTTTGTTATTTCCAGAGACCAATAGACTTTTCTCGTTAAGGGGCTTTCAGTGACAGACGGCAGAGAAGTGGTTTAGTGTATTTGTGTCCCCGGAGGAAACTACACGAGGCATTTACAGTTGGAGGGAGAGAGATTAGCTGTTTATTTCGGATAATGCTCTCTTTTAACGAGGACACTGTAAATGCCAAGCATGGAGGTTTTATAATAGTGTGTGAGTGTGTGTGTTCTTTCAGTCTGTTTTTCTTAAGGCAGGTGTATACAGTGTGTATCTTGGAATATGTGTAATTATTCAAGCAGCATCGCTTGCTGTGGACCCCTATTGTTTTTGTTCTCTTCTTCTTCTTCTTCACTAAAAGTGTTCGTGCAGCAAAAAACTGTGAAACGAAATTTCACCAAAATTGGCAGGTGGGTTGCAAATTCCACCCACTACTCAGGCAACAAAAATGATGCTCATCGACCTCAAGGTGGCGCTGTAACAATCAAGTTTACGTTTTTGCAAATAACGTACATATAACAACTTGGTATATGATAATGATATGAAAATAGCTAATTTCCTAAAATATGTAATAACTTATGAATGCAATGAGACATCATCAGGAAAAAAAAATGTTCTGGAGTGTTCACTAAGCTAATGTCTTAAAGCGCATTGTGTATCACCACTAGGGGGCACCAGAAATGAAAAAAGTTTACATCTAATAATTGGCCTCATGGTTTCGTACAAAAATTGTTTTGCACAATCTCGGGTCATGACTCAGTTGACGCATGAATTTTAGTAATAACTGATTAAAGTGGGTGTTACTTAATACAATAAATTTAAATTTCTAGACATTTTACAATCTGCACCACTAAAAATCAGCCATACGTCCTACGGAGCTGAAATTTCTTCAGCACATCTGCTTCATTATGACTAAAGTCCATCACTCTATATTTTTTTTAAAATATGAACAATAAATTAACATCTACATTATCTCCACAAGTCTTCATTCAGATGGGACCAAAATCAACACAGACAGAAAGGCAGAAACTGCTCGTCTGGAAATGAAATCATAGTAAAGTCTTTACTTCTAAGTGATTTTGTGATGTGTCAGTCCTGCAGAGAAGAAAATCCATTTATGTAAAGGAATGTTATTAATTCATATGTATATAGGCTGCAGGAAATAATTTTTGTAAACATCTACATTGTGTTGTTTTAACGCCTTTATTGTTTAATAGTATTTTCAGTAATAAATGTCAACTGTGTAAGATTTACAGGGACTTATTGGCAGAATATGGAAGAAATGCAATAGTCTAATTTCATTAGTGTATAATCATCTGAAATGATTAATTGATGATACTTTATGTCAGAACAAGTCTGAAATGTTATGTCACAGGAGCTCCATTTGCAGCATCGTAAACAACAAACATCGGGGGATAAAACAAAATACATCCATCCAACATGACATTACAATCACAAAAGTTAAGACAGGAGACAAACAGTACACTACATTTAACAATATGAATGCAGGAGATGGACATCAAGGCCCTTTAACACACATTTGATCTGGGATTGAGCTCCATATTTAATTTTCAGATTGACTGATGCACAAAGGAGTTCTTCAGTCAAACCTTATTGAACTGCGGGACCCTGTATCTCTGGTTCAGTGGTAACAATCTGTATTCACTGTTCAGGACATGGCTGGGATTAGAAACATTGGGCCTCATGCAAGAACATTTTTGTATTCTTATCTTAAATTTCTACTTACTTTTCTACCACTTACTTTTCTCCATACAAAGGTCTCATACAAACACACCACGTCAGATTCAACAAATGCTCATAACTTCAGATAACTGTGTAAATGATCTGCCTGTGCGTATTTGAGTGCACATGCATGAGACTTGTAATTTAGCATAATTGATGCCTCAATAATACCATATACTTCTGTGCTTCTTGTTCCATATGTCAGGAAGTGTTCATTCCTAAAAATGGCATCAAAGAGAAAAAAGAACTTTACAAGTTTGGAGATTGACATCCTGCTTTCAGAGATCCATAAAGGACAATCTGTCATTTCAACAGCATCAGCAGTGGAATTAAAAGAGCTGCTAAAGCAAAGAACCGGAGGGTCAGACTGTCACTGAAATAAAGAGGAAACGTCTCGATATGAAAATAACTTCAAAGAAAAAAAATGACTCACCACAGTAAGGGGCGATCGATGACTGCAGTGAGAGGAGAGGGTCAAGGCAAAGTTTTCATCACGGGGACAGAGGACAGAGTGAGGATGTTGCGTGAGGATGAACGGCAAAAAAAAAAACTTCAAAAACCTGCATGTGAAGGTAAACGACCAATACACCTGACAGCAGGTAATAATAGATCATTGAATGAATGATGAGAGGCTTTATGTGCAAATTTACAATAATTAGGGGCCGGGCAGCCTAAGCTGCCAGGACCCTATTGTAATCCTGCATGTTCTTCTTCTTTCTTCTTTCTTCTTTCTTTCTTTCTTTCTTTCTTTCTTCTTCCGAGGAAATCCTACTTCCCATGCACGAAAAATGACCAAACTTTGCACAAAGGTCCAGTCCCATGTCAGATTGCCTCAGCTGCAAAAACAGGCCAATAGTCCTGATGGTGGCGCTACAGCAAGCCTCTAAATTTCAAAATTTTGAAAATTATGAAGTCCATCACTCTGTTTTTTTCAAAAACTGTAAAACTTATTAAACCTATCTCCTCCCACAATTTTTGCTCAATTGGCACCAAACTTGCTATGGAGCATCTTCAGACTGTCCTACACAAATGATCCACACAGATTTTTGATTTATCAAAAATTGAGCCTACAGTGCATCAAAATGTTTGACTGTAAACGGTATTATAAACATATACTTGCAAATTCTTGCTAAATACATTTTCAATGTTCATGAAAAAAAATGACAAAATTTTGGAGTCATGGTAGATGATGTTTGGAAAATATCAGAATTTTATCTCAAAAACTGAATTTTTTACAGCATTTTGAATTTCACTCTCATGCGAACAATTGGAGTCAATGCAAAAATGTCATTTTTAAACATCAGTTTTTCACTTTTGGAGCCAATAAAGCATTGTTAAAAACTAATGACCAACATCTCCATGCTGTCTAGATGCAATTTGTGTATTTTGGGATTTTTGTCTCAATAACTGAATTTTTGACAGCCATTTGAAATCTGCCTTTACATGCTAACAGCTGCTGTCTTGCACACAGGTGACTGGCTTAGTCAATTTGTGAAGCTACAAGTGTTGTTTCCATTTGCCAATTAGCTCAGTGAGATAGAGGATGGTTCTTGGTGTTGAAGGTTGTGAGTTCAAGCCTCAGCTTGTACAATATTTCCATATGAGAAATCTACCCAAACTTTTCACAAAGGCCCAGTCCCATGCCAGATGTCCTCAACTGGAAACACAAGACAATAGTCCTGATGGTGGCGCTACAGCAAGCCTCTAAATTTCAAAACTTTGAAAATTCACAACAAATCAACCATATGTGCTACAGCTTTGGAACTTTCACTTTGAAATTTGTTTTTCCATGGCATGGATGGCTGCTGCCTGGCACCCTGATCCTTGGCTTAGTCAATTTGTGAAGCCACACACAAACTGTCACTTGCCAATTAGCTCAGTGAGATAAAAGACGGACTTCAGTGTGAGAAGTCGAGAGTTCGAGCCTCAGCTAAGGCAGGATGGACTTTCTAATGTGAAAGCCTTATGTTCAGGTATCATGCTATGTGGATTAGAGACTACTAAGATTTAAATAATTATGATTCAGGGAGTTTTGGGAAGAGACAAATACTCTTTATCAACACGTTTCCCTGTTATCCCTTGTCTCTTTTCCCTGTTTATTTGGCTTAGCTATCAGTCAATATGCAGAGTCTCTTGTGCCAGAAATTGTGAGTTCAAGCCTCAACTGATGTAAAATGCACATTAGAATGCCACCTTTTTTTCATCTTCCTACACTCTGCTTGTTGCTCAGAATTGCCTAATTTTGCCTAAAATTGACCGGCCCCGACCATTGCTGCGCAGCAGCTATAATTATAATTTGAAATGCAGTCAACAGGAATCATGAAGTGTCTTTTATTTTTCAAACTCAGTATCTTCAAACTAATGAAATATGCAGCCATTAGTGAAAAGCTTTGGTTTAGATACAGTACCAGCAGACTGACTGCACATGACTCTATGACAGGTCTGGACCTTGTAACTGTTTATGAAAAGAAAATTCAAAATATGTGAAAATTGGCGAATGCAACAAGCTCTCCTAAATCACTTGTACACACCACTTAAGAGCAAACCTGTTGGTACAAGTCTTGCATGAGGCCAGTGGGATGTAAACATGGTGTCGATCTCGCGAGACTTCCGCACGTGCGTCCATTAAGAGATATACAAGTCTCACGAGATCGACACCATGTTTGCATCCTACCGGCTACATGCTACAGTTGACATTTCAGCTAAAAACATGGTGTAAATGGCGTCTTTTGCGGTTAATTTTTAATGTTGCGGCTCGCGGACACTTGGATTACACCACATGAGTAGGATGGAGACATTTTGTGTTTGTTTTGTGTTCTTTTTTTAACGTTTTATCTGTGGTCTCCATTCACTGCCATTGTACTGAATGAGGCTGCTACCCTGTTTTCTGCTGAAACTCCAGGATTGTTTTGTGAACTGAAGATCTTCACCCATCATCACATCAGCATAGAGGTGAGTACATACTGAGTGGGTTATCATGTAAAGGTGGAATATCGCTTTAATATGTTGTTATGGTCGGTTGATTCAGAGAATTTCTTCAAAGGTTGGTCTACAATCTCTGAGCAGATTTTCATTTGGTGGAGCAGTTTTGACTACAGAGCACACTTGTACCATGTAGTATTGCAGTACTGTAGAACACTCATAATCACAGAGGTTAAAAAAAAAAACAGGACAAGAATTTTTGTACTCGCCCCAAGTCCTGAGGCAGCAGAGAAAATAAATTCTTTGTTTTATCTTTTTGCAGACAAACTCAATGTGATCTTGATCTCAAGTATTTATATGAAAATACCAGCTTATTATTTTTTTTCATTATTGATAGGAATACAAGCTTTATAAAACCCAGATGGTGAGCCAAGGACAATCCCCTCCATTTTCTTTGTGTTTATCTCAAAATCACTGCGCCAGTTTGGTGCAGCCCAGGGTTGTTTGAGTCACTGAACAAAGATACTAAAACTGTATCATCAGAATACTTTAGAATGTATTGATTTTGTGTATCTGTTGGACAATCATCAGTCCAACAGATACACAAAAAGCAAAAAGAAGAGCTGAACTCCCACAACCCTGAGGGGCCCCAACATTGGTCTTGATGACAGATGAAAAGGTTTTGTTCACTTTAACAATCTGGACTCTGTGAGGAAAGCGGCACACCAGTGAATCAAAAAGGGTTTTAATCCCCGCTGAACCATTTTGTGTGAGGATTATCCAAATGCTTAGAAATAATATGAACCATAGTGGCAAGTGCGTCTTCTGTACCACTCCATATGGATCAAGTTTATCTTTTGTTGTACTGACAAGCTATTGGAGCAAAATTCTTTCTAGAAATTTCATAATCACTGAGTTAAGAGTGATTGGTTGAAAATCCTTAGGTTCTTTTGGGCATGGAATTTTAGGTAATGGCTTTATGTGTGATATTTTCCATGACAAATAAGAATCATGTTTTTGTTACATTAGAATGAACCCTTTATATCTACTGAGGGAGCAGGTTCTCCTGCACAGTAAGTAGGGAAGAGTGAGACAAGGTGTTTGCAGTCTGCAATCTCACCACTAGATGCTACTAAATCCTATGCACTGATATTTCAATTTTAAAATGTCCAATAATTCTTAGAAATGTCCATCAGAATTTTCCAGCGCCCAAGGTGACATCTTCAGATTGCATTTTCTATCAGAGCAACAGATACTCAATTTACAATAACAAAATCAAGAAAAACAACAAATCCTCACATTTTAGAATCGAGACACAGCAAAAATTGGAATTTGCGCTTGATAAATAAATTAAACATGTAAGCCTAATAGATTTTCAAAATAGTTGTTTTTTTCATTGAATAACTGATTAATTAATGAGCACGAATGTTCTCAGCTATTATCTATTAGATGATGAAATAGCCTACTGTGCCTTACTTTTAGGTTTGTCCTGAGGGTGATGATGGAGGAAGGCCGACTGCAACAGATGGATCATAATGGAGAAGGTTCATCCTCTGAGGAGCATGAATGTGTTCAGGTAATTTCACATTTGTCTGTGCATTACAGTTTTCTAGATTTTGACATGATGGTGGTGCTAAACTGAGCACTGATTTTTTTTAAAAATTGAATTTCACTGAAATCTGTTTATTAGGGGCTGGGCAGCCTAAGCTGCCAGGACCCTATTGTAATCCTGCATGTTCTTCTTTCTTTCTTTCTTTCTTTCTTTCTTCTTCTTCCGAGGAAATCCTACTTCCCATGCACGAAAAATGACCAAACTTTGCACAAAGCTCCAGTCCCATGCCAGATTGCCTCAGCTGCAAAAACAGGCCAATAGTCCTGATGGTGGCGCTACAACAAGCCTCTAAAGTTCACAATTTTGAAAATTCACAACAAATCAACCATATGTGCTACAGATTTGCAACTTTCCACCAAAATGTAGCCCCGATACTGAAGAAACTTTTGTACATTTAAACCTATTGCAAATTATGAAGTCCATCACTCTGTTTTTTTCAAAAACTGTAAAACTTATTAAACCTATCTCCTCCCACAATTTTTGCTCAATTGGCACCAAACTTGCTACAGAGCATCTTCAGACTGTCCTACACAAACCATCCACACAGATTTTTGATTTATCAAAAATTGAGCCTACAGTGCATCAAAATGTTTGACTGTAAACGGTATTATAAACATATACTTGCAAATTCTTGCTAAATACATTTTCAATGTTCATTAAAAAAATGACAAAATTTTGGAGTCATGGTAGATGATGTTTGGAAAATATCAGAATTTTATCTCAAAAACTGAATTTTTTACAGCATTTTGAATTTCACTCTCATGCGAACAATTGGAGTCAATGCAAAAATGTCATTTTTAAACATCAGTTTTTCACTTTTGGAGCCAATAAATCATTGTTAAAAACTAATGACCAACATCTCCATGCTGTCTAGATGCAATTTGTGTATTTTGGGATTTTTGTCTCAATAACTGAATTTTTGACAGCCATTTGAAATCTGCCTTTACATGCTAACAGCTGCTGTCTTGCACACAGGTGACTGGCTTAGTCAATTTGTGAAGCTACAAGTGGTGTTTCCATTTGCCAATTAGCTCAGTGAGATAGAGGATGGTTCTTGGTGTTGAAGGTTGTGAGTTCAAGCCTCAGCTCGTACAACATTTCCATATGAGAAATCTACCCAAACTTTTCACAAAGGTCCAGTCCCATGCCAGATGTCCTCAACTGGAAACGCCAGACAATAGTCCTGATGGTGGCGCTACAGCAAGCCTCTAAATTTCAAAACTTTGAAAATTCACAACAAATCAACCATATGTGCTACAGCTTTGGAACTTTCACTTTGAAATGTGCTTTTCCATGGCATGGATGGCTGCTGCCTGGCACTCTGATCCTTGGCTTAGTCAATTTGTGAAGCCACACATGAACTGTCACTTGCCAATTAGCTCAGTGAGATAAAAGACGGACTTCAGAAGTCGTGAGTTCGAGTCTCAGCTAAGGCAGGATGGACTTTCAAATGTGAAAGCCTTATGTTCAGGTATCATGCTATGTGGATTAGAGACTACTAAGGTTAAAATAATTATGATCCAGGCAGTTTCGCGGAGAGACAAATTTATCAACACGTTTCCCTGTTATCCCTCGTCTCTTTTCCCTGTTTATTTGGCTTAGCTATCAGTCAATATGCAGAGTCTCTTGTGCCAGAAATTGTGAGTTCAAGCCTCAACTGATGTAGAATGCACATTAGAATGCCACCTTTTTTTCATCTTCCTACACTCTGCTTGTTGCTCAGAATTGCCTAATTTTGCCTAAAATTATTATTATTTCTGTATGACAGACTGTTGCTATAGACAGTTTTTATCATAGACTCTTCAGGACTTTCTGGCATTTTTTGCCTTTATTGGAGTGGACAGCCAGAGAGTAGACAGGAAACAGGATAGAGAGAGGTCTATGTTGTTAAATAATAAATATTATAATATTTTGTGTCAAATAAATGTGTGACAAATATTTATTTTTTGGGGTTAAGTAACTATGTAAAAAGCAGGATGATTCAAGACCTGCATCATCCTAATGGGATTATTTTCACAATAATGACCCGCTCACTGTACATTATCCCTCACCGATAATACTCAGAACAGTCAGACAACAACATGAAGAATACTTAACAAAGTTCTACTGAAATACAACTCGACAGACAGTGTGTTGTTTTTTTCAACAATGCAATTATTTATTTATTTACAGTTTGCCAAGAGAAACACCAGGCAGACACAGAGGAAAGGTCCTGACAGAAAGAGACCAGTGGAAGTTAGACCTCCAGACAACCAGACTTCTTTTGGTGGAAAGTTTACTACTCCAAACTACCCCAAAAAATACTTAATTACTGTAATTTGAGTATTTGTAATCAGTTACGGGTTAGGGGTTAGGCAGGCATGTCCAAACTATTCCACAAAGGGCCAAGTGGCTGCAGGATTTTGCTCCAAACAACCAACAGCACACCTTCATGGAATAGTTTGCACATGCCTGGGTTAGGGTAACTGTCGGGCTAGGGTAATTTACACTACCCCCAAAAATACTCAAATTACAGTAATTAGAGTATAATCAGTTACGGGTTAGGGGTTAGGCAGGCATGTACAAACTATTCCATGAAGGGCCGAGTGGCTGCAGGTTTTTGCTCCAAACAGCCAACAGCACACCTTCATGGAATAGTTTGTACATGCCTGGGTTAGGGTAACTGTAGGGTCGGGGTAATTTGGAGTAGTGTTTGGCCAATTTTGGTTGTCTTGGTCTCTGCGTTTTCTGTCTTACTCCTGGACCTGCCCCTGCCTCCTGTCCTTATACTGCCGGCGATGTTTCGGAGTAAGCGCCTTCTTCAAACGTCGCCACAAAGACACTTTTGGCGCTTTTTCCTGGACCTTGTCCTGGACCTCTGGAATCGCTTGGATGTCTTTTGATGTCTCCTGAGTGTCTTCTGGCATGTCAGCGACGTCGATCAGTGTCCCTTGAACATCATCTGACACTTCAGGGATGTCAAGTGGTGCATCCTCTGTGTTCTCGGTGGTCTCCTCACAGTCGATTGTTGTTTGCTGAATGATGTCTGGTGTCTCTGGAACATCATCCAGCATTTCAGGAGTGACAACCGGTGTATCTTCGATGTTCTCGGTGGTCTCCTGCTTGACATCTGGTGTCTCCTGGACCATTTCAGGAGCATTGGTCTCTGGAGTCAGGTCACTCCAGTACTGCGTCAGCACCTCCAGAGTCCTCCGCAGCTCCTGATTGGCCAGTTCATAAGCTCTGAGCTGGTGGGACAGCTCGAGGTTGGAGATGCTCTTCTCCTCCAGCTGCCTCTTGACATCCTCCAACTCTTTGCTGTTTTCCAGTTGTTCCTCGAGCCTCTCCACCTTCTGCTCAAGCTGAACCCTTTTGTTCTTCTCCTCCTGCAGTTTGTTTTCGGTCTTCTGCAGCAGGGTCTTGTAAAAGACTCTGGACTCTACTGCTGCGACCCTCATTTTTCTTTCCTGTTGGAGGAGATATTTCATATCCAGCAGGCACTTTCTCAAATCTTTCTTTTCTCTTTGTTGCCATCTTGCTTGTGTAGGAGCAGTTTTCCTCCTCATGTTCCAGTTGGAAGACATGTCTTTTCTCTTTGTGTAACGTGCTGAGTCTCTCCAGTGACGTGTCTCAGACGGTGTTTGACGGTGAAGTGTTTGTGTGAAGTCAAGATGCTGGCTTATACACTAAGAACTGATGATGTCACCTCTTTTATGATGTTGCCGTCTCTTATGATGTCACATTCCAGAATTCTTAATTCTTTTTTTTTTTTTTGCCAACATTCTATGAGGAATGGAATTTTGGAAAAATAGGAAAAAAAAGAAAAAAATGGCAGTGATAAAAATGAATGAATTGAAAAACAGAGGGGTAAAAGTGGATGTGAAATTAAAACTGAAGTGATAAATTATCCAGTGATTTTATTAATTCAAACCTGATTTGATTAAAGCAGTTATAAAGTGATGAAAACAGATCCATTTTTCATTATTTACAACATAGATCGTGGTCTTAACCTACTTACTATTTACTTATTTATTTTATTTATTTATTTATTTATTTATTTACTATTACTTTACTGTCCTTTGTATCATGCTTTTGTGTCTTAGCATGCTCTTAACAGGTTCCATATTGGCATTTTAGTGATATCTAATGTTTTTTATTTATTTTATTTATTTATTTCTAGTCTTTTTAACCATGATCAGTGAGCCACTGGGAGTACCTGTCAATGTCTTGGTCTGTGCTGTTTTTAATCTGTCGTCTGTATGTGTCCTGTGTTTTAATGTTTGTGCATAACGTTTGAGATGCCCTCTCCAGACTGCAAAACAAATCTACCTACAGGTATTAATAAAGTCACCTTGAACCTTGATAGAAATTAACTGAATTTGAGTTTGATTAATCAGATAAAATTTAATCAGTTCAATTGAATCAATTTTATTCTACTATCAAAGAAAGATCTGCAATATAGTCAGATTATTTTTATGAACGTGCTCCACATGTTATCTGTTACATGTGTTTAATATGTAGGCCTCTAAGTCTTTATATGTTTCAGACTGTCAGAGACTTTACAGCATTTTGTTTTGCAAATACCTTTTATTGATTATTGGTATTGGCTGTTATATGCAAAATCTTTACATTTTTGTAATTCTTTTTAATTGATTAATTGATCATGAGTGTTACCAATGATCAATTAAGTTAAGTGCTTACAATTTACAACCCGATTTAAAACTTAAATCTTGGGTTTATAAATGCAGTATTTCTCTAGTATGGTTACATGGATACTTACCCCCCAGAAACTATATATGTAAATATTTGGCACACATTTATGTGCCACAAAATATTAATTTTAAAATGCTTACTGTACATTATCCTTGTTAGATGGTTATGTGCCAAAAAATAAATAATTTGACCCAAAATATTAATTTTAACAATGATTCTCTTGCTTCTCCATAGTCTGTGATCAGACCTGTGTCCATAGCAATGGTCTGTTCTTCATAACAACAGTCTGTTATGCAGAAATAACAGACCGTAGAATTATGTAATTAACCAATCCAAATTGAGTATTCAACAAAGCCATGTAATATACTTTAACACTCAAAAACTCTGCCATGAAACATTACAAAATCCCAATTGTGCTCCCACATTTCACTCTCAGCCTCCTCTCATTTCATAGCCTCTAAAAAGCACAACATGTCCGTCTGACACCTCTAAACAACTGGTGCAGCATAATTCAGGTGGTTTGATTTGCTTATAATGCTCTACTTGCACATATTTCACTGACCCAAAATGCTTGGCTTAGTCAGTTTGTGAAGCCACACATGAACTGTTACTTGCCAATTGGCTCAGTGAGATAGAAGATGGACCTCAGTCTCAGAAGTTGTGAGTTCAAGTCTCAGCTAAGGCAGGATGGACTTTCAAATGTGAAAGCCTTATGTTCAGGTATCATGCTATGTGGATTAGAGACTACTAAGGTTAAAATAATTATGATCCAGGCAGTTTTGGGAAGAGACAAATACTCTTTATCAACATGTTTCCCTGTTATCCCTTGTCTCTTTTCCCTGTTTATTTGGCTTAGCTATCAGTCAATATGCAGAGTCTCTTGTGCCAGAATTTGTGAGTTCAAGCCTCAACTGACGTAAAATGCACATTAGAATGCCACCTTTTTTTTCATCTTCCTACACTCTGCTTGTTGCTCAGAATTGCCTAATTTTGCCTAAAATTGCCCGGCCCCGACCATTGCTGCGCAGCAGCTATAATTAGTGTTAGATTCTAGAGTGAAAGTTGCAGTTAGGACTAATGGTGGTGAAAAGTGGTACAGGAACAGCTGTACAGGTACAGCCCTGCTCATAGACAGCCTGTCATATCTCTTGGTATCGGAGCATGCTATGAGTGATACATGAACAGCCAATCATTTAACAGACAAGCCCTATCATATCCGTAGGTGCTGCACTGACCCACGAGCAGCTGGTGAGTGTGACACTTCAGAAACAGCGTGGGGGAACAACAGACAGCGTGAGTGACACGTGAGATGAACAGCCAAAAAATGAGTGCGGATGAAAAAAACAACAGGTCAGCTCACCAGCGTTCTATACAGTGATTGATGGAAGGGCATCACTTGGCCAGATTTGAAAAGTTACATGTCACACATTTGCTGCTCTGATTGGTTGTAGGTCCATCCAATTGTATTCGGTCAGCAGTCCAGCACAACGCCTCAGTCTCACAAAACTCAGATCAAAATGTCAAACTATGCAGTGTTGATCAAACATGTTATGTATCAAGTTTCTGTTATTGGATTACATATTTCTCCTCATAAAAATATTTCACTGCTCTGATTGGTTGTAGGTCCTGTTTTGTTACACTGATTGGTTGTAGGTTTTTTTTTCAGTTGTGTCCTTTGTGCACATGATAAAACCCCTTGGAAGTCGAAAATGAACTGAGAGGCCTTGCTGGTGTAAATATCAACAAAAAATTCCATAGAAATCTATTCATTAGTTTTAGATATTTTGAGTAGAAGTTTCAATTACACCTAATGGTGGTGCTGGAGGAAAGGCCATGGAGTGTCTGAAATGGAAAAGGTTCATCCTCTGGGATATATTCAGTGAATTTCATAGCAAGGCTTTTGTGGTAGTGATTCTGCCCTGATGGTGGTGTTAGACTCGAGGTCTCAGTTCACCAGAACCATTAGGGATCATTCATTAGGGAAATCTCAATTTTGGCTATTTCAAAATCAGCATATGTAATCCTGAACCTATAAAATCAAGAGACATATTTGGGAATCCAGTCCCACCCAGAATCCAGATCAAATGTTGTCTTGACTATTTCAACACATTAGGACAGTTTTGATGCTAAAAATCAGGATTATTCTGACCCCACTGGAAAAGTGGATTCAGCATGGACTCAAGGTAGATGTATAACATAATCCAAAACAGGGGCAGAAGCATTTTTCTCCTTTTTAATTAGTCAGTCCTGTAACTTTATTCCCAAAACATCATGTTTCTTCTTCACATGAAAGCTTTGTTTGTCTGTTTAGCTGTGCTGCTGTGCAGAGACTGACCCCTGGTGGCATAAAATACACACTACAATATAGCATCTCAGTATCTCAGTAAGATGATCATCTGTATTTATGGTTTATTGAAAATCATACTGTCGGGATTTGTTAAGACCCTGGTATAGCATAATACCTTTATATCGCCCAAGCCTTGTCTGTGTAAATGAAATGTTACTTTGACCAACAGATGGAGGCCTGTCCAAAGACTGCAAATCCAGATTCTGTAATCCTGATCTTGTGATATCTGGATCAGATTGATCCTATCTGAAAATTCTTTGAAATGACTACAGAGACAGCCATTAAAGACAACGTCTGGACAGGAATAGCAAATGAGCTTCAATGGTGTGTATTTATTGCTTGGCAATATATTGATATTATATTTTATCACGATAGGAGACTAGGTATTGTATTGTGTGTACTGTGATAGATTTTGCATATTGTTATATTGTAATATGGCATAAGTGTTGTCTTTTCCTGATTCCTTTTCCTGATAAGGGCTGCATACAGTAAAGTGATGTAATTTTCTGAACTTCGCCTGTTTGCCTTTACCCACTTAGTCACTATATCCACATTACTGATGATTATTTATCAAAAAAAAAAAAAAAAAAAATCTCAACCAATAGCCATCCCCACAATATTGTTGCAGTATCGAGGTATTTGGTCAAAAATATCATATTTACTAATTTTATCACCTCTGTTCACAAATCATATGATACAGCTTGCCAGGTCAATCGGCTCTGAAATCACTCCTCTGCTCCTTCAAACTTATGCCAACATGAAAATACATCCTGAAGCAGCTGTTGTCTGGTTTCAGCTGCTGAACTAGTTCTCCTCTTTTTCTTTTTCTCTCATGCCGTCTATTGATGTCAGTGCTGGTGTGTAAAGGCCTTGAGACAAATGAAAGGGAGGCAGTATCTTTGTGACATTAAATCTTGAGCAACAAGTTTAGAAAAGGCTAACATTTGCAGTTTCCTCATTTTAAACTAAAAAGATTTTGCTGCATCTAAACCCACGATTGAAATTGAAGGCGTCAGCCAACACATGGAGCCGTAGGGTGTAAGATAAAGGCAGATGATGGGTTTGTATGCGTGTCTCTGTGGTGGTCACTGTATTTTGCTTGTAGGGGTGGGACCCTCAGCTGCACTGGGACAAAGCCAGGAGGGAAAATCACAGACATTTGAACCAAAAATAAAGCCAGATAAAAGGAAAGGGAGGAAAGAAACCCAGGTGGATGGGGGGCGGTCTGGAGGATGATGACAAAGGAAGAACAGAGGAGATTGACTGATGATGCAGGAGGGAAGGCAAGGCAGTGGTTAGAGGAAGACACAAAAATACAGCTGTGAATCGGAGGCAGGATAAAAAGAGGAAGTGGACACATCTCATTTTCTCACCTGGTTGAAACACTGGCTGTGTTGCGGCCATCAGAAAGGTCCATTTCTTCACTTCTCCTTCACCACCTAAAGATACATCAATAGATACAGATACATCTTCAACATACTGTATCCTTTCAGTAGCTTAAGACTAGAATCAAGAAAAATGACACTTGATTCTTAAAGCAAGTTGACTGGAAAGCTGAACTAACGTCACGAAATAAGACTTTGCAAGAGTCATCAGACTTTAAGATGAAATTTCTGCAGTATGTTACCTGTAACAATATTCTACTATAATTAAAATCAGTGTAGTTTCATATAGTTAAATGAATATATCAATAAACATCTGTGCCTCCAACTGGATGTGAGGAGCTGCTGCAGCTTGGCCACACTTAAAGGGAAAATTCCACACTTTTCATAGGGATATCTAGTCAGTGTTGATGGTAAATGTAGTCAGTTGAAGCAAGAATGTCTGCAGTGTTGCTATATTGAAGGAGAAAGATCAGTTCTCCTGCCTCAAAATCTGCAGGTCGGCCCTATACGCATATTGCGCAAGTTGCATAGGGCCCCGTGAGGTACAAAAGGGCCCCGCCTCCCCCTTGTGTCAAAGCAGGTGTCAGTGTACAACTCTGATGAGAGGATGAAGCAGAACTAGAGAGAAAATAACATCCCAAGAGTGAACAAGGTGAACAGTAATCAGGTAAACTTGTGTTTCCTCCTCTAGAAGTTTGATATCATTCATTCACAGTAACATTAAGTTGATGCTCCTCCCCCTGTCTGTCTGTCTGTCTGTCTGTCTGTGTCGTGCTGACAGACACATCCAGGGCTGCTCTGTGACTTTGTGTCTGACAGAAGTGAGAATGAAATACAACTATTTATCACATCTGATGAGCGCCATCGTGCAGCAACGTTTATAATCTGACAAAAAAAGATAACTGCATCACATGTTAACATGGGTTCATATGCGTAAACACACTCTCCCACATCAGCCTCTGTCTGTCCAGACAATATATGAACATGATGTTACTCCTCAGAGGTGGGCATCAATGTAACAAGTATTCACATCCTTTACTTAGCAAAGTAAAGCAAAAGTACTAATATCACACTATAAAAAACTTCACTACAAGTAAAAGTCCTGCATTCACAAAACCTTACTGAAGTAAAAGTATTTAAATATATAAATGTACTTAAAGTAAAAGTCTTCATGTTACAGTAAAATGTTCCTGTCAGTGTTTTTATGTCTGATGTGTTTGGATTCATATTGTTGCTTTAATGTTACTGCTGTTTACTGCTGTAGATGTTTAAGGTTGAGCTCATTTTTCATTGGCTAGTTTAATCTGCAGCAATGCATCATGGTCTATAACAGTGCTTCTCAATCCTGGTCCTCAGAGACATAGATATGTATAATAAAGGCTAGATGTCTCCTCCGCGCTGCCGGCCAATGGAATCGCATGTCCGCACTGGTGGCCATCTTGCCACAGTCAGCTGGCTCACCCATAACATTGTGTTGTAGTGGTGCATACTTTTTAAATAACTATAACTTGCTCAATTTTCTACCGATTTTCAAACGGTTTGGTTTGTTATAAACGTCAGAGGTGTAGTTGTAACACTGCACTTATGGATAATTATGTTACACTTCCGGTCAAACATCCAGAATTGTAGCCACATTAATAACGTTTGTAAGAAACCAAACCGTTTGTAAATCCGTCAAGATTTCAGCGAGATAAGAGTATCTACGTTTGTGCAGATCACTCACCTTCCTTCACATACCACAGATTCCGCCAGAGAGCTTGCCTGGGGTAAGATGGCCGCCGGTGATGCCGTTAGAGACTCCGCCTTAAGACATCTAGCCTTTATTATACATATCTATGCTCAGAGACCCCTGCCCTGCATGTTTTAGGTGTGTCCCTGCTCCAACACACCTGAATCAAATGATCAGCTCATCATCAAGCCTCCACAGAAGCCTGATGATTACCTGATCATTTGAATCAGGTGTGTTGGAGCAGGGAAACACCTAAAACATGCAGGGCAGGGGTCCCTGAGGACCAGGATTGAGAAACACTGCTCTATAAGACCATCAGATGTCTACAGCAGTGTTTCCCATCCTGGTCCTCAGGGCCCCTGCCTGCATGTTTTAGGTGTTTCCCTGCTCCAACACACCTGATTCAGATGATCAGGTTGTTATCAGGCTTCTGTGGAGGCTTGATGATGAGCATCACTGTCCTGTGAGAACCATGTATCTCTAAAAGTCAGAAAACTCTCTTTTAGCTTTGTAGATTAAAAAGTACAATGTTTTCCTCTGGGATGTGGTGTAGAAGCATGAAGTTGGTTAAAATGGAACGCGAGTAAAATACAAAATAAGTACAGTACTTGATGTAAATGTACTTAGTTACTGTCTACCACTGATTACAACTCTGGACTAATGCAAGATGGAAATTAATGGACTAACAGTGACTGATGATTGATTAAATATTAAATTTGAAATCAATTAACTGACTAATTACAAGGCAGCAGAGCCAAAGCTCAGTATCATGTTTTAGTGCATTCTGCATTTTATGTATTCTAAAATGTATTACTTATGTTAATGTTAATATTCACTTATATTAAGATTCTACATAAAATATAGGTTAGGACCGGCTCTGCTGCATCTGTGATGTCACAGTGATGTTGTTGGTGTTAAGGAGGAGCTACAAGCTATTTCAGTTTGGATTTCAAGTCTGGGTCTCCGTGCAGCCAGGTGGTGTGCTGGACCACTTCAGACCAAATCTGTTTGTAAGAGTGGTTCTTACATGAGCCCAATGATTGGCACACAAAAGAGGATGTCTTGGTCCTGAAACACCGGCTGTTTCCCCAGAGGCTAAACTGTCATCAAACTTAACATAACCATCTTCTACATTGGGGCCAAGTCTAAAAAATGGGGAATTGGTCAATACTGAAGAACAGATTTTGGTCAAAGATTTTTTTTTCTATCATTTTTTATAGTGCTTTTATTTCCACAGTGACAAACAATAAAAAACTATACAACAACATTACCGACATTTTCACGTGTATCTGTATATGTATCCTGGCTTTTATGTAGCATCTTGGAAAATTGGAAGCGAGAACATTAGCATATCAAAGGTCAGACAGCGGGGCAGCTGACCTCCCAGGTGCTGTGAGAATTTACAGCAGGTCAGGTCAGGGCTTTTGTTGATCCGTAGCCCAGCCCAGCCTCAAACCAGATCCCAGCTGCTTATGTGTTGGCTTCCACATCAGAAAGGCTGTCAACATGAGAGTCTCATTTACATTTTAAGTGCTCCCTCTTCTGTCGTTGAGCCCACACTCATCAAGCTGTTGTATTCATTACAAGAGCTCCAGCAACACAATATTGACTCTAATGTCATAGATTACCTATACATATTTGTCACGTCTCATAGAACAGAATTTTGCTGTTTAAGGTTTCTACTGTTAAGATAATATTCCATCAAGTGTCTGTTAGTCAATGTAAGTGAGGGTTAGGGGACGGCAATATAATTAAAAATTAAATCATATTATACATAATTTTTATCACAATATCAGAACACAAATGTTTATGGAAATACAATTAATTTCCTGATGACACAGACATATTCCAAGATGACAATGTCAGGATTCATCGGGCTCAAATAGTGAAAGAGTGGTTCAGGGAGCATGAGACATCATTTTCACACATGGATTGGTCACCACAGAGTCCAGACGTGAACCCCATTGAGAATCTTTGGGATGTGCTGGAGAAGACTTTACACAGCGGTCTGACTCTCCATCATCTAGACAAGATCTTGGTGAAAAATTAATGCAACTGTGGGCAGACATAAATGTTGTGACAATCAAATGTAATCAAAAGCCCTATTCGCACGGGATTAGTATTACCTGGGGACGTCTGGTAATTTGTAAATTACCCCCCACCTCTGTGTTTCTTGTGGCGCATTTGCACAGGATAAACGAAGTCTGCATATTACTCGAATTTACTGACATTAAGGCCTGGATATGATGTCAAAGAAAAAAAGAAAAGTCAAAAAGAAAAGTCAAAATTATCTAAAATGTTCCTTACCGCATGCTGTTACACATGTCATCCACATCAATGTCCTGTGAAATTTCACCCTTTTGGTGGATCTCTTTCTGCGGATGGGTCTCCATATAATTCGCCAAGAGACACTATTTGCACCTAAAATACTTTCAAAACTGCCATTCATAATTTCAACCGCAGCCTCCATTACTCAACCGGAAAAAGATAGAAAGCGGCGCACAATAAAAAGAACAAACACCGCCCAATCACTGAGATGCAGATTCGCACAGGACTAGTATTATCACGGGATGTCTGTGTTTGGTGAAATATGGTAGGTAATTTGCGGTGGAATTTTTACTTTACAAATTACAGACATGGTGCATTCGCACGGGATTAAGATCACAGGCATCCTCCACTATTATTACAAATTACCAGAGGTTCCCAGGTAATACTAATCCCGTGCGAATAGGGCTAAAGCTAAAGGGGGTCAAACAAAATATTAGAGTGTGACTTTTTTCTTGGCCAGACAGTGTATTTTATCAGCATCTGCTGCTGCTTATTTCCCACCTAGAACAGTGCAGAATTGTGTTATGTTTATGAGTGGTAGACCAGCACTTCAGGTAGTGACTACTGGGTCCTTTTGTTCAACTAGTGATTCCCAAACTGTGGGCCGTGTGTATGTTTGTATCCAAGTATTTATGTGTGTATGTATGTGTATGTTTGTATCCAAGTATGTGTATATGTATGTGTTCATCCATGTATGTGTGTTTGTATCAGGGATGTTGCTGGCAACAAATATCTTTAATGTCTAAATTTAATGTCTAAATTTAATTTAAACTTGTCAACTAGTCCAACAGTAAATAGACACTCAGAACACAGTTAAAAATTAGCACAATTTGTAATTTGATAATTTCAAACACTGTCCAGAAAAATACTGTGTGTATTGAGTCATTTGAAGCCTTTAATCACAGTCTACAGTTGCCAAATGGTATTTTAAATGCTGGTGACACTTTGCGTTGTGCGTTAAAAACACTCCACATTAATGTACAAAACATGATAACTCACTAAATGCTTCACCTTTTCAGACTGAAGAAGATCACAGTGTCTGTGGGTAAACATCCCAGAGCTGACGTTAGCTGTCAACCTGCTACACAGTGTGGCTAATGTTACCAGTGCTAGCAGCAGCAGCAGCTGCTCTCCATGCAGGTTAATGTCTGTGTCTGTACTGAATGTGACTACATTTTCCTCCACTTGAGTGGTTATGTATCAGTTTATTCTGTCACAGTCTACATTCAACGTTATTTTCATTTTCTGGATTAAAACACGGCCAAATCGCGCTGGTTTTACAAGCTGTCATCTGTCCGACTTTGCTGATTAAAAATATCCGGGGTTGCCTGGGCCATCAGGGCATAATGCGCTTACAGTGTAGCTGTCTGATGGGTCCCCAGCTCCGACTAGTGATGGGCGGCTGCATAACACCTTAGAGGCAACAGTTAACTGGCATTGTGCATGAATAAAATATTGCTAAATAGTTTAACCAACTAGTATTTCTGGTGCCAACTAGTGAGGTGGTGATGTTTAATCGTGTAGTCGACTAATTGCTAATAGTATGTATATATCTAAGTATGTAGGTATGTATCCAAGTATGTGTGTATGTATGTATTGAAGTGTGTGTATGTATCCAAGTTTTTGTCATCGTTTATTTTAGAGGTAACTATTGATATGAAACATCTACACTTCCATTGATCCTAAAATTACCTGAAATTACCATTAAATATTTAGAAACAAAGCCATATAATTTCAGTCATGGCATTCTTCATTTATCAGACAGGCGTTGCACTCTATTTGGTGACCCTGGCTGCAAAAAGATTTTAAGATTTTTAACCTGAGGCCTGGCATTCTTAACTTTGAGAGTGGCTGATCTCTGTTGCTTAATTTTGTTTTTAAACCTCATTTCTTGGTTCATCATAGCATATTCAGGACATAGTGGAAGTGTGTGAAAAAGCACACGTAGCAATTTTTGAGGCTACAAATTTAGGGGGTGAGATAGTAGTACAAAGTTTACTTAAACTACTGAAAACTAAATGATACCAGAGGTATTACAATTTTTATATTCACTGAAAAAAAAAAATTAAAGTCATAATGATGTGCAGTGTGGTTCTGGTTCTGCAATTTGTATACTGCGATTTTATTGCAATTAATTGTCCAGCACTTCATTTTGGGGTCTCCAGTCAGAAGTCATTGCATGTTAAATATGTTGTCAGGATAAGAAGTTGAATTGCATTATAAAATGTCTTATTTCTGATCATGATATTTTCTATTCAATGACAGATTTCCGTGGATCCTGAACTCCAGTGGACCACCAGCTTGACTGCAGAGAAACAGTGAGCAGGTAAAGAACAGCTGCTTCCTGACTTTGTGTTGTGGAATGCTGCCATCTAGTGGACACTGCATAATGTCACAGGCAGGTTCAGGTGAAAGTACACAAGTAACACAGAGCGTACAGCTTACTGTAGTTATGACAGTGACAGCTTCACACTCTTATCAGCTGTCTGCAGTCAGACAGCCAACGTCTGCTGACGCCCGAGACTTCCCACCAGACTCAGTTACAACCTGAAAATGAAACTCTTTCCACTAATTCGTGTAAATATCAAGTGTTTATCTGGCATGACCTCATTATCTTTATGCTGCTATTGACGCGTGTCAGGCTGTCACATGACAGGCTGTCACATGACAGGCTGTCACATGAGTCGCACATTGTTGTGAGGAGAACAAATTCAGAGAAGCAGTAGGACCACTCATGTTTAAAATCTTTATTTATTTACAATAAGACACTTCTGGCTTTGCACCATCTGGAATGGCAGTTAACATATTTACAAGTATTTACATGAGAAAGCTATTTAAAATATATCTATAAGGCAGGCGAGGCAAGACATTTCTTTGAAGATTTTCACTCCAAAATGAGAAAGAAATATAATGTTTTTTGTTTCGTTTTTTTGAGGAGAATGTTGTTTATAACATTTTAAAATCCACAACTTTCTGGGGCAGGATAGTCTAAAAAGGGAAAATTCATCACTTCTCATGTGGATGGTAAATGGAGTCAATTGAAGCAAATAATTCCTCAGTGTGTGCTGTATTACTGAGAAAACTGAGTTCTTCTGCTGCAAAATCTGTTGGTCTTCTTCCTGGTACATGTGGGCTCTACTGCACATCTCCATGAGCAGGAAAACTCTGTTTTCTTGGTTAATCAACACTGACTGGACACATACTTGCCAACCCTGACACCTCAGGATTTCGAAATCAGACTGGGAGTCCTCCTTCACATAAATTTGATTTTCAGAGACTTTGTTTCCTGCATTCTAATATAATAAAATATTAAATACCCCCCAACAGCATTTGAACTTTTAATTCTTAAGAAATAATACAGAATAATTTGCAGAATTTACAAAATGCACACTTCTTTCCTTTAACTTACTTTCTGTAAGAAATTAGAATTTGTCTTTTTCTTTTGACATCTGGAATTTGAGTATTTTATTTCTTCTCTTAATGCACTCCATTTTTCCTTCTCACTCACTGGGGAGGAGGAGGTGTGAGGTTGTGAATAACGACAAGGAAAAAAGTACAAAAATGTGTCACAAAGTGGGAGAAATACGGGAAAAGTTTGAGCCTAGTAAGAAACCAGGAGAGGACAATCCAGATGTCAAAAGAAAAAGAAGAAGACAAATTCTAAGATCCCCTTCAAAATCTGGAGGGTTGGCAAGTATGATTGGACGTCCACATGAAAAAATGCAGGCGTTTTCCTTTAACATGACTTTTAGTTTAAATGTTAACACAAAGTGTGTTTTTTTATCCATGAAAGTAATGCTTTTTTCAAGACAAAGAGGTGGATTTCTCATTTTAGAATGAACCTTCTTTTGTGCGTCCTTAACTGTAAATGCTTTGTAACTATTGATGTTAGTGATTCTACATTTATATATTAAACAATAATGTAACTGTAAAACTCAGTTTTCTTAATATAAGAAACACACAAACATCTGAAGTACAAGTGGACGGTAACATGGGATGCACATACAGTCCATGTGCACCGGAAGGCAACAATTCATGTAGTGAATGAATGAAAGGATGAGTCATTTTCAGCACCTCATAATGCTTTTCAGTGCAACACGAGAGCAGTTCATCCACTGCAGACTCACCTAGTGTTGAATTTGATTCTAAGTTTAAAAAATAAATTCTAAAACTGATTAAAATGTGTAAAGTCATATACATTCATATTTATGTGCAAACAAACAATTAAAAAAACTACAACTTAAAGTAAATAAAAACTAAAGTGAGATGACAAAATCGACAGCGACAGTTAACTGAGACTGATCTGCAGAAAAAGCAACAAGAATGTTTCAGTTTAGACTCATGGTTGTGTTGAAAATGTCACATTCTTTTATAAAAATTCAGCATGAATTCATGCTTCTTCATCTTTCTCTGATGAAAGTATGTGGAAAATGATAAGTTCTGTTACAGGACAGACTGATCCCAAACTGACACACCTCAACATAACCTCATTTCCTCAAAGAGGAAACACACAGAGTTCTTTGGTAAATTATAGCATCAAAAAATACTCAACTCGTCCATTGAATAATGAGAATTCAGACACCAAAATCATCCATGCAAAGTGATGCCAATACACTAATATTTTAGTATTTACTCAATCAGAAATTAGGATTTATTTAGCAACAACTGCTATATTACAACTAACAGGAGGATGTTTGTCTATTTTACCAATCACCTCAACTCTCTGCATAAAAATAATTCATGTAGAGCCAAAACTAAACAAAAATTAAGTCAAGATTTACTTTTGCTAGAATTTGTCCTTGCAGATGGCGTTTATTGCAGTTTCTATCCAGGGTTTTGCTAAATGATAAACTAAGCTGTAAACGTAGTTTTACTTTTGCTACAATCGCTACGCTTCTTGAAGTTGAGCTGCCGTTTTTGTTTTGATCAGTGTGCAGTGTACAGAGGCCCTGCTGCTGCCCAGAGGACGAGAAGCCCTGGCCAGTCAGACTCTGTGATAACATCTGCCTTCTGCTTGGAAATGGTGAATTTGCATCTTAATAAGATAAAGTCTCTGGCCTTTGTTTGATTTCTAGTGTCAGCAAAACAATGCTGCACATTTCCGATACATCTAGTTAGCACACGTTAGCTCAGATGGCTTACTTGGCTTGTTTACTACATTATGTAAACATCACTGTGACCCTGAACGTCTCACCACACTCTGTTCAAAAATCTGACAGGTCAATAAAGTGGAATGAATATTTGAATATTCATATTGAACAGCTAAATCTGATTCAGCCGACAGAATTTGTGTACCGTCCTGTCATCACGTCTTCTGTTGTTCCTGCTAATAACTATCTAAAGTTTTAGCATCAAAACAGCTGTAGCTTTACATGCTATATAAGCGCTGAGACACAGGCTCTGCCGAGGAACACATGGATGACTTTGGTGTCCTGATTCTCACTCTAACAGGACCACCTCCCAAAAAGTGCTACTTACATACATAACAGATCAACATCTTTGTCTGGCTACCAGAAGGTCAGTAATGACTAAACCTCAGGACTAAAATACTGAATCATGTCAAAAGCTCTGGTGTCTTCAGTGCATGTTAACATCAGCTCAAAAGCAGCTGACTCCCAGCTACTACACACTTCTACCAGTCTCTTGTCCGCTGTGTGCTCATTTTCCAAAAAACTGAGTGTGATTCCCTTTACTACCAAAATGTTTTCTTCGTCCTAGAAACTCCTGAAGAACTGCAGGGAGAGTTCATAGGTCAGGAACATGGTGGCGCTCATCGGGAAGCCTCGAATGGCGTTGACTGATGCTCCTCGGAAGAAAACCTGCACACAAGAGAGCACGGTTTCAGAGTCCTGATTATGTTTGGGACATGACAGCAGTCTAACCAACCTGAATCTAGTATCATACCCCAAATTAGTTTAGGCTCAGCTTAAGTTAAAAATAACTAAAATAAAGATCCACTTGTGATCTTTTGTCAGTTTTGGGGCAGAGAAGACAGAAATAACAAACTTCTTATTTTTTTCAGTTCTACTTTCTCTGGTATAAGACGGCAGATGAGATTGCAATCAGGGCTACAACAAACTATTAATTTCATTAGAGTAATCTGCAAGTTATTTTTTTTGTTTAAATTATAAATAATTTAATAAAATATCAGAGAGACATGTTTCCTCAAAACGGTGCACAATGGTGTGAAACAGGCTTTCAGGTACATTATCTGTCATTTGGTGGGTGTGTCAGATTGTTACCCAATCAGCAGAGACCTGTATATAAATACCACCTTATTAGAAAGGCCCTGAGAACAGAAATCCGGGTCATGACTCCCTCTTCTGCGCCTCAGTTATTGTTTACAGTCTGATTAGCGACTTGAGATGCAAGAATGAAGTTTGAGGCTCTATAAACAGATTTCTGCATGTTATTGTAGCATAATCAACCAAACTATTATCTAAATTACATTGTGGCCAAGTGCAATATTCAAATCGCAGAAGCTGCAATTATTTGAAAAAAGAAAGACATGAATGACAAAACAGCATTTTAATGAAAGACTGTAGAGCTGCAGAGATGCCCCGGTCTACAAATTTTGTTCTCCAGATGTAAGAAAACATGTTTGTTTGGTACAGAACCAAACAAATGTCACATCATCATGATTTTTGTAGTCCTATCAGTGAAAATGAACATTGAGATGCAAAAATTATCATGAAACTAACTGTAAATCATATCACAATATCTGTCAAAAGAATTGCAGTACTTTTATATATATATATATATATATATATATATATATATATATATATGTATATATATACATATATAAATATATATTCCATGCACCCCACTGTATATGAATGCAGATTTTAAAAAAGCTAAATTGTCAACGCACAATAACCAGTGTGGTTGGAGACTGCATTTCAGCCAATGTGCTCTGCCTCTGCATGCAACCAAATGCTTGTTACAGATGGATTACAGACGTAAACCAGAATGCTACTAATATCAAAATCTTGTCCTTTGCCTACAGATGCTGCAAATATAGGCAGATATCTGTTTATAGAGATGAACTCAATACATACATAACATGCACTGGGACCTACGGTATTTGGGGCAAGTAACTACAGCTGTAAATTGAATGTGTCTGCTCTCATTTTCATGTTTTATCTACAGTTTTTGAACATTAGGCTCCAGGTAATAAATTATGAGAGTATAATAAATAAATGTGTCTGTCCACTTGACCAACTAAAGATGATTACACATCTGTCTATAAGTTTTAATCATTTAGAACTTGAGTTGCTAGTAAATCAGTTTAGTCATTTTATGCAACTTCCAACAGTGCTGTGTTGTTTAGTTTGTCATGTTCATTATCTTCATTGCTTGTTTGCTCATTTTATCATCATGAATTTCACCTTTCACCAGTTTTTCATCGATAGATTTTATCTTCATATGAATTACTTCACTCCAGGTCTGTCTGATTACACCAACAGCCGCATTTATGCAAGATAGACCAAAAAACCCTAAACCCCAGGGACACAGTGTTGAAGGTTATTTTGGGAGAAGATGCTGTCCTGTAATAACTCGACTCATTGATCTGTGACCGTCAGGTCACATGAACAGTCAGTCTGCTCTCTTACAACACCAATGACCTTCTGTTATTGATCCCTTGCCAAAACAGAGTTACTGAAGCTTTTCCATGTTGGAATTTTTCTGTTTTTTGAAGACTGATTCCATCCAAAATTAAATGAATCTAAGTATCAGTTACTCTGTGGTCAGTGTTAGTCAGAAGTTTGTTTGTTATACAGCATGTGTAGATGTGATGCCCTGGCTGCTGACGTTGTAACATGATCTTAACCAAAAGAGGCTCGGCTTGCTGCTGAGCTTTCATTCACTGACAGAATCACGTGGTCCAGGGGATTCACGTTCTGAGAAAGCAGCTTGACTCTCATGTGAGTTCCACCGTTCTCTTGGGTTTCACCTCCATAAATGATGAAACCATCTGTCATTTACAGCAGCCAGTACAGTGTTGTCTGCGTTTATGTTGTATTTAGTCGCTCAAAGACAGAATTTAAATTGAGGTTATAAGACTTTATAGACTTATTAAATGCAATCTGGGACAGGATTTACGTGAGCTGGAGAGATTTGGAGATATTGGCCATAGACATGTCTGCCTTTGCCCCAAAGTAATGGAACTGAATGGCACTCCATTGACTTCTGGTGGTCAAAGCACCAAAAAATACAGCACCAGTGTCTCTGTCCAGAGATCATGACAAGATCATCGACAGATCTTGTTGTAAACAGTTTCATGCAGGAACTACTTTCTTTCTAGTAGTAGTTCTGGCAGATGCTACCATAGACAGAAAATAGTTTCAACATTAATCTGCTCATGGCAAGCTCTGCGGGTTATCTTGAGGTATAAGGTCAGGATTTCGAGAAAGAAACACTGCTGTTGAGTTTTTCAGATGTATTTTTTGGCACTTTGAGCACCACAAGCCGAGTGCTATTTAGTTCATTTATACAGGAGAGAAGGCAGACATACAGTACTCTACAGCTGATAGCTCCAAAACTGCAACTACACACAAAAAAATCAAGATCAAAATACTAGAAATTCTGAATGAAAATACATAAAATAGGAGTTCACTAAAATGTAATTCAAAACAAGATTAATCTTTCCTGTATTTTTGTTTCCGCATCAGTTCATGTATCCATGACAACTGGTTGTTATGAGCTAAACCTAACTAACTAAATGAATGACAAGATGGTAAGCAGTGAGAGTGAAGCAAGCACTAATGGCTTCTTAAGAGGAACCAATGAAGTGTCCACAGCACCAGCAAGCCTCAAATGGTGCAAAACAGTAAGTGGTACTTGGAGAGCTCAGTGTTTTGCAATAAGTTTGAGAAACACTGAACAAGATGGATAAATAGTACTACAGCTGAGAAGAAAAATATGTATTTTTGATTTTGGCGTGAACTGTCCCTTTAAAACAACAAAACACTGCTGGAGTTTCAAAGGAAAACAGCATTACGGAATCTCCCAAACAATGGAAGTGAATGGTGACTAGTTTTCAAACATAGAAAAACAACGGAATAAAAACATAAAATGGCTCCATACTGCTCATCTCGTGTCTAATCCAAGTCTCCTAAAGCCCCAACACGCGAAGCTGACAAAAAAAAATGTTTTTTTTACACCACGTTTTTGGCTCAAATCTTCACTGTATATCATTAGCTTGGTGCCACATGCATGTGCACATGTACACTGTGGTGTGATGGTGTGCAAAGTATGGTGAGCAGTATGGAGGCATGTTATGTATGTTTTTTTCCAGTTGTATTTTTTTACATTTGAAAACTGGTCACCATTCACTTCCATTGTCTGGGAGATTCTGCAACACTGTTTTCATGTGAATCTCCAGCAGTGTTAGGGTTAGGACTAACAAAATAAACCTGACTCTCAATCAGCATGAGGGTGAGTAGATAATGATTGAATTTTCATTTTTGAGTGAACTGTCCCTGTAAGGTATAAAAACACTGCAGACACCTCAACACTTCTAACTGGAGACAGCATGTAGAGAATAATCATCATCTTTAAGACAAAGATTTCACATTATAAAGACCTGCATGTGTGTTGGAAGTGTTTTAAGTTTAGATAAAGAATTAATACAGGGGTTCTCAAATGGCGGTCCAGGGACCCCTAAGGATCCTTGAGTGGGTTCCATGGGGTCTCCAGCAAAATGGGGATTGATTTCCTTTCACTTTCCATTCATAAGTAACATGATTACTATTTGATCATAGTTCCCTCTGAATTCATTTCGCAGTGATGCACCACCGCAGCAAGGAAATTACACTACTGCAATATATATAAAAACATTGTCTTTTAGCCTTAATATAATTAAAACTTAACTAATTGTAGTTCAGATGCTTTAGAAGTAATTATTATATAATAACTAAAAATCTTTTTAATATTAGAACCTCAACTTGTGCATGACTAAGACCCAAACAGCAACAGATATGAGACAAAACCTGAATCACTTAAAATTACACTGTACACTTTTTGTAATATAAAATCAATCTAAAAGTAAAACTGTCATCAGATGACTGATCCTGAGACTAAATCTTATCAAACTGTCGTCTGTGGTCTAGTTAGTTTCACTTTAGGGGTCCTTAACATGAAAACATGTGAGAACCACTGAATTAATCAGACAAACAGGATTCCAGTTTCTTGGAAACTGGCAGATTAATGTAGACCTGCAAAGATGAATCCATCCTTAACTTTGTTATTATTAAACATTTTGATAATCAGTTAATCTGTTTCAGTAATTTCTTAAGAGTAAAAGTCAAAATTCTCTAATTCCAGCTTCATAAATGTGAATATTTTCTGTTTCTTTACTGCTTTATGACAGTAACCCGAATATATTTAGTTTGTGGACAAAACAAGATATTTGAGGATGTCATCTTTGGGAAACACTGATCACTGAAACACTGATTTTTATGGACCAGACAACTAATCGATTAATTGAGAGATTAATGGATAATGAAAACAATCAGCAGTTGCAGTCCTATCAGACATTTAAATTTATATTTTTACAGAACTTGCTTCGTTATTGCTAATTTTTGTTGTATTTTCTCTGCACTTGAGAAGCAGGCAGGGGCCTCAACTCAACTTCATCTACTCCCAAGTGGTGTGAAAAAGGGGGAAAAGTCTCAAAGAGGTTCGGCTCTGGATTTCATGACCCTGACGAAAGGGCTCTGAGAATAAAGTTGTTCAACATACTATAAGTGTTGTTGGAGGTTTACTTTTCTGCACTTGACAATAAAACCTGTTAGGTGCTATATTAGCAGTAGCTTGGATTGATTCCCCCAGCTGTTAGATCTAGATGGAAGTCCTCAAACTTTGAAAGAATCATTGTTTGTGATAAACATTTAACAACTTCTCCTTCAGGACAATGAAGTTAGCGCTCACCTGCGCTCCCTCTGTCTTGTAGCTGTGAATGATGCAGTGTAAGATTCCCTTGTACTTTCTCTGCAGCTGAGCATCGGCCTGCATTCGACTCTTCACCACATCAGCCGGCGTGGCTGTCACCCAGGAAATAGACCCTGAAGAAGAAGAGAACAAACTTTAGATCCTGCTGTCAACATGTGAAGGCACAAACACCGCAGAGGGTTGTGGGATGAATTCCTGGCAGCAGGTAATGCTCCAAGTTATTCACAAAATCAGATTTTACATCATCAAACAAGGAACGCTACAGATAGCACATAATGATAAACTTTAATCTGAATATTGACATCACTGAACTATCCAACAAACGAAATGAAGCTGTTAAATGTGTTATTGTATATAATATACTGCCATTAGCTTCATTTGCTTGTTCATTTTTCCAAGTAATCACAGATAAACACAGAAGTCAAAGGTTGGAAATTTCAAGTGAGAACTTGTACCTTTGAATGAAACACATTATAATCACACTTCCAGGTACAAAAGTACTAAAGTGAAACTCCAAGAGGCCGAAACCAACAAACTAAAACTAGTGATGCATTCAAGAAAACCTGCTGAGTCATTTTTTAATTCAGACAAGGTGACCAAATGGAAAAGTACCAGCAGTTAAGTTTCCACTTTACTGCTGGTACTTTTCCGGCCACACCAGCAAGTATCATCTGAGGATACACCTCAGCTGATGCATCATGTAGTACAACTAACTGACATATTATCAAAATAGAGCAATATCCAAATGACAGAAGCTGCAGTTTTTTAAAGAGGAAAAATGTGACAAGACAGCATTATAATGAAGTACTGCTTCAGAGATGTCCTGGCCAACAAATCTTGTTCTCCAGATGTAAGAAAAAAAATGAAATGAAAATTGTGATCATTCCCATTATAATTGAGAATCATATCACAATATCTGTCAATTTTTTTCAACCATGGTTTGCAGCCCTGGAATGAAGTTTAATTCAGTATTCAAATAATAAAATAAACCTAGTAAAATGCTTTCAGAAGATGTGAAATAATGGCTTACATTTGAATTTATCACACGCCTTTGTAAATACTCAATTCTGATTGGTCAGTTACAGCATTCCGTTGCCATGAAAAACAGACTGTTGCTATGTATACAGTTCTGATCATATGTTCTGCAGGAGCAATAAAATCACTTTCCAATCAATATTTTGTGTCAAATTATTGATTTTTGTAAGTAACTAATAAGTGGGATACTATACAGTGAGCAGGTTACTGTTGTGAAGTAAACTCAGACAGGGTGATACACCAACACAAAGCAGAATTGCTGGTCAATAACTGCCTCGATCTGTTAGTTTAGATCAGTGTTTCCCAAACCTTTTTTCTGGGGACTCGTTTTTAAAAAATGACAAACCATCATGACCCAAATCAAAATGCATATGTCTGTGCGCGCCACCTGTTTTTACATGCTTGTACCTACTTTTCAACTAGTGGTCAATCTGGCAATAATCTTTCCACTAAATCGATTAGTTGTTTGGTCCAGAAAATGTCTCAAAATCCAAGATGACGTCTTCAAATGGCTTGTTTTAAAACTCAAAAGATTTACTGTTTACTGTCAGAGAGGAGTAAAAAAAAAAAAAAACAAAATATTCACATTTAAGACGCTGAACTCAGAGAATGAAGAATTTTTTCCTTAAAAATGTACTCAAACTGATTAATCAATTATCAAAATTGTTGGCGATTAATTTCATACTCAATTAATAATTGAATAATTGCTGCAGCAAGTACATACATATATATATAATATACACATTTTATATACTTTATACTTACACTTTATCTATTAAAACTGCAGATATAAATCTTAAATCTGCAGAATTTCTTCCATAATCCTTTATTTATTTGGCGACCCAAATAAAAGCTCCAGCGAACCCCTGTGGGTCACGACCCAGTGTTTGGGAATGACTGGTTTAGAGTCACTGAAGTCACACAATAATAATAACTTTTAAAACACCCAAATGATACCATAACACAAACAAACTACTGAAAATTGATCAGCAGTGGACCAGAAACTCCCGTGTTCTGCGAGGTTAAATGAAATGGTAAGGTAAAATGTTTGTTTTTGCCAAAAGGAGTGTGAATGGTTTGGAGAGAGCGATATAACAATCTGTCAGCAAGGTCAAGCTCTGAAAGTACACCAAATGTAGTGTAATTTTCTCCTGACACTGTCCACAGCATTCATTTCTTAGCTTCCTACACTGGTGCTCCTGCTGCTTCTCTAAACTGGGGGCATGCTGGCTGCAATCTACTGCAGATAATACACTGACTATGGAGAAGTACCTTATACAAGCAAACTTCAAAAAACCCAAACTATCCCTTTAACCCTTTAATAAGCTCTGCTCTGACAACAACTTGCTTTATATTAATTAATTCATCAGTAGACCTGCTATAAAAATACAACAGTTTATACTCTTCAGTTACAGTGGAGAGCTGCAGAGCTGTTGTCTTCAATTCAGAGTTATTTTCTGACTCGTGTGGTTCTTTTGAGGCTAAACATTCAGATTCACATTCAGGCCTGCTAGCTAAACATCCGGACCTCACTGATTTATGGCTCACAGCTGATTTCTGCTTTCTCCCTACCACGTTTTGACTCTCTCACGTGTCCATAGGTGGCTGGCCTGCATCTGGAAACAAGTCTGCATTGGGCTTTGCCCGGTGGATAAACAGTGAGGAGCCTGTGGGCCTCGATCTGGGATTTGTTTGGTCTCACACAGCTCATATTCACTCTGGCTCAACCATGTGGTTGGATGCAAGTTTACACACATCCTCCTGCTCTGCAAATCAGCACAGATCAGATGAGGTTTTACTTCTAAAAACCTAAACGTTCCAAGAAAAACTCAAGTCACTATTTTAGAGCTGCAGTTGTAATACTTTCGTAGATTAGTAGATGGTGAGTGCTCTATGATTTCTGTCTGAGATTAGGTCACAATACAGAGCAAAGGTAAGATTAGGTCATGTGTATTTACATGTATATCACAACTTTATGGATGTGCTGTCACAGTGTGCCAGTAAAAACAACAGACACGCTTCATGCAATAAAACAGAGCTCAATAAAAAGCAATAAAAGGCTTCAAGAGAAACCATCATACTGCTGACTGGCCGGTCTGGATTGAAATTTAAACAGCAAACTGCATAAAAAACATCTACAAAGTGTGTGACACTGCAAGGTGATACGTTCATGTGCCAGATGTGTTACACAAAAGAAATAATTATTGAAGTACTGATTTTTTTTTACTGCTTTCTTACTTTAAGGACCAGTGTGTAGGATTTAGTGGCATCTAATAGTGAGGTTGTAGATTGCAACCAACTGAACACTGCTTTTCTCACAATCCATATCCATACTGGATACTATAGAAACAAGACAGCCTCCACAGAAGAAGACCTGCGTCCTCTGTAGATATAAAGGGCTCATTCTAAGATAACAAGAACAGAACAATTTTTATTTTCAGGTGATACAAACCTGCCAAATGATCTCCCTAAATCGGGGATTTTACTATGAAGAGAGCCATTTTTGGCCAAAAAGGGAAAAAAAACTATTAAATTCTCTATTTCCCTTGAATATTTTTATTTTGGGGGGATTTGGCATCCATAGCTAGCCTGAGGAGACTCAAGACTAAAAGCCACTGAGTCGTAGATTTATTAAAACATTTTGCCCCTGGCTGATGGACAGGCTACACATTTTTACAAAAGAGCCATAAATCCTGCACATTCCCTATACATCCACAATCCAGATATACTGTATATTCTTGACTATTATACTCTACTGAAGCACATTGAGTTTGCACTTGTTGTATGAAATGTGCTATATAAATAAAGTTGACTTGACTACTGTATTGTTTTGGTAGTGTGTCAAATGTGACATTACTGTAAATTAATTATAGCTGCTGCGCAGCAATGGTCGGGGCCGGGCAATTTTAGGCAAAATTAGGCAATTCTGAGCAACAAGCAGAGTGTAGGAAGATGAAAAAAAGGTGGCATTCTAATGTGCATTTTACATCAGTTGAGGCTTGAACTCACAATTTCTGGCACAAGAGACTCTGCATATTGACTGATAGCTAAGCCAAATAAACAGGGAAAAGAGACAAGGGATAACAGGGAAATGTGTTGATAAAGAGTATTTGTCTCTTCCCAAAACTCCCTGAATCATAATTATTTTAACCTTAGTAGTCTCTAATCCACATAGCATGATACCTGAACATAAGGCTTTCACATTTGAAAGTCCATCCTGCCTTAGCTGAGGCTCAAACTCACGACTTCTGAAGTCCGTCTTTTATCTCACTGAGCTAATTGGCAAGTGACAGTTCATGTGTGGCTTCAAAACTTGACTAAGCCAAGGATCAGGGTGCCAGGCAGCAGCCATCCATGCCATGGGAAAGAACATTTCAAAGTGAAAGTTCCAAAGCTGTAGCACATATGGTTGATTTGTTGTGAATTTTCAAAGTTTTGAAATTTAGAGGCTTGCTGTAGCGCCACCATCAGGACTATTGTCTTGTGTTTCCAGTTGAGGACATCTGGCATGGGACTGGACCTTTGTGAAAAGTTTGGGTAGATTTCTCATATGGAAATGTTGTACAAGCTGAGGCTTGAACTCACAACCTTCAACACCAAGAACCATCCTCTATCTCACTGAGCTAACTGGCAAATGGAAACACCACTTGTAGCTTCACAAATTGACTAAGCCAGTCACCTGTGTGCAAGACAGCAGCTGTTAGCATGTAAAGGCAGATTTCAAATGGCTGTCAAAAATTCAGTTATTGAGACAAAAATCCCAAAATACACAAATTGCATCTAGACAGCATGGAGATGTTGGTCATTAGTTTTTAACAATGATTTATTGGCTCCAAAAGTGAAAAACTGATGTTTAAAAATGCCATTTTTGCATTGACTCCAATTGTTCGCATGAGAGTGAAATTCAAAATGCTGTAAAAAAATTCAGTTTTTGAGATAAAATTCTGATATTTTCCAAACATCATCTACCATGACTCCAAAATTTTGTCATTTTTTTCATGAACATTGAAAATGTATTTAGCAAGAATTTGCAAGTATATGTTTATAATACCGTTTACAGTCAAACATTTTGATGCACTGTAGGCTCAATTTTTGATAAATCAAAAATCTGTGTGGATCGTTTGTGTAGGACAGTCTGAAGATGCTCTGTAGCAAGTTTGGTGCCAATTGAGCAGGTTTAATAAGTTTTACAGTTTTTGAAAAAAACAGAGTGATGGACTTCATAATTTGCAATAGGTTTAAATGTACAAAAGTTTCTTCAGTATCGGGGCTACATTGTGGTGAAAGTTGTAAATCTGTAGCACATATGATTGATTTGTTATGAATTTTCAAAATTTTGAACTTTAGAGGCTTGCTGTAGCGCCACCATCAGGACTATTGGCCTGTTTTTGCAGCTGAGGCAATCTGACATGGGACTGGACCTTTGTGCAAAGTTTGGTCATTTTTCGTGCATGGGAAGTAGGATTTCCTCGGAAGAAGAAGAAAGAAAGAAGAACATGCAGGATTACAACAGGGTCCTGGCAGCTTAGGCTGCCCGGCCCCTAATTATATCGCTGTGCCAAAGTGGAACCGCTGTCTTTATTTTGATAGCCGTTTGTGCTTATTATGCAGCCTTTTACTATGACCTGAGAGAAGCAGAAAACAGGTTGGTTTAACCTCCACTTCCTACATTACTTTATGCAGTTTACAGGGTTCACTTTTAGGGGGTAGCTCAGCTTAATTAAGTAAATTATTAACATTAAAATACACTCTGCTCCTGGCAGTCTTGAGTGAACAGACTGTTAAACCAAACAGTTGAAGCGTGCTAAAATCAGACCAGGGTGCGTTTGCCCAGTTCATGTGGTTCATTGGTTCCGGTACAAAACAAAAACAACCAGGTCAACACCACCACCAAGCTGACTCTGATGTGGTTTGTTTCTGGTGTGAAAATGAATGAGAAATGGTAAGATTTTAGCATGATTTAAAAAGCTAAACTACTAAAACGATCCGTTTAGTTATAGTGAAATCAAAATGAATTCATGAAAATCATTTAGTAACACATGCACATCAGCATTAATAGGTCAAAAGCAGTTAAAATTACAGTACTTTTATCTTCCACTTTATACTCTGTCACACACTTTTTAATGGACTTATGTCAGTCACTGACATTTGATTTCCTCACCTGTGTCCTTATCATGCAGGATGACAGTTGCCAAAATGGTCCAATCAACACTGTCAGTCTGTATAACTTCATGTTTGCTCTTCTTGGTTCGTTTGTAAAAAGTCAGTGTGAACAGGAGCTCAAGCAGAACTATAATACAACAATGTATCATTTTGTCCCCTGGTCTGGACCAGATGAACCAAACCACAGGTGTGAAAATACCCAAGAAGCCCAAATCAGAAACTAGACTCATTATTTCCTCTAATTGCATTACAACCACACAGACCAAAATCCATCCAAAGTTCAGACGTGCTGCAGTAGGTATTCTCCATCTGCAGTCAAAGCCAAAACTTCTGTTGTGACATTATTGATCAGGACATGCAAATGCATGCTAAAAATGCATTTGGCTTCAGTTCCAATCCAAAGAAAGGATTATGCCAGCGCTTTTAAGCCCCCGATCGATCACTGTTGACTGTATGCAACTTTCAACCCACTGACTTTGTCCTTGTGTGGTCAGCTTCCCAAACCCAATGACCTGTAAATCAACACAGTCTCTTCTTCACGCGTTGGACTCCCCAGTCTATGGCTAGTTGGCCTAAACTAAGCATCTGTTTAACATCACGTCAACGGACAACTGCAGGCTACTGAAAAACTCAAATATATACTGCTGTGGTGATGTTCAAAAGCTGGACATTGTGACATTTACCTGCTAGTCCTCCGGCCAGCCAGATGGAACAAGGATGAGGGTTTGACTTGGCATCTGGCTTCAGCAGGTCACAGAAGATGGTGTAAGGGATGAAGTAGAGCACGTATCCAGGAACGTCCCTGAGGAGCATGGCCCCACCACCCCTGTACAGGCCCTGCAGGCCCTCGGTCTGCAGGATGCTGCTGATGCAGTGGATGGGGCCTCGGTACAGCCTCTGGCTGGGGATGTTGACGGAGCGCAGAGGGATGTTGGTGCCATTTGATACGTTACCGGCAAGGTGCAAGTTCTCTGCAGCAAAGAAATGAAACAACTTATTTCCTGTGTTGTTACATTGTTGTTACAGAAACTGGTTTGTCTTCTCTGAAGGATTATTGTAGTTATGATTGTTGGAAATTAGTGGAAACTGGCAGCTCTCAACAGAACTGCTTTGATTTCGAGTAACTGACTTATTTCTGCTGACATTTTCTATTTCTGAAACATCTTCTGTCATCAAACTTTATAAATGTATAAAATACTACTTTGAACAGCTCAAGCTCTGTTGATTTTAGCACTGAGGTTCTGTATTTTTGTGATACTTTCCCCACACCATCAAAGGAAAACTGCATGATGAAACCAATGGCTATGTTTGCAAAAAGTTTTTAAAGCTCCTTCTCTATACACACAGGCCCTGCCCTGGCTTGACTTGGTTTTACTCTGAGCATCAGTCCAGCTCAGCATGGATTTACATGGAGGTGTGTCTTCTAACAGATGCCATGCACATTTAATTTGCTATAAAATTCTGCACAATAAAAGTCCACCTCATATTTTGTTATTTTAAAGCTTTTTTTTGCCTTTATTGTGTAAAGTCAGCCAAAGAATGGGTTGGGGTTGGGCAGGTGTTTATGATGAGTTGGGCTGGTTTTTTAAATACAATTAACATGACCATATATTAAAACTAAATTCATGAATTGTATTCCTTAGTTATGCAAACACGCCCAGTTATTCAAAACAGTTTTTACCATTTTTATTCCCTCTGCTGTGAGGAGATATGAGTTAATGTTATCACCACCCACCCATGGTTTACACTATAACCATAAGCTGCAGTGTAGTGTTTAAACCATAATTCTTATTTAGCTTTGATTTAGAAGGGCTCCAGAGTTGACATGTTATGGTTGAGACACATCTGATAGCAATATTCTTCGATGAATGTGTCGAAAAACAGAAAGTTTACCAGTGTTTGAGCAGTATTCCCTCCTTTTTTAAACCAGGAAGTGAGACAGGGGTCCTTCAGGTATAGTTGACCCTTTATATGTTGTTAGAAATCTGAGAGACAACTTTAAATAGTTTCCTCAAAAAACAAAGATGATTATAATAGCATATTTTTATACCCATGTTATCAGCAGGTATGGTTAATTTTAGATTTTGAAGGCTTATAACACATTTTTGTCTGGGACAAGGCTGCTTTTTGGGTTTAGAAGTTATAGAGATTAAAGCAAACCAAAGTATTTTAGTAATTACATATATTTCATATATATAAATCCTTAAAGAATACATTTTCACCAAAAGTTGTAATTAGAGTGTTGATTTTAATGATTTTAAAGATGTTTTTTTGGTGGGACCTTTAATACACCAGTTCTCAAGAACTGGTGTATTAAAGGGACAGTGTTCATATCTGAAAGAAAACTCACAATATGAGAAAATTGGTGAGTGCGGCAAGTTCTCCTATATCACTCATACACAACTCAAGAACAGTTCTGTTCTGAGTGGTTTTTTACATTAGGCCCCATGTTCACATCTGATTCTTAAGAACTATCTAACAACTACCTACTGGCCAATTGTATGTTGGTAGTGGAACCACCAACTGGCAGAGTTCATGCAAATGAAAAATGTTGATATCTCCTGGCATTATCAGGTCACATCCACTGTAGTTGGCAGTTACGGTAAAACGACTGCATTGAAACTGATAGGCCTACTACTGTCAGGTTTATTGCATCAGAGTAATTCAGACACATTACTCACAGAAGAGTATGCTGACAGGACGTTCAGATTGTTAATGCAAACTTTATGGCACTTTGCACCATCATGAAAGAGTCTGGATCAATTAAAACACCAAAGTGTCTGAGAAAGTCAATGAGACGAATGTGAGTTATCACATGATGTGACGGATATAAGCTCATCAGACACTAAACACATAAAGGATATAAATGATTCACGTGCCATCTCATAAGTAAACTGCTCTGACCTCAGTTTTATTAGTTTATTGTTTAACGGAAAGGTGAAGCCCAGACCACATCCAGACATTATTACCCTCTAGTATCAGACACCTTCTCTTGCAGGTTAGAAAGGTGTCTGTAGAACCTGCCAAACCAATCCTGTGGCATAAAATTCCCAACTGTCCACTGTACAGAGCTGTGGACATGAATTTCCCCTTGGGGGACCAAAAGTCTAAGTTAGCTGTTTGCTCATTATGATATAGATGCCAAGGAACTTGAGTAAGTAACTTAAGTAAGATTCTTTTTCTACACCTCTGTATCATCCATGAAACTTTAACAGAAAAAAAATGTGCAGATAGTAAAAAGATAGTTCACCTAAAAATGAAAATTCAGTCATTATCTACTCACCCTCATGCCGAATGAGGGTCGGGTTTATTTTGTTAGTTCACAAAACGCTGGAGTTTCACAGGAAAACAGTGTTGCAGAATCTCCCAAACAATGGAAGTGAATGGTGACCAGTTTTCAATACTTCTTGTCTGGCTTAATCCAAGTCTCCTACATGCCATTTGCACACTGTCTCACACACAAACACACACACACACACTTCAGACAGTGTGCATGTGCACGTGAACGTGGTTCCAAGCTAAAGATCTACAGTGAAGATTCAGGCTGAAAACATGGTGGAAATAACATTTTTTTTAGTCAACTTGTTGGGGCTTTAGGAGACTTGGATTACACCAGATGAGCAGTATGGAGGCATTTTGACCTTCAGTTGGCATGATGGTGAAAAGATAATTCATGAATTCATGAAGACTTACAGTTTCTCATGCACTGTGTTGGCTAAATGATTATGACAGAAGACAGTTTGTCTCTGTGCTATCCTGATTTAATGTATTTTCCATATTTTATAACAGACTTTAACAGACAGACAGACAGATTTATTTTTCTTTTTTAGTTTTCAAAAACAAGACTGAAATAAAAAACATTTGTGGCAGACTGTGACAGCCTGGGTTTCTGCAACTATGTCGTATGTCGAGTACATGCCAGAAAACCAGAACAAAAGCTCAAAAACAACCACCAGCATCGTCTTTTCAGCATTGCAGCAAATTGTTCTTTGTGCTGCCTACAGAGGGAAAAAACCCTCCAAAGCCAAAAGACAAAACAGAACAGATAAAAAAAAAAAAAAAAAACAAATCCTGATTTACCTGCTAGAACCGTCTGCGTTTGCATTTGTAGTCTGATCTTGACCAGATCCACCGGGGCTCCCAGACCCACTGACACCAGTCCAGTCAGCATGCTGGCCACGGTCAGGTCCAGCATGCTGCAGGGATGCCGCCCATCGCCATAGCGATACTTGCTTATAAGTCTCTGTGCATTACTGAAGAAACCAAACACCACCGAGTTGTAGACAGTGATACTGGCCAGTGGGAAAGACATGCCCTTAAAGAAGCCTGCGACCTGAGAAACAGACAGATAAGTACTGTAAGTGATTACAAAATAAACAAAAAATGGATTTCTTAGTGGTAAAGGCAACCAAAACAGACTTTAAACTCAAAGGTACTCAGATTCTGTTGGCCTGTGGCCCAAAAATGCACAGCATGAAAAGGGGGTGGGGGGTGAAGTCACTGCCAAATATTTGGAGTCTTTTCTCTGTGGAAAGTGTTCCTTCTTAGCAGGAGGGAGGCTGATGTTTGGGAGACACATGTTAAAGCTTAAACACAGCTGTCCACTACATGAACAAATCATCTGACCACTGAGAAAAGTAAGTTTCTGAGAGGGAGTGTTGGGCTGAAGCTGACTCACGTTTGGTGTGGTCAGAAGTGGCTAAAATGAATATAAGTTACAACATCTTCTGTGGGAGCCACAAGGGTGCAAACCACTGTCAACCTTTTCTTCTGAAATCCTGCTGAGAAACTGAGTCACTGAAGTAACAAAACAAAAACTAGGATGGATTCAGAATTAGAAACATAAGTAACCAACAATTACAATGTTAGATTGAGTGAAATATAATGTTTGAGTGAAAGATGGTGAAAGAACACATAATTGTTGTTTGCAAACTGATGGAAACACAAGTTAGAGACAAAAGAGAATTAAAAAACTTGTAGTGTTAAAACAAGATGTCCCATTGATTTGTAGACTACTGTCTTGAAGACTCTAGTTTGGTGTTATGGGGGGTGACATCTTTTTTTTTTGTCCTTTTTTCAACCAGAGCAGAGGGGTGTACTGTGAAACAAGATTAATGTGTTGCAGGTATGTTGAGTCTAAAGCCAGGGTTTTCAGTGTCATGAAGGTATCTCTCTTTTAACCTGCTAGATCACCATGGTAACTGATGCTGAACTCATAATCTGGTCAGGAGCAGGTCATGTTCTGAGTTTCAGATTAAATCAGCCGTAAAAAGCGCTGCTCCTTAGCCAGTTCTTTTCCTACCGAAATTCTTTATGAGTGATATAGATTATAAACTGAGGGAAGATGGTAAAAAAGAAAAGTTGCTGCGCTGCATGTATGTAATATCACCAAACAAAGACATACAAGTTAGAAATGTAACAGCAGTACAAACTGTCTGCATCTCACTGTCACAGGAACCTCTGTTTGGTGATGCAGTCATTTTTTCCTGTTTGCTTCAGGTCATATTAACACTTTAAATTTACACAGTGTATCCACCACACACTAAAGAATGATGAAGCAACTACAGACACTTTGGATACTATTTACTATTTAAAGTCTGTTTTTCAATGCTGATACTGCAGCTCAGAACACTGATTAGATAATTGATCAGTCTATCCTATTTATCACAGAAAATCTTCAATCAGTTACATTCATTTTACTTTGATTTGTCCAAAACTTTAGTGATGTCCACGTCTCTGTCATCATGGATCAGTGTCAGACTGACAGCATCATGTTTAAATCTGCTGGATGAAGTTTAACTGTTTAATGTGTAGTTGTCATGTTAGAAATAAACAGCAGCATTAAGATCACATTCAGTCCATCAGTCATTTTCTGACAGCATTCTTCTTCTCCTGACTTATTTGCAGCATCAGTGCTGCTTTTTGCCATAATATGATTTTTATATTTTCCACAGCTCTTCAATATAACAACTTGTTCATCCTGACTGAAGTGGGCGGCTCGTGATCGCTTCACTTTGTGCAGAAGAAGAGTCAAATGACACAGCAAACACCCCTTTTTATGTGAGCACACAGAGTCTGAAGAAGAATTCTGAGTTAACAAAGCAAGATGATAACCACTGTCATGATATCTGTTATCTCTGAATGGGGGTTTAGGTTTTGTTGAGCAGCTCATGCAAAGAAAGCCTGGCTGTGTTGAGCTTCCTTCGTAGTACAACCCTCTGGTACAGTGCCTACGAAAATCCGGAGGTGGTGAGAGATGAACTGAGACTGTGGCAGTGCTTGGTTTTGGCTGGCCTATTCAGCAGGCATAACACAGTTTGAATTTCAGGAGGTTCCATTTGAAACCAGAAACACAATGATGACCACCGGTCATGATCCTTCTCATATTACAGCCAAACAGCACAATAAGATTATACGTTTCTGAGAATATTTTAGGCAAAAGTATACAATGTAGTAGCAGAATATTGATTCGTATTTGACCACCGCTGCCTAGTTTAACAGTTTTGTCGGAGTTTTGTGCGCTCTGTATACACTGGACCAGAGACTGTAAATAGAAATGGACAGCATGAGAGCTGCCGAAAACCGAAGCCAAAACATCTCATTCACTCCACAATTTTATAAGTGAAAGACGGGCCAAACTATCAAAAAACAAAGTACATGTCAAATAAAGTTCACGTAGTTCTTATCATGCTGATGTTTGTTCAATGTTTTTCTGATCAGTTTGAGTTTAATTAGTTATTTGATGCTATAAAAAGGGGTTTCAGGCTATGATTGACAGCTGACTCTGCTCGCGATTGAGTCCAATGGCTGTGTGGGCAGGAATTCAAAAGTGCAACTCCAACGCTGATCACCACTGAGCAGACTCTGAAACTAGTATTTGAGACCAAAAGCCCATTAGAAAACTGCTTACTGAGCTCATAAATCAAGCAAGAAGTAGGGTAATTTTTCCATAAAGGTACGTCCAAACTGACTTCTTTTTGCAACCAGTGGAGTCACCCCCTGTTGGCCATTAGAAACCATGCAGGTTTAAGGCACTTCTGCATTAGTCTGACACACCAGATGCACACTCCGGGTATAAGTCCTGACACTCGCCATGGTACAGATGCAGCCACTTGAAATTTCCCACGCCTTTCGAAAGCCTTTCAGAAGCCTGCCAGTGTCCTCCCAGTTTCCAGCCAACTACCACCCCCCCCCCACCTTTGTGGGGGTGTGCCCAGATTCCACTGTAACACGCCTATTTATTCAATTACAAGGTGTCACCATTAGATGGCGCTTCCCTCACAGAAACACAAAAACTAACAAAGATTTAGAGGTGCTTGTACTTTACCTAGTAGTATTTCCATTCTATGCTACATTATTCATCTACTCCACTATCTCAGATGTGAATATTACACTTTTATTGCACTACTTTTATTTTAAAGATTTAGTTTGGCCTATTGGTTAAAGTACTTTAGTACAATAATATAAATTTGTTGCTAGGTTATATTATTATAGGTTACAATAAGCCACCCAAAAAATTTAAGTTATTAAAATGACCACCTTTATCTGCTGCAGCATCTGTGTTATAAACACATTAGTTATTAAGGAAAACCGAAAATTGTTACAATTGGCCCAGGTCTCCCCTATCTGAAAATATTGAGTCTCAGAATAACGAAACTTTATGAAAATAACTTAGTGCCTGAAAATAATTACTTGTCATTTTGAAAAAGTTGCTCATTAAGAGACTTAAATTTTAAAATCACATTAACATTAATTAAGAGACAAAATCATTTTTTAGTTTATAATGTGAAGAATTGTAAAATATCACTTTTATGAGGTTGTTCGGACGACAGTGACGATGTGTCCGTACAGTTCACTCAGTGTGATGATCTGTGGGACAGTGTGGGGGCTGGGAAACCTCTTCAGATCACACATTCACACATTCAGTAAGAACAAAAAGGTTCATGGTCATGTTAATGAGGTGTGGGGGTTCTCTCACCGTCAAAGACAAACACGTGCGCTCCTTTTGAATTATTAAGTTAGGGGAAACTTTATCAACTTTGTGAAAGCTGCTCGTGACAAATTCATATTAATGTTATGAATTTACAACAAACACATTTTCTTTTTTTAAAATCACAAATTCATTCTGCATCAGGTCTCCTGATCTCAAAATATTGAGCGAGTCTCTCAGAATAATGAGAAACTATGAAAATAACTCAAAATCATGACAAAATTTTGAGATACTAACTGCATATTTTAAAATATGAAGTAATTATTTTAGTCTCTAAGTAATTTTTCTTGAAGAAATCTGGCAGGGAGCCAGCCCCCCCTGTGTTGTGGCAGTAGCTTGTGAGGGCGAACAGAGTGACTGTAGGTGACTGTCTCACCTTAATATAATGACTTTAAAAACACCAAATCACTTAATTTAATGAATTTCATTAGTTTATCATCTGAAGAATTGTAAAATGTTACTTAGGTAGTTCAGACATGGACAGTGATGAGGAGTTGTTGAAAGTCTGTCGTTCACTCAGTGTGATGATGTGGTGACAGTGTGGGGCTGGAAACCTGTTCGGATCGCACATTCACACATTCAGTCCAAACAAAAGGGGACATCGTGATGCTAATGATGTGATGAATAGAGGAGCCGATAGTTTGGCTTAACTCTACAAACAGCTGGATAAGCTGCGGTCATAGGTTTGGTCTGGTTGCTTAGCAACAGCCATTGTTTACTCAAGACATTTTTAATCATTACAAGAGTGCACGCGCCCTGTTCTCACAGTAGGCTGTATCGATCTTATAATTTATTAAGATAGAAAAAAACAAGAAACACCAGGCCATATCAAAAGAAACAAATATTTGAGACACTGACAGCTTCAGGACGTGAGAGAGGAGCGACGATCTGATGAGGGAGAGATATCGATGTTAACCATCATTTTCACCTGATCAATCGTCTTCATCTGAGGAGGAGGAGAGCTTTGTTGAGTGTGCGTTGATTGTGAGGTGTGTCCGTGTACTGTATGTGTGTGTGTGTTTGTGTGACGGAGAGAGGGAGACAGGTGAGTCTTTTCCTGCTGAAGCTCCGATGCTGTTTAGTCTTGACGTCTTCTGTCTGAAACTTAATAAAGCACCCTTGTAAATGATAAATATATTTTTTCGGGTCACACCTTACGCGATTGCAAACACTGTTGCTCGTTCAGGCGTAAAATGACCCCGCGGCACCGCACTGAATAAAGACGGCCAAAATCTCCTTGAAATCTTTCTAACTTCTCACGCCAAGTATGTGACCGCTTTTCATTGTTTCACTTTTTAACTCTGAGTGATCACTGACTTTATTAGCCTGAGTATGGAGACACACTGTGGTGCACACGTGTCAGCCTTCTGCTGGAGTCACGGCAGCAGCCTGTGAATGCCAACAGAATGAATCTGTCTCAGTTAAATATCATGACTTTGTAAACACCAAATGACTTGCTTTAACGAATTTCATTAGTTTATAATACAACTAATTGTAAAATATCATTTCCATGACAGACAGACAGCGACAGATCAATGATATACAGAGCGTTGTACAGTCCAAAAGTCAAAATAATAATAATAACAATAATAAAAATCAATGTAATCATTTCCAAAATTCAGAAAATGTTTTTGTCAAATGATATATTCAGCTTAAGTCTGCACTGGTTGGTGTTTAGTCTTTGAAAAACAACATTTTCACTGAGGTTAAATAGAGTTTGCTCTCGGCTTTCGCACATACTGGAAACGGTGGCACACACGTAGCGGGGTGGTCTAACAGCTGTCTCAGAGCACCATAAATTATATTTATATAGTCACAATAATGTTATACATTGTACATTATTCATCTCGGTAGCACTGCAGATAAAGTCAGCCTCTCAGACTAGTGATGTAACCACAGCTTTGTTCTCACTGTTAATTGCTCAGTCCTCAGCCATATTACTTTTGCAGTTCTTTTGAGTAACAAAAAGCTGAAGTATGATATTTCTGACCTATGATATATTCGCCTGATAATCATTAAATATGCTCTGTGTGGGAAGCTCTCTCCCTCATCAAATATGCCTACGATTACAGTAATAACTGGCGCTTCAGCTTCCACATTCACTGCTCCTCCTGGTGGATAAACAGACCATTGCAACTGGTTTCTACAAAATGAACTTATGGGCGTGACGAGTCGGCCCCGTGTTCTCTACGTCATCGCAGGGATCTCATTAATGACACCCCCCCCCAAGTTATGAGTCTCAAGTAATGAATACTAAGTCAAAGTCGAGTCTTTTGTCAAGCATGTCTCAAGCCCTTAAATTTATGACTTAAGTCAAGTCATGTTATTTGAGACTAGTCACTAAATGAGCTCAAAAAGTCTGAAATGGTGATCAGAGTAAAGCATCTCACTACTAGTGGTAAATCTGACTGAAGAAAAAAAATCCACGTAGGACTTTCGGATAAATTTCAGCGGCTAGAGACGGACATGTCTGGATGTTTACCGTTTCCTTCCTGTAGATGGTGAGGACACAGTGAAGAGTGTTCTTGTAGCCCTTCCCCGCCTGGAGCCGCGTCTGGACCACAGAAAACAAACAGTTTCAAGACAAAATACAATAAAATAGAAGAAGAAAACTGAAGTCTCACATATTGTTTTGGCTACACTCTGTTTCATTAGCATTAACTGGGCAGTCAGTATTTTCTTATGGATTACATATAGTATGAAAGACTGAAACATTTCTTTGGGTTTTCTATCCAAAAATCTTCTATAAATGTCTACCTTTGCACTGGTCAGTAAAATTTGAGCACGTTTTTTCACTTAGCAGAATGCTAACAAAATAATGATTGTTTTATGGTAAGAATGTCAGCAAATTACATGGAGATACAAAAGCTAGCAGAGCAAAAGCAAAACCTGGACCTGAGGCGGGCCTTCAGCTCTTTATAGACCAGACTCAAGAAGAAGAAGATGCTTTTAATAAAAGTTCAAATACTGCACCAAACTACCAATTAGAGCCAAAACTGCTTCATAAAACTTAACTTTCAATGTGGATTTGTCTTCTTTTTAAAAAAAACTTTTCAAAAAAACACATACTTTCCCATGGAAAACTTTGCAGCTGCATGACCACATGCGGAAGAGTTTGTCCGAGTAAACAAAGTTCTACACAGCCTGTATAGTTTGGTAAGGAAATGTGTTCAACATGGCAAATTAGGTGTAACTGTTGTTGCATAACGCCAAATAAACCGAAATGTTCCACATAAAAGATCAGGACTCTTGATCAACTGCAGACTAGAGTGTTGTTCTTTTATACAGCGCCTAATCAGAACAAGAAAGCTGAGTTGAAGTTTGGAGATGGTGTGATACAGTGAGCACTCAAATACCTTCACTGTGTCCAGCGGATGGCCCACGACCACACTGGAGGCTCCTGCAGCCACAGGAGGAAGAAAAACAGAGAGAAGGGAAAAAAAATGAACGCCAAAAAAGGAAGAAAAAAAGACATAAATCACCATGAAACTGTTGCCAAAGAGGAAAAGATTGTTTTTCCTGTTTCAAAATGTTGAACGAGGCCTGAATTTCTCATATTCGTCTTATTTCTTACACTTTTGAGCCATCTTATAGATAACAGCAACATACTGAAACTGAATGACATTCACCCCAAAACTGTAGTTCAGATAATATCACTGACTTACAGTGGGGAACTTATTCTTACATTTTCTATTATGAAGTAAATGTTACAGGCTTTTGGTTTGTGTTGCACTTCATGCCACTAGGGGTCTCTCTCACATTAAAACTATAACAAAGACGTCGTGAAATAGCTTGGGACCATGGGAGTTCTACCTGATATGACTCGGGGAGATATCATGTTCATGGATGAGGCGATATTAAAGTTTTATTCATGTAACGTTTAGTAAAGAACGCCAACTTCCTCCCTCACTCTCTGATATTTCTGACATATCCTGTGTTTTCCTGGAAGCTATAGGAACAGCTAACAGGAAATGCACTGTTAGCTTGAATTAATCATGGATTTCATGATTTCATGATTTTTCATGGATGCATTTGAACATTGTTGGACACATCTGGGATAATGTAAGTACACAACTTAACAAAATATATTACATGTGCCTGGCTTTTTGGGTATTTCAATGCAGAAAGGTTACATGTTACAGCTTTAAAGGGGTAGTTCACCCAAAAATGAAAATTCAGTCATTATCTACTACTACATTTTTTTAGTCAGCTTGGCATGCTGGGGCTTTAGGAGACTTGGATTACACCAGACGAGCAGAATGGAGGCATTTTATGTTTTGACTCTACTGTTTTTTTTTACATTTGAAAACTGTAACAGAATCTTCCATTGTTTGGGAGATTCTGCAACACTGTTTTCCTGTAAAATTCCAGCAGTGTTTTGCAGACTAACAAACTAAACCTGGCCTTCAGTCGGCATGAGGGGGAGTAAAATAATGGCTGAAATTTCATTTCACAACCTAGTGTTTGGGAATGAATGATTTAGGTCATTTATGTATCAAGACACTGGTCAGACTGGGCTTTCATCATGGGGCCACTGTGCCCTTATTAACCCCCTGTTCCCTCTGCTCTCTGTGCATTGTGCGTGTTCCTCACACTAAATACCCATCCAGTACACACAGCACACTGCACATGGCACCACATGGCCTGCGGTATCTCATCTAGAAACCCAGTCAGCAACCAGTACCACCTGGACCCAGGTTTATCCAGTCCCTCCAGGATTTCGCAGCCCTTGTTTTTGGGGATTGTTACAGTCTAAAATGCTGGATTTCACGGTAACTTTTCTAAAAAAAAAATAATTGCAATGCATGTTGTGATGCTTTTAGGCATTTTTTGCAATGAAACTGCAGAGCCAAGTGAAAACTGCAAAAGAAAGCTGTGATTTTTTTGTAGAATTCTTGAAAAATTGAAGGCAACGTGTTCCAGGAAGAACAAAACCACACTCTGTTCTGAGTGTTCTGACTAACCTCACCAAGAAGGCTCAGAATTACAAAAACGATAAAAATCTGCTTTATTTGTAAATGAAGAAGTGCACAAAAAAATGCCTCCATACTTTACAAGTCTCCTAAAGTCCTGACACACTGTTTGCACACCGTCACACCACACACACCAAGTTCAGACAGAGTGCATGTGCACATGGCTCCAAGCTAAAGATCTACAGTGAAGATTCAGAATAAAAACATGCTGGAAATAAATTTTTTCAGTCAAATTGGCATGTAAGGACTTTAGGAGACTTGGATTACACCAGACCAGTAGTATGGAGGCATTTTATGTTTTTTTCCAGTTCTTTTTTCACATTTGAAAACTGGTCACCATTCACTTCCATTGTTTGGGAGATTCTGCAACACTGTTTTCCTGTGAAACTCCAGCAGTGTTTTGTGAACTAAAAAACTAAACCTGACCTTCAGTCAGCATGAGGGTGAGTAGATAATGACTGAATTTTCATTTTTGGGGGGACTATAACTTTTTAGTTGGTTTGAAATCTGCCAATAAAGAGAAAAAACTAAGAAATAAGAAAAATAAGAGAAGAAGAACAAGCGCAGCACGCTGTTATCATGCTCATGTCGTCACCATGCTGCATCTGGGCAGAACCACACAGTGTAGACAAGAGAGACAAACACGTTGTTGCCAGTGTGAATGTTTTTACCATTTCAGAAAAAGATAACACATGTCTGACTTAACAGATTATAAAGTCACATTCAATTTAATTCATAGGCAAAATGCTCAAAGCCAAAATATATTTGTGAATGTAAAGTTTTTTGATTTACCTAAATTTACCTAAAAATAAATGAACATGTGAAGAGTCAGAACTGTTCTTTATTTTTGTTGTAACTGTGATGTCAGTTAAATTTGGTTCTGTCAGAGCTGTGGAATATTAAATCGGAGCCTTTCTTACCCTCATGTGTACATAAACCACAGGTTATATGAACTTCTTGTTAAAATACAAAAATGTGAAATTATCAGTTATCTTATTAGTATCAGGCATGATATAATTCAGTAACAGCTGACTGAGATTAGATTCACAGCAAAATAATTTTCTGACATTTCTATTTTGTGATATTTTGTTAAACATAAACAGCGAAGTGGGGTAACTGATGCATTTATGTGTGTTTAGCTGAAAAGTCTCAGTTATGAGATCAAATTATGAGATGTGGCCCCTCAGACTAACATTTAAAGGCGAAGGTGACATGGACTTGTCTCTTGGTCAAACTAGGGTCTCGGCAGGGACATTGGTTGTCAACAGCAGCATAAAAGATGCTTTAACTCAACTGTGTGTTATTTTATTTCATGGCCTGTTTTGCCCTTTTTGTGAAACCAGCATTAGTGACAAACACAAAACGTGTCAGTTTACAGTGAAATCTTGTAGCAGACGGTCTACTACGACTTGAATTTAGCATTTGTGGTGATTTTTTTGGCCCAGATTTAATCTTTTCTTTCAGTTAAAGGGACCGTTCACCACAAAAATACATATTTTATCTCAGGTCTTTAGTGCCATTCATCCATCTATACTGTTTTGGTGTGAATTACAGAGTTTTGCAGACATCGGCTGTAGAGATGTTTCTCCTTCTTTTTACCACAGAAAGAAAGTAGTTCCTCATCAAACTGCTCACAACAAGCACTTTTAGCGGCACAAGCTGAGTTCCATTTATGTCCATTGTACTGAGAGAAGGCAGACACTTCTACAGCTGTCATCTCCAAAACTCAACAGCTCAAACAAAAATAATCTAGATGGTATCCATCTAGATTATTTTTGTTTGAGCACTACAGGTAAGAGCAAAAATATGTATTTTTAATTTTGGGGTGAACTGTCCCTTTAGACTTACAAGATTTTGGGTTTGGTTTTACTTTTTCTTTCCATTTATTTTAGGTGTGGGTGCCATTTACCATAGACTTGAAATTTTAGGTTATATATTCATAATAAATCATCATCAGCAGCAGCTTCTTTCTTTTTCAACAACTTGAATTTTTGGAGAACTTTAAAATAACTTGCAGTATTTTTTTTTAAAGTTTTGCTTTACGTGGACCTTAAATTTGACTTTTTTTAAGTACTTCTTCCACATTTTGATCTTTTAACTGACCACTCCTCTCATTTGATTTGTACATGCAACACTGGAAAGCTGCTTTTTAAAGTCACTGATTCACATTTTTTTTAATGAAATACTTGTGCACTTTACTTTTTAACTGAAGAAATCTCTTTGAGAGAGCTGCATCTGTCTTTTAGTTTAGGTGTGTATGGATAAACAGAACAACAACATGGTCTCAGTCTCAGGGAATCAGAGGCCTACTTTCTTGTTTGTGCAACTAAAAATGATGCAGCAGCAGCGCCCCTAGCGGTCAGGCCTGTCACTAAAAACAAAAAAAAAACAAAAAAACGTTTTTCTCACTAGGATGAAAATTTCCACTGAATCAGCCCTGCGGACAGCCTCTGAAAGCGTGCCTGGAGGTGATAACATGTTTTACTACCAGCTTTGTGTTTAGTTTAGAGGTAAAAGACTGCAGAAAAGAATGTTTATTTATCAGTGTCAGAGAAGCAGGGGGGTGGGAGATTTCTCTGCAGACCCTCCATTGTTTACACTGGATGTGGATGCATGGAGGGCTGCAGCAGCTCCACTTCAAAACGCGTTCATTGTGCGTAAATAGCAGCTTGTGTGTGTTTCTAAACATGTTTATTCCTACATGCAAAGCTGATTTAAGCCAAACAAACATGAAACTATGAGAATCCATTGAGTGCACACACACACACACACACAATGAGAGACACTGGGTTACAGGAGAAACTCAGAATGAATAAAAGGCTGGAAATAACTTTGTGTCACTCACCGCCGATCCATCCTGCCAGAAAATCATCCAACATGAAGCTCTTTGAGGTCTGCATCTTCAACTCAGAGCTGCAAACTTCACTTCACTGCCTCTCATCAGCCAGAAAATCAAGAAAAACTCCGCGAGTATCCTCAGAGACACAGATGAGGAGGAGGAAAATAACTGAGCTTCGGTTTTTTGATGATAATAGAGCTGTCTGATCCGTTTCTGAGAAAAGAAAAAGATCTCACAGAGTGTATGCACTGATAAGAAAAGCCACACAGCAGGTTGGCAGAAGCAACCAATCGGCACAAAGTTTAAATCTGCGGGACAGCTCTCTCGGCCAATTAGATTTGAGCTTTCCAAAACCGCACAGCCTATAAGGAGGCTGTCATGGAAATGAGCCATGAGGAGGAAAGTTGAGCTGAGACTCTACTGTACACTTCACAGACTGAGCCTGGCTTCACTGTAAACACTCTACACACACTCTACACACACTACACACACACTACAGTATTATTGTATGAAGCTTTTAGTGACCTCTTGTTATGTAGATTATTCATTAACATAATGCCTATAATGCAAAGCATAAATTTATTTTTACAAAAAACTTAAGTATTTTAAAAGTTATACATATACAAAACATATATATTTGTAAATCCATACAACAAGAGTCATTTAAGCTACTACAAGGAGTTTTTAACTGGTCTCAGTTTTAAAGGGATGCCTCTATATCAGAGTTTCCCAAAGACTGGGTCGGGGCCCACAGGTGGGTCACAGGAGATTTTATTTGGGTCACCAAATAAATAAATGACTAAGATTTATATCTGCAGTACAGCTTTTATAAAGCACTTAGAATGCCTATATTGTTTTACTGATGAGAGGAAACAAAAATAGCCTTATTTTGTCTCACTTAGGCTGAAATGTCCCTTGTTGTTCTCCTGATAAGAGGAAATAAAAACAATGAGATGGCCTGTTAACTGACCAAAATGAATTTATTTGTCATTCATAAAGTTTTAATGTGTATGTATTAAAGGGCAAAGATAATATAGGGCAGTGGTTCCCAAACTTTTCTGGCATGACCCCCAAAAATATTTCACACCCCCACCGCACAATTTTTATCAATCATTAACAATTATTGGTGAAGCAACTGATAGAAATGGATTCAAAACTTGAATTTTGGAGAAATGAAGGTCAGCATGAAAGCATCAGCTCCCCTCCCTAAATCATTTTCATTCAACTTAGTTTAACTCCGACGTGGGTCACGATGGTTTGTCATTTTTAAAAAGTGGCTCCCCAGGAAAAAAGTTTGTGAAACACTGTTCTGTATGACCTACATACACAAAGGAGGGCACCCGCAAGAAGATCAACTATGCCCATAAGGTTGTTCTCAATGTCTGCCAGTCAGATTCTCTGTGAAATCAGATAAAAGTAGCCTGTGTTCAGATTTTCCCAGGCAAAGTCATAGTGAGTAGCATGTTAGCCAGTTAAAAAGAAGCAGGAGGATATTTTCATTTAGATGATTTTATTTTTTGATGTTAGGCTTTGTATTTGTCCTGAGTGAAATTGTGGGCAGCAGTTGCAGTAGGAAAGTGTGCAAATCAACAAAATGTAAGAATAATAGATTATCAGAAAGCTGTAAAAACCAAATGTGTATAATGCCAGAAACTAAACAGGTTAATAGTCAGAACAGCAGATACTAAAGATGAATCAGTCTTTAGTTCATCTCCTCCTCAGAGGCACAGCAAACCTGTCGTATGAGTTGTCATTGTCAGTTTTGATGACCAGCTTCATGCTGATACTGTGGACAGAGCTGACTCTTGTTGATTTGTCTTATTAAGACCACTTGACTTTAAAGGGATAGTTCACCCAAAAATGAAAATTCAGTCATTATCTACTCACCTTCATGCTGATTGAAGGTCAGGTTTAGTTTTTTAGTTCACAAAACACTGCTGGAGTTTCACAGGAAAACAGTGTTGCAGAATCTCCCAAACAATGGAAGTGAATGGTGACCAGTTTTTCAAATGTGAAAAAAGAACTGGAAAAAAACATAAAATGCCTCCATACTACTGGTCTGGTGTAATCCAAGTCTCCTAAAGTCCCTACATGCCAATGTGACGAAAAAATGTTATTTCCAGCATGTTTTTAGTCTGAATCTTCACTGTAGATCTTTAGCTTGGAGCCACGTGCACATGCACTCTGTCTGAACTTGGTGTGTGTGGTGTGACGATGTGCAAACGTGTGTGTCAGGACTTTAGGAGACTTGTAACAGTATGGAGGCATTTTTTGTGCACTTCTTCATTTACAAATAAAGCAGATTTTTATCATTTTTGTAATTCTGAGCCTTTTTGGTGAGGTCAGTCAGAACACTCAGAACAGAGTGAGGTTTTGTTCTTGCTGGAACATGTTGCCTTCAATTTTTCAAGAATTCTACAAAAAATCACAGCTTTCTTTTGCAGTTTTCACTTGGCTCTGCAGTTTCATTGCAAAAAATGCCTAAAAACAACAGAATAAAAACATGAAATACCTCCATACTGCTCATCTGGTGTAATCCAAGTCTCCCAAAGTCCCTACATGCCAAGTTGACTTTAAAAAAATGTTATTTCCAGCATGTTTTTAGTCTGAATCTTCACTGTAGATCTTTAGTTTGGTGCCATGTTCACATGCACATGTACACTGTCTGAACTTGGAGTGTGCAGCGTGACGGTATATCAGGACTTTTGGAAACTTGGTTTATGCCAGATATTCAGTATGGAGGCATTTTATGTTTTTTTCCATTTGAAAACTGGTCACCATTCACTTCCATTGTTTGGGAGATTCTGCAACACTGTTTTCATGTGAAACTCCAACCTGACCCTCAATCGGCATGAGTGTGAGTAAATAATAACTGAATTTTCATTTTTGGGTGAACTATCCCTTTAAGATTGTCTTGTAAACTGTTTCCAAAGCCAGCAGTGAAATTTGAAGCTCAAATTTTGGATATTTTTACCTCTTCAGACCTCTTAAACTTTGTCAAATGAAATAATCTTAGACAGGAAGTTCTAGTTGGTTTTCCAGTTAGACCTGCTCTGATGGTATTTATTAAGCTTTATCATTAATCCTCAGATTTTGACGTCACCTAACCATTAAGCAGAAACACATCAAGCGCAAACTCAGTATCTCCACTCGTGAGCTCAGTGCCCCGGTCAAGGGCAGCGGCAGGATTCCTGATAGCTCACATAATCTTTAACATGTAATAACTAAACCAGAGTCCCTGCGGGAAACACACAAAAACACGAGGAGAACAAACAGGGTCATTATGGGATTCAAACTGTGACAGTCCTATTATGACAGTTTATGTTATATATATACTTTTACTTATATTCTAGTCTTTCTTGAATGGGTGCAACTGTAACACCAACAATTTCCCCCCGGGGATCAATAAAGTATTTCTGATTCTGATTCTGATTCCGCTGGGATTTACAGTAAAAGCAAAGCACAGGGATACTGAACATGTTTGGCAATACTGTATTTTGTGACGGTTGTGCTAATAAAGCCTTTTTGACTTTGAATTTGATTACTGAACATCTTCATCTTCACATAAATGTTAATGGAGTAAAATGATTATTGATTATTGATTATTTCCAGAACCTGTTTGACCTCCTTGGGGCCCTAAGTAATATTCTGTGAAGGGCCCCGTAACTGATCAGAGAGTCATGTAAACCATGAGCCATTACCACATGGTTACACCTGACACCCCAGTGCTCCCACTATGACCAAGCAGGGGGTCAAGTAACTAATTACAGATACTCAAATTAATGTAATTAAGTAGTAGATTTTCAAGTCTGTACTTTTACTTGTACTTAAGCATGCATTACAAGATGTAATCTACTTAGTTACTTTTAAAACCATAGTTGAGTACTGAGTACAATTTGAATTCATATCCAAACCTTCCTCTGCATTTTAGTATCCAGTAAGGTGATCTGAGTGCAAACAGGCCAATGAAAACAAAGACATAAGGATGGAAAACAAAACAAAACACTGCAGCACACATGTGGAGTAAGGATATTAATGATTAATCATTAATCAGTTAATTGCTGTTAAGAATTTAACCAGTTAAAAATGTATTCACGGGCAGTAACTGTGCTTCATTTGGCATCCTTTTGTCAGGCGGAGCCATTTGTTGAGTAAACACAATTAAACTTGGACTTAAAAGGATACTCCACCCCAGAATCATAATCCACTCAATATGTACTCACCCCGATGCTGATGTGAGGATGGGTGAAGATCTTCAGTTCACAAAACAATCCTGGAGTTTTAGGAGAAAACAGGGTTGCAGCCAAACCCAGTACAATGGCAGTGAATGGTGACCCAGTTTAAAACGTAAAAAAAAAAGAACACAAAACAAACACAAAATGTCTCCATCCTGCTCGTGTGGTGTAATCCAAGTGTCCGCGAGCTGCGACATTAAAATTTAACCACAGAAGACGCCATTTACGCAGTGTTTTTAGTTGAAATGTCAACTGTAGCATGTAGCCGGTAGGATGTAAACATGGCGTCAATCTTGCAATATTTTCACACGTGCGTCCATTAAGAGATATACGAAGTCTCGTGAGATCGACACCATGTTTACATGCTGCCTGCTACATGCTAGGGATAACAAATTGATAAAGAGTATTTGTCTCTCCGCGAAACTGCCTGGATCATAATTATTTTAACCTTAATAGTCTCTAATCCACATAGCATGATGCCTGAACATAGGACTTTTACATTAGAATGTCTGTTCTGCCTTAACTGAGGCTCGAACTCACAATTTCTGAGACTGAGGTCCATCTTCTATCTCACTGAGCTAATTGGCAAGTGACAGTTCATGTGTGGCTTCACAAATTGACTAAGCCAAGGATCAGGGTGCCAGACAGCAGCCATCCATGCCATGGAAAAGAACATTTCAAAGTGAAAGTTCCAAAGCTGTAGCACATATGGTTGATTTGTTATGAATTTTCAAAGTTTTGAAATTTAGGGCTTGCTGTAGCGCCACCATCAGGACTATTGTCTTGTGTTTCCAGTTGAGGACATCTGGCATGGGACTGGACCTTTGTGAAAAGTTTGGGTAGATTTCTCATATGGAAATGTTGTACAAGCTGAGGCTTGAACTCACAACCTTCAACACCAAGAACCATCCTCTATCTCACTGAGCTAATTGGCAAATGGAAACACCACTTGTAGCTTCACAAATTGACTAAGCCAGTCACCTGTGTGCAAGACAGCAGCTGTTAGCATGTAAAGGCAGATTTCAAATGGCTGTCAAAAATTCAGTTATTGAGACAAAAATCCCAAAATACACAAATTGCATCTAGACAGCATGGAGATGTTGGTCATTAGTTTTTAACAATGATTTATTGGCTCCAAAAGTGAAAAACTGATGTTTAAAAATGCCATTTTTGCATTGACTCCAATTGTTCGCATGAGAGTGAAATTCAAAATGCTGTAAAAAATTCAGTTTTTGAGATAAAATTCTGATATTTTCCAAACATCATCTACCATGACTCCAAAATTTTGTCATTTTTTAAAATGAACATTGAAAATGTATTTAGCAAGAATTTGCATGTATATGTTTATAATACCGTTTACAGTCAAACATTTTGATGCACTGTAGGCTCAATTTTTGATAAATCAAAAATCTGTGTGGATCGTTTGTGTAGGACAGTCTGAAGATGCTCTGTAGCAAGTTTGGTGTCAATTGAACAAAAATTGTGGGAGGAGATAGGTTTAATAAGTTTTACAGTTTTTGAAAAAAACAGAGTGATGGACTTCATAATTTGCAATAGGTTTAAATGTACAAAAGTTTCTTCAGTATTGGGGCTACATTTTGATGAAAGTTGCAAATCTGTAGCACATATGGTTGATTTGTTATGAATTTTCAAAATTTTGAACTTTAGAGGCTTGCTGTAGCACCACCATCAGGACTATTGGCCTGTTTTTGCGGCTGAGGCAATCTGGCATGGGACTGGACCTTTGTGCAAAGTTTGGTCATTTTTCGCGCATGGGAAGTAGGATTTCCTCGGAAGAAGAAAGAAGAAGAAGAAGAAGAAAGAAGAAAGAAGAACGTGCAGGATAACAATAGGGTCCTGGCAGCTTAGGCTGCCCGGCCCCTAATTAGATATATTTTTTAAAATTGTTAAGCCCTTACTGTCAATAATATTTATTTATTTATTATTACATAAGGCTAGTGTTTCAAAATCAAACAATATTCAGAAAAGAAAAAAAAAAAAAAAAAAAGAAGAAGAAGAAAAAATGACAAAATACCTGGGAGACATACTTTCTGCTTGTCATTCAAATTCACATCCCTACACGAATCGCACATCACATGGTAAAACTTGTGTTTTTTAACTACAAGTAAACTACAAATAAAGAGACTTCTTATACTGTTTAAAAAAACAGTAGAAAGGAAGAAATAATATGAATATATTTAGTCAGATAAAGTAAAAACCTTAAAGCTGCCACTGACTTAATAATTACGCAAGGACTCAACTGTGCAATAATTATTTACACTATTGTTATATACATAATTATTTTAGTATGATGCACATATTTGTACATATTTCTTATGTCTTATTTATTTTTTTCTATTTGTTTCATTTCTATATTTTGATACACATTATCATATATTGCAAGGCACAACAATTTTTACATACTTCATATTTTGTTATATTATGTTTTGTATATTTCTATTCTTGAAAGGAAGCAACAATAACATGACCCATTTTCCCCCCAGGGATCAATAAAGTGTTTATTATTCTGACAAGGGGAAATCAGAGGGGAAAAATAGATTTTATGGGGGTAAGTTGTCCATACAAACACAGCATATAGTCTCCATAAATTCATAGAAGTTAATGTTTCACAGTTGTTGTGGAGGACGACTCCCACTCCTCCTCCTCCACTTCCAGAGAACCACAACTCCACCCTGTGATAAGACGCTGTTAACTGAGACAACATTTTGTGGAAACTTACCAGAGAAAAGCAAGTGGGTTGAAGAGAGTTTGACCTGCAGCAGACAACAAGAAAACTAACAAACAGAGACTATACTCCATCACCTCTCTGTCATCTGAAGAAATAAACACCAGACAGGTTGCTGGACTCCTCTTGATCTATAAAATGAAAACTTTATGTGTTCTTTGCTGCCTTTGAGTGATCTGGAGACTCCTTTTAATGTCACCATCTTACCAAGAGTCACAGCTCTGTGGGAAAACATTCACAAGCATCCAGGTTCAAGTTAATCTGGGGACAGTTTTATAAGTATGTGGTATTAATGCCACACAAATGAATGTCCAAATGACATAAAAGCCGTCCTTCAGAGCAGCTGTGAGACTGTTCCCATGACAAGATGATGATGAAATGTTTTTATATGACAAAAGCTGCAGACAGTTTTAATAACTTAAATATGTTCAGTGACACTATTTTTTTCTTTCTTCTGAGTTCATTTAACTCATGTGGTGGACAAATACAGTTACATTACTGAAATATTACTCAATTACAAGTAAAAGTACTGGTGTTAATTCTTCCTTTCATCATTATGTGATTCATTGGCCTGTTAAGCCATATTGGAAACAAAAATACAAATGAAAGGATAAATTCAAATATAAATTCAAATTGTAATCAGTACTCAATTATGATTTTAAAAGTAACAAAGTAGATTACATAGTGTAATGCATACTTAAGTACGAGTAAAATTACAGACTAGAAAAAATACAGGTACCCCCCAAAAAACACCAAAAAACAATTTAGTGACAGTAATCTGAGGAGCTGAAATGAGTTACTTCCATGCCTGTTAAGCTCACACTTTTTGATTAATATGAACTTTACTTAACATGAATTAATGGGTTTTTATTCTTAAAATGACTCAGTCAATGAGAGGGGTAAATAAAAAATCTGAGTTGAGTTAACTGAAAATATTTGAGTTGGCTTAATCAACTTTAATCAGAAAGTACATGTAACTAACTCCAGATATTTAAACTCTGACAACCTTAAACGTTTGAGTTTATGAGGTTTAAAAAATCGTGGCAACTGATTGCCTTTTTTTTTTTTTTTTTTTTTTGAGTACTGCTAACTTATCCAGGATTACAGTGGGTCCCTTTGTTGACTCAGTTTCCACCTTTATTTGTTGCTATTTATATTTGTCTCAATTTTATATTCAGATAATGAAAAGTAACAGTTTGGTGACCTTTTCTTATCTGTAACGGACACAGTGAAAGAAGACTGTTCCCTTTGTGTTTTCTATCCTTCAACTTTACTCACTTTCTCAAAGTTACTCCCTCATAGGAAAAGAACAGAAGAACAGTGATGGAAAGGAGAACAAAGGGAGGACAAAACATAAACAGGAGGAAAGTACAAATGGGTTGCCACCCTTTTGTCTTGAAAAGATTTTTCTTCAGTCTATGGGTGCAGAAGGAGTATCATTTGGTTGTTGGTTGTCTGTGCCAGCAGGTCAGTACAACCCATGTACATTTACGGTTTGGCGGTCCGTGCATGGAGGAACTGGGCTGGATGGATTGGTGAAACAAACACAGGACTTTCATGCGTGGGACTGGAAATAAAGTTGACTTTTGATGTCACACCAGACACAAACTTTGGCCTCTGCAGTGAAAGTCCTGCGTTTGTTTGACTCATCCATCCACCACACCTCCTCCATATGCAGACTTTCTCGCTCTTGATACCACGTCACCTGACATTAAGGTAATGAGAAGAACTGGCGCATCACCTGCACAGCTTTGGAAGGTGCATTGTGTGCAGTTTGAAAGTGTAAAGTCATTTTATGCTAAATGAAAAGATGGGGATGCAGTTTAAGATTTGTTTTTTGAATTTCAAGATGAATTTCATGATATCTTCAATCTCTGTTGTCATATAGTTACATAATAGTAATGTACGATATGGCAAACCTTAAAAAAAAATGTCTTCAGGTTGATGGATGTTGAAGGGTTAATTCTAGGATCAGGGGTTGGTATTTGTAGTTCCTTTGGAGAAGCCTGTAACATGACCATAGCATAAATAAAAATATATTTACTTAGTGAAATCCTAAACCACACGTTTAGTGAGGTTTCCTGAGATGCGATCTACACCACAGCAGGTCTGTTTTGCTATATATAGACATGTCAGGCTCCCAGGATCCACCAGACATGTTTGAATACTGTGTCACAGCTAACCAAATCAAACAACCTCGCCTAAAAGTGATAAAAACAGAAAGAAATACAAAAACTTCCATACATAGAGATAAAGGAGGCAAAAAGATGAAATACTGACATTAAATAAGGGGGGTAACAAGAACTTTCTGAATTCAGCTCCTCACAGCAACTGCTGTGTCAAACGTTGCACTACGCAAGAATCTAAAGCAAATTCCATGTATTTATGACTTTGTATTGCTAATATGTGAACAGATTGTAATGTAACTGTTTGCAACATTAGCTACCGACAACCAGCACCGACAACAACACAGAGTCCAACACAAAGTCAAAACTACTGTATATTATTGCAATGCATTGTGGGTTTAGCTGGCTAATGGCAGCGTTAAATGTTAGCTTGCTTGCCAATGAATATCTAGCTAGCAAACGTAGTAAAATGCTGTCTTGAATGGATAACGTCAGCTAATTCATCTAGACCAGTGATTCCCAAACACTGGGTCGGGAACCACAGGTGGGTCACAGGAGGTTTTATTTGGGTCGCCAAATGAATAAAAAGGTTATGGAAGAAATGTAGTAGTATCTTAATTATATTCTTATAATTCATGTACGTCTGTGTGCTCTGCCTGTTTTCACATGTTTGGACCTATTTTTCAACTAGTGATCAATCTGGCAATAATTTTTCCACTAATTGATTAGTTGTTTGGTCCATAAAATGTCAGAAAATGTTGATCAGTGTTTCCCAAAGTCCAAGATGACGTCCATAAAGAAACCAGAAAATATTCACATTTAAGAAGCTGAAATAAGAGAATTTTGACATTTTTTCTTTGTAAATTACTCAAACTGATTAGATGATTATGAAAATATTTGCCGTTGAATTTTTAATAATTGATTAATTGTTGCTGCTCAAGTCAAAATAATACAAGATGATGTGGAAACGAAAGTAAAAATAGTGATATACACACAAATCAAGTCTTATTAAGATTTATTAATGTCTGTAGTGAATTGGGTCATGATGGTTTGTCATTCTTTGACAGCAGGTTCTTCAGGAAAAAAGTTATGGAAACACGGCTCTGGACTCCCGGGGCTGATCTGGCTGGAAGACTGCCATTTGCAGGCTGCTTTATCGGCAGGTGCTGCGGGGTGGCCAGCACCAGATCCATGCAGTCCAGTCGGGTTGCAACTGGCTGTCCAGGATGTAACTATACTGTGTCTTGTATCATTTCTATTTCTACATGTTCAATAAACAAGATAAGATAAAACAAGTTCACGTTTGATGGACCTTGGCAAGCAGCTTCCTCCTGCTTCCAGTCTTTGTGCTAAGCTAGACTAAACATGTCCTGGTTCTACCTCTGCACTGGACACGCAAAGAAAAACTGACCTCTCAAACAAGATGATTTCCCAAGTCTTCCTTTACATTAGACATAGATTAGATGCACAGCGAATGACTTATTTTACCAATGAGAGAAACAAAGTCCTCAATGGTTTGGTAAACGAGAAAATAGTTGGTAGATAGCCTGTATATCTATACATAGATGTTGTGTCTCACTGGGTGTGTTTGCTGATGAAGCATCTCATATGTTTCTGTATCACATTTCAGTAGCTGAAGCACTTCACCCACACTGCAATAACTGAGGTCAGACTGTAACTGTTGTAACTGTTGACATCAGGCTCACCTTGACCAACATTTATATCTCAGATATGGAGGCTGATATGAAAATGTAAAATTCCATGAAGTTAAAATCAATCTTTAACCATTTTTTGTGCTGTACATCACCTATATGACAGTATCTGGTCCAACAATGACCAAAAAAGTAGATATTCCCTGGTATTTTTAATGGTATTTCAGAGTTTATAGTTTCCTGAAATATAATTAAAAACTGTTACGAATACGAATACGAAATACTTTATTGATCCCCAAGGGGAAATTCATTTGTCTGTAGTCTCATCTATTTGTATAAGAATTATAGAGTCTGAGGCAGTTGGTATGAAAGATCTTCTGTATCTCTCTGTCCTACAACGAAGAGAGAGAAGCCTTCCACCACCATTATTTCTTTGGTCCATCAATGTGTTATGCAGTGGATGATCCATGTTGTTTAGGATGGCCTCCACCGTCCTCATTGTGTCTCTCTCCACAACTTCCTCCAGAGAGTCCATCCTTACTCCGATCACAGAGCCAGCCTTTTTCACAAGCTTATCTTATGGAGAATTGATCACTCATCCTGCACTTGGGGGTGGATGGTAAATTTGAATCCAATGAAACACTTTCTTGCTTATGACACAGCAGATCTTGGATCATGGAGATTACATCCGTTCACTAGACTGGACTGGAGTGTTTGTGGAGGCTGGGCCTCCTTAGGCGAAACTGGATCATATTTTATGAAAAAAAATGTTTCCATTATCTACCCTAATGCCGATTGAGGGACGGGTTTATGTTGTCAGTCCACAAAACACTGCTGGAGTTTCACAGGAAAACAGTGTTGCAGAATCTCCCAAACAACGGAAGTGAATGGTGACCTGTAAAAAAAACTGTACACCGTCACACCACACACACCCACGAGCCTTTGATATCTTCAGAGGGAGCAGGTCCTCTTTAATGGAGGTCGCCATGTTGCATGCCATGTTTCTACAGTAGCCCAGAACTGACAAACCAAGCACTGGCTCTATCTAGGGCCTTTTGTGTTTTTTGCGAGGTGCCTGTCACCTCTTGTATGCGGGAGGGATAAGGCGAGGGGTATTCAGTTTAGTTCTGTCACAACTGGATGGAACTAAAGTCTACACACAGGTCCTTTAAGATAGAAAGTATTCAGTCATCATGGGTGTAAAACTAATGTTTTATCTTTCTGGACCATTAAAAGGATAATTTGAACTATTTGATGTGAGATTGTATGACATATGTACTGACAGTCAGTGTATTACCTACAGAAGATAGTGATCAGCACACCCCAATTTTGGAAAAGTAAAGAAGGACACAGCACACAAACTAAGCAATGAACTGCTGTGGACTATATAATATTGCATTATTGTGTAACTCCATGGTTTGGAAAGGATAGTTTGGATTCACAATAGTCAGACAGTAACACAAACACACTAACAGACCTGCAACTCGTGTATTCTGCCAGGTAAAACTGATTTCACTTATGGAGTCTGGTTGGTTTGGAGAGACTGATATTTGGCTTCTATAAAGGCAGTTTCTCATCAGAAAACGCCTTCAAACGGCAAGAAAAAATGGTGAAAATATTCTATATATAGTGCACACTTGAAGTGATATTGATTCTTTTTGGTGGGCATTTGTTAAATAGCTAAAATATCTGTTGTTGCTGAACATGTCCACAGCAGTTCTTTGCTTAGCTTCTGTGCTGTTGACTGCCATGTACTGTAGGTAATACACTGGCTACTGATAAGTGCCTCATACAACTCCAAATGATAAAAAAAAAATATCCTTTAAAGTGAAAATGGAACAAAGAACTGGAGAATCATTCAATCTAATGAACTAATAATAATATTTAATTTGTATTCTGTTTTCTATTTATAAAAACAGGAAAACTTACTTGATATATTTGGCAGCAGGCTTTCTATAAATCTAAAACAAATTTAACTTTGCTGTCTAATTAAGTGGGTTAGAGAATTCCTGTTAGGGTTTGGTGTAAAGTCACTAAAAATACAAAGGTGCTGGACCCAAAAATGCAGACTTAGGCACTGGAGCAGACTTCAAAAATTTAATAAAAAAACAGAAAGAAACATCAAACACAGGCTTACTTGAAACAAAGGGATCCAAAAACAGAAAATGGCAAAATCCAGGTGAAACCAGAAACCAAAAAACACCAAAAGGGGAAAATAAATCCAACAGGAATATCAAGAAAACCAAATGGAACGGGAACACACAGGGAGCACAGCAGGCAGACAGAAACACCAAAAAACAACACGACGAACTGACAAAGACAAAGAGAAACACAGGGACTAAATAGGCAAGGGGGTAATCAGACACAGGTGGGTGGACAACAACAGGTGAACCAAATCAGTAATCAAAAGAGCGGGAAAAGAACAAAGACAGGAAGTAAAGATGACAGACACAAGGGAAGCTCGAAACTACAAAACAAAACAGGAAGTCAAGACAAGACACACGGAGGACCAAGACTACAGAATAAAACACGAAGTGACTAAGAAAACACAAACCAAGACAGCAAAAGACAGAACAACAAAGACACACAAGGGAAAAATGCTACAAAATAACCAACAAAAACTCCAAACTATAACAATTCCTCTGATTCTGATCATCAATAAAGAATCACTTTTTGTTTTAATTGTGTCCTGTGATGTTCCTTAGATAGGAAATATATAGAAATCTAATCAGCATTTAAGATGTAAAGACAATTAACTGCATAGAAACACCTCTTATGTTTTATACTTTGGTATTTTTTTTGTAATATATATATATATGATAATTCCTAATATATAAAACCCTGTTTTTATCAACTGTGCACAAAGTCCACATGTTAATATTGACATGAAACACGATGTACATGTTAACAGTATACATCAGGTCATGCTACATCTCCGCAAAACAACTGCACATGTTCTGTGTGTCTCCTTGAACTCTGTGTGTGAGTTTGACATGTGTCTGTGGTGTATCCTGTTTGTGGCTTCTGATTGGTCATTGGGGACAGGTGTGGTTGACATGAATGGTGCATGTGAGGTTGAGTTGTTGACCTTCTCATTGATGACGTTAAGTGACAAACACTGTTCAGAGTGTATGTGTGTGCAAAGGTAAAACTACGTCAGTTTGATGACTGAGATCACCATGTTGATGGGGTAAAATAAAAACATTACAATTTACTTTGTTGTGTTTGGTCTTTTTAGGACTCAGATCTCCATACAACTGCATTCTATAGACAGAGGGCAACAAATGTAAAAAACCTTACTGTCACTGCAACAAACAGAAAACTGAAAGAAAATACAAACATTAACTTTGTAAAAAGTGAGAAAAAAGACAAACGTGCGACAACTGAATAAGGTACACATACCTCAGTCCAAGTGTCCTCTCTGGAGAACCATCACCTTATTGTGGTGGACAGGTCTGAGTGTCCCATGAACCTGGGAGCTGTGTTGTCTGGAGCCTAGTGACAACCTAGTGACCACAAGCGTTAGGAGGCGACCTCTCCTTTTCTAGTAAAAATGACAAGAATGGAATAAAGAATGAGAAAATTCGTACAGGGCATGGACAAACTGCTCTCATCTCAGCTAGTCGAATACAGATGCTGCAATTTCATACCCCTCGGTATGACAGTTTGTCTCACACTGATGCATAAGTTACCCTTTAGCAGCTGTATGAGACACTGCCAGAAAGTCTTTTTAACACGTGGTTAAGGTTGTCAAGTGGTCGCAGTTAGACTACCAAAACTACTTGGTTAGGTTTAGAAATCGATCATGTTTTGGGTCAAAATAATTACATTACATCTCATGCTGTATGTCACATGACATAAGTGAAGCAAGTCACAAGATGACAGTCACATGACGCAAGTCAACTGTTAGTAACGTTTTGTTTCAAATGGGACACAAACTGCACACTCCTGTGTGAAAGTCCTGTGCTTGTTTGAGACATCCATCTATTCCACCTCCTCCACACACTGACCTTCTTGCTCTTCAGACTATGTTGAAAGTCTTGGTGTCTCATGCAGCCACTCAAAGGTACCTTGTGCATCTGTATAAGTCGCCAAGGGGTGTGACAAAAGATCAATATTTGACAACTTGGATATAAGAATGGGATGACATGGATGGGTCCCTGGTACCCTCCATATCTTTTTAGGAGTCAATGACAGTCAAACAATTCTAGGATAGGATAGGACATGCCTTTATTGTCTCCTTTAGGAGAAATTTGTCTTGGACATTCAAGAGATCACAGGGAACATGACCACACTCATCTATAAACAAACTACAACTAACATACAGTATCACTCTCAGGTCCATACAGCCAAAGAAAAAAAAAAAAAAAAAAAAAGCATACACCCAAGAGTATTCCACAATGCCCTAAATCCAAGTAGTTGCACAAAAGTCCTATACAAAAATACTGTACAAATGCCCTACACACAGTTATTTCCCAGCAAATCCCCAACATCCAATTATTGCACAAATACCCTGAACCAAAATATTGCACATTTCCCTTCCCTCACCCCTCACACACACAATCACACATTTCATCGCCTATTGTTAAGTAGTTTGATTGATAGTGAGACTAACCAAAATTTATACCTGTTCAGCTTGCAGTTTGGTAACTGTACTTGTACCCTCTGCCTGAAGGCATCAGCTGGTATTCCTTATGAAGGATGTGGTTTGGTATTTTGAAAAAGTGTTGAAAAAATGTCTTGAAGTATCATACATTTACACCTGGTATTAAAATGTATTCTTTATCTGGATATGTTATCCAGATTGTTGTACAGATTGTGTTTACACACACCTAAGATCTGAAGCCAGACCTCCAGATGTGATCTGGCAGATCTGATCACATTCTGATCACAAAGTGCTCCCACCTTGCATTAACATGTGTTTTTGCTTATATGGATAACATGTCCGGGTACAGATTGCATTTTAATACCAGGTGTGCATGGGGTGAAAGAGTCAAAAATCAAAGTCATCAGAACCTCTACTATATAATAAATTTATAATAAAAAGACTGGATAAAGTTTGTATGGGGAGTACTGTGAAAGTCTGCAAAATTGTTGGCAAAAACGGGATCACCACTGATCTTACTACTGGACCATGTTACCATGTTCCTGGACAGTGTTGGTTGTTGGTCAAACCTCTGCAGGTCATCTAGTTTTTGACATTGTCAAAACATTTCTCTATGTTTTCCAGGTCAAAGGGGCTCACTGTGCTTCTGAATAATTTCTCTCTCTTAGCTTCTGTCTCAGGTTGACTAAAATAAACACACATTGTTGTATTCAGAGACGGGAGCTGCTCGGTACAACCACGGTCTGCTGGGTGTTGGTGCTTTGCTCAAGAGCACATTGATTATAGATATTTAGACTCACTGGCTTTTACCTTTCACTGAATTTTCCTGGCTGGTTGTCTTACCTCTAGGCTATTGCTGTCCTTTTAGATTTGATATTTTCAATATTGTTTTTCCAGTGGTGAAATATTACCTGCCCTTTAGAGTTTACACAAGCTAAGAGAAGTCTGACATTTGTTATTGAGCTGAGTGAAGACGTAAATGATGAAGAATTTTCTCAGAAATCGTCTTTTTGTTCTTATTTGATGTCATACTGAACAACAACACAGTTGTCCTGTTTTTTACATCTTGTGTAAAGTGCACTGACCTGTAATAAGGACAAACAGATCTGTTTGTGAAGCAACACTGACCGATGAAAGCACATACTGTCAGTATTTGCACATGGCTACTAAGTTGGATTTGAGTTATAACATTATATAATAAGTGTTGAGAGATTTTTTACATCTCTTTGTGCTGTGCATCCTGTTGGTATGTAGGTTTGCAGAGAATTTTATGGAGTGGAATGAGAATTTCTGGATGAAGTCAAAACAACAACTCAAAACATGCACAGTAACAAAAAAGCTGAACAGCATTTTCATTTTGGTCATTCATCAGTAAAAAGGAAAGACTCCATCTTTGTAGTGCAGATAAGTTACTGCAGTGCATGTCATTCCTTTCTCCTTTTTCAATCGCAGTTTCAATTTGCACAATAAAACAGAAATAAAGCTAAAGCCGAAATAATGCAAAAAAAAAAAAAAAAAAAAGTTGCAGAAAAGTTGCCATATTGAGAAAGGGGAGATGCAATAATGATTCAAATTCTTGATGTCACTTTACCTGTTTCCTTCTAATCTAATGTAGACAAAACATTCATTTCTCCAAGTCTATTGCTGCAAGTCACTGTACTTGGAAATAATAATAAAAGAACAACCTCCAACACAGAAAAGAGCAATAGAACAGGCATTCAAGTTGGAATAGATCCATCTAGCTCAAAGTTCGCCAACATAAACCCATCATCACAGCAATATGGCAGCATACTCGATGAACAATATGCAGAATAAAAGTTCATCAGTTCTTATTGTAAGAGCCACTTAAAGGGATAGTTCATCTAAAAATAAAAATTCAGTCATTATCTACTCACCTTCATGTCAATTTAGGGCTGGGTTTAATTTTTTAGTCCACAAAACACTGCTGGAGTTTCACAGGAAAACAGTGCTGCAGAATCTCCCAAACAATGGAAGTGAATGGTGACCAGTTCTCAAATGAAACAAACAAACAAACAACAAACAGTGCGTGTTGAGACTTTAGGAGACTTGGATTATGCCAGACAAGCAGTATGGAGGCCTTTTATGTTTTTATTCTGATTTTTTACATTTGAAACTGGTCACTATTCTCTTCCATTGTTTGGGAGATTCTGCAACACTGTTTTCCTGTAAAAACCCCAGCAGTGTTTTGTGAACTAAAAAACTAAACCTCACCTTCAATTGGCATTCAGTTTTCATTTTTGGGTGAACTATCCCTTTAAACACATCTCAAACATCTCACACATTTGTTCACATATTATTTATATGTTCACAATAGGTAAAGTACATTTTGACTATTGCACTAAGTGCTAAGTTTATGTCTCTTTATTATTTTCTATTATTCAGTGTTAATAATTAGATCACATTTTCTGTCAGGTGACCAGGTGATAATGCTGTGATGCAGGTTTTGTGTGCATGAGCAGGAAGCCTTTAAAAAAGTGATTATAATTGAAAATCAGCAGAGGCTTGGATCGCTATAAGTCTGTGGCCGTGTGATTTGAAGATGTACTGGATATATGTGTCAGAGGAGTGATATATAGCATCAAGTTGGTAATGGACCAGGCTGGAATGTAGGTTGGATGATCTGCTGTGATGCTGTAATCAATGTTCAATAAGCCTTTGTTCAGGTTTACCTGCCTGTTAAATGTAGATACACTGGGTTTTCACAAGGACTTTAACTAAGTGGACCATGTGTCAAAACAATATACTCTGCTGATTAAGTGGCCTAGGAATTTGGAACAATTCGATACTTACTATAAATACTGTTTGTGTCGTGAAATGTGCTGTGAAAACTTGGTAGCTGCCACTTTAATTTCCAGTCAGTTGATTTGTGCTTGGTACTCTGCAAGCATACAGTACTAACCTACTCCTATTTAGAGCTTGCCTGAACCTGACAGTACCCGACAGGACCCGACAGGTTTGGGTCAGGTTGGGCCTTATTTCTTACAGGCTCACGTCGGGTTCGGGCTGTACTATACTTATTTATTTATTTTCATTTTTCTCTCCAATTTAGTCGTTGCCATTTCCAATTCCCTGCATGTATCGTCCCTGTCACTGAAAATTCCCACTGTTTGATGCATAGAGGGAAGCTTGTTAAGAAAAATGTTGGGGTGTAATTGGGTTTGGGCTGAAATATGCCAGTGAGGGGCGGTTCCAGACAGAATTTTGTTAGCATCAGGCCTCAGTGAACTCAACTTTTCAGGCACAACTAAAGCGCTACTCCTACTGTCTCTTTTTAAGTGTGCTAATCTGTTAAAGAAGCTGTTGTACAGGCTTGTGACGTTCAGAGGCTTGACATATAATCATCAGTTTGCTGCAGGCATCCATGTTTCCCTGAGCACATGTACTTAAACACATTTATTACTGACTCAGAACTATCAACTTCCAACTTGCAGTCTCAGACAGGGGTGTTTGGTGTGAATGTAGCCACAGTTTTTAAATTTCAGACATTTACTTGAAGGGGAAAGTCTGTTTGTAAGTGTTGTGGTGTCTCCAGAGGGAGCTGTGTGAAGTCTGGTAAACTGTCCTCAAGTGATGTCAGCTGAGTTGGTGTTAGTTGGGGCTGAAGACTACAAATCTGAAAATGAAACAAATCTGTTAGCGTGGAGTTGGACAGAAGTGAACTTACCAGACCTCTTTAGCTGCTCCTCATCTCTGCTACAAGTGAGCAGCTCCAGGCATAGCACACCTGAATCTCTCACCAAACTGTTTGGGAGTTGCACTGTGGGTAATGTAGGCAGCAGCCAGTTCTGACTGGATGAAAGGAAGAAGAATTTAGGAAATAAAAAAGATGAAACTGTCTATCATCAATTTTATACAAGTACCTTTAAAGGAAAAAAAAATTTGTGATGTTGGAGATTTCAGATATATTTGTGCTTTAATGCTTAAAAGCTTTAAAGGTCCCCTCCAGGCATGTTTTAACATGTAGGCCTATATCTGCTCCACTTTAAATAATACTATATATATGATATGATCTTTTCACAAAAGTTCCATTATCTTGTTAAAATCTTTGAAATGACATTTTATTTTCCCCCAGAATCTAGTTTTCTGCATATAATGTCCTTAACCTCATTTTTCTTTTATTGTCTGCAGGTTTGCAATGAAAATGTCTGTGTTTCAGTGGAGTTTACCTTTAACAATTCATTCATTACAGTCTGTACTAAACGTGGGAGGACAAACTAGAGGATCTATTTATTTTAAAGTCTGTCTACAAACCTCTGGCAGTCAGTCACATCTAGATTAGAGATCTTGGTTGCTCTGTGGATGACATTTGTCGATCAACAGTCAGAGACAATTTGGATGGTACTTCAAAAACTCCCAACTACAAACTGATACGCTTCAAATTTCTGTAGAGGATGTTTCTCACTCCTATGAAGCTCATAACCGCTGCCAACTCCAAGCTCTGCCCTTACAGGGAAACAGGGTCTTTTCTGCACATGTATTGGAATTGCCCAGGGGTACAGCACTTCTGGGAAATGTAATCTACAACCTTACCTGGCCTCCTTGATATTAAAGTGTCATTTTGTCCTAAACTGCTACTATTGTATGTATATGTCCTCTCTAGGACTCTCATCTCATTAAAAGCTTGGACTTGTATTTGGTCTTCAAGCGCCCTTCGCAGGCAGCGTCCTCATTCTTTGCCTCAGAACCACTGGCTACAATTTCTATTGGACATCACATATGTGGAGTTACCAGTGGCAAGAATGCATAATGCAAAAAAACATGCCTGGACTTCTTTTACTCACAAAGTGAAAGAGCTTTTGGATTCATGGACCAGATATGATTATCATATGATCATACATCATGCAATATTTATTTATACTTTTCTCTTTTTATTTATTTATTTATTTTCTCTGTCTTAAATTACGTTCGTCTTCATTTTGATTTGCTGAGGCCAAATTTTAAGGTGATTGGGTTGTCACCAGTGGTGGGTGTGGGGTTAATTGTTAATTATTGTGTATTTGTTTGTGCATGTTATTCCTTTATGATATTTTTCAATGAAAACTTGATGCAGAATCTATGAATATATGTTGAAATGCTGCACAATAGCTAAAGTTCATTCTCAGTTTATTTGCACTGGAAGCCTCAAGTTTCTACATCACACTTTTGGAGGTTAAATATTGGACCAGGATCAACTTCCAAACTACAGTATTTTTAAAGTCACAAATCATGTTTGTAGGCTCAGCCCTGAAAACGGGACTCTCCAGTTAGCACACAGAAACTTTCTACTTTAAGAAAACAGGTATGAAAACATCCTCCTCGTGTCAAACTCTGCACATACATTATTCTGTACAGTGAAGCTCAAACATCGAACCGTAGGAACAAGAAGAAAAACATTTGAGTGGAAGGCAACTTTAAACCAATATACAGTATTACTGGGTCACTGGGTGAAACATCCCACCATGAAATTGACTGAAATGGATCCATCTGTTCAGATACTGAGGTGGTGACCTGATCATAGGTCGTAAAACCAGTTATTTAGGTCATTTGGCTTCTACTGCTGTCTAAAATTTATAGTTTACATTTCAAATAGCAACATAAAGCACCAATAGCTAGTCTTCTCCAAGTTCCTAGGTCATGACTATTACAAGAAAACAACAGTAATGAGGTTAAGGATCAAAGGTCATTCCTGTGCATGTTAGAGGAGTTCCAGGAGAGCATGTAAGGGCTGAGGACAAGAGGTAGAGGGAGATTTAGAAACTTTATCATATGATTTATGATAAATTAAGAATAAAAGAATGAATGAACCTGAACAATAACATGAAGTGAAGGAATGAATAAAACAACAAGCCAGGACATGATGCATCTGCCAACACTAGGGGCAGAATAGGTTAATCTTTGAACATCAAGACAGGACCATTAATTCTGCCTCTGTGCTGCCTTTTCAATGTCACAGTTTCAATTACGGACGACCTTTTCGCCTCACGCTGCAGCATTCATGTCACGGAACATGTGATTCCGATGGAATTCCTGAAGCAGCCCAGTAAATATATCTGACCTCCGTCCAGAAACACGTGAAGAAAAAAAACACTGAGGCTGGAAAAACGACGTGGATTCAAAAGGTCTTAGCTGCCTTGCCTGTAAACTAGCTGTGTATAGAATATGTAATGTATTGATTGTGTTTAAATCACTTTATTGATAGAAATATGCAGATGGTGGTTAAAAGATGCTCTCCTGCACCTGCATATGCATTTATTTATGCATATATGTGTACAGAATTAAATAACATAAATGCATTGCTTATCAATTGTTAATGCGTCTCAGTGAAATTAATAGAAATGTTTGTCTAAATGTTGAGAAACAGTTTCGTCTTTGTAAATGAAGGTTTTGCTGACAAAAGGAGTTAAAAAAATAACTCTCAAATGTCTGAGGAAGCTGAATAACAGCATTATACATAGTACTATATTGAATGTTTAATGGTATAATCAGTTGGACTTCTCTGCACTGGACACCACCACACACTTCTAGTGTGTCATAAGTGATGATTTAAAGGAATAATGTTCGTATGAGTCTGCATTCTTTTTATTTTGGAAAATTATGAATATTATGACTTTAAGGATTAGTAGACCTCATTATCTTGTCCTCAGAAGCCCAAAACAGGATTTATAAATGTGTGCGTTGAGGTTTTTTGTATTTGGTTTTGAAACTCACTTCATGTTAAGGTGTGATGTGGGGGCAAGGACGGTGATTGCTCCCCCTGGTGGCCCCATGGATAGAAAAACACTGCAAAAGTGCCCTCTTAGTTGCCCCTAAGGTAAGTAAAACATGATAAAATGCCCCCTAGGTTGCCCTTTCAGTAGTCAAAATAGGCTGAAGTGTCTTCTACAGTGCTTTTCCAGTTGATAAAATGTTGTAAAGTACCATATAAGGTGTCCTTCCAGTGGACAAAAAGGTGACTTTCAAGTGGACAAAATGTGGTACAGTACCCATGAGAGTGCCCTTCAGTGGACAGAGTGTTGTAAATTGTCCTAAAAGGTGTCCTTCAAGAGGACAGAATGTGGAAAAGTGGTATATAAGGTGACCTTCAGTGCAAATGTGTTAAGTACACTTAGAATACTCAGCGGAAATGTGGTAAAGTTCCAACGGTGACCTTCTATGGACAAAATGTGTAAAAGTGCCCTTCTATAGTGCCCCTCTGGTGGACAAAATATGCTAAAGTGCCTTCTACGGTGCCCTTCCAGTTGATAAAATGCATACAATGCCACTGCCTTCACCTACCAGAAACACTCTAAATCACAAGGGATTATGGGTTGAAGGAAATGGATGAAAAAGCAGTATATGTTTATATTCATTGACTACTTCATGTGTTATTAAAGCGATATTCCACTCCTAGATAATAATCCACTCAGTATGTACTCACCCCTATGCGATGTGAAGATGGGTGAAGATCTTCAGTTCACTAAACAATCCTGGAGTTTCAGCAGAAAACAGGGTTGCAGCTAATGGCAGTGAATGGAGATCACATGTAAAATGTAAAAAAAAGAACACAAAACAAACACAAAATGTCTCCATCCTGCTTGTGTGGTGTAATCCAAGTGTCCGCGAGCGCGACATTAAAATTTAACCACAAAAGACATAATTTACACCATGTTTTTGGCTGAAATGTCAACTGTAGCATGTAGCCGGTAGGATGTAAACATGGCGTCGATCTCGTGATATTTTCACAGGTGCGTCCATTAAGAGAATACGAAGTCTCACGAGATCGACGCCATGTTTACATCCTACTGGCTACATGCTACAGTTGACATTTTGGCTAAAAACATGGCATAAATTATGTATTTTGCGTTTAAATTTTAATGTTGCGGCTCACGGACACTTGGATTACACCACACAAGCAGGATGGAGACATTTTGTGTTTGTTTTGTGTTCTTTTTTCACACATTTTATCTGTGGTCTCCATTCACTGCCATTGTACTGGATTTGGCTGCAACCCTGTTTTCTGCTGAAACTCCAGGATTGTTTAGTGAACTGAAGATCTTCACCCATCCTCACATCGGCATAGAGGTGAGTACATATTGAGTGGATGATTATCTAAGAGTAGAATATCGCTTTAAATGCTAAGAACCAACAGTAACAACACATATTTTTAGCATTGACATAGACTGTATATTGGCTTATGTAAACAGGGCCAGCCCGAGCCTTCCTGGGGCCCTCAACAAATTATTTAATTTGGGGACCCCCAACTGCCTCAGTGCTGTCAATACATTGACTATTGTTAAAACTTAATCATTCACACACCTACTGCAAATATAACACACCCATTATCAATTTTATTAGTTGTAGTTGTGTTTTTTAAATCATACAAATGTAAAAGCCTGACAAGTTGTTACCCTTCCATGGTTTTTAATCTTAAAGGGACAGTTCATGCCAACATTAAAAATGTTTATTTTTCCTCTGGCCTGTAGGGCTATTTACATTAGATTTTCTTGAGTTGTGATTTTTGCTGTTGAGTTTTTCAAATATATTTTTTGGTGCTTTGAGCACCACAAGCCAAGTGACATCTAGTCCCATTATACTGGAGAGGAAAACTCCAAAAAGATTGAGATGAATAAATAGCACTATACTGGCCAGGGAGAAAATAGGTATTTTTGATTTTGGGGTTAACTGTCCCTTTAAAAAGGTAGTAACACTCACAAGACTGGTCTGGATTTAATTTGCACTTTAATATTTAAAGTACTTGACAGCAGCTCTGACAGAGGCAGCTGGAATTTATTCAACCAGTGGTAGCTAGCCAGCCCGTGAACATGATATTGTGTTTTTGTGTGATTACCACTGACAATATATATCACAACACATCACAAAAGTCTTGAGTCCACTGGCTCAGCTCAGCCTGATCTCACAACAAATTTGTACTGAACCGAACAAAATTAGATGTCTTTCATCAGATATGAATGAAAACAAGAGGACCAAGTGAACGCTACTTGTTATACAATTACTTCTAAAGTTGTTGCTTTTACCTGACTGTTGTCTCACTCAGATTTGCCTTAAATGAAAGCTCACTCAATCTTCCAGCTGCCTGGCCTGCAGGCGTTTGTACAATTCTTTCCCAATTATAGGGAATCAGTCTGTTAATTGTGTTTTGTTTTGTTGTTTGTTTTCTTTGTTGTTTTGATTTAATTGCTTACTTTAATATAGTTAGTAGTTAAAATAGTATTTGTGCTTTTCCAAGTCATGTATTCAGATTCAGGAGCATCTCTATTATATATATTGATCTTGTATGCTTGGATATACACATAATCACATGGAGGAGCTGATGAAAGAACACATCTGTAAAAAATACTACCAATTTAGAAGCTCTGAAAATTAAAGAGATTGAAAAAAAGTAAAAGCTACATTCTGACTACAATATCAACCCAAATTTAATCTAAAAATAAGTGTAAAAAAGTGTTTTGTGAAGTTATCTGCTTCCAGTCTAGACATTGGAGCTGTTTGAAATCCAAGGATGCCAAGAATATTTACTAATAGAAAGAAAAATGTATTTATCAATATTAGCATCAGACTCAAAATGTCAAAAAAGTCTGACTCTTACAGGGCCGAGATTCTGTTTGGAGTCCAAACATGGCTTCTTGAGGCTCAATTATTCTTTGTCCTTCACTCTACTTTTATATCCAACTCTATAAGTTCACTGTAATGTCAGTCTTTTTTCATGGAAAGGAGCATATGTTGATTAAATAAATGATGTGACTGTGAAGCAGACTGATACCAGACTCACTTTCTTTGTGCAGAAATGTAAAAATGTATGGCAACAGTCCAGAACCAAATTTAATTTCACTCGCAGATGGATGCTAAATAAATTCAGCCCGGTCTCTTCTGTGGACCTCGTCTCCGGCCGGTCGGGCTAATCGTCCAGCAGAAACAGGAAAAGGCTCTTTTCATGAATTCTATTAACATCTAGTTTCTTAGATTCTGCAGACCGGGACCCGGAATGAGGTGCAGGCTCATTGCTGCGAGGCCCCTACATGACAAGGATAGAAATATGTTTTAATGAGCCGGTGTCCCGAGGTGACAGAGTAAATTTTTTATTTGAGGCCAAGGCTGTGAGACGTTAAGAATACATAGAAATAAGGTGATATCATTTTAAAACACAGTGGTGAAAACACAGAAAGAGGAGGAAAAAATGCTAATTGTGCAGAGAAGAAAAACCTTTCAGCTGTCAGGACAACATTCCATCAGAAAACACAGCCATAAAAGTTGATTATTGCTGCCTCCTGTAGGCTGAAGTTTTCAATTACAAGCTGACGATTTTGGCATTTGTGGAGCCTCATGCTGCGTTCTATTAACCTCCAAAGCTGGAGTCTTGAGTGACATCACACCAAAGTTGGCAATGTACCATTAAACAAGTTGGAAAGTTGGGGTTTACGTTAGCCAGGTTAGCCATTGTTAGCAATATCTGTTGATAACAACAGGTTTTGCAGTTTTTTGCTCATGCAAGCACTGTTGCAGCATGAATCTTGATTTAATGAGACACAAATAAAGACAGAAGTGCTGATAAACAGTACACACTACAGTTTTCACTGATGTTGATGTGTGGGGCAGCCATCTTGGATTTTGAGGTCGGGGTTGATGAGGTTCGTCTGACCTTCAGAGTCGGAAATCCAACTTCAAGCCGCACTCCAGTTGGAATTTTCAACTGGAAACTCGGAAACCTGGATTATACTCCCAAACAGACACGTACATAAAGAGCTGAAGACACCAAGCCTATCACTTCTGTTTATAGTACTTCCTGACATGGAGGAAGCACTCCGCACATGCGCAGTAAATCGGAATCTAAGTCACATGGACTAGTGGACCCTTGCATACTCGCAGATGTGGAAAGTATTGAAGGTAAAAGTCAACTTTATTGTTACACTCACACACCTTTTAACCTGGGAGGCTAAAATGCTAACCACTGTGCCACCATGCCACCCAAAATAAGTATAACTATACAGTATAAGTATAATGTCGACTTTAGAAGCTTCGGTGCAAAAATTTAAAGTTCAGTCTCATGGTAGGACCAGAGAAAAAAGTCATGAGGTTGGCACGATTCATCCTTTATTCATCCTTTGGGGATCATGATGCCCAAAGCAAATTACTGACAAGTTAGCCTGTAAGATCATAATATATCTTGTGTACAATGTCTGTATTTTGTCTGAAGGTGGTGCCAGAGGAATGCTCATAGAGTCCACGAAAGAGGGTTCATCTTCTGGAGGGTGTGGTCAGTAAATTGGAAAGCTTTTTGTTATTCACACAGAAAAATTGCTCATTGGTCAAGTTAGCAATAGTAATGTCCAGGAGACTTTTAAAATAAAGACAAAAACTTTATAGCAACAAAACTGCTGGGTTAGCTTTAGGAAAAGATACATAACATAAACTTGTACCAGTCATTTCCAAACACTGGGTTGGGACCCACTAGTCAGTCACAGGAGATTTTATTTGGGTCCACAAAGACTTAAGAGTTCTGGATCTGCAGTTATGCTTTTATAAAGCATTGAAAATGTGTATATTGTTTTACTGCTGAGAGTAAAAACCAAGAGCCAATTCATGCTGTCAAAATGCACTTATTTTGTCTCATTTATGAAGGAAGCTAAAATGTCATATGTAATTTTCCTTATGAAAGGAAATAAAAACAATGAAATGGTCTAACAGACCACTCAGCCTACATCCATTTATTTCTCATTTCTAAAGTTTTAACATGTGTATATATTTTCAATAACATGTCAAGATAAATATATGGTGATGCGGAAATGCAGTAAAAATAGTCAGGAGCGTTCATTTATGTACAAATGAACTCTTCCCAGAATTTATTGATGAGGCTTATTGTGAACTGGGTCGTGGTGGTTTGTCATATTTAAAAAGCGGGTTACCGACAAAAAAGTCTGGGTCAATATTCAGTTTTGATTGACTGGCAGGTATATGTTAAAACTGTTTAATGCACATATAGTTTGGCTCAAGTTTAATCATTGTTTGAAATTCATCTGCTACCCAACTTGTAACCATAGCAACATTAGAGAGGACAGCGGCCAATGCTCACCCTGCTTCCTGACTGGGGGCGATGTGAACAAGCGGGTGAGCGAACAGTTTATTGCTTCAGTTTTCCTAAATAGGACGTCCTCATCTCTCTCAGGCTGAGCAACATGTTGCTTGCTTGAAAAATCGCTCGCCCTGGCTCTATTTCAGCAAAGTTGAACACACCTCCAACCTGCTTCATCTGGTTAAAATTCATGTGACACACTTGACTTTTTTGCTATTTATTACATGTCACCCTACTTGAATGGCACATTAAAACATAATGCTAGAGAGGATTCATCTATGCAGACCATAAACACACACAGCAAATTTCATGGAAATAAGTCAAAATCAGGTCAAATAAATATACAATTCTAATTTTTCCAGTCCAATGAAACCAATATATTTGAATAAAACTAACGCTTTAGGTCATCTTTTAGTATTTCAGTATTCATTTTTTCCAGTATTCATGAAGGTCTTTGTTCAGATTAGTGAGAGTCCCCTGGCCCACCATCTGTTGATACATTTTTTATTCAAGAGCAGATTTCAGAACTGTGGTTTGGGAACCCAAATGAGACATGTTCCTGCTTCATGCTTTCATGACAGGAGAACCAAAAGGCTGCCACAGACACACTTTTTGGATGAGCTCAGATGTATGAATATACATTTTTCATGTATTTATGTAAAGATGCAGTAATCAAAATTATATAGTGGCAGTTACAATTAAGTTTAACGTTGTTACATAATTAATCATAAGTCATCTTTTTCCAGGTGATTTCAGATGAACTTAAAATATGCATGACTGACTCCACAGATTCAAGAGTCTAAATCTGAAATCTGAAAATGAAATTCATCCAAACAGCTCAGTTTTCAGCATAAACAGGTGGTCAAAACCTTGGCTGCCTTTAACTGAAGTGTTCCCTTCAAACATGCCGACATTTCTGGCAACAGTTCTGGAAACAGTAAACAGACTCTTTCCAACACATTGTGACAAAAAAGAAATTTGCAATAAATACATTTGACAGTATCTTTTGGTTTTTTTGATTAAGGTACAGTTAACTGTAGAATATTTATCAATGGAGCTTTAAAAGGTCCAGCCTGTGCATTAGATGTAAAGTCATTATTTGCTTTATAAAATGGAAACATGCATTTTATAATCAAACCAAAGATATTGTTAAATGTATTCATTACAAGCTATTTTTTGTCACAACATGTTGGTCTACAATGCAGTAAATATCACTTTTTCCTCCTCGCTGAAGTCAGTCGATGCAGCTCCAGTATCTGAGCTGTTTGAGTCACCAAACATCAGATCAGTTGCATAACCGACCCTGAAAAGGAAGCAACTGACCAGTCGATCTAATGGAGCGTTATGAGGAAAGCAGTGACCCCCGTGACCTGTAACCAAGGCTGTGCAGAGGGAGGGATGAGGAATGCTGCAGGGCCGAACTGGGTCACCCAGAGGCTCTTAGAGAGAGGTCAAAAGTCAAATAGTGAGAGAAGGAAAGATTTAAGAGTTTAAATCAGTGAGAACTGCTGACTCCTTTTCTCTGTCAGGACTTCATGGAAAATTACTGATGATAATCTGTTAATTTAGATTATAGAAAGCTGCACTGATCAATATTTTTTACATCAACAATAAATCTAATTACTATGAGCAATGTGAAGACAGAAAACTATCAGCGACTGTGCAGCTCTCACCACATTGACTGCATGCTTCAGTCTCACAGGTTCCTACACCTTTTCAAAGTCCAATTCAAGCACTTTTCAGGCATTTTCAAGGTACTTTTTTGAGCTTTTCCAGCACCTTACAGCTGTGGTAAATCACATTTTTCTATATGCTTTATATAAAGTATATGCTCAAAATCATTAAGACCTGTTTCATTTCCTCATCACAATAAATCAGATGTTATTGTGCTATAAACACACACACACTTATGCTTCATGACAACATTCTACAGAAGGGCGACAAGAGTTTTATGTTTTAAAATGTGTCACCTGTCTGTAGTTAGACTTTTCATCTTATATAACATGACTGAGTCAATATAAAACAATAAGGCTCTCTTTAGACTTATTTTATTTCTTTTTTCTAAAAATTCACCTAGGTAGTGGTAGTGGTCAGGTACTGATTTATTATGAAAAAAGTTATTATGCAGTTACAATTTGAAGCAGCTTAAAGCACTTATAAGCATTGCTTGTGTAATGTTTACAATGCATATTATTGACATTAGGTCTGGCAATACGAGTATATCAGTCCTGCTACACTTGGTCCACACGTGAAATTAATTTTTATTGGTGTGATGTCTAGAGATTATTTTGCATATAAAAACAAGAAACTCCTGGCCTCTGAAAAATAGAAAAACAGAACGATGACAGCCCTCTGAAAGGAACAGAGTTTTCTTCACTTAAAAGGGCCGTTATTTCCATCACTAGAGCCTCATGTCATTTTCACTCTTAATATTCAACCAGAATGACTTTCTTTTGCGAACCTAATCCAAGTGCTGTTGTTACACTTTTTAAGGATGACGTGTGGCCGATCCTCGGTGTAGCACATTAACTTTATTCCTGTCGGAACAGCAACAAAAATACATCAGCATCAGTACAATGGCGTCTGTGTCGTTTCTGTATTGCTTGTACGGCCTGACGGCTCTCTCTCTACTAGAGGCTGGCTTATTTCAAAACACACATTACAAGTTAAACAAACAGAATCAAATTACAATGAAATGATCATGTAATGACTCATCATGTAAACACCATTCTTTTTAACCCAAAAGCATCTCTGATGAACTTTCCCCTTTTTAATTCTATTTATTCTCAAATGAACTGTTTTACCTCTTTAACTTAACTTATCTCGGTTTTTAAATCACCAGTATTTATTATTGTCTTCATACACTCCAATATTCACCAAGAACAACAACAAACTTCAATACAAAAATCACATTTCCGATAGAAACTCTTATTTTGATATTTATGCTCTTACTCTGAAAACCCAACCGGAAACCGCCTACCGCCCTCCCGGCCTGCCACCGATCAGAGCCGCCATGTACACAGGCTTCACTATAGCTCACACCGGTGTCATTAGCCGTCTCTCATGCATACACACATAAAGTTTTTATTAACCCTTTTCACATTACCCATTAGCACGCGCTAACTTCAAACTATCATCTCTGTGTTTACCGTTGCGCAGTTCGCAATTTTGAGGACAGTTTCACAGTTCTTTTTCAACATCCTTAGTATCGCCCGCCATATTGGATTACTATTCATTACTACAGGCTCACTCGTCTCCATTCAAAGTTGCATCCACACTCACTACCTGTCACATCATAGTCTAAGGCTTTTACACGTATCATTTTCATATCTCATTCTGGTTATGGTTTCCGAGCATCTTACCTGTCGGAACAGCAACAAAAATACATCAGCATCAGTACAATGGCGTCTGTGTCGTTTCTGTATTGCTTGTACGGCCTGACGGCTCTCTCTCTACTAGAGGCTGGCGTCGGCCATAGATACCTTATGCGCACAGCGCCCTCCGCTGACCTGATAATTCAACCATGCAAATCACAACCAGACCTGACAGAAAATGAATATCAATAGTCATTTTGAACATGTTTTAAAGAGTTTGAATTTTAAATGGGGGGCAAAATATTTTAATCCAGTCTCTTAATGTTAATGTCTCTGAAAACACCTCTGATGTTTCTAAAAATCACACAGTGCCACACTCTCCCCCACGATTTTTAATGTCTCCCGACATTACAACCAAATTTCTACCAAGGTCGCCATAAGTGTCTCTGCTCATTATACTGAGCCTCTATCACTTCACAGTGTCTTGCAATCAATGATGGCTGCCCTAGTGTCTCATAGCTCAATACGACGGGTGGCTGTCTGAGTCTGTGTGGGTGTGCTCTTACCATCTGAGACAGTTCTTCCCCCAACTCACCACTCTCTGGAACCACAGAAGCAGGTGGATCCAGTTCCTGTTGCTCAGCCAGCTGCGACACATCAGCAACCTCTTCGCTCTGTAGTGGCACATCCTCTTCGCTCTGTAGTGGCACATCCTCTTCGCTCTGTAGTGGCACATCCTCTTCTGAAGGTGGGGAACCCTGGTGAGGCTGGAACGGTTCTGCCTCAGGATTCAATGAGGCTTGATGCTGCTGTCTCTCTCTGCTGGACCTGAGATGCCACTGGTAGGTGCCGTCACCATCATCATCCTCTGAGCTGCTGTCTGATGCTGGCTGCTGCTGCTGGTCATAGCGTGGTGTCTTCTTCCTTTTTGTGGGTGTTTGGATGTTTCTCTGCTGCAGTGGAGTCTGTGCTGATGGCAGCTCAAGGGGTAGGTGGTCGCATGGCAGTAGAAGGTTTCTATGGACCACTCTGTCCCTCCCAACACCATTCTCTGGGCTGATCTGGTAAACTGGGCTGTCATCACTCTTTCTTTCTTTCACCCTGAAGACCTGGTCCTCCCAGTAGGACAGGATCTTTCCTGTGCCTCCTCTTGGAATGAGATTTCGGATAAGGACCCGATCACCTGTTTGGAGGTCTCTGCCTATCACTTTCTTGTCGTAGTTGGCTTTTCCACGAGCCGCTCCTTTATCGGCATTTCTGGCAGCGATCTGGTAGGCCTCCTGCATTCTCTCTTTCCAGCGACTCACATAGTCCTCATAACTTCCAGGAGCCTTGTCTCCGCCAATGTTGAACAGCAGGTCGATCGGGAGGCGTGGAGAGCGTCCAAAGATGAGGTAGTAAGGTGTGTAGCCTGTGCTCTCATTCTTTGTGCAGTTGTATGCGTGGATGACTTTAGCCAGCGACTCCTTCCAATCCTTCTTTTCCTCTTCCTCCAGGGTGCGCAGCATGGAGAGCAGGGTTCGGTTGAACCTCTCCACCTGTCCGTTACCCTGAGGGTGATACGGTGTCGTGTGTGAGCCCTGGATACCAGAGAGATCTTTCAGCCTTGTCATCAGTCTGTTCTCAAATTCTCCTCCCATATCATGGTGCAGCTTGCTGGGGAAACCGAACTTCAGGGCAAAATCGTTAAAGAGCTTGTCAGCCACAGTCTTCGCTGACTTATTCTTTGTAGCGTAGGCCTGTGCGAACCTTGTGAAGTGATCCATGACCACTAGTATGTACTCGTAGCCATGTTTGCACTTGTCCAGATGGAGAAAGTCAATTGAAACTAGCTCGAATGGATAAGTGGTCCGGATCGGGGTGAGGGGTGCACGGGTCTGCCTACTTGGTTTCTTCTTCTTTATGCACTCGCAGACTTTGGTCACAAAATGTTCTACATCCTGGTGCATTTGCGGCCAGTAGAACCTCTCTCGGACCAGGTCAAGCGTCCTTTCGACCCCTAAGTGGCCCATGTCTTGGTGCAGTTCTTTGAAGATCAGGGGATGGTAGGACTTGGGGGCCACGAGCTGCTCTCGTCGGAAGGTCCTGCGGCGCAGTACACCATTTTCGTCCAAGCTGATTTTTAGCCACTGTTTTAGCAAGGTAGCAACTGCTGGCTGCTCTGCTTTGATCTCAGTTCTACTCGGTCTGTGATTGCAGCTCTTGTACCAGATGACTCGTGACAATACCTCATCCTCTTCCTGAGCCTTGCGGATCTGTGATGGGGTTAGAGGCTGGCTAGTAGTGCTGCTACAGTCTCGTACCAGGCTCAAAGCACAGGTCTGGATGACTCCAACACCCTGGCACGGGTCTCTCTTTTCAACTTTTACGTTCTCCATGAGTGCACTGACAGTCTCTCCACTGACCTCTCTTGTACAGCTGTTCATATAGTCCTCAATGCTGAGCGGCATCCGAGACAGTCCATCGGCATCATTGTTGTTTTTTCCTGGGCGATAGCGTATTGTGAACTGAAAATCGGCCAGCTCCGCCACCCATCTGTGTCCTGCAGCGTTGAGTTTTGCAGTTGTGCGTACATACGTCAATGGGTTATTGTCCGTATAAACCACAAATGACTGGGCGTGGTACAAGTAGTCCCGGAAGCGTTCACAGATGGCCCACTTCAACGCCAAGAACTCAAGCTTCCCTGAGTGGTACCTTTTCTCTGACTGGCTGAGGCTGCGGGAGCCATACGCCACCACTCTCATCTTCCCCTGTTGCCGCTGGTACAGTACCGCACCCAAACCATCCTGGGAGGCATCACAGTGAAGTGCAAAAGGCTGGTCGAAGTCAGGGTACCCAAGGATGGGGGGTTTGGTGAGGGCCTCTATCAGCTGATTCAGCACTTCCTGGTGCTCTGTGGTCCACTGTATCGGTGTGCGAGAGGGTAAGTGACCTTTCTTTGTCTTTCTCAGTCCTTTTTGTTTCCCAGGTGACAGTTCTGGGTTGTGTTGTTCGGACTTGGGCAGGACAAGGAGGCTGTACAATGGCTTGGCTTTGCAGGCGAAGTTGGGGATGAAGGAGCGGTAATAAGACAGGAAACCTAGCATCTGGCGTAGGTCCCCCACCGTTGCTGGCGTTCTCTCCTTCAGAGCGATCACAGGCGCAATCTCCGCAGGGTCCATTGTGTAGCCCTCTCCTGTTACCAACTTTCCCAGGAACCTCACCTTCCGTCTGAACAGTTCACATTTCTTTGGTGTCAACTTTACACCGTGTTCCTTGTAACGCTGGAGAACAAGGCGGACATGTTCCAGATGGTCGTTGAAACTGCCACTGTGTACCAAGTTATCATCCAGGTATGGGAGGCAAATGGTGTCCCTCAGACCAGCCAAACAGTGCTCCATGCTTCGTTGGAACTCAGCGGGTGCAGAGCTCAACCCAAATGGGATGCGTACCCATTCATAGAGCCCCCAGGGCGTGATGAAGGCTGTTAAAGGGCGGCTCTCTTCGTCCAGGAAGCCCTGGTGGTACGCTTTGCCCTGGTCCAACACAGAAAACCACGAGCTCCCACCCAGTGTGTCCAGCATGTCCTGTATTCTTGGTATCGGGTGGCGGTCGGGCACTGATTTGCAGTTTAGTTCTCTGTAATCACAACAGAGGCGTAGGCTGCCATCTTTCTTGCGGACACATACCACCGGCGACGAGTACGGGGATCGTGAAGGCGTTATCCAGCCCCTGTTCAACAAATCCTGCAAGTACTCCTTCACTTCTTGATGAAGAGGTCGTGGGACTGACATATAAGTCTTCTGTACCGGACTGGTGTCGTGAAGTTTAATGTGCATTCTTTAGAGATGGAATACAGCCTACATCATCGCTGTCGTATGCAAAGGCTTCACATTCCTCTCTCAACATGGCCTTAGCTGCTTCCTGTTGGGCCTCAGGAAGATGGCTGAGGTCCACGGGCGGGTCCCATACCTTTGGCCTCTCAGCTCTGGCGCCCTCTGGTTGTGCTTTGCTTAGTGTCTCTTTTTGTTCATTCTCTTCGGGCTGAAAGCCTGCTGAATACACTGTCTTTACTGTCTCTAAATGTCCAATAACTTTATGTCGATCTAGATAAATGGTGTGGTCAGTGGTGTTGGTGATGGGAACTGGTATGTATGTAACTTTTCTTTCAGGGATACGCACCAGTACTTCACTGAGGGACACACCTTCGGGTGGGGCATTGAGCAGGTCGGGTGTGAACAGCATATCCTGGCCTCGTGCTCGTGCATTCACATGTGCTCTGACATAGATGGTAGAGACTTGGTTCGCTGGTAGGGGCACTCTTTTCCCACCAGTGCGGGCCACCCCGGTGTCTGGATCTGAACCACTCTGCACCAACTTGACCACATTTTGTGCAGTTTTCACAGTAATGGAGAATGCTTTGCTTACTTTGTGTGCCAGCTGCTTTCTTTCTCCTTTTGTCTTTGTCTCTTCTCCGTTTATCACAGCTTCAACAACATTATAGCCTATGATGGGGTCACTGGCAACTGCTGGGTCGCTGGATACCAGTATCGGGACTTGCAGTTCATTTCTGTCATCATCCAGCCGGAAGCTGACTTCTATCCAGCCAACATAGGGTATCAGTGTGTCATTAGCAGCCAGAACTGTCAGCGTGTCGCCCTCTAACAGTTCTGCAATGGGCCTTATAACTGTGTGGGGCAAGTGCTGTTGACGCCAGGGCTCATTGATGATGCAGGACTGAGCACCTGTGTCCCACAGTACTTTCACTGGATGATTGTCCATATAACAGCTGACAATACACCTTTTCCCAACCAGTCCTACCAGCTGTGATTGGTGCTTGGAGGGCTGGTACTGGACCGTGTTCACTGCTGCTGCTGTGTCTTTGTGCATTGTCACTGGCGGTGTCAAGCTGTCAGGTCTCTGCTGGCTTTGGGACCCTCTGTCCTGGACTACTGGTGGTCCCGCCCCTGTAGTCCTGGCCTGTTTCCCGGCGACTGTCTCTGCACTCTGCATCCACGGGAGAAGTGGCCCTCTTGCCCACACTTAAAGCAGTGTAGACAGTTTTCACCTGCTCCCTCACTTCGGCACTTTTGACAACCTTTCAGTCTTTGTTTCACCACAGGGGGGTGATGGTTGGCCTCCATGACCGTAAGCAGCATCTGCTTCATTTCGGTGCGCAGCTCTTCCATCATCTGTTGTGTGCTCATAGTCTGCTCGGCTTTGTTTTCTTTACCTTTCACCGCTTTGACAGTCACTGTTGTCTTGAGCTCCTTGGACTTTAAGGAGCCGTCAGAGGAAGTGGGGCCAGCCTGTATATCAGAGCTGAGCTCTTGCACCTTGGGGCCTTTAGCAATAGTGAGCTTCTTTCGCTTTTCTTGTCGCTCATTTTCCACTCTTGAAGCTTCATTCACTTTTTCTATGAGTTCTTCGTCTGTAATTTTAACATTGTTGAGGTGAGGCAGAATGTTAAATTTTACAGAGTCACTCAATAGTCCAGTTTCGATGGATCTGAGGAACTTACGCTGGATCGTGGCTCGGCTGTAATGTTCCTCGGCATCTTCATTCTCAGCTTTCCATAATAGCTTCTCTTTTAACTCTATAGCTCGGAACACGAAGTTCAGGGCCGTCTCTTTAGGCTCTTGAGATAAGCTAATGAGTCTGTGGTAAAGGTCTGTGGAGCTATCGACCTTATAGTGACCTCTCAGGATGGTCAGGAGAGCTGAGAGTGTCAACCCACGCTTGATCTCCAACATGTCTCTCAATGGCAGTCCTGGGCTCACAGCCCTGATCACCGCTTCGGTTATCTCCGTCTCTGTGTGACCTTTTTCTGCTCCAATCTCAATCTGTCTAATGAGGCTGAGGTATGACAATTTATCCTTCTGCCCACTTTCTCCTATTTGTCCACAGATTTTAAACTCTCTCCTCAGTGTGACCTCAGGCAATGTGTATGCTGAACTTTTCAGTGGTGGTTCTGGGCTCTTAAGGAAAGGGTGATGCAGTGGTGAGCACCTCTCCTCTGTTCCTGCCTTTACAGCTGACTGTGGGCGACGTGGCCCAGAGGACTTCTCCTCTAGTCCTCTCTCTGATACAGTCTCATGTCCTTTGTCTTGTTTCTCCATTTCTATCAAGACATTATTCAGGATTTCCTTAACTTCATCATCACTATGCTCTATCTCGATCTCATCCAGTATATCCTCTGCTTTCCTGATGAGCAACCTCCGGGGCACACTGCCAGGCTCTCTACCGTCCAGGCCGTCACATTTCAGGGACCTACAGACATCCATGAGAGGTTCCTCCCTCAGCTGCCACAGGGTTGCACTTACTCGGTCTCGGAGAAGCTGAATTTCCTCCATTTCACTGAAGATTGGTGAAGGTTCGTCTCTTGGGTAAGGGAAGGGGGAGTTGATGGTCTTGAAGTCCACCTACAACACCTCCTGGCTGGTGGCTCGCCAAAATATGTTACACTTTTTAAGGATGACGTGTGGCCGATCCTCGGTGTAGCACATTAACTTTATTCCTGTCGGAACAGCAACAAAAATACATCAGCATCAGTACAATGGCGTCTGTGTCGTTTCTGTATTGCTTGTACGGCCTGACGGCTCTCTCTCTACTAGAGGCTGGCTTATTTCAAAACACACATTACAAGTTAAACAAACAGAATCAAATTACAATGAAATGATCATGTAATGACTCATCATGTAAACACCATTCTTTTTAACCCAAAAGCATCTCTGATGAACTTTCCCCTTTTTAATTCTATTTATTCTCAAATGAACTGTTTTACCTCTTTAACTTAACTTATCTCGGTTTTTAAATCACCAGTATTTATTATTGTCTTCATACACTCCAATATTCACCAAGAACAACAACAAACTTCAATACAAAAATCACATTTCCGATAGAAACTCTTATTTTGATATTTATGCTCTTACTCTGAAAACCCAACCGGAAACCGCCTACCGCCCTCCCGGCCTGCCACCGATCAGAGCCGCCATGTACACAGGCTTCACTATAGCTCACACCGGTGTCATTAGCCGTCTCTCATGCATACACACATAAAGTTTTTATTAACCCTTTTCACATTACCCATTAGCACGCGCTAACTTCAAACTATCATCTCTGTGTTTACCGTTGCGCAGTTCGCAATTTTGAGGACAGTTTCACAGTTCTTTTTCAACATCCTTAGTATCGCCCGCCATATTGGATTACTATTCATTACTACAGGCTCACTCGTCTCCATTCAAAGTTGCATCCACACTCACTACCTGTCACATCATAGTCTAAGGCTTTTACACGTATCATTTTCATATCTCATTCTGGTTATGGTTTCCGAGCATCTTACCTGTCGGAACAGCAACAAAAATACATCAGCATCAGTACAATGGCGTCTGTGTCGTTTCTGTATTGCTTGTACGGCCTGACGGCTCTCTCTCTACTAGAGGCTGGCGTCGGCCATAGATACCTTATGCGCACAGCGCCCTCCGCTGACCTGATAATTCAACCATGCAAATCACAACCAGACCTGACAGAAAATGAATATCAATAGTCATTTTGAACATGTTTTAAAGAGTTTGAATTTTAAATGGGGGGCAAAATATTTTAATCCAGTCTCTTAATGTTAATGTCTCTGAAAACACCTCTGATGTTTCTAAAAATCACACAGTGCCACACTGTGACTCGCCAACCATAACAAAAAACCCCAAATCATGTTATCAGTCAACATTTAGCAGATCTGTTAACATTTTGTGACTTGGCAGATGCTTTTAGGATTAGGCTGATCAAACGTTATCCAGGTGGGACTGCACTTCTTTTAAACATATTTGTTTAAATCAGTGTTCAAGGTGTCCAGATTTTCATGTCAGGGAAATGGAGAACGTTGCCGTTTCTTCCAGATATTCCAAATATAGCGCCCAGAGTCTTCTGAAGTCTTTCATTATCATCCATTCACGAGAAATTAGCAGAAATTGAGGCAATTATGTAGTGAGGGCACCTCTTTCAGCTCATCACATAAAGGACAATAGAACATGAAATGAGACTCATTTTCAATTTCCATTAAATCACAGAGCAGACAAAGACTGTCCTCATCATTTATCCATTCATGCAACTGATTCCATTAATTTGTCTGTGTGATCATTTTGAGCCTGTTTGGAGACCAAATTCAACACTGATGGACTTTTTTTCACAATGTGACCTTTTGACTCTCTGGTCCAATGAAACCACACTTCTGTAATATCTGCTCATATCTTATTATGTTAAAAAGATGCTGTGTTACAAATAGTCTCATAAAGGCTGATATTCTGTTTTGTCTCAAACACAAAGACTTTATCTGTTCTTAACGTGTTGATAGGTTTGCTCTTCTTACAGTAACTTATAAGGAACATTCTTTTAAACGAGTGTTAACCATTTTCTTACCTTGCACAAGGTTAACAGGTTTGAGGTCTGCTTCATTTGTGTTAAATGATACAATAGAAATCAAAAGTGTGAACTGTGTCATTATGTTTGAGCTACAAAGGAGAGAAAAACAAGGATGGATTAAGTGTTTTGCAGCACAGACACTTGCAATTTTAACAGCTGATATAATATATAATGGGAAATTAAAAATGTAATGCATTACTAAAAAGTGCAAGACTGATTCCACTAAGATGCACCATAGAGCACCACAAGAAGTCAATCCTACTTGTGACCATCAAACTTTATAACCCCTCCCTCAGTGTCTGACACTGAGTAAATTATATGTTCAACTTTTTTCTCATTTTAAGTGGATTTTGTCGGCTAAAATAATGACTCACAAGCAGATTTCATAAGTGTAGCTAGCTGATGTTAATTAATGTTTCCATCTGACGCGTTTTAAAACAAGAACAGTATGAAAGTGTAAATGTAAAGTTACCCAGCAGCTGTATGACATTAATGCTAACGGACTGAGGCTAAAGCTAGCTAACATCTCAGCAAACATTGGTTAGATGGTGAAATACAGCAGGTATATCTACATGATGACAGAAATACACTCATTAACATGGGAAAAAGAAGCACAGGGACTTGATTAGTGCAGCGGATCTTGAGATGGGTCACCCACCCAGACCAACTGTACTACGATCAAGGAAGACAGCCAGGATAAGAGCTAAGCTAACCCAGCTTAGACCTGAGACAGTGAGTCAGAGAGAGATGCATCGTCATCGGTCCATTTTGATTCTGCATCCGCCCACATCCTCCTCCTCAAACCCCCACAGAACAAATGCAGATGCAGTGGATCTAACAAGTTTGTCTGGAGGTAAAGTTTCTGAAGCTACTATGCTAATGTTAGTTAGCTGGACATGCTAACATTTGCAGCTTGTGTTAGAGCAACTGAAGACACCACCGTCCAGACTCAAGAAACGCTGAATATCACTCTCCTCAGAGCCTCCTCCACACCTTTAACATGTAGAGAAATGGAAAGCTTGACAGTTCTAGTTATGGTTGCTGAGCTATGATTGGACAGTAGCTGTATGGAGGCGGGGCTTAGCAAAGGGTCAATTACTGCCATTTCTAGACTGTTGATTAAATATCCATGAATTTTAATCTGTTAAATTCTCAGTGGCAATTTTTTCGACTTGTAAGTGGGGGCATGCCAGAAAAAGTTTGGGAACCACTGTCATAACCAATACATCAGAATTTATTTGTTGATTGTAATTTGAATTATTATATTTACTATAAAATATTACCTCAAAATTTGACTGTACTGTATTGTAAAGTCTGTCTGGAGGTTAAATAGCGATGTTGGCAGGTAAACTTCGGTAAATTTCCAGCCACAGTGGCTTTTAAACAACAGGGACTCCTGAACACACTGAATAATATATTGTGATATTGTTTGGCTCATAGTAACCTGTATATGTTTACTGTTCATGTGTTTATCTGGGTCTCTGGCTGTATATTATATTTTATGACTTTGCTTGTCTTCGCTCCAAAGACTGAAGTTGATTATCTGCCAACCCTGCACATGCTGATAAACCCCGACACACACGTGCCTCTGTGATATACACAAATACATTTAAATATGTAGTGATCCTCAGCCATGTGTGTCATAGCTAATAATGATATATGCGTATGAGCACTGCTGCCGGAGCCGACTGCAATCCCACAGCTGTCTGCTTCCAAATATTTATTATCATCCGACACTTCCTTACACACACAGAACGTCTGCACACGTCTGCACATTTCAGCAGAACCACTGATGCACGCCGTGGTTTATTGTTCAGCTGCTGCGCTCCAACTGCTGCAGCCAACCAACCAACCAAAGTCTCTACACACACATGGGCAGTTTATCATCATATGACTGCCAGTTTGTATTAATCAGAGGAAATTTTAATGATTCCTGGGGAGAAATATCATTAATATTTCATCATTTGTATATTGCTGCAGCAGTGCCCTGAGAGACGTGTTTATTATTGTCCTCTAAATACAGTTTTTTTTTTTCTCATTTGCTTTGGCTCAATTCTCAAATGAGAATTATGTTTTTCAAAACAGTAAGTGAAAATCTCTGAACAATTAGTTTGTTGTTTTACAACAGAGTGGAATTTCTCAATCATTCAAGTAAATTGCACACGTTTTGGCACATGTGTGCAAAAGAGTAAGTACAATTGTCTACAACTGTGTACAGTAACCACTTGCGCATGGCTGCTGATCACAACTGATGAGTTGATTCTGAAACTGTCGAACACCTCAAATCTTCTAAACATTCTTTCATGGTTTGACCCCTCACATGCAAAATGATCCTTTCAGTTATCAAAACCTGTCAGACAGACATGTATATTGCATAAATACCTACGAAATGTTATGTTTGTGATGTTGACCATATATGACTTTACATGGAAAGTCATATGTGGAAAAGTACATTTTCTGTTCGCAGTACATGCAGCCTCAATGAGGAGAAAAAAGGTGGGTATATAAGACCACCTCTGTATTTACCGCCACACCACTGCTATACAAATAAATTTACTATACAAATGTGTATGAAGGTAGGCTGAAATGTGTGTATCCTTTTTCTGTGTACTATAAAGGGAAATTTGAGTCTAAAAAACTCTACACAACAGTGTTCATAGGTGAAACTCACATTCTTTACTAGCTGGACGCTGCTGTATATAATTTTTTTAGACTCAAACTATAAGTAAGAGGTCAGTGTCAACAAAAAAGTAAAACAGAACAGAGATTTTTATATAAAAAAACATTTCCAGGTTTGGCTGCCACAATGAAAAAACATCTAAACATTTTGAGCAGTACAGCTCACACAGTGACAAAGCAATTTTTCATTTTGGTGGCATTGGTCACTTACACAAAAAACAGGTTTTTGAAACAAAATGTTCTGGGTGAGTTACTACCTTTTGTAAACATGCAATAAAGTTTTGATGTCCCAGGAAACAGTTGTGACAATTGCACTTAAGGTTTAGAGAAAGTTTAGACTGTTGTAAGAAATGAGCCAAAATGATTGAGAAAAACTGAAATAACTGGGGACACAAATGCCACATGAATGCAAATACTGCCCCCTGTGGGTCACCTGTGGTATTATGTGGTAATTTCTCTGCTCAGTTTGTGTAATTGTCATGATTGTGGTCTGTGGGTTACAGACAGATGAGGAAAAGACCTGTAGGATGATTCTTTTATATATATATATATATATATATATATATATATACACATATATATATATGTATGTATTTCATATATATGTGTGGTGTGTGTGTGTCTGTGTGTGTGTGTCTGTGTGTATACATACATACATATACATATATATATGTATATATGTATATACATATATATATACATACATACATATATACACACATATATACATATAAATATAAATATAAATATATATATATATATATATATATATATATTATATATATATATATGTAAATCCCCTTCTTGCCCTGCCTGGGGTGGTATTGTGCCTCCTTCAAGCTCGGGTCCTCTACCAGAGGCCTGGGAACTTGAGGGTTCTGCGCAGGATCTTAGCTGTTCCCAGGAGTGCGCTCTTCTGGACAGAAATCTCAGATGTTCTTCCTGGTATCTGCTGGAGCCATTCTCCCAGCTTGGGGGTTACTGCTCCAAGTGCCCCGATCACTACTGGGACCACTTTTGCCTTTGCACCCCACATCTTCTCCAACTCCTCCTTGAGACCCTGGTATTTCTCCAGCTTCTCATGCTCTTTCTTCCTGATGTTACTGTCACTTGGGATCGCTACATCCACCACTGTGACTGTCTTCTGTTCTTTATCTACCACCACTATGTCCAGATGGTTTGCCATCACCAGTTTGTCTGTCTGGAACTGGAAGTCCCACAGGATCTTGGCTCGGTCGTTCTGGATCACCTTCGGGGGTGTCTTCCACCTTGATCCTGGGAGCTCCAGCCCATACTCAATACAGATGTTCCTGTGTACGATGCTAGCCACCTGGTTATGACGCTCCATGTATGCCTTCCCTGCCAGCATCTTACACCCCGCTGTTATGTGCTGGATTGTCTCAGGGGCATCTTTGCACAGCCTGCACCTGGGGTCTTGTCTGCTGTGGTAGATCCCGGCCTCTATTGACCTTGTGTTCAAGGCTTGCTCTTGTGCAGCCCTGATCAGTGCCTCTGTGCTATCTTTCAGTCCAGCCTTTTCCAGCCACTGGTATGTTTTCGCTATGTCAGCCACTTCCTCAAGCTGTCGATGGTACATGCCATGCAGGGGCTAGTCTGTCCATGCCAACCCTTCTGGCTCCTCCTTACTGGGCTTCTGCTGCTTGAGGCATTCACTCAGCAGGTCATCATTGGGGGCTATCTTCCTGATGTACTCCCAGAGGCTTGCTGCTTCCTCCTGGATAGTGGCTCTGACGCTTACTAGTCCACGGCCCCCTGTCTTCCGCTTAGCGTATAGCCTCAGGACGCTGGACTTAGGGTGAAACCCTCCATGCATCGTAAGGAGCTTCCTCGTCTTGATATCAGTGGCTTCTATTTCTTCCAGTGGCCAGGATATTATACCAGCAGGGTATCTGATCACTGGCAGGGCATAGGTGTTTATTGCCTGGATCTTGTTCTTGCCATTCAGCTGACTCTTCAGGACCTGCCTCACCCTCTGAAGGTATTTGGCTGTGGCTGATCTCCGTGCTGCCTCCTCATGATTGCCATTTGCCTGTGGGATCCCCAGGTATTTGTAGCTGTCCTGAACATCTTCTATGTTGCCTTCAGATAGTTCAACCCCTTCAGTGGCGATCATCTTCCCTCTTCTGCACACCATCCGTCCACATTTATCCAGTCCGAATGACATCCCGATGTCATTGCTGTATATCCTGCTGTATATCAGGGAGTCAATGTCACACTCACTCTTGGCATACAGCTTGATGTCATCCATGTAGAGGAGGTGGCTGATTGTTGTCCCACTTCGGAATCAGTATCCAAAGCCACTCTTGGTGATGATCTGGCTAAGTGGGTTCAGGCCTATGCAGAACAGCAGGGGGGACAGTGCATCTCCTTGGTATATACCACATTTGATGCTCACATCTGCAATTGGCTGTGAGTTGGCTTCCAGAGTTGTCTTCCACAATACACACACACACACACACACACACACACACACACACACACACACACACATATATATATATATATATACATTATAAGATGGAATGACTTTTAAATCAGATGTTTGTCTATGAAAACATTAAAATTCCTTGTTTGGATGAATTTTTGGTGTGTATTTCTTTTCTTTTCTTTTGGTGTGTATTCTGATGTCTCCTAGATGACCAGCAGGATGACAGGTTGATATATTTTTTAAAAGATAACTTGTAAACCTTTTATTCAATAACAAGTGAAGGTCCACAGCACCAGAGCTGGTGGGTGACATGAAGAACTTGTAGACCTGAATAGTATTTTTCTAATCACAGCTAAAAGTCTGTTAAAATGACTTAAAATAAAAGTCTTCGTGTTACAGTAAAATGTTCCTGTCAGTGTTTTTATGTCTGATGTGTTTGGATTCATATTATTGCTTTAATGTCACTGCTGTTTACTGCTGTAGATGTTTAAGGCTGAGCTCATTTTAACTACTTTATAGGCCACTGTGGCTAGATTAATCTACAGGCCTATAAGACCATCAAATGTCTGTAGCATCACTGTCCTGTGAGAACCATGTATCTCTAAAAAGAAAACAGACTTTTTTAGCTTTGTGGATTATAAATAAGTACAATACTTGATGTAAATGTACTTAGTTACTGTCTACCACTGATTATAACTCTGGACTAATGCAAGATGGAAATTAATGGACTAACAGTGACTGATGATTGATTAAATGTTAAATTTGAAATCAATTTACTAATAATTACCAGGCAGTGGACCCAAAGCTCAGTGTTATGGAGGTCAGAACCAGCTTTGCACATAATGGAGATTCTTAATACAGTCATTCTTGGATGGTTCATCACTTTTATATGCATATGGTTATTTGAAATGAAAATTCATCAATTTAATTTGTGAAATTCAAAGATGGTCTGTTTACAATGATAAAAAGGTGCAGAGAAAAAGGAATGAATGAATGATATTATTTCACTGCACAAAATGAGCCAAAAAAAAAAAAATAAAAAAAAAAATTGGGTTGCAGACTCTGGGTTTAGCCCCAGATCTCCTGAGCTCCTGGATCTGCCCCTGCTCTATGACATGTGTAAAATGACACACCATCTCTGCACAATCAGCACATGGGAAATAGCATGAAATGATGAGTGAAAAGCACAAAAGGGGAATTGCAATAATGCGAAAAAATGACTAACGACAATGACCTTTACTCACCAGCCTTGTGTGCAGACAGCTGCAGAGGACGGAGTGTAGGATCTTCTCATCGTCAGGGATTACAAATGTTCTCAACTTGCAGCAGAGCGCCTTCAGAGAGGACAGACCCTGACTGTGACGTGCCAGCAAGGCTGAGTGTTGGTGAGAACTTCACTCAGATCAGCTGTTAATCCTCCACCCTGGAGATTTAACATATAGAAAAGAGTTGCCTTGGGCAGATTGCAGAGTGACAGAGCTGCCTCAGAGCGAGGTCACATTGCACATCTGAAGGTGCGATCACACCTCCAGATGCTGCTCTGCAGTCTAAACCAGAGAAGACTTTGATGTGTTACTAACAACGGTGCATTCATGGATGGTTTGTACCACACAGCAAAGTAAACCAACTCTTCTTGTAATATCAAACAGCTGAAAACAGAACAAGACGTGACTTTTCCCCAAAAACTCTGCAGGAGCTCAGCAAACATGCAGGAAAAAGTGTGATTATTACAGAGGCTGCAACAATAATCCTTCATTAATTTCTTGTAGGATTAGTATGGAAGCAATACGTGGTGCTGAAGACATTTGTCAAAATCTGTCAAAACAAAGAGACGAAGAGGCATTTTTGTCGGCTGAGAGGTGTCGTGAAAAGTGAGAGCACACACACCATAATCCCTCTGACGCTCAAAAATAAGAACAAATGCATGACCATTCAAATGATAAGTTATTCAGGACAGAGCCAAAAACAAAACCTCTGTGGTGACAGTAACAGAGAGAAAGAACAGAAGCTGTGTCTGCAGAGCGTTTTGGTTTATCAGCTTCTCTTGTGGTCTAATCTCTGTATTTCCTCTTCTTAGCTGGCAGCGATCGAGGGAAGCCATCACTCCGTAATCCTGAAGGGCCGATAGTGAGACCTGATGTTCAGAGTTGATGCTTTAAATTGTGCAAACCTTCTTTAAATGTACTGTAGGCAGTAAAGTTGTTAGACAGAAAGGGTTTTCAGTTGAAGAACAGAAATAAATGAAGACAAGTGAGTCTGAAAGTTTAAAACTGTCTCTGACTTCAGGCCCAAGAGAGAAATAAGTCACAGGAGAGCTCTCTGTGTGTGTGTGTGTGTGTGTGTGTGTGTGTGTGTATACAGCATACAGTACACATATCACTATATGAATGATTTTTTCTGTACTCACATTTGTGTTTGTGAACCCGTCCCTTCAGCCAGAACCAGATTAAAACCTGACACTTTTCTTAATAACAACAAAACTGGGGAAAATGAAAATACTACTACTGATAATACAGCCCAAACTCGACATAAGCCCATGAAATTTGTGAGAAATAAAGTCCAACCCAATCCAACCCCATTGGGTCCCGTTGGGTTTGGGCACAGATCTCAAGTTCTACCCCTCGTATGTTTGTACATGTATGTGCTTATATACTATTAAGCAGGGCTGGAGGATTACTTTGAAAATGTATTCCAATTATAATCCAAGTATCACAATATTAAAGTAATGTAAGTTGATTACTTTCCATTACTTTTAATATAAAATATGGTGAACTTGTTCAGTCCAATATAGTGTTTTGAGAGCTGCAGCTAACAATTATTTTCATCATCAATTAATCAGTTGAATATTTTTCGCAATTAATCAGTTAGTTGCTTGTTGCATGAAAAGTCAGAAAATAGAAAAAAATGTTCAAAAAGTCTACGATGACGTCCTCAAATGTCTTGTTTTCCCCACAACTCAAAAATATTCAGTTTACTGTCAGAGAGGAGTAAAGAAACCAGAAAATATCCACACTCAAGAGGCTGAAATCAGAGTTGTGATTTTTTTATAAATTAAAAAAATGACTAAAAACGATTAATCAATCAATTAATCCGGTCACAGTGTTGTCATTTGAAAAATAGGTCCAAACATGTGGAGCACACAGAGTGAAGAAGCCAGAAAATGCTCACATTTAAGAGCTGAAATCAGAGGATTTGGACTTTTCTTCCTTTAAAAAAAAAAAAAAAAAAGACTCAAAACAATTAATCCATCATCAAAATAGAAGCAGATTAATTTAACAGTAGATTAATAATAGATTAATCATTGCAGCTCTAAGTGTTTTATGTTTATTTTAGGTTTACTAGTTTGTCCAGCTGTTCCCTCCTTTATTGTGAGCAATTTATTTATTGATTGATTGATTAAAAGACAAAAAATGTTGAAATTTCCACCCAGTTATTAAATGTATCTGTAATCTGATTACGTCTTTTAAAATCTGTAATGAAATACAGGTACATTTTTTTGTATCCAGATTGTGTAATCCTGTTACATGTAATGCGTTACTCCCCAAACCTGCTGCAGCTACAACATCAAAACTACTGACAGGTGGTGAAGTGAGTAAAACTGATAATGTAATTGTAACGTCTGTCAAGCAGTAGGTTTTATTAGGCAGCGAACAAACAGTCAGTTCTTCATGTTGGTGTGTTGGAAGCAGGAAAAATGGGCAGCGTGAGGATCTGAGTGACTTTGACAAGGACTGTGATGGACTGTGTCAAAAAACTCCAAATCAACACGGGTGCTCCCAACATGCAGTAGAGCTTGAGATGTGTACCCAATCCCCACAGGACCTGACAAGTTTGGGTCAGGTCGGGCCTTATTTCTCACATATTTCACAGGCTCATATCAGGTTCGGGCTGCATGTATTGTCCCTGACACTGAAAACTCCTACAATTACTGTAGGTGCAAAGAGAGAAGCTTGTTAAGAAAAATGTCGGGCTGTAATTGGGTTCAGGCTAAAATATGCTAATGAGGGTCGGGTGTGGATCAGTTTCGGACAGAATTTTGTCGGCAATGGCCTTGATGGGCTCAACTTTTCAGGCACGATTAAAGCGTTGGTATGCAGTGGTCAGTACCTACCAAAAGTAGCCTGAGGAAGGGCAACTGGTGAACCAACGACAGGGTCATAGGTGCCCCAGGCTCATTGATGTGTGTGGGGAGTGAAGGTTAGCCTGCTGGCCTGATCTCACAGAAGAGCTGCTGTAGCACAAACTACTGAAAAAGTTCATGTCAGCTGTTCTAGACAGGTGTTAGAATACACAGAGCATTGCAGCTTTGCTGTGTAGCTGAGTGCTGAACCCCTGTCCACCGCCAAAAGTGTATAAACTCTCAGAAATAAAAGCTCTAAAAGCTTAGAAGCTTTTATAAAGGTTTCACTCTGAACACTTTCAGAGAGTTCTACCTAGAACCAAACATAGGGTTATGCCTTCAACCATCTGTGCAAGATTACATGCGGAACTCCCTATGAGAGGTTCTACAGAGAACCCTTTTATGGATAATGGTTCCACCTAGAACCCTCTCACGAGGTTCTACATAGAACCTTTCCACCTTCTAAGTCAAATATCACTCTCTCTAAACCAGGGGTATTTGCTTACTCTCAAAAGAGACCAAAAACAGGCCAAAAATCTGTCTGAGCCACTTTTTTGGATTTGGCTTCCAGGTTGCTGGAAGGTTGCTGACCCCTGATCTAAACCTACCAAACTAAACTCTGCAGGCAAAATCGGTACCTCACAGAACCTGTGAGTTGCTGGCGTACTGCTGCCTCGATCTGTTTTGTGTTTGTGTGTGTGAATCCAAACTCATACAAACCCACTTCAAATAATCTGAACTATCCCTTTAAGTTTAATTTCTGGTCAAGGGCTGGGCAATGCAGTTTGTCAACGAGTGTCCTCACAAGTACAGAAGTACTACTTCTTGTGTGTGTGTGTGTGTGTGTGTGTGTGAGGTGCTTATGTAAAACAAGGTTGCTGCTGCAGCCTCCAGCAGGTCGTTTGAGGGTGAGCATCCTTAATGTGGAGTGACAGTAGTAAAAGAGAATAGGCCGCCTGTCCTGTGGCGTGAGTGTGTGTGTGTGTGTGTGTGTGTGTGTGTGTGTGTGTGTGTGTGTGTGTGGGTGTTGGCGGGGGGGTAATGTGTTGACTCGGCGATGTTGGCCGCGAGGTTGGAAAGGAGCCTTTCTGATGAGAGAAAAGAAAAGGGAAGTGGAAGAAAGTTTATTTTTTGCCACGGCAGTGCTTTGTGTAAGCTGTTTGTGCTGAAAGGTTAAATGCAAGAAAGCATTCGCTCCGAACAGCGTTTACAGGCAGAACAGAGCCCAAACAAGACAGAAATTGGACGGTTAAAAGTTTGCACTTCAAAAAGAGAGGTATACGTTTGTTGTTTGTGAGGAGAATGAGACTCCAGCTGGATGTGTTTTCCAACCAGTCTGTATTCTTGCATTGAAAGATCTGTGTTACTGGAGGTGTTTCGTGTCGTTTCATCAAACAAATGATGAATATTCATGTATTATTTGATCATTTGGCAGTTTGCTCCTCTCAGCATATTTTGGATCAATATGTCCCTCCTTCCATAACACTGCTTTGCTTATTTGCTTGTTATTCTGCTGTAATGAGTGATGGTCGGACCAGAATGATATTAATGTGATTTATTCTTCTAAAACCAAGCCTACTTAGTTTGAATCAAGAGACACATGTCAGGTGTACTAACCTACAGGCTGTCAGTCAGCAGCTTAATTCAAACCAGAGATGGCTGTACTAAAGTAGATTTTTCAGGTATCTACTTTACTTGAGTATTTTATTCTCTGACAGCTTTTTACTTAAACACAAGTATTTGTACTTTCTGCTTCTTACATTTTCAAATCAGGCTTGTTATTATAGTTTTAAAGAATTTTGAAGGAAATTAATAATCACTTTTATTTTTGTGTTACTGACCCTTCAGTAAGCCCTGCCTCCAAAAAGCAACTGTCAAGATTGTAAGCCAATCATGGCTTAGCAACTGTAACTAGCCCTGTCAAGCTTTCTATTTCTCTCCATGTTGAAGTTGTGCAGGAGGAGAAGAGCAATACTCAGTGTTTCATGAATCTGGATGCTGGCGTCTTTTTTATTGTCTCCCAAAAACGTGAAAACACAAGAGCACACGTGAGGGGAATGGATTAAACTCCATCTTCATCTGCTTTAACATAAGCTGCAAATGTTAGCATGTCTGGCTAAATAACACTAGCTTATTAGCTGCAGTAACTTTACCTCCAGACAAACTTTTTAGATCCCACTGCATCAGCATTTGTTCTGTGGGGGTTTGAGGAGGAGGATGTTAGCTGTGCAGCTAACCATGCAAATGATTAGCGGTTAGCTACTTTAGCAACAACAAAAGCCATCAGGATGCATCTACATAAGCATCTGTCATATCTCTTTTACAGGAAGAAAAAATGAATGGATTTTCCATGATTTTGATTAAAAAAATTATTATTTTTTGCATATATTGTGAAATAGGAGCACAATATGACTGGGGCTGTGATCTAAAAGGGTTGAAAAATTATTTTCATTTCATCTCAACTTGAAAACAAAGAATTGAATCAACTTCCTGATTACTTATGCTTAGGGGAGAATGCATGACATGGGATGAAAGCGAGCTCTGAATCCATATAAGTCTGATACACACTATCGTGTCAACACATACACCATGCAACAACCTGAAAAAGTTGTTTTGGATCATCGTAAGTCATTCACTCAAGCGGTAATTTCTTAAGTTGTCTAAAGTTGAATGTGTCATAGTCATGATCATTTCACAGATTATCTTGAAGTTTACCATGTCAGTGTATTTCAGTACAGATGCAAGTCAGGTTTAACTGTCATCAGTCATTGTTGGGACAGAAGTGACACCAATTTCTTCACTTGTTTTGTCCTTCTATAGTAATAACAAGCGTTTCTCTCACCCCCCGCCACTAATGCAGTCACACTGTGTGTGTTACAACAATTATTAAAACATGTGTATGTCATACTGTACCAACACACTATGCAGTGAGTCAGGGTGAGAACAATAGAGAGGTCAGAGGAGGGTCAGAGGTATATTGATACAACACGCATGTGAGTTTTTTGATCACAACGAAAATTTGTTTCTGTCTGTAATGTTTCCTACAATTGGTGACCAACTTCTTTTTCTTAATTATACTATATATATGTATATTGTATATTGTACATACAATGTATATTGTATGTATAGTGGTGGAAAAAAGTTTTCGGACACCCTTAAAATTTTACACAATCTCAAATATTATCATGTAATATCTGTGGAAAAATCTTTTTTGTGTTTCAAAAGGTGTGGCTGCATTAGACAGACACAAACAAATACAAATGATATTTTTTTGTTTATTGTTTACAAGAAAAACTAACTAAACTAAATTCTTGACAGTTTCAATATGTCAGTTCTCAACATTGTCGGTATCAAAGTCAACAAATAACAGAGAATGTGTTCAAAACTGAACAAAAAATAAATAAACCATCACATCATCAAATTAATATTTAGTAGTCCTGCCATTAGCACGCAGTAGAGCTCTAATCCTGGCTGGCATGTTCCCCACGAGCCTTTCACACTGTTGAGGGGTAATCTTGTCCCATTCTTCTTGAATTACTGCTTTTAATTCTTCTCAATTCTTTGGTTTACGCTTTGAAACAGACCTTTTGATAATCCACCACAGATTTTCAATGGGGATCATGTCCGGGGATTGAGCTGGCCACTCTAAGACCTGGATACTGTGCTCCTGCAGCCAAGTTCTACTGGCCCTGGATGTGTGGCAAGGGTTCAATGTGCCATCACAGACAGTGAGATGACCAACACCAGCAGCACTCATGCATCCCCAAACCATGATACTGCCTCCACCATGCTTGACAGTAGCTACTGTACATGCTGGAGATAATGCTTCACCTGGCCTTCTGCATACCCTCACATTAGCAGGAGGAAGATAAAGCTGGAAACTGGACTCATCTGACCACAGAATCTTCTTCCAGTTCCTGGCTGTCCAGTTCTTGTGTGCTTGGGCCCAACGACGCCGGGCTAACCTCTGTCTCTCATTGATCAGGGGCTTCTTGACAGCCTTGTAGGACCTTAAGCCATGATCTAAAAGTTGGCCATGTACAGTGCGGGTGGAACACTGGACACCAGTTTGGTTTGACCACTGCTGCTGAAGCTCCTGTGATGTCATTCGGCGGTTTTCCCTGCACATGCGGATCGGGATGCGACCATTTCTTACTGAAGAAACCCTTGGATGCCCAGATCTTGGTTTGTCTTCCAAGCTGTTGGTTCGTCTGTATTTCTGCAGAGTATATCCAACTGCTGAAGGACTGCATCTGCACTTCCTGGCTATCTGGCGGCAGCTGTACCCTTCCTGACTGAGAATCTGTATCTTCAGGTGTGTTTCCTGTGTTAGGTTCCCTGTTTGTAGCCATTTTTGTCTCTGAAGAACTTTCAAATGTGCTGGCTTTATATAGACACGAAGCACAGTGGTAAATTGTGTCTTTTAATAAATAAAAGATATTTATATACACATATATATACATACATATATATATATATATATATATATATATATATATATATAATATATATTACATATATATATATGTGTGTATATATATATATATATAGAGAGAGAGAGAGATATGTTACTTAAATACCAACATCTGAACTATATCCTTTTGGCTTGACTTTAGAGTCAAATAGGATTAAGTTCATGTTTCAGTCATGATACACTGTCAGGTTCTGTGAGGACCATCTTCCAGCATGTTTAAATTATGCAACAGGGGAGTGAGTTTGTGGAAAGTGGCAAACCAACCACGGTTCAGAGCTATGGTTTTGGCAAAGTAACATTAGGGAACCCACTCTAGACTGATAAATATTAAAGAGAAAACATTGATTATTAAAGCTGCAGGCTATTTTATTAAGCTGTCTGTGACTGATGTGATCCAAGTCAATTTATGTTCCCTTTTGAGAATCAGTTTATAGCCTATGTCTGTGGCTCTTATTGTGAAAGGCAGAAAAATGGAAATGGCTGTTCTTGTGCTGCAGTTGATGTTGTTGAGTGTCAATAAAAGTTATGCTGTCTGGTTCAACTAACATAATGTATGTGTTTCTTTTGTTTTATTACTTCATAAGTAAATAGCCTGCCCTCAGCTACACTGGTGGCATCGGTGGGAGTCCTCCCTGCTTAAAGGCATGAGTAAAAATTAACTAAGTGTGTATGAGCAGCTGGTGAGAACAATAATACAACACCAAACACAGCAATATGTTTTTTTCCCTGGAGAAATGAAAATGATTGTGTATTTTTAACATTGTGAAAACCTACGATACAACCTTTGACTCCACATCCTGCCAAACAATGGGACATCACTAATCTGACAGCAAAAATGGATTATTTAAGGGATAAAATAGCGAGCAGAGGATATCAAATTGTGGACATTAGATCATCTGAGGCCAAGTCGGACATTTGGGAGGATTTTTGTGCACTTAAAGACTGAGAAAAATGCTGGTGGCTTTGCTGCTTGTAAAAAATTTCAGAAAGTATTAGAATTTGATAGCCACAAACTAGGGTCATCATCACTATGGAAACAAGTGACTGTATGTATTTTTAATCTCAGGTGCAGGTCGTGTCGTGGGGTTTACATTCACATTTCTGGGATTTAACTTCAAGAAAATTGCAGGTAACTAACTGGTTCTAGGTCTCAGCTTTGTGAGTACAGGCGGGGGTGGGTTTGCAAAACTGAGCCTGAGCAGCACTTTGTTCTGCAGTAAGAGAGAAATTGCTGGAAACTTTTGGATAAGACATTTTCTGGGCTGTTTCAGAGAAAACCTTGCTGCCTGGCTCCGTGCTCCAGGTACGAATTTGCAAGTGTATACAGCAGAAATTAGTAAGGTAGTTCTTGAAGCATTCCAAAGCTGGTGATGTGGCTCAGAAAAAGAAGTGTGGCAGATTTCAGGCAGGGCTCAGGCAAGCTCTGAGAGCTAAATGTCATGAGCAGAGGGCTACTGACTTAGAAGAGATGGCCTTAAAGACTCTAAAGATGAAGGTTGTCAGCCCTCAAGTATGCAAGCCTCTGATGTATTAAAGTAAAAAAGTTTTTTTTTTTAAAGTTTTTTTTTAAAAAGCCTAGTTTCTGGGAAATAAGTCTTATATTTTGTCAAAAAGACAAATAATCTTGTGAAGCAAGTTTTGCATTACAAAAGTAATCTCATTAAAAAATATATACTTTATATCTAACTTTATCTTAATAAGATATTACAGGTAATACTGAGCTAGATTCAACAAATAGCAAGCTAAAACACTGGTTTGCATAATAACTCAGCAGGGGAACAAGTTTGTTTTTCTTATTTTAAGAGTAAGACCATTTCCACATCTCTTCAGTTTAACAAGAAATAACACAGATTTGAACACAAACCTCATGGCTTATTGACACATTATAATTTAACATGACGCATTTGAAAAATGCATGACAGACGGCAGAACTCATGGTAGCTTCTGAGGACATTTTCAGATCTTAACACAAACTGAGTCACAGTGCGCCGATGCATTTGGTTCAGTGATGCTGCAGATCCTGATCATAATTATCAGATATAAAAATATGAAGGACTATTATTACTTCCAGACAAATATAGCAATGCACCAAGTTTCAGTTTGAGTCAGGAGTTCAGTTCTCTCTCTGCTCACATTCACTCCCTCCCTGAATATTGGACTCAGTGTTGTCAATAGTTTTCACTGAAACATGAAGTTTTCCCTGTTTTAATAAGAAAATGCTAAAAATAAGAATGCTAATGGTGCTTAATTTAGGACAAAGTCATTTGTTTTTATCACGCTTTTTGAAGAAACTGTGTCTCGTTGTAAGATGTACTGTACATTCTCAAAAAAATTATCCCCATGGTAATTATTAGAAATTTTAGCAATTATGAGAAAAAAGTAATGCTTTTGAGATAAAAAAAAAAGTCATAATTTTGTGACAAAAAATTGAAATTATGAGATAAATAGTCAAAATTATGATATCAAACTCATAATCATGAGATAAAAAAGTCAAAATTATGAGATATAAGGTTTAAATTATGAGATAAAATTCCAAATTAAATATGAGAAAAAAATCACGACTTCACAATTTTGACTTTTTTTTTTTAAACAATGGGGATTTTTGGGCTTCCATAGATCTTAAAGTCAGCTCAATCAAGAAATCAAAATATTCGCTAACCATAAATTTTAATTAAGTTTTTAATTAAATTTTTTAAAATCAGCTCTATGAAGAGAGCAAATTTCTCATTTTAATGAAGTATTTCCTAAATAGGTTAAATATTTGGCTTGTTTTTTTCTAGTTGAAGCCCCATTACAGACGTTAAGTGGTTAAATTTATAAGCTAGTTTTAAGGATTGAAGTCAAGCAAAATTGGCTTGTACCACATTGGCAGATTTTATTTTATTTTTTATTTTTTTGCTTAAAACAAGACAGTTGGATTAAGCTAATTTAAGAACATTTGGCTTCTTTGTATATGAGAGAAATGATGATGGAAAAGACACGATTGGCAGAGGAAAATAACTGACTGAGGTCCAGTAGTTGGAGAGAAAAGTGGAGAACCCGTAACCCAGCACGTGGAGGTCGGTGCCTTGTGGGGAACAAGGCTGCCAGTCACGTTGCCCACTGGGTGAACACAGAGGGTGCTCACCTGACTGCGGCTGGCGTGAACGTGGAGCATTTCACTCCTAGACAGAGATTCACACTCCTGCTCAAAATCTGACCACAACTCAGAAGAAGAAGTTTTTTTCAGTGTTTCGGTGTAGTAACTCTTTACACAGCAGACAAGTCGCCACTAACCACACATCAGACAACCATGTGAAGCTTCTCTCTTTGTTTTTCCCCAAATATAATCAATATGAAAGCTTGAATACTTTCCCCTTCCTCTCTTTCAGCAAGATTTACTGTATCTGCAGCAGCTCGGATCAGTTTCTCTCTAGTGACTCCACCTCACCTCTTTCCCCCTCTGTCTGCGCTTCACTTCTCTACTCTCACTTTCCTCTTTTCCCCCCTCTCCCATCCTTCCCCTCTCCTTTCACCCAACGCTTTCTCTCTTGTCTGTTTTTTTTTTTTTTACCTTGCCCCTAGTATCACCAGCATGAAAAATAAATAAAATAAGTTAGCTTGGCTCCTGTGGGTTGTGTTGTTTTTGTGTTTGGTTGTATGTGTGTGTGTGTGTGTGTGTTTGTGTATTTTTACTTTTTTTTTAGCTGTCTTCAGATCTCTCCCTCCTCACTGACACCGGGCCCGTGGGCGCTGAGAGTCTAACCTTGGCCCTGACATCAGAATACCGATCAAATGACGGACCTGAGCGCTCCGAGACAAACTGTGGTCATGTCTGGCCTGTCCAAACTTGTGATAGCATGACTCAGTGGGGAAAAGGGAAAGAATATATATATTTGCAGTCAGAGTACACTGTCTATAATATCTGTGTTCTCATGGACTTCTGCTGGATAGAGTATTTATTTAAGAAATATAGTAAGAAAAAAAAATTACCTCTAATAACAGATAGGATTGTTTGGATTGAAATAAACAATATACTACAGTATTAAGCTATTCTTAGAGCCGTTATTAAAGCATTCAGTACTTGCCTACTTGACTTCAAGAACACTGTGATCATCTGCTGCTGGTTTATTCCTACAAACAGCCAAAAGAAAACCAGGGATGCAGCCTTTGTCAGCCCCAAACCCCATTTAATTGTATTATGTCAATTTTAGTATTATTACCATTTTTATAATTCAGTGGGTTTTATTTTCCATCTTATGTTATGCATTCACCCTTTCTTTTGTCTTACCTTTGCTAGTATTATCCAGTGGGTTTTATCCATAGAATACATCTTTACATCTGTGTGTTTTATTCTTATCTTTGTCTTTGTCTTATTTGTCTTGTGGGTTTTATTTTCCATGAATTATGTCATTCTCTCCCTATCCTTTCTATGTGAAGCACTGAGTGCATACTTTGTCGTACCTCAGGCTGCATTTTCGTATGAAGGGTACAAATACAAATAAAGTTTATTATTTTTGTTGTTGTTCTAACTAAAAATGTGAAACAGAGGTTTCTCCTGCAGGTGACACCAGAAGGAAGGCCATAGTGTAAGTAAATCTCTTGGGGAGAATTAATGTGCTCAGCAAATTTTATGGTTATCTTCTCAGTTGATTGTAAGATATTACAAAAAGGCTACATATTTAAAAGCAGAGATACATGTAGGTTAACACTAGAACAGCCAAGACGGTCACATTGACCAAATTTATATGTGCAATAACTTTATAATAATATATGTATATATTATATATATATATATATATATATAATATATATAAATTACACAAAAGGCAAAGAAAATATGATAATTTTTACTTTTTTCGGTTATATTGACCACACAGATATTGCCTGTTATGTTGTTACTTTTTGCACAGTTGGAGATAAAACAATAAAACTTTACAAGTGGTCTCGATTTCCAATTTCCCAACATTAAAATACAAATAATGAATTAATTAGACTGAATCAACAATATAGTAGGGGAGACCAGGGACGGTTGTAACACTTTTTGTCTCAGCACCTATAACTCACTAAATTTTTGTGTTAAAGCTCTCAGATTTTGAAACAAAGATTACCCTTATTTATTACAAATAGCAATGTTTCCAATTTTTGATGATCTTATAAAATACATTCAACTTTTTCTCTCTTACAGTTTGGTGTTATTATTATGATTTCAAACACCTCTGATCAATAATGCTCTTAATACAGTAACTTGTGTCTCTACCATCTGAATGAGACACACAACACAATGTCTGCCACCAGCTTTGTGTGGAAATATTAAAAATTAATAAAAATAAATATTAAACAATGAAGATGCAAATCGTGCACTGCGCTGGAGGGATAAAATGTGCTGGACTGAAGTTTGCTGCAACAAATGGAATGAATCTCACAAAATTCCAGGTGAAGCCAAAACTTCAAGAACACTGGATTTATATTTTATCCAGAATGCACCTGGGTGAAGTAGCATATGATGGATCAGCAGCTGGCTGTGACAAAAAGTGTCCCTCACTGAAGAAAGATGCCAGAATCTCTCGAAGAATCCATCCAAAGCCTTGCACCAAGTGAGTGAGTTTTTTTTTTACTTTCACCCCATCGGTCACAATAGTGACCGTAAAAAATATTTTTATTTATAAGGCTCTAAAAATGTTATAAAGTGATTTTTCAATGCATTTTCAGTAAATATTGAAATAATACAATGTTTGGATGAAATGTGTGCAGTGTCACATGTTTCGAGTAAATTGTCACATGACCAGAGCTGTTTATTTCCTGGTTGCACCTTGACAAGAGGATGGCTGCCTCAAAGCTCCCAAAGAACAGGATAGTAAAGTATGTTAAAATAAACATAGGACAAAGATTTTTGGTAGACATGATCTTTATGGTGTCTAGTAATGATATATGCATTTGCAATTACTCAGATTTGTTTGGTGTGTTTGCAGAATGAGTAAACATGTTAATCGGTCACAATAGTGACCGGTGGGATAGCACGTTGTATCTAGGTGTACGCATACAGTGCTTAATAAATTTATTAGACCACCCACCAATGTAAGGTTTATGCCACAGCTGCCCTAAATTAACAGCACTGATAATTACCAAAATCATTTTTTATGTTTCTGTAATGGTTAATACACCAGTATGTAGAAGCTCTTTAACCGAAATGATATTTTTAATGCTAAAATATAATTATTATTGTTATCCATGAATTTTCAAATTTACTGTTTTACAAAAAAAAAACAGAAAAAATAGTAAAGCACATTATTATTTCTTGAATAAGATGTAAGCCTAGTGAGCCGGCTCAAATTTGGGTCTAAAAAGGTGAATTCAGTTTGAATTTCCTCATTCCTGTTCAAAATGGTAAAACGTCGAGAGCTCACTGAAAATGAAAGAGTCCACATTAAAGCACTTCATGATGCTGGATGGTCTCTGAGACAAATAGGGAAAGACATAAAGTGTCCTCACAGTGTGGTCAAGTATGCTTTGGAGTCAACTGCCGAGACTGGTACTTACAAAATGCGCCAAGGAAGAGGCAGGAAACGAAAGTTCACTGAAGCAGATGTCAGACACCTCAAGATTTTCAGTACTAGAGACAGAAGGAAGACCACTGCTGATCTTCAGGCGGAAATAAATGCTTCTAGATCAGAGTCTGAGAAAGTCTTCAGAATGACCATAAGCAGACGACTGACGGTAACAAGACTTAAAGGGAAGACTAGTTGCTAAGAAGCCATTATTGGGGCCTGTAAACATCCAGAAAAGCCTCAGGTTTGCCAGGGAGCACAAACACTGGACTGTTGATGATGGAAGAAGGTACTCTGGATGGACGAGTCCAAGTTTGAACTCTTCGGTCAGCATCCTTGTGTTTATGTCTGCAGAAAAGCTGGAGAACATTTTGATGCCAGACACATTGCACCCACAGTGAAACACGGATTCCATTATGGTATGGGGTTCCATTTGTGGAAATGTGGGCAAATTAGTGAAAATCGACGGTATCATGAACAAGCACGTCTACCACAACATCTTAGTGCATCATGGAATCCCTTCTTGACTGAATATGATTGGTCGTGGGTTCATATACCAACAAGACAATGACCCCAAGCAGACTTCAAAGCTGTGCAGAGACTATTTGACCAAGAAAAAGGAATCTGGAGTCCTGGAACTGATGGACTGGCCAAGTCAAAGTCCGGATTTTAATCCTATTGATAAATTTTTCTGATGATACCGCCATCCTCAGCCTACTGCACAAAGATTCTAGCCCTTCAGCCTATTTTTCTGAAATAGAGCACTTTGTGCAATGGTGTGATGCTCACCATCTCATCTTGAATGTTCAGAAAACTAAAAAGATGGTCTTAGATCTGAGATCAGAAGGGGACTACAGTCCTGTTGTCATACATGACTCACCCATTGAGCAGGTCAGCTCATATAAGTATCTCGGAGTTCACTTAGATAACTCTTTTAGTTGGAATGTCCATGTGGAAAGTCTGTGTTCCTGTTTACAGCAAAGGCTGTATCTCTTGCGCAGACTGAGACTATATGGCTGGACAAAAGCATCATGTTTTTATTTTACCAGGCAGTACTGGAGAGCTTGCTCTGATATGGGATGTCAGCCTGGTATGGCAACCTTACTGTAAAGTTGAAAACCAAACTGACTCGTCTGGGGCACACAGCCATGAAGGTGATGGGAAAAAGGTACTATCAGACCTTGCAGTCCATTTATGAACAAACTGTTCTTAGGCAAGCCCAGAGGATAGTGACTGAGCCATCCCATGTTCTTCATTTAGAATACGAGCTCCTACCCTCGGGCAGACGATATAGAGTCCCCAACTGCAAACTCAACCATTTTAAGAATTCATTTGTTCCAACCTCCATCAAATTCCTGAACAATGCGGCTTGAGGCCGAAGATTGTGCAATAATTTTTATAGTGCTTTTATTATGGTGATCTTTTAGCATACGTTTTTTCCATTGGTGTATGTATGTGTTGTGTGTAATGTTATGGGATATGTGCAATACTGTATGTAATTGTTGTTGAGATGGTATGCCTGGTGATGTATTGTTTGTTGTCATTGTGGCTGTTAAGGCATTTATGGCACAGTTGTGAGTCCAAGACAAATTTCCCTAAGTGGGACAATAAAGTATATTGTATTGTATTGTATTGTATTGTAAATTTGGGATTTAGTAAGTTCAAAGATTGATTGCACAAAAGTTTCATCTAAAGCAAGTCTGTGTGAACAGCTAGAAACTATTTGGAACTCAATAACAAAAGAGACTAGTTGAAAAGTACATAAAAACAATGCAATTAGGCCTCTACTTGAATGTGTATTCTACAGGGGACATCGTTCCAAAATATTTATGTTCAATGTGAATGAATCACATGACTGGAATGTACGTTTTCTAGTGAATGTTGCACTAAAATGTTATAATGACAACATTACAATTAATATAGCACTAAAGTACAATTTAAAGCATTAAAGCACTTTCAGCACCTTTAATTGAGAATACAACACATTATCCCACCGGTCACAATTGTGACCGGTCATAAAAACACACTTTTTCATCTATTTTTTCCACAATTTTAAAAAAAAATTATTATTGACTATTTCAAAGGGCTACCAATGACACATGATTTGGATATTTTCATGTCTGGGAAAAATTTGGGATTAAATGGGTTAAGTGATCATTAATTTTATTAAGCCCACCATGTTGAACATTGAAGCATGCACCGTGCGAGCCATCTGCTGCGCTCAGCAGCAGCCTTATAAATGCAAACGGAATGAAAAATCTGTTTCAGCTCTAATTCATGACTTTAAAAACACCAAATGACTTGATTTATCAAATTTTGTTAGTTCAAAATATAAAGAATTGTAAAATATCACTTCCATAAGGCTGTTCAGTCAGACAGTGACAGATCACAGGCTGAACTTGGCGTTTCATCCTCGCAAGCAGCCGCAGTGATGTTCAAGCTGCACTGAGCGCGCACAGTTTATATTTCTTATAATGCTGATTAATGTTGAAATGATGGTCTTCTGCCTCAGTAATAATTATTAATACCACTAGATAATACGCTCAGGGTCAGGTTTGGAATACACATACATTGGGGTAGCGTGCCTCTGTTCCCAGCAAAGAAAATATGCCATTTTCAGGAAAATATTACTCCCTGCTCCTCACCTCATCACACCTTAACATTATATAGGCTGATATTTTTTGAGTGAGTTTGTGTGTGATCCTAAAAATAAGAGTTAATGTATGTGTGCCAAAAAGGGAGAAGTTCATTTTCTGGAGAGCTTGAATGTGCTTTTTCAATTTCATTGTAACGGGCACCTTAGAACTTTATATTTTCTGTGCACAAGAAGAGATTTTCCAGAACAGGTGGTCACCAAAACTAACAGGATTCATTGCTGGCCAATTTTTGTTCAGTCATGAAGACTGTCCTTATTCACAGCTTTCTCTCTGTTCCTGCTTATTCTCAATCAGCTGATTATGGGCGTTTGATCTTTCAGTTAACCAAACAGAATTAGCCACAATTTCCATCAGCGAATCATGTTGTTGCCATCAAACTTCAACTCTGTTCTCCTTTGATGATGTCAGTTGTCATTTCAGCATGGAATCATTGCAACTCTCCTCCACCCCACTTACCTCCACTTCTTCATAACATCCAGGTTGAGCTCATCAGAAGACCAGTCCTCATCACATCCTGATCTTCAGCCATCCTTCCACCACCACCAGTGTCTAGACTCCATCAGGGGGTTTCATGTATTAATATATCATTTACATAATTTATGACAATGTCACAATGAGATCTTTTCTTTTCACATTTCACATCTTGATTGAGCACATGTCAATTCAAAGTATTTTGTTCACTCAGAATGAAGTCAGTCCTGACTGACATACTGTTTATGTTGGGTGGATGGACATACAGACCACAGAAAAAGTCTGACTCACTTCCTAACCTTCTTAACACCTGGCAGGAAAGCAGTTAGTCACTGCAATCTCTGGTTAACAGTTTCAATCCTATTTCACCTCCAGACACAGCCAGCCGGTGGTGGGGTTTGGTCAGAGGTGTGCGCTGCTGCACCTGCACATCACTGCAACATGATGACAGGTGAAACCACTGTCTGGTATAAACATGTATTTCAGAGGTTGTTAAGTTGCTCTTTAAGCCCCACATACCCAGAATCACTGCCAACATCTTTACCGTCTGGTGGTATGAATATTGACAGGTGTGTCATGTGCTGGAAAAGTAGCTACGCTTATCAGATTACCAGAGCTTTAAGAATGGGGACATCTTCAGCTTCAGAGGCAGAATCCATTATAACATAGTCATTATAAAATGAACAAGATCTGTGGTGATGTCCAGGTAGGAGGCTGATTTCTATCAGTACAGGTGTATGTCAGCTGATGAGTAACAATAAATTGGAGTACAGAAATGAAAACTGGTTTAGAAACTGTCACTCCCTTTACACCTTGCATTAAAATGTGTTTTGGTTATTGGATTGCAATCAGATAGTATTTGCTCATCAAAGACACACTGAGGATGGGTTGTGATCCAATCAGCCAAACCACCTGGGGATGTGGTCAGAGACACATTGTGACCACATTAACCACAAGTATAAATACACTTGTGTTTTTAATCCACATACAACAACTATGTGGGCAAAAACCTGGCGACTTCACTAGGTTTAGTGACTTTTCAGACCCTCTTCGCAATTTTATTTCTATAAGTTACTAACAACAAATTTAGCTCTCCTGTTGCCCCGTGTGCAGACAGCCAGTGTGGGGTGTGTGGCAGACTGGCAGGATGCTGTTCACTGCAGGAAAGGGAGGTCAGTGAGTTTTTGTGGTTATGTTGACACTCTGAAACTTTCTCTGGATTTCAGCTTTTCAAAATGCAAGTGACCTTCTATTATACTCTCTGTATTAGGATTTTCCTTTTGTAAATGTATGTAAATAGTTTGTTTGAGGTCCTCTCTCACTCCGGTCTCTGCTGTTTCTCTGTGGAGTCGTAGGAGTGCCAAAAAATAACTAATCTGTGAAAGAAAACGAAAATAAATGTGGAAACTTTAACATTGCATAACTATGATACATAGTTAGTTTGATCTTGTACATATCTATATCTATAGTTTGTTTGATCTTCTCCCTCCATTTATAGATTTTTTTAAAAGCTTTTTTTTTAAAGGTCTTGTTTTTTTTGCTGCAAATATTTAATGTCCCGGTAGTGAGTGTGAATATTTCTCTCTCTCTCTCTGTCTCTCTAAGATTTCTCCCTCGCTGCAGCAAACACAACCACTAAGCTTTATACAAATGAATGCATGATGATGTCATCTGGTTTTTATTGTGAAAGCAGCCCGTCCTCACCAGAAAAACGTACGTGCTGGTCACAAGTGCAAGCAGACATTTAAACATAACAGGAGGAGTACAAGGAGTGACAATGTCTATTTAAAGGAGGTGGGTGGATAGAAAGACCGGGGTTTGAGCCCTGTCATCACAGCTATTTAAAGTTTTGAGCAACTGAAAATTTTGTTATGGTTGTGACATCTGTTGTGAGTGATGTCACCTCCATCACATGACATTTGTAACATAGTTATTTTAACCCAAACCATGATCTTCTCTTAAACCTTAAGTAGTATTTGTGCCAAAACCAAAGCAACCTGCGACTGCTTTACAGGTCAAACCAGGTGTGTAATGTCTCACAAGTTCTGTAACGTACTTAAGGTCCAGTAAGCCTGTCGCTGCCTGTACTGTCCAGTAATATGAGTCGTTATGGAAGTAACTGACAATTGAACTACTCAGGCATTTAGGTGTGAGGATGTGTTGGAAAAACTGATCTGGATCTCAGTGTGGACACTGGTGGTGCATATTAATATCAGATGCAAATGTAATCATATTAAATCAAATTCAGATACAATCTGGATATGAGGTGCATTTTAATGCAAGGTGTAAAGGTAACTCTTTCCCCGCCAGCATTCTTTTTTTTTTTTTTAAAAAAGTTGTCAGCCAGCTCCAGTATTTTTGACAAAATTCACAGATTTTTCAACACCCACAGAATATTCAGTTCTATGAATATGTTAACATGGAATATATCAAAAGAAAGAACAGATCTGATTCTTTTTTTATAAGCACTTGAATGTTGGTTGGTTGAATCAGAAAATCTTTTCAGACAAAAAACTGAGAAAACAGCGTTTGTGTGAAAGAGACATTTTTATGCAGAATATTGACTTCACGTTTTTAGTTTTGTTTTTTTTTATCACTTCATATTACGTGTGTGACATCACTGTCACCAGTGTGGCTAACGTTAGCTGTGTGTGTCCTCCACCTGAAACACCGTCCGAGAGGGCGAGGGGTTGGAGTGCTCTCTGCCCCGGCTATGATGTGAGTCCCAGGGGCTGTGACCTGCGGCTCTGTAGCTTAGCACCGATGTTTTCATGCTACACAACATCATCTTCTCCTTCTGCTCTTCAGTTCCAGTGGTTCTCTTCTTCTTCAAGTGACAGATTTTTGTCAGATGATCCATCAGTGTCCCTCACTGCCTGGCAGTGAAAACAGCAATTGACGGAATATCTTGTCAGTGGTGGGGAAGTGTTGTGTCTTAAATGAAAGATATCTCATCAATGGCAGGAAAAGAGATAATAATAATGATGATGATACATTTAGAATTCTAGAACGTTGCTGCAGTTCACTGAGAATGTTCACTTAAAAACACAGCTGCGATGTGCAGCAGTAATGTGGCAGTAGGTAGTGTTTATGGCAACTTCTATGAGAAAAACTGTTGAATTTATATGTTGAAAAGTTGCAACTCGGTCAGTCCTTCCTGCCTTCTGTTCACTGCACTTCCCCCCGGAAAACAACCTCTTTTGCAGGCAGTGAGAGCTCATTATGTGATGTGATTTCTGAATGAAAAATATGTCTGTGTTGTTTTCCATGATTGTGTTGTAGGAAATGTAAAATTGCTGAATTTATATGTGGAAAAGTCGCAACCCAGTCAGTTGTCCCTACCAACTCTTTGTCACACTTCTCCCGGACAACAGCACCCAAATGCCTCTCCAGGTCATGTCATGTCACTCGTGTATTATCGCTTCAATATTGTGTGTCACATATGATTTATCTAATCAGGAAACTTAGCAAACTTTAAAGCTGTGACGCAACTGCTGCCGAAATAAGGAGATTCGCCTCTTGGCCGATCCAAACAGCTCTGACCCTCCAGCTCCAACCTAGCTTGTCTGCTGCAGTTTGTCTGAGAACAAGTGACGTTCCTTTACTCTGCTGCCAGGAAGCCGCTGCTCAGACAGGAAGATGAAGTGAAGAGAGAGGAAGAATGAGATGAAAAAGACAAGCTTCATACTGAGGTGATCACACAATTAACCTCTTCTAAGACGCCGGCTCTGGCAGACTGCTGTCTCTTTACTTGCGATGATGTTTCTGCTTCTGACAGCCTTTCCTCTCCCCTCCATGTCTGATGTTCACTTGGGTGTTCACTGAGAGATCTTGACGTTGCCCATGACATGACAAAACTCCATATGCACGAGTCAGTGACGATCAGGGCCCGTGACATTTTTACAGCTGAAAATGTGTAGTCAAGAGACGAGACGGGAGGAGTGTTGAGCCTTCCAGCATAAATTGAGTTTGAGGCTGTTTTCACACTGAAGTTCAAAGTTTCCCACTTGTGACCTTAATGGCACTGACACACCATCACAATAAGCCATCAGGCACCAACCTTTCCCTGCAGTTTCTGTATGTTTGGCACGGCTCGCTCGAGTTGATTCTTACCAGCAGCAGTTTGGCAGATTAAGCATGATGAATCAGCTACGGATTCATTCATTTCAGTCAAAGTTTTTCATTATTTCTCACTTCTCACTTTCCATAATTTAACAAGTTGCGACTTTTAAATCAAACGTCTTAAAACTTTTTTAAATTTTGTTTTTAGGGTTACAGAAACAGACTATTGAGGTTTAACTTAAGACATAAATTAAATTTGAAACGTTGTTTTCACATTACTCTCACAAGCATGTGTAGATCAATTTGCGGTGTGATTTTGTGGAGTGAGGACACAAAGTAAAAATATCATTTTACAAAAATGTACAAAGAAATTGTTTTTGCAAGGTACAGAAATAATTAAAAGGAGTGTAAAGCAGCTGAGGACTGAGAGTGATACTGTTGTTATCAGTTTTTCTCATATTTTTTATTTATGGGGCAATGTTGACCAGGCAGTAAGAAGTACAGTGGTGTAGATTAGTATAGATTAGGATTAGGGGTTGGGCTAGACAAGCATGATGCTTCCTCCTGTTGTTTTTCTGACATCAAATGTTAATTTATGTTTGTCTCATCATACGACTGTTCATTATTTATTGTTTGTTTCTCTTTAGTATTGTTTTCTCTGTATACACATTTTTTAATGTTCAGAATAAATAAATAAATGTCAAAATGGTAATCAATTACTCCTTCCATATTACTAATTAAAAGTGATGAGTTACATTACTTGTTATTGCTTCACTTCTGTTACTCAGCACAGCTCCGCCAAAGGCCATTTTAAAGCCATGAAAACTAAAAACAGGTCCACAGTCAAGTGAACTAACACAGCAGCATGATATTATGAATTCCAATGAGTCGTGTGTGAAGATGGCACATTTATTTGAGTAGCATAGCTAGTAAGCAATGAAGGCATAAATAGGTGTTTATATGTATCTCTAGAACTCAATATTTACAACCAATTCCAACATAAACATACATAACAGAATGCAATGATTTGCAAATAATTTTTGACAAGATAGTTTATGATAAAACTGATTAACTTCATTGCTTTTTGCAAATATACATAAATAACCATAAATATACATAAATATAATATACTGCAGTATTTTTCAAAAAAGAGAGGGAGAGAGGCACTGAAACCACGCCCACACGTGGGAGGATTCCCGCCTCTGTGTCTTGTACAAGGAGGAGACAATGGTTGCTAACGTTAGCAGCCTCATTGGACCCTACTCGTTTGAGCCACCAGAGCTACATGATGATCAGCCTCGTTCCTCACAGTCTGCATCAGAATGGTAATTCATTTATTCCATTTATAAGCGCACAAGGCAACTTTTACTCTCTTTGGTGTGCACATAATCCTGCCGGCATCGCCACCCGCGGGATGGCGAGACCACAGATATGTCAAAGTGACACAAGCAGAGCAGACAGTGACTGATGGTCGAGTCTTGAAGGGAACCCCAGATCTGCGGAAGATCTCGCAAGAGTGATCATTTTAACATCATAATGAAGGAACAACATACAACAATCTTACAAGAATTTCACAAATCAAGGGTTCCCTTCCAGACACGACCGAAGAAAAGTATTTCAGGGTTCCCCAAACTCAATAACACAACATTAAAAGCAGATTATGATCTCTCCAGTGAATGTTATGCATGGTGAAATGTGAACAGTCAGGTTGGGTCATAAGATTTGTGAGTCATATAGTTTATGAACTTAAGCTTCTTCCAGAGCTGATGCTAGTTAGTCGTTTGTATATCATGCAGACAGGTCGTAGCGGTTGTGGCGCTGTGCTTTGCCTCTCTGCGCTCTACCTCACGGTGAGTCTGGGACAGAGATGGGAAAAGTACTTACATTCTGTACTCAGTAAAAGTACAAGTACTTGTGAAAAAAAATGACTTTGGTAAAAGTAAAAGTACTCACTGAAATAATTACTCAAGTAAAAAGTAAAAAGTACAGTCTATGAAATGTACTTTTAGAGTAAAAGTACAAAGTATTTTTTTTACCAGTCGTTTCTGTGTAAAGCCAACTGTAACCTCTTAACCTCACATCATATAATGGGTAATTTGAAGGCTATTAACCCGTTAGGACCTGATCTGTATCACTTTAGATTTTAAACACTTATACCATTACACTTTCATAAATAACAGATCTACAAGCTCATGGCGCAGCGAGTGCAGCACTATGAGCTTGTAGATCTGCCATTTTTGGAGAAAAGAAATTGTGCAAATCTTTGAATATATCTTCAAACAGGTTTGTGCTGATATAGAAACCTAGTTTTTTTTTTTCAGAAGACTGTTAGGATTTAGAGGACATTTATGTGATCAAACATTTAATCAGGTCCTCAGGTCTTAATGTTAAACTCCAAACACACGTCTTAGTTAAAACTGGCCATTGGCCAAGGATTGGTTTCCAAACTGATGTAAAGTATCATGGAAAGTAGACCCACCTCTTGAAATCAAGTTTATATTTTTAATCAGACAGCAGCACAGTCAAGTACATGTGTACAGTAAATAAGTGTTTCAGCCATGTGTACAGAATGCATTGAACTTAAGTTAAGAGCAAAAAAAACAAAAAGAAAAGTGCTTTGTAAACATAAACCCATCACCTTCCTCTATTTTCCACCCATCTCTTTCCTCCCCAATTACACTGGCAGGCAGCAGCCAAATCCAGCCACCAGCCTGAATCAGATCTGTGCCACAAACAGACTGAATTCCGACTGGTTTTAATGGTCACGTGATGTTAATACCAATCAGAGTTCAGTCTGAATATGGCACAGATCTGATTCAGGCTGGATGTAGCCGTCAGTGTAAATGAGGTCTTGGAGACAACTTGGCTGTAAACAAATTTAGAGTAACAAAAAAACCAAAGTGCTTTTTAAACAAACCCATCACCTTCCTCCATCTTATCATCTCCAATTTCTGTCCACCTCCCTTTTATTCTGCCCATCTTCCCCTCTGCTTAACATTTTTCACCTTCAGGTTCAGCAAAACATACAGACTGGCTCTGAAATTTTAATGGGCTTAAACCCAGAAACACACACACACGGCTTTCTCAACTCACAGGCTGCAGGTAGTGTTGTTTTCACATTAACCAACTTAAGTAACTTCAACGAGAGATCCATTGATGTGAGGACTGCGGAACCGAACCAGGCGGCAGCACTAATCACAACACACTCATAGGCCCCAAATCCAGCCTGAATCAGATCTGTGCCACAAACAGACTGAATTCCGACTGGTTTTAATGGTCACGTGATGTTAATACCAATCAGAGTTCAGTCTGAATATGGCACAGATCTGATTCAGGCTGGATGTAGCCGTCAGTGTAAATGAGGTCTTAGAGACATGTTAAGTTGAGTTTGAGTCCATCTGAGAACTACAGTATCACACGCTACAGGGCTACTGTAGACCCATGCTAGCTGCTCAATGAAATGAAATTTAGGCATTTTCTGAATCAACTGAATTGAGGTACTCAAACCATGAACATTCTGATAAAACACTCTCTCACAATACAACCCCAAACACATTATCTCAACTCAACAGGACTACCAAAAAGGTTTATTTAGCTTCAGCAGAAGCTGGTTCTCAAAGTTCTTTGACCCAATGCGTGCCCTTCTGGGGCGGAGAATCAGTCCTGCAGAGCTAAAAAGCCTCTCGCAGGCAGCTGAGGCAGGTAGTGGTGTGTTTAGCTTGAGAGACAGGTGGCACACTGCTGGGTAAGATTTGAGCACATCCATGTCATCATCTGGGTTGGCCAGGTAGGACTCGAGCTGTTTGGTGTTTTCATGCGCTTTACCCTTCTTGATGGTGGAAAAGAAGTCCTCCTCATCTGAAGACTGGGGAGTGTCACCTGAATGCACCGTGGGTTGATGCTTCAGATGGCTTTTGATGTAGTCAAGGCCTATGGAATTACAAAATCAAAGGATTAAAGCACTTCCCCCATTACCACTGCTGTAACCCCTAGATTAAAAAAAAAATCATGGAAATTAGACATTAATATATTTAGCAAAATTATTTCATACACTTGAAAAGGATTGTAATTTAGTTTTCACAAGTGAACATTGCATATTACAAGAAATAATTATGGATACTGCAAATCTGACAAAAATACCTTATCATCAATAAACTAAAAAGCATTAGCAACAGTACAGTAGTCACTTACCACTTTTTAGGATCTCTTCGTTACATGTCCAGGTTGTCCTGAACTTGGGGACCAGAATGGCTGCTGCGATTAGCTCTGGATCACCAAGCATCTGTCCAAAACGCTTTTCAAGTCCTGCTTGTAGTGCGTCTACCAATGGCCCACAGTACTTGGAGGAGATGCGGAGCTGTTCGAGCTTAGCCTTGATTGATTGATAGAATATTTTATTAGACAGAAATGCAAACACAGTAAAAAAAAATCCAGTTTCACTGAGGTCCTATATATCAACTAGACTTGTAGTCAAGACCGCCTAAACCGAGACCAAGACACTACCAAGACCGGAGAGTATCAAGACCAAGACAAGACCAAGTCAAGACCAAGACTAGTTCAGCTCAAGACCGAGACCGAGACAAAAAAAAAACCTAGTTTTTTGTCATCTTGCATGAGTTGTAGAACATAAGCACCATACTGGGTTCAGCTGCTTAGTGTGCTATTAAGGACTGACATGACTATTAACTAGTCCCAAAGTCATCTAACAAAATAACAAGCCTCCAACACCACCCTGCACCTCAAAAAAAAGTCTAATGAATGGTAAATATGTCACTGATTTAAATTGTACTTAATTTGTAGATGAAACGTGAATTTTAAATATTAAAGATACACACAATTATCAACTTGAAATTGCATTATTTACCATTATAGTAGCCAAATTACACTGTATAATATCAGCATCACTGAAATGGCATAGGCCTAATGCTTAATCAATCACAACGATATGCAAATATTATTCAAAGGCCAATGATGCCATATATTTATTCAAACAAGGCCATTATAAGCACAATACTGTAATTAAATACATAGACACACATGCAGGTGCACCAAAAAATGCATTAAATCAAATGCAAAATACAAATAAAAAACTGTACTTCAAATTGTACAAATCCCTTCGAGACCACTCGGCCAGTCCGAGACATTGCGAGACCGAGAGACCCGAGACCGAGACAAGACCGAGACCAAAGACTGTCGAGGCCGTGACAAGACCAAGACCACAAAAAAGTGGTCTTGAGACCGGTCTTGAGACCAAGACCGGTCTTGAGAACTACAAGTCTAATATCAACATAGCATTTTTTTTTATAAATAAGACCAAAAGAAAATATCATACGGTAAATAAGAAACACTACATGTACAGAGTAGAAAAGGGGGAGTGACACGCACCTTGAGCAGTGTTATTGTAGGTAAAAGCCATCCCATCTGCACATTGGCCTCTCCCTGTAGGATATTGACGGCCTTCGCAACTGGTTTCATGGTCTTGGCATATTCTCTCAAAAACGCAATCTCCGCTGGAGTCAACCTGTCAAAAACAAACATAAATGGTTACAAAAAGTCAAACTACTAACTAAAAGCACATATTTCCAAAAGGATGAGCATACGTGACTACTATTACTTAGTCTAGAAAGTAGGAATGTGTGAAGTTAGTGGAAACATGTTAACCACAAAATCATTTGACCTTAATTGGTAAATATGAATTGATGAATATTTTTACCTCATGCAGTAAATCAGTTTTAAAAAACAGTAGTACTCACATGGGGATTTTTAGTGCACTGCAAACAGATGTAATGGCTTCTTCTCCTTGTTCGTTTATGATTCTTACGAGCCTCTCCACAGCGAAGAAGAGAGAATTCCATCTCGTCTCCACTGGCCTCACGAGTTGCAGTTTGCATTTTTTTCCGACGATCTCTGCAGCCTGGGTGGATCTACTGGTCTTGTTCCACAGACTCTGGCACTTTGCAAATGTTGAGCGAGAGAGCCTCTTATAGACTGGATCAGCATCTGCTGCAGAGAGATCAACTGTTGCAACCAGGTTAAGAAGGTGGCAGGCACAGCGATGATGCTTTGGCAGTTGATACTCCAGGCCATCATCTTCATCCAATATACCTCCAACGTCAACAATCTCGACAGGTTCACCTTCTTCCTCGTCACTGCTCTCTTCTCTGCTTTGACTTGCCCCCTGGAGTGGTCCTCCTGCATTGTTGTTTTCATCATGCCCATACACTTTGAATGCTTTTATGAAATTGGATCCATTGTCAGTGGTTGTGCACACTACCTTCGCCTGGATGTTGTATTCCGTGTGTATGTTATTCAGGGCAGCAGCGAGTACTGCAAAGGTATGAGACCCTTCTAACTGACAGCACGCGAGAGCAGCGGAGCATCGTCTCATCGTCAGAGGGTCCAACCAATGGGCCGTGACACCTAGGAATCCTCTTCTGTGTGCTGTCCAGCAGTCTGTTGTTGTAGCGATGAACTCTACCTCAGACATTGCAGCCTTCAGATTCTTCTTCATGTCATGGCTAGCTTTAACCACTCTGTTTTTGACGGTACCACGGCAGATGACACTGACCCCTGGCTGCAGGTGCTGTACAAGACTTTTGAAGCCTGGTTGTTCCACGACACTCAGAGGTTGCAGGCCTTGGATGACAAAGGTGAGGATGGCATCATCCACGCTCTTCTGTGACACTTTCTTGGTTTCCCAGAGTTTAACCTGTGGTGGGGAATATAACAATAAAAACTGACTATATTTACAGTCAATTCCCAATGGCATACCACTCTCAAAAAGTTTGGGAACAGCACCTATTAGAAGCTAAGCAGAGTCATGTGAACTGATAACAGCTGTGTCTCACCAATACATTTGCAAAATATCCCAAACTGTATCTTCCACTAAAGTGTCTACAGTATGCTCTTATAAGGGCTGGCCATCTGTTACTTCTGTATGTCTCCTGTATAAAAAGACCTGTGTGACACTGAATGGGAGGCTGGAGGGGGCATGTTGCCTCTCTGGGGCAGGCTCTGTAACCTGATGACTACAAATAAAGAATAGGTTGATCCCTGACATAGGTGTGCTGAGAGCATCTTCTGATCTCTGAATCTTAATAAGTAACATAAAAAACTTCCATTACAAACCTGCTTGGCAGGGGGACCTTCACCTTTCTCTGGCTCGGAGGATTTCCTTTTGATGGAAGTTAATTTCAAGTATTTGTCCATGTGGTTGTTGTGCTTTCTCTAGAAGTGAGAAAAAAAGTAAAAATAAATAAGTTATAGAGCCTTAACTAAAGAGTTAAATTGTTGTCAAACATCTGCATTACTTAATTTACGTTAAGTCTACACTTGTTATTTTGATCAACATGTGCCTGCACTCTACCAACATCAATAAGCTATAGCATGGAATTATGGACCAAATCGTATCAAACATTAACAAAGACATTCTTTTAGCTCAAGATTTGGGTCTAAGAGGCCAAGTTTCATGAAATGAAAGGTGGTCTTGTGGCTCAAATGCTGAAAAATTATCGACCCATATCATATGAAAAAGTTTTAAACTACCGAACTACAGCATTAGGCCTAACTGGTACGTCGCTGATACATCATGATGGTGTCACGTTAACACTTTGCTTTTTGCTTTGCTTACCTTTATGTGTTTTTTCAAATTCGACGGAGAATTCTTGTAAGCAAGAAGCTCTCTGGCTTTGGGTCTGCACAGGACACAGTTCATTCGCCAGGAATTCTTTTTTGAGCCGACAAACGTGAACATTTCCTTCAAGTAAGGCCATGGGTGGTAATTCTGGGCAGTAGCCTGTTCGTCCCGTCCATCTGGCTCGTCCTCCGACGTGGAGTCGTCAGGGTTTACCGCTACCACTTCACTGTCCTGCTCCTCTGTGTCGGACATGTTGCTGCCTGGTTCGGTTCCATAGTCCTCACATTAACGAATCTCTCGTTGAAGTTACTGAAGTGAGTTAGCGTGGAAAAAAAACAAGCACGCTACCTAAAGCCTGCGAACAGAGAAAACCATGTCCGTGGTGGTAGTCTCTGTAGCCAATGAAAAGAACGATCATGGACAGCGAGCCAATCACAAGCTGGGATGTATGGAACCGTGAGTAATGTTTCATACGATTGGCGGAGCCTGCGGAGATGTTTTTATTCTGGTCTAAATAATATTTCAATGATTTAATCGTTGTCGTGCCTTAAAAGTAACGAGCCTGTTTTGAAAATGTACGGGGTAAAAAGTACAGATACTTGTGTTAAAATGTAACGGATAAAAGTAAAAAGTACTCAGAAAAATAAATACTCAGTAAAGTACAGATACCAAAAAAATGTACTTCGTTACAGTACTTCGTTACTTGTACGTCGTTACTTCCCATCTCTGGTCTGGGATAAATTTCCTATCGTGTGAAGGCCCCTTAAATAAAGTCACCAAGCTGCTACCCTGCACATTGTGGCATCCAGGGAAGATGCATGCATGTGGTGGATGAGACATAACTGGTTAGCTAGCTAGCAGCAAACTATTATCAGCGCTATCTGTGACTCGCAAGTGAGCAGGAGAACCACCAAGGATACTGCGCTGTACGTTTTTATACTGCTGGAGCAGCAGGGGCGGGTTTATGCTAATGGTAGCTGCGACACAACACACCCGCCCACAAAATCCTGAACACAGAAATCTTGAAACACAATTTGAAGTCTAGCTCCACAATTCAATTCTAAATGGTTGGGAGGCTTTTTACACGTTTTGAGCAAAACATTTATGACCTATATAATGTGTTTAGAAGAAAATGTCCAAATTTATATTCTTTCTTTTTGCCTTTAAGAACTGCATTAAAATCCCACATCATTGCGTAAAGGATACTACAGGGGTCAGGAACACTTTGGAAAACCGTTGTCAGTAAACACAGTTTGTTGCTGCATCTACAAATACAAGTTAAGACTCTACCATGCAAAATCATGGACGTCGTGTCCTCCGGGCTAAAGAGGAAAAGGATCATCCAGATTGTTACCAGCAGTAACTTCAAAAGACAGCAGCTGTGATGGTATGAGGGTGTGTTAGTGCCCATGGCATCATGGGTAACTGTCACATCTGTGAAGGCCCCATTAATGCTGAAAGATACATACAGGTTTTGGAGCAACACATGCTGCCATCCAGACAGCGTCTTTTTCAGAGATGCCCCTGCTTATTTCAGTGAGACAATATCAAGACACAATGTGCTCGTGTTCCAACAGCATGTCTTTGTAGTAAAAGAGTTCAGGTACTAGACTGACCTGCCTGCAGTCCAGACCTGTCTCTCATTGAAAATGTGTGGTGCATTATGAAGCACAAAATACAACAACAGAGACCAAACAGGACTGTTGAGGACCTGAAGTCGTGTATTATTTAAATTTACTAAATATTAATCCCCAAATTATATAAGTAACAGAGCACTACTGGCATAAGTAACTGTAATATAATTACAGAATTTTAAATTATCCTCTACACTTCCTGCTACTGAAGAAAAGTTATCACATTATTGCACAATATTGTTTATTTTTTCTCAACCCAGGTTCTTTGTGCATGTTAGAGAGCTGTTAGTTGAAGCTTTTGCTTTGTGTTCAAGTGCAACTTTTACCAGAGGCTATATTGTGATACAAAGTCATCGATCTATCAGTGGTGTCAGCTCCAGTTCATTAGGTCGGTGGTCACATGACCAGACTAATGGAACAGAGTTTACATCTACATCAAAACAGTTTACATCTGTTTTGTCTTTGAGACGGCGTTCATCAATATCACGCATCAATCGCACTGCTGAGCAGATGGTTTTTGACAGATGCACATTGTGTTATCTTTGCTTGATGTAACTGAACTGTGTGTGTCAGTCAGTGGGGTAAAATAAAACCCACACGCTCAGCGGTCCGCTCTGACAGGATTCTGCACTCATGCGGATGATGGAGATGTGTGACTGACATTTTCTGTGTTTGGAGATGAGCAGTGTCTGTCTTCAGAGGTTCTCTGGTTCTTGAATATTTTACACGTCAGGTTTTCATGTTCAGCTCTCATTTGAATGCTTTGGATGATTGTTCATATCTGTTCTTTATTGTATCCCGTGCTCCATACCAGCAGCGGAACTATCATGCAACATGATTACATTATGCAGGTAATGTGGCTACATTAGGGCCCACGACCAACCAGGCCTGTGTGCACGAGTCTCCAATAATACAGTGGCGGGCCTTTGTCTTCATATGACTCTCCATTATCATTAGAAAAGACTATTATAGACATTTATATGGCACTATTACTGCCACGTGTTATAGCATACAACATAAGACCTGACGTGAAAGGTATTTATAGTGCTAATTGAGTCTAGACATTTAGTTCATAGTGTCACATACTTGATGTCATTCACCAAATAAATAAAATGACAATAAAGCAAAATAATATATATATTATATATCATATATATGCATATACGAGCTTATAACTTATTGACACATATTAGCATGATTAGTGTATTAGCGTTTTTTTTTGTTTTTTTTTTTTGCATGATTTCACGCTAAAAAAATGTACAAAGTGCGCCAGCTTCTGGGTTATTGCGGTTATGGACATGTGCAATGCTACAGCAAGGCAAAATAAACAGAAAAGTTAGAAATGTCAAGATTGAAAATAAGTGAGAAACAAGCAACATACAAACACAAAAGTAAGTCTGAGAAGACAGAAATGAAAGAAGCAGCAGAGAAAGAAAAAGCAGCCTCCCAAACTAGGTTTTTTGTTTGTTTGTTTTTTTCCAAAAAGTTTCAGAGGAGACAAGCAGCACAAGTTTTCCCCACAGATGTATTAAGGAGAGTGCATCTATGATGTAAGTAGAACTTTTTATTATTTATTTGACTAATAATTAACTGACACACTTATGTTTTTTGTTTATTTGCTAATGCCGACATGTAGACATGAAGAATATTGTCATATTAAAGGTGTGCCATCGCCTAGTGTACTGTATTTTTATCTGTGTGCAGGTGCACTGTCACCTGTTAACCTATATATTATTCATCAATGTAAATGTGCGCTGACAGTGATTATGTTTTAATCTGTTATGATGCTCCAACACCAGATTTTTTCAGACAGACTAATTTATCACTCTCTTGGCCTTGCTATTATGACTCCTCCTCTATATCACGGTGGTGCATTTCGCTGTAGTTGGTCATTTTAACATTATATTACGTCTGATTGTGAGGGGCAGGGCCTGGTTTGATAATCTTGCATTGGGGCCCAGTGCTAACTCCATACAACCATGAGCTGACAGCAGTTTAAACAAATGAGTAGAGTAAAAGCTTCAGAACTCTTCAACCAAAGTGCTTGTCGGATGGTCGATGGTCTGAAACCCCTGATACCTGTACTAATGGCAGAATTGGAGAGGCTTTCTGAAACTGACAAATCAACATTTAGCCCACGTTACACAGTGACTGGTCCTACATGTTCTTCAGTCCATCAGCTTTGTCAGTGATTCTTCAAACTGCTGTAGATACCCCTATTATCAGTTTTACACGCTCCATAGTCAAGTTAGCATGCAACGTCTAGATAGACTTTCAAAATAAAAGGCACAAAAATTACTGGGTTAGGTTCACAAAAAGATCATGGTTTGGGTTTTAATAATTATGTTAGTCATGCAAGTTAAAGGTAGAATCAGTAGGATTTGTCTGAGCTGTTCATAAACGTACCGGAAAAAGATTCCCAGGACGGGCATTTTGGGATCCAAGCAACAAAATAATGAAGAAAATAAGGAAATAAAGACAGAGGACAGTGTCTCTGCAGATAGAGACACCACACACAAAGGCACGTGTGGCAACACAGAGTAAGTCTCTGAACCATGGACAGCCACGGGTAAGAAGACAGGAACACTCACACTGTAACGTCATCGGCAGATGGAAGCACCAGGCAGCCACAGATGAACAGAAACCAAGGACACCGAAGCAGATCTCATGGTTGGGTACAGAAGGCTGCTGCGTTTACAGGGAATCAGATGAGACAGGAAGGTCAGAGAGGGCAGTATTGGCAACGGGAAATCAGTCCAGAAAAGAGTGTGGAGAGTCTCGCATGAGTGGTGAAGACCAGTATTGGCTTGATTAGTGATGAGCTGCAGCTGTGAACACAGGTGAGTGAAGTGGCCTGATGAGGCGGGAGTGGCTGACAGGTGGAGTGAGCAGAGGCAGGGTGAGTGGAAAAGTATCGGGTGAAGGAGAGCAGGGCAAGCAGAACTGTGACAAACACGGGACATGGACCACAGTCTCCTTGGTTAAAGTCCTGTGTTTGTTGGTCGCATTCATCCACCCCACCTTCCCCATACGAGGACGTTCTCGCTCTTTATACTATGTCACCTGACTTCGACAGCACATCAAAACACCAGAACACCAGAGGGTCACCTCTAGAAATGACACTAGACGAGCACTTATAATTTGAGGCATAAGGGCACTGATCAAGCTGCCATAGTCATGCCTCATGGGAACCCCGTCTTCTTCTGGCTACCCGGGGCTGGTGCCTCACACGTTGAAATGATGATGGGAAAAAGAAAAGTAATTTTCTCTCAATGAAAAATGTCTCCTCAAAACTGCTAAAAAGGAACCAGCAACGAAACTAGACTAAGTGATATTTTATATACAGTACTGTACTATATCATACTGTGGTGCATATGAATTATACACAGAACAGTTTCATTTGTACAGTAATATGAAAAGCCTTTGAAACAGGTGTACTGTATTATGAAACAATCAGTCAATAAATTGTATATAAAACTGTCATTGCATTATTTTATATTCATGTAATAAATACAAACAAATACAAATATTAATTAGATGGGAATCTGCATAAGAAATGAAGAGAAAGGGAAAAATGTTACAGTAATCATCTGCTTATTGTGATTAATTTGACCTGGGCAGATGTGATCACTATACAAGGTTTCCACTGTATACTGCACAGCTGCGGATGACATTTTGTAAGTCCAGTGTTAGTGTGTGCCATTCACTACCCACTAAACTCACTCCTTCTCCCTCTGGTGCGGTCTGTCAGTGAATATCTATGTAATAAAGCAATATGTGGCACAGTTGCCTCCTATTTCAGCAGCATACAGGAGCCAACTTCATACACCTGTCAGGGAATACAGGAGACTCCTGAGACGGTCGGGTGGGGGTCTGAGGGTTCAGGAGACGTGAATCAGGGTGGTTTGAAGCCTCCCAGAGCATCTGCTGAATCACAGCTCATATGTTCGTGTGCAGCTGAAGAGCAAAGCACCAACACGGCTGGGTGAGAGGTTCACTGACCACTGAGGTCAGGCATGCTAGAAATGTTTGCCATCGTGGTCCTGTGAGGCACCTTGGAAGATGTTTCTGCCAAATGGCTTCTGTTCCTGCAAATCACTTATTTTCATTTTGGACAAAACTGCAGCAGATTGGAGCTCTTGATCAAAAAAATTTTTCTCAGAGGAGCGAGGGTGACAGAAATTAAGGAGGTTCCTGAATGAGAATTTCAATTTGAAAATATTCATTTTGATAACCTTAATCAAAATAGGTTTGTACTATTACCTTTAAAAATAAATAAATAAATAAATAACCATATTTTCTAACACATTTCATTTTTTGGGCTGATGATTCAATCCCCAGGAGCAGTGCTGCACTGTGAGGCAGTTTTGGCTTAGTGGCCACAGTTGGCTTTGGAGGATCACATAATGCACAAAATTTTTTTCAATACAAAGTCATTACAAAATGAATGGTAGTAAAATACCACAAAATGACAGATCCATTAGACTGAGTAGAATTCTCAAAATGTTCTCAGTGTGACCTGGTCTGAGACTCCAGTGCTCCTGCTCCATTTCCCCCAAAAACACAGGAGCCTGAATTTTAGCAGTGGGCAACATTCATTGGGATGAATGGGGGCGCCATCTTGGAATTCATTATCCAGTCCTCTTAAGTTGTGTTTCCACTGCATAGTGCAACTTAACTCACTCTTATTTGGTTTTCCATTGTCAAAAGTTGTGGAGCTGGTACCTGGTGGGGGTTTTTTGTAACAAAGTTCCAAGCAAGTTCAGCGAATAGTAAACAGTGGAGGGAAAACACTGCAGACTGATTGGTCAGACAGAATCGCTACTTCTGTGACACAGAGATCATGCACACCAACTGCAAATTGCGACTGCAATTTGCCTAGTAACAGGATCATCTGAGATTTTTTTGAGGAAGTAGTCATTTTTGGACCAAGTTGTTCTTTTAAGAGGAACTACCCACTATGAGAACTACACCTTCAGGGACTTGATCCTGTCTACATTCGCAAAGCCAATAGGAACCTTGAAGTGACGCAAGCCGGAGGGCGACAACAACCATTGCAATGACAAAAACTAAACAAGATGGAGGACACCATGGTTGGAGCTGTGTGTTGCGAGTTTGAAAGGAGACATGCGAGTTTAGATTATCCTGTTAAAGAGCAAGAGGACTGAGAGTGAAAAGGTGAGAACTAATTTGGCAGCTGGCAGCTCTTCTTCATATCGAGGTGGAGGGACAAAGTGTTATCGTAACGTTACATTACCACTAACTATTTTCTTCATATATATTTATAAACCTGTCAGAAAAGTTTGGAAATTTGTGTTTGGTTGATCATATCTCTGTTGTCACTGTATTATTAGCATTGTGTCTTACATCATTGGAAAGCCTGTTCATTTTCCTTTTCATATGATATGATCGACCAAACACAAATTTCTAAACCTTTTTTGATGAGTTTTATGTCCAAACAAGGAGCCTTGTACCTTCTACAGAGGCTTTGACTGCAGCTCCCAGCTGTGCCACTGGCGATGGCCTCTAAAAGCCCGCTGCTGAATCCTTCGTGCCCTCATTACCAGCATATACCAGTCTGTTTCCAGGATAACATCCAGTGCACATCATTCGCTTGTTTTCCTATCAGATCCACTTTTATGTTCTTATAATCCTGCTCAGTTTCTTGATCTTCTCCCTGCACTGCTTCATTGTGTGGTGGATGCTTATTGTGGCACATTGACGGGAAATGTTGTCGTAGATGTTTATATTACACTTTGACGAATCAAAATTGAGTTGTGTTTATGAGTTTAAGTTGCATACACTCTCAATAAAGCCTGGACTTCACTGTCGCTCCATTGTCCGTGTTTTGTTCCATTTTTTTTAAATAATTATGAGCTGTTATGAGCTGTTGTTTTTGCTGCTAACTTCAAGCTCACATTTATGCAGGGTTTTAAAAATGGTGGTTGCTACTGTTACATTGGCTTATAAGAAAAGATAAACTTAATTGATCTCAGGTGAAATTCACATGCTACAGCAGCTCAGGAACAGGTAGAGAAAAGGGGGCGAGTGACAACACAATACTACTAATGAAGATAAAATAGAAGAAAATGTTTTTATAAAAGCATTTAGAAATATAAAATATAAAGCACTAAATTTGTCAAAGCTGTACACTCAAGACTATAAACACTATATACACCTTTCACTTGTACAGATATGTGGAGATATTTGGATGTATGGACAGATAGATGGTAAATATGGATAACTGTGCAGGATAATTCACACATGTTGTAGTACACAGATGGTGTGTAGCATTATAATAATGAGAAAACAATAATGTACGTAGTGTTGGCATGTAAAGGCAGATTGCACAGAGAGGCATACTGGTTGCACAGGATACTAGCAGCAAAAATTTCACATTGATTATTTACAGGAAAAAATACATATACTGCACAGAATATTATTTAACACAGAAAATGTAAAAATATAATATATTGCACAAAGTAATTACACATTAAAGATGTGAAGGATTAACAGAATGTCTAAAAGAGTATAAGAGTATATGTTATGCCATATGGTGAGACAATATGTATAAATATTAGCAAGTGAAACAGAGAGCAGTGCAAGAGTCGTCTGCTGATGTTACAGGTGATGAGTATTTGTAACAGACACATAACAGTGCTACATTAAGAGCATGTGTTGGTCAGGCAACTTATACTCATGTCCGGACCAATCACTGCGCACTTACCTCACTTAAACAGAGATTTTATTTTTATTTTATTTTTCAAATTTATTTTATTTTTATTTATTGCTCGGGCAAACTACAATGGCAAATAAAGTGGTACTGGGCTGTGGTCAGAATGACTTTAGCTCTGCTTTGGCTCCCCCAAGAGAACCAGCATTGAGGTGTAAGTACCAGTGAAATCATTTGAACAAAAGCAAAAAAGATTAGAAACTAAAACAAACGGCAAACTCTCTGCGGATGTGCAGCGTTTATTCCCCTTTATTATCTCAAAAGCTGCACAATGATGCCCATGATTTCCAGGGTGAAGCATTAAAAAAACCTCCCAACGTCTCACACGGACTTAATTCATTTCAAGGTTGATATAATCTCTGGATCAACGCGCTCTTAAGCCACAGAAAAGCAACCGTGTCACAATGGACTCAGATAATGATCAGAGTCGTCCGTCCCAGGAGAGGTGACACACTTGTTTTTCTAATGTGTAGAGTGTTTGTACAGTGTGTGTTTGAGCTTGTGCAACATGAAGTGTGGGATGATACAATTTTCCAAGCAGATGTTTGCGTCTGTGTGTGTAACTATGTGTAACTATGGTCGACCCACAGATTTGTCCGTTTGTGTATGTGTGTGAATTTTAAAAACTTGCATTTAATTTCCCTTTTGTCTCATACTGCAATACCATCAAAGGCCCTTTTTTTATTATCCCTGCTGCACTTTTTTTTCTCATAATGTTGTGTACATTTTTTTTGTTGTTGTTGTTGTATTTACTTCCAGACGTAATAACCGAGATGCCTGAATGAAAGTTAAAGTTCTTTATTGTTGGAGGAGCATTCCCATAACATAAAAATGCACCAGAGCTAAAGGAGAGGAGGGAAAATGAGAAAAAGAGGTGGTGTGTGTGTGTGTATATGTGTGTGTCCTGCCTCTGTTTTGCTGTATAATATCTCCCCCCTGCAGCTACGCCACCCTAATGCAGGACATTAGAGACTCCTCCGTGTTTCCATTTCAGAGTTGTGTGTTTATGTGTGTGTGTGTTTATTAAGGTTCTTTGGTTGTTTCTGTTCCAAAAAGGCAGAATCTGATTATGGAAACAAAATGAGACACTCCGTCTCTCCTTTAATGCACGCCATCAAAGTGTCCTTGAACGAGCCGTTTAAACTCTAATGGAGCTGCAGCAGTGAGGCCTGTGGTTGTTCTGAGCAGCTCATTATAGAATGTGTCAATGTATGTTTGTAACCCACCTGCCCTCACATCCTCTGCTCATACTGTTGCTGTACGGCTACAGCTTCATCAGTGCTCATCAGGCCTCATTCGCAGAAACACAAGGTATGCTGAAGACACAAGGATGTCACAAGAGCGGGAGAGTGGAGAGACGACAAGGAGAAAAATGAAGAGAGAGAGCGCCAAACCATGAGTTTGAAAAACTAATTTAAAATCACAGATTTTTATAGTAGTATTGCAGTTTACCAAAAAAAGAAAAAAAAAAAGAATCGGAGAAATTGACCCTTCGCTAAGCCTTACCTCCATTGAAGCCTTTCCATTTCTCTCTATGCGAAGGTGTGCAGGAGGCTTTGAGGAGAGCGATACTCAACGTTTCATGAGTCTGTATGGTGGCGTCTTTTTTGTAGTCTCTCAAAAACATGAAACACAAGAGCACACGTGTGAGGAACTCTGTCTTAATCTGCTTGTCAGGATTATATATTTTATGGCCTGAATTATGCTCTCTCACACAGATTGGTAATACAAGCATTGAACTTTTCAACTTGATGCACATGCACTTAAATCTTGCAACACTTAGTTACAACATAGTGATGAACTTATGAACTAATGAAACGTTAGCAAAAGTTCATGACCGTTGGCAGATGTCTCAGACACTTAAGATAAAGAGACAGACGATAGGCAATCTGACACAACATACACAGGAAGACTCCAAGATACTTCCCCTACCAATCTGTTAAAAATGGAACATTAGGCAATAGGCCAGACAAGTATCACATTAGGCCGCCATATCAACCCTAGATATCATCACGTACACGCTAGCTGTCCAGAATATCAAATTTAGGTGAAAGGTACAAGGCATCTAGCTGTTTTACATTTTCGGGGCGCTGTCATCCTGGATTGGAGGAGACGAGTGTCAAGAGACTTGGACCAGCCCGTGGACCAACGAAGGGAGAGCTAAGTCTAAACCGCGGCTCCTCCCCATCACTATAGACCAATTAGATAATTGCACATTTTCATTTAAAATACTGTGTAACGTTAAGTTAGGTACTCTTTCTCTGAAAGGTGGCTACAGCTAACTGCATTGCAAATGTGGACTGTTGGTTTCTGATCAGAGAAAGATCCATGTACATGCAATTCTATTCTGCCTATGTCAATTAAATACTTTAATTAGAAATAGATTGTTTCCTGGATTTCTTGCAATAAACAAACACGAACTCCACATGCTCTAACATAAGTTAGCATGTCCAGCTAACTAACACTAGCTTACTAGCTGCAGTAACTTTACCTCCAGACAAACTTGTTAGATACCACTGCATCTGCATTTGTTCTGTGGGGGTTTGAGGAGGAGGACGTGGGCTAGTTGAGAATCAAAATGGGCCAACAATGATGTATCTCTTCCTGGCTTGCTGTCTCAATTCTAAGCCAGGTTAGCTTAGCTCTTATGTCGGCTCTGTTTTGGGATCGCGTCGGGCTGATCTGCTTCTGTTTACGTCTCTAAGGATTCAAAGGCCTCCCCTTTTCAATGTTAAATCTTCCACCGTTATTACTGTAAACTGCATAAAGTGCGAGGATGGCAAGTTTGGCAGGCTTAGCAACAGTAACTAAGGAGGACGGTTCTTAGTGAAGGGTCAGTTGAACTCCAGGAGAGCAGAGGAAAAGAGAGAAATTAAAAGCACTGAAAGCATAGGATGCATATTTCAAATTAAATCAAATCAAATCAAATAAACTTTATTTGTCCCACTAGGGGAAATTTGTCTTGGGCAGGGAGTTGTAACAGCTGCCATGTACATGTAAAACATCCATACATCATACACAATATACAAAAAAAAAAAAAAAAAAAAAAAAAATACAATAAAACCGTGACAGGCAGACATATCCAAGGGGAGAGGATGGAAAGAAAGTGCAAGGTGCAATAAATAGAATAACATCCTTATAATACAAGTTCAGATAAAAACATACTAAAAACTAAAAAGAGCAAGGGATGTTGGTATAAGCCAGCAGGTGGACGGGCAAACCGGATGTAGTTGATAGATAGATTGACTAATTGACTGATTGATGGGTTGAGGGGTTGGTGGGTTGATGGGTTGATGGGCAGGGGATCCACAGCCATGGCCTCCCCCCTGCCCACATAGGGGAGGGGATTACCAGAAGGTAAAGGCAGGAACCATCCCCTCCACCCGACCGAGGTCAGGTGGTGGGGTGGGAGGGGGCTAGGGTAGTGGATCCGCAGCAGTAGGCCTCCCCACTACCCTAGTGGGGGAAAGGAGGGGCCTCTGTCACGAGAGGTGTTTATTTGTTTATTTAGTAATGAGATGGAAGTGGGAAATTTCATCATTTATCAGATTCACATTATTTATCACAGGGGTTTTCAAAGTCTGGGCCTCCTCTCAGACAAAGCTTGCATGCAAGTGCCTCCCTTGGTTTACTTGTTTAGTTTCTTTCAATTCTTGGGTGTATGGGATCATGATTGTTATTTAATCCCAAATACATTCAACACTTGAGCCAAGATGGCCTATTTTTTGCTGTTTTACATAACTTCAGGACTATATCAAATACATAAAAAGATCTGTCCAAGGGCATTTATTAGTTTATGACTGGAAAAACTCCCCAAAGTTCCCCAATACTGTATCTCTTTAACCATGTCAAACACATTTAGACTAAACTCTGTGATCTTTTTCTAATAACTACTGCAATATTTTTTTCATCTCCAATCTCTGAACCTCCCCTGAAACTGTTTGGATCCCCCTTGGGGAGGCCTGCCTCCCACTTTAAAAGCCTGATTTATATGGTTTATAATAGATTATCAGTGAATGTTTTTCGGCTGATTTGCTTGTGGTGCTTGGGCAAAATAGAACAGACACTGAAACTCTTGCTGAGAGCACTCTGTTTGAACAGCCCGATTGATTATCCTCCAAAAGGAAGCAGGAAAAAGAGAAAAAGAGTTTGATAATTACATTGGTGAGTATTGGTATGAGTATGGAAAAGACCAGGTTATGATGACACTGAAGCTGTAGTTTTCTTATATGTCATTGTTGAAGATCAGGAAGGCACAGTCTTTTAATATCATGTATGAAGTTATCTGATAATATGGATCGTAAAACAGGAACACAATTTCTTTTACAAAGAGACATGAAAGAAATTCTGAATGACAGATTGGGAAGGTGACATCGGTACTTCAGCTCTCTGTCTAGATCAGTGGTGGAGCCTCCCCTGAAAATTTGAACTACTATAGCCAGTGGTGTAACAAGTCAACACTGGGCCCCAGTGCAAGATCATCAAACCGGGCCCTGCCCATCACAATCAGACATAATATATAATGTAATGTCAGTAATTAATGAAAGAAGTGAAAGCATGCAGCTTTAAAATGACTAACAACAGTGAAATGCACCGCAGTGACATAGAAGAGGAGTCATAATAGCAAGACCAAGATAGTGATAAACTAGTCTTTCTGACAAAATCTGGTGTTGGAGCATCATAACAAATTAAAGCGTAATTGCTGTCAGTGCACCTTCTAACTTATAAAAACTAACTGCTGACAGCGCACCTGCACACAGATGAAAACTAATAAGTGACGACGCATCTTAACACAGATGAAAATACAGTAAACTCAGTGATGGTGCACCTTCACATTGACAACATTATTTATGTCTACATATAGACATTAACAAATAAACGAAAAGCATAAGTGTACAAGTGGATTTTTAGTCAAGTAAAATAAGTTCCACTTACATCATAGGTGCACTCTCCTTAAAACGTCCATGGGAACAACTTGTGTTTGTTCGTCTCTCTGAAACTTTCTGAAAGAATTTTTAGAAGTTGTTTTTTCTTTCTCTGCTGCTTCTTTCAATTCTGGCTTCTCAAACTTACTTCTGTGTTTGTGTATTTCTTGTTTCTCACTTATTTGTTGTCTTGACATTTCAAACTTTTCTGTTTATTGTAGTATTGCACATGTCCATAACTGCAGTTACCCAGAATTCCAAGTGGACACAGTTTGTACATTTTTTAACATGACATCACCCATTAATCTTTATTTAAATGGAATTTAGAAACATGACATAGATGTATAGTCAGGTTCCTAAGGCTGAAAACTTTTCAGACAACAGTAACAAGTTGCCTCAGCATTGTTAGTTTGATCACACAGGAACATTGTGTTTTCTGAGCTCATTTGGATCCATTTTTTGATCCACTTTTTCTGCCTCTGGCAACAAGTTGTAATTTATGTTGTCCCAACTTTACTGCGTCCTTCAGCCCTCTCCAGATGGCATTAGTATTGACAGAAGAGCTCAGGCAATTAGCATTATAATTTTAACTTCAGGACTGCAGGAGTTTTATGGAACAAACAGCCCTCTCCACGGGAGGCTGGTAATTTGATTTTGCCTGCGGACAAACTCAAATGCGTGCACATCACTAATTTCATTCTGTCATCTGGACAGTAAAATGATTCACTGGGGGACAGTGGGACAAACAGTCACTCTGTGTGTTTGTGATACAGATGCAGCAGCAGCTCTTCTCCTTTTCTCATTTCACTAATTTTCTGCTATTTTTTAGAACGAAATGCTAAAAGCTCCTAGTATTATTTTTTATATACATGTATGGTCTCATTCTAATTCATATATGTAGTTAATCCAATTATTTATTACAGCTTCAACAGTTTAACTTTGTCATTAATTTAATCATGAACATAATCCAAAGTCAGTTTAACCAAGCAGCTATAACAAATACATACAATCAAAAGATATGGAAAGAAATAGGAATTGTAGTAGAAGTCATAAAAAAATATGAAAATATTACTGTGACTGCAAGAAAGGAGTCATCAAAAACTGGTTAGTTTCAATTAAACAATAATGTTAATATACAAGACCGAGTTAGATTGACGTTTGGCTAGCTAGCTATAAAGTTTCTAGTGCTAACGTCAAATCTACACTCTACAAAGTTGCACATCACTCAGTGTTCAGTGAGTTTTCTCTGTCCTGAAAACTGTGTCTTGGTATCTGCTCCCCTTCAATCACCATAAATTCAGCCATTGTCTTATGTTCCACTAATTATTTCACCTTTAACAGACTGGTACGGGTCACTTGAAATTTTCTGAGGAAAATGGTCGTTATGAACCTTCTAGCGATGCATAAGGGAGAACTTAGAGCAAACACTTTGAGACTGAAGAACTCTTCTTTTATGCAACCAGGCACTCATTTTTAGCAGATTTAATATGTTCACAATTTTAACTGGCAGGTAGTTTGGTCAAAATCAAATCTGTCGGGAATCTGAGACTGAACCTAAATGCAGACAAGGAATGGGCAGGTTAGGGAAGTTTTAAAGACTTTATTTTATTAAGTATTTATTTATTTATTTATTTTGAAGTGCTGCAAGGTGGCTGAGACAGTGATGGGCATGTGTTATAGCTGAAGTGAGGGGAATGGAGTCAGGGGTCGAATGTTTGGCTAACGGAGGGTAATCAAGGAAGGAGAGCTGGCTGGCAGGCTTGGCTAACAAGCAAGGTACACTGGCAGACTGGTGATCCTGAAGACAGCCACACAGGCAAACAAACTGAAAAAAGATGAACAGACTGGCAAACCTGACTAAAAGTGAGCTTGAGGCATGGCACAAACCATGTGTGGCACAACAGTCCGACAGAGACTGGCAGTTGGTGTAGAGTATTTGTAGTGAGAAGGTGATGGCTTGGTGGCAGACGGGTGTGTTTGACTGATGAAGCCGCCCAGGAGGAAGCTCAGCACAGCCAGGCTGTGTTTGCATGAGCTGCCCAACAAAACCTACAACCCCAGTCAGAGATAACAGGTTTCACTACGGTGGTTATCAACTTGCTTGTTAACTCAGGATTTCTTCTTCAGACTCTGTACACACTGACATAAAAAAGGGCGTTTGGTGCGTCGTTTGAATCTTCTTCTGAACAAAGTGAAGCGATCTGAGCTGCCCACTTCAGTCAAGATGAATGAATCATTATATTGAAGAGCTGTGGAAAGTATAAAAAATATATCATGGCAAAAAACAACACTGTTGCTGCAGGAGAAGAAGAATGCTGTCAGAAAATGACTGATGGACTGAATGTGATCTTAATGCTGCTGTTTATTTCTAACATGACAACTGCACATTAAACAGTTAAACGTCATAAGAGCAGAATGGGACCATAATTTACAAAATGAACATCATGCCAAAAAGTGGGGTAATTTTCTCATAATCTTATATACACAAGATCTTTTTGCAACCAGTGGGCTTGCCCCCTGTTGGCTATAAGAAAGAATACAGGTTTTTTGGCACTTCCACATTCACTTTTCAGACCCAGAAGCTCACCACTAGCTATAAAGAGAAGAATATGGACGTAAGTCATAGAAAAATAAAGGCTGTGTATCAGTGTTTCCAAGACTTTTTTTTACTGGGGACCGACTTTTTTACAAATGACAAACCATCGTGACCCAATGTAGGCCCTAACGATAAATGTTGGGAGAGTTAATTTGTGCATAAATTACTGCCATTTCTGCATTTTAAAAAAAAAATCGCATTAATTTTAAATGCTTCATAAATGAGAAATAAATTCATTTAGGATAAGTTAACAGGCCATCTTATTATTTTTATTTCCTCTCATCAGGAAAAAAATATAGGACATTTTGGCTTGGTTCATAAATGAGACAAAATAAGGGCAATTGTCTTATCAGTGAAACAATATACAGCTTTTAAATCTTAAATTTGCTGAATTTCTTCCATAGTCTTTTATTTATTGGTGACCCAAATAAAATCCCCTGTGACCCACCTGTGGGCCATGATCCAGTCTTTGAGAATGACTGCTATATATGAATACTTAACAGCAGAGAAATAGTTGAATGCAAAAGTTACATTTCATGTTATTCAATTGGATCAACTCACCTTTCAGATAACTGACTGACATTAATGGTGCATGAGTGTCTAATTTGTGATGTCCTTCTGGTCACACTCATGTTTCTTGGATAAAAATAACAGGTTTTAAGGACCAAAGAGAAAAAGAGGGGAAAAAATAAACTAGCCTAAAATAGTCTGCCATGTCCCCTCTCTCACTAACAAAATGTCCTCTTCTCCCATCTGCCAGAGGTGTTGAGATGTTAATGTCCTGTCAGTCCTCAGAGGGGGACGATATGGTCACTCTGGCTTTGGGCCCTGAGCAGGAGTGTGTATGTGTGTGCGCGTATGTGTGTGTCCCTGCATATTTGTGTCCTTGTTATAGTGCCGTTTATCATTATGTCTCTATCGTGTGTGGAAGAGTCTGTTTTTCTGTGTAAATTCATTTTTATGAGGACTGGAATGAACATGTCTGTGTACTGAGTGTTTGTGTGTCTGTGTGTTGTGAATATGTACACACTCTATTTCTACCCTTCTGAGGACCAACACTGTCACAAGGACAGGAACAAATACCATCTCACTCTTAGAAATAAAGGTGCTAACTAGAACCATAAGGGGTTCTTCACCTTGTCCCTATAAGAGAACCGTTTTGGTTCCTGGTAAAACCTTTTATAAAGTTTCCACTTTGGAACCCTTTGCTCACTCCAACTCAGCATAAACTGTTATACCTAGAACCACCTGTGAACTGTTTCATCCAGAACCCCCTATGAGAGGTTCTACAGAGAACCTTTCTATGGTGTAGTGGTTCCACTGATAACCCCCCCTGGGAGTTCTATTTAGAACCTTTCCACTTTCTAAGGGTTCCAACAAGAACCCACCACAGGGTTTCTACTGATAATGTTGTATATTCCCCTGGTTTTATCCAGAACCCACCCAGGGGGTTCTACTGAGAACCTTTTTATATTTCAAGGGTTTTATCTACACTCAGGGGGTACTAGAGAGAACCTTTTCATATTCCAAGGGTTTCATCTGGAGCCCATCCAGGGGGTTCTACCATAAACTTTTTATATGATGGGATTTCATCTACAACCACCCAGGGGATTCTACCAAGAACCTTTTTATATTCCAAGGGTTTCATCTAGAACACACTCAGGGGGTTCTAATGAGAACCCTTTCATGTTATGATACAAAAACCCTTGATGAACCCTTGATGAAAGAGTTCTTCAAGAATTTCAACAATCTTCGAAGAACTCTTTTTTCCAAAGAACTACTGATGAATCCTTTCTTCATAAAGGGGTTCTTCAGAAGCATATGGTTCTGGGTAGAACCTCAGCCCTGTTTCTTGGAGTGTGGTTTAAAGGTTAAATTAGGGTTTAAACTAGAGTTTATTGTTCAGATTAGGATTATAATTAGGATTAAGAACATAATGAAGTCAATTAATTTTTGGTTTAGACTTCCATTTTGGGATTAGAGTCGAAATTAGAATTCAGTTTAAATTTAGGTTCAAGGTGAGAGGGTTATGCAATGAAAGCAGGGTCCTCACAAAAACACACATGTATGCAGTTTGCATGTGTGCGTGTGTGTGCATGTGTGCGTGTCTGTGTGTGCGTGTGTGTGTTTCATCACCTCTCCCCCACCTTGTCGTGTCTTGTCCACTTTTCCGTCCTAAAGGAACTGGCAGCAGCAGCAGAACAAAAAAACACACGAACACCAAATCCCGTTGCAGCACATCGCCACGTGTGAGAGCCGGATGAAGAAATGTGACTGCAGGCGAAAAGGACTGAAACACAGAGAGGAAAGAGAAGAAAAGATGTTCACAAGATAGAAACGGCAAGGAGACTTACATGAAAGCTCGAGGATGTGAATTCAGCGGTCAGTGTGGAACAATAAGAGAGACAACACTGACACAGAGTAGGTCTTGTGCCATTATTTTGTGTCACGTACAGTTTCTTCAGTGTAGATTTTAATACTTGGAACTGTGATCAGGTGCTGAATTATTTGAGCTGACTGTTGTCGTTTTCAGCCAAAACAGACACGAACTAATGAATATGCAGGGGTGGAAGTAACTAATTACAAATACTCAAATGACTTTTATTAAGTGTTTTATTTTTGGTACTTATACTTTCATGAGTAGATTTTCAAGTCTTTACTTGCAGCAGCACAGGTTTGGAGAAAGGATGTTAATTGTAGGGCTGCACGATTTGGTAAGAAAAAGCAATTATTTTGACCGACATTGCGATTGCCATATGTAAAACTATTAGTGTAAATGATCAGTTTTGCATTACAATTTTCATGTTTACTGGAATAAAAAAAAACTATTAAAATCGTGATGATATTACTGAGGTCTGAACCAAACAAACACAATTTTTATGCACATGTGGCTCTTTAGCCCCTCTCCTTGTAGCTCTGGCAAAAATGATAAAATGTTTAAAGTTTTTTTTGTTTTACATTTTAATTTTCATTTAGGTCTACACTGTAAAAATGAAAAAGATGAGGAAACTTGAGATTTCAAGGCAGCATAGATCCATTAGATTTTTGAGTTTTGAGACCAACTCAGATTCTTCAATTTTGAAAATGTTTTACCAACTACTAATCTTTTGTTGAGATAATTTCATTTTCTTCATTCAATAAACCTTAAGATTCAAGTTTGGGCTCAAACTCTTTCTATAAAAGTTTATTTTAAATTTTAAGTTGTCTCAACTATGATTCTGTAAAAAACTTAATTAAAATGAGATTAATTACACTACCTGGCCAAAAAAAGTCACACACTCACTATTAATATTTTAATATATTTCAATATATATCTCAATATTTTGTTGAACCCCCTTTAGCTTTGATTACAGCACACATTCACCATGGCATCATTTTGATAAGCTTATGCATTGTCACAACATTTATTTCTGCCCAGAGTTGCATTAATTTTTCACCAAGATCTTGTTAGCTCTTGAGATGGACCACTGTGTGAAGTCTTCTGTAATCAAAGAAACTAGTGGTTAAGGTCTGGACTCTGTGGTGGACAAACCATGGGAAGATGTCTCATGCTCCTGACCTCTTTCACATTTAATTCCACACTACACACTGATGTGTAGGGCTGTGTGCAGGTGTGGTGAGTGGCTGTGTTGTGGTGTGGGGTGGTGTGTGGGGGGGGGGCGGTGGGGGGGTTCGATATGTGGGGATGGGAGGGACGGGATTTCACTTTTTATTGTTGTATGTTTTGTCATTTCATTTTTCTTTCTGTTTTTTCTTGTAAAGCACTTTGGGTTGCATTTTAAGATGTATGAAAAGTGCTATATAAATAAAGTTTGATTTGATTTGATTTGATTTGAGTCCAATGAATCCTGACATTGTCATCTTGGAATATGTCCGTGTCATCAGGGAAGAATAAAATCCATTGATGTAAAAACCTGCTCATTCAGTATATTCAGGTAGTGAGCTGACCTCATTTTTTGGACACATAACATTGCTGAACCTCAACCTGAGCAACTGTAGCAACCCCAGATCATAACACTGAACCCACAGGCTTGTACAGTAGGCACTAGGCATGATGGGTGCATCACTTCATCCACCACTCTTCTTACCCTGATGCCCCCATCACTCTGGAACAGGGTAAATCTGGACTCATCAGACCACATGATCTTTTTCCATTGCTCCAGAGTCCAATCTTTATGCTCTCTAGCAAACTGAAGCCTTTTTTTCTGATCATCCTCACTGATAAATAATTTTCTTAAGACTACACAGCTGTTCAGTCTCAATCCCTTGAGTTCTCTTCACATTGTGTGTGTGGAAATGTTCTTACTTTCATTATTAAACATAGCCGTGAGTTCTACTGTTGATTTTTTAGGATTTGATTTCACCAAACATTGATGATCTCTGATCATGATCATTCAGGATTTTTTCTGATCACATTTCTTCCATGAAGATGAGGGTTCACCACTATCCTTCCAGGTTTTAATAATGTGTTGGACAGTTCTTAACCCAGTTTTAGTAGTTTCATCAGTCTCCTTAGTTGTTTTCTTTGCTTGATGCAGGCCAATAATTTGACCCTTCTGAAACAGAGTAACATCTTTTCCACGACCACAGGATATGTCTTCTGACATGGTTGTTTAAGAAATGAGAAGCTCCTCACTGCATCACTTAGGGTTAATAATAATAATAATAAATCTTATTTGTATTGCACTTTACATTTCAGCAATCTCAAAGTGCTACAGAGCAGAAAAATAATACAATACAATTATAAGATTAAGTTTAAAAAGACATTTAGCAAAATACTTTCATAAAAAGATAGGTTTTTAGGTCCCGTTTGAAAGCATCTGCAGTCTGAGGGGCCCTCAGGTGATCAGGGAGGGCGTTCCACAGCCTTGGAGCTGCAGAGGAAAAGGCCCGATCACCCATAGTGTGGAGCTTGGTCCTGGGGTCTTGGAAGGTGTTTTTGGTTGCAGAACAGAGGGTGCATGAGGAGGTCTGGGGGGTGAGGAGTTCCTTGAGGTATTGGGGGGCATGTCCGTGAATGCACTGATGGGTGAGGAGGGAGACCTTGTACTCAATTCTGAATGGGACAGGGAGCCAGTGAAGAGATTTCAGAATGGGGGTGATGTGATCGTATTTGCGGACCCTCAACAGGATCCTGGCAGCGCTGTTCTGGATGTACTGCAGTCTCTGGATGCTCTTGCCAGAGATCCCGATGAGGAGTGCATTATAGTAGTCCAGCCTGGAGGAGACAAATGCGTGGACGAGCTTCTCTGCATCTGCCAGGGTGACTGTTGGATGGAGTTTGGTGATGTTCCTGAGGTGGTAGAATGATGTATTACAGAGGTGTTTGATGTCAAAAGTGAGTTGAGGGTCCATTTTAACACCCAGGTTGGTGACAGATGCGGAAAGGGGGATGTTTTGACCAGAGAAGGTGATACTGGTGGTGGTGGAAGAGTGGAGCTGATGTGGTGTGCCAACTAGGATGGCTTCTGTTTTGGAACTGTTCAGCTGAAGAAAGTTGAGCTTCACCCACGTCTCTATCTCCTCCAGGCAGGTGGTCAGTGTGGATGTTGACAGGGGAGCAGAAGAAGTGGGGGTTGTCCTTAAGCTGTGTTTCATCAGCATAGCAATGGTAGGATATCCCATGCCTGCTGATGAGATTGCCCAGGGGGAGCAGGTAGAGGGTGAAGAGGGTGGGGCCCAGCACGTCGCCCTGAGGGACACCGCAGGTGACGTTGTGGGTGTGCGACCTTGCTTTGCCCAGGGCGACGTGCTTGGTTCTGTCGGTCAGATATGAGGTGAACCAGCTGTGTACGTTTTCTGAGAGTCCAATGGTGTATTGCAGGCGGTGGAGGAGGATGTTGTGGTCAACTGTGTCAAAGACAGCTGTTAGGTCCAGGAGGATGAGTAGAGATGGGGAACCGGTATCTGCTGCCATCAGGAGGTCATTGGTGACCCTGACCCATGCTGTTTCTGTGCTATGGCCAGGGCGGAAAACAGACTGAAACTTCTCCAAAAGGTTATTATGTTTGAGGTGATCCTGAAGTTGTGCTGCAACTGTTTTTCCAGAACCTTAGACAGAAATGGAAGATTGGAAATGGGCCTGTAGTTGGAGAGGACTTCTGGATCCAGGGTGGGTTTTTTCAGTAGTGGTCTGATGACAGCAGTTTTTAACGCAGATGAGATATGGCCGGCCAGGAGGGAGTGGTTTATGATCTTGGTGATGAATGGAGAGATGGCAGAGATGTTGGCCTTCAGCAGGGCTGAAGGAAAAGGGTCCAGAGCACAGGTGGTTGGCTTAATTTTTCTGATGACATCCTCCACCTCCTCCTGTGTGACATCGGAGAGGAGCAGAGAGGCTGGACAATCTCAGACAGTGGGTCAACAGTTGGGGGAGGCAGGACAGCAGTGACGGAGAGGTGTGAGCGGATATTATCAACTTTTTGTCTGGAAAAAGTGATGTGCATGTTGCATCTCTCCTCGGTGGTCTCAGAGTAGGAGAGTGAAGGGGGTTTGAGAAGGTGATTTATTGTTGAGAAAAGTTGTTTGGAGTTACCAGGGCTGTTGTTGATAATGGTGAAATAAAACCTGGACCGTGCATCAATCAGAGCTTCTGCATACGCCTTCTTGTGTTCTCTGTATGCCTGTTTGTGAACAGTCAGTCCAGGGGCCTTGAGCCGCCGCTCAAGGGCACGCCCACCAGCCTTCATCTTTCGCAGCTCGCAGGTGTACCAGGGTGCTGAGCGCGAGAAGGAGACTGACCTGGATGTTAAGGGGGCATGGAGGTCCAGAAGACTGGTTGTAGGAATCCACTGAGTCAGCACCAGAGAGGAAGTCAGTAGAGCCAGAGGAGAGAAGTTGAAGGTCCAGGGCCAGGGCATTCGTGTTGATGTTTTTCAGGTTTCTGAAGTGGATCTGCCGCTTGGGTTTGGTGTGGGGGGAAGGGAAGGGCAGCTCCATTGACATGACCTTGTGATCAGACACACCAAGATCGTAAACCTGTAGGTTGGTGATGGGGGTGGAGTTAGAGATGACCAGATCGAGTGTGTGTCCCCTGGAGCATGTGGGGACATCAACATGTTGTTGTAAGAATATTTAAATCTCCCAGGATTATGGTATTGGCAGAGGTAGTACAGAGCATTGTGAGGAGATCAGACATTTCCAGGATAAAAGCAGAGTTGGGTTTGGGGGGCTGGTAGATGAGGAGAACAGTCATGGGAAAGAGGGGCTTACATTTAAATGTAAGACACTCGCAGGAGGTTGTTGTGGGCAGCGGGATGGGGGACAGCTCCAGGTCCTGTTGGTGGATGACAGCTAGGCCACCACCGTGGCCAGTGCTGCGAGCTGCCTCCAAGTAACTGTAACCGGGGACAGGCTTCAGGTGGAGTAAACCTCTGGCTGGTGCCAGGTTTCTGTCAAACACATGATGTCCAGTCCTTTCTCCCTGATGTGTTCTTCAATCAGGGTGGATTTATTGTTGATGGATTGAGTGTTAAAAAGTTCAAATTTGACCAATGACTGTGGGGTGAATCTCTGTACAGGTCGCAAAACATTGAAATCCACTCCGTGCGAACTGGAATCCCCTCCATGAATTCTATCCAGCCGAGTGTGCGGGGATGTCGCGGTGTTTCCTATGCTGGAGTGCAGAGATCTTGCGGTGTTTCCCGTGTTGATGGTAGCTGGAGTGACGGTGCTCTGATGACGCGTCAGACGTGCGATGGGTGACCAGAGAGATGGCATGTTTATAGCAGAGCAGCTTGGCTGTTTATGGAAGATGAATTTTCGACCGGAGCCTCTGTGAATGTAACGCGGGCGGCAAAGAAGTCGTTGATGATGGGGATGTTAAGTCCAGGAGTAGTTGCGGGTTTTAGTAGGCGGAGTTGTGAGATGGAATAGCTGAACACCATGCTGACCAAGGAAGGATGCTGCCTGGCCTCGCTAACTGCTAACCAGAATACCTCTCGGTGGAACTCCGTGTCAAGTTCGTGGAGCGGTGGTGGAAGGGAGGAAAGTTGTCTGTCAAGGCGATATGATGGTTGGATCCAGAGAGCCCTTTCCAGGTGGGACAAGGTTGACAGCTGGAAGTCGTCTGTAGCAGGTAGGTACCTAGCTACCCCACCGGTAGAAAAATGGGTGAATCGTAGGATCCGAGGTCCAGAAAAATTAGAGCACAAGGCACCGCAATTAAAACAATCCGTGCTGTAAAAAGAGCAACTTTGCTAGTAAAAATAGCACAGGAAAACTATAAAGGCAATCAAAATCGCGGGTGGAGAAGCGGCGAACAAAGAACGCCAGTGTTCTCTCCACCCTGTCCATTACTCTCCACCCTGTCATCACCCTGCCATCACTACAACAACAATAACTTGTTGTGGGCTGAAAACATATGAATCATTACAGTAACTCTTCAATGGAAGGCTCTTACCTATTTGTGTGGTTAAATCTAGGTGGTGACTTTTTTTGGGCCAGCCAGTGTATTTTGGCAACACAGTGTGCATCATAGCCTGTGCCTAAGGCTCAGTGTCTTTTCCTCTAAATTTTGTCATCCTCTTGAGTGTCTTTAAACTCGCTATCAATGCCAAATTAAAAAAAACAGAAAAGTCTTCAGGGTAAAGAGAGAATTTAAGAGTTGCAGCTACAGACAGAGTTTGGTTTTCTTTTTTTTTTTTTTTTTTTTGCAAAAAAATGGCTCTTTTGATTGTAAATTTTGGAGGTGGTCTGGGCCACGTGACCACATTGTTTCAGCAGTGTGTATGTGAATGTGTCCCAGGGCGGCTGTGGCAGAGCGGGTTGTCAGCTGCTTGCAGGGTCAGCGGTTCAATCCATACCTCCCCTGGCCACAGTCAAAGTGTCCTTGGGCAAGACACTGTACTCCAGTTTGCTCTTCAGCCACTGGAGAAGCACAAGCCAGTGCATTCCTGAATTACTGGTGACAAGCCCAGATAAATCGGGAGGGTTGCATCAGGAGGGGCATATGGCATAAAAAACCATGCCAAATAAAATATGTGGTTTGGGTGGGATCTGGTGGAGCAGCCAAAAGATGAAGAAAAAGTATGCGAATGTGTCTCTGCCACGCTGAAGGATCGCCCTCTCAACTGACGTGCTTTAAGTACACATGAAACAGCTGTCTTTCCACTGGGTTCACTGTAATGCAAATGACATGTTTGAGCTCGGGCGCCACGATGGCGCAGTGGTTAGCGCTGCCGCCGCACAGCAAGACGGTCCTGGGTTCGAATCCCCGAGCCGGCAGGGCCTTTCTGTGTGGAGTTTGCATGTTCTCCTCGTGTCCGCGTGGGTTCTCTCCGGGTACTCCGGCTTCCTCCCACAATCCAAAGACATGCAGCAGGTTAATTGGTGACTCTAATTGCCCATAAGTGTGAATGTGAGAGTGAGTGGTTGTTTGTCTCTATGTGTCGGCCCTGCGATGAACTGGCGGCTTGTCCAGGGTGTACCCCGCCTCTCGCCCAATGTCAGCTGGGATAGGCTCCAGCCACCCGTGACCCTCACGGATAAGCGGTTACAGAAAATGGATGGATGGATGTTTGAGCTCTCTGACCTGCCAAGATAAGCAGCAGATGTTTGTGAACACACTGTCTGTTTCAACTGATTTCATTAATGAACGAGTAACCGCAACATCCCCAGACTTCCTTCTAAACACTGCAGTTTTTAAAGTTGCTGAGTGAGGAGAAATGTTTAAATTCTTCATCATTTGTGTCATCTTGTTAATTTGGCATTAAATGCAATACAATACGGCCTCTAATTAAAAATGCCACATTTGTGCAGGATGTCTTGTGTCACACAAGTGACGATACACTCTGACCAGTCAGTGGCCTGCAGTGTTTTCATGTCACCTTTTAGTTTTGGAACCTAAACTTGGAACCTTGGCAGTGGAAAAGCATTTGTGGCTGTTTGATGAGATACTGTTCAACTTCAATAACAAGTGAGCCAACTAGGAAAGTGACAGGGGGTTTGTGGGCCACACAGAATACTTTGTAAATTAATGGCTACAAATAACTCCTGCAGTAATGTTAATAGATATATTACACCGAACCCTCAGGAAAACAGGCAGAAAACTAGCCATAATTTGACTTGTAGTGCCTCTTAGCATTGTATTCTTTAATCACAGCAGTATTTGATGCATAATAAATGCTCTGGTATATTACTTGCAGCTGGCAAAGTAAATAAATACTTGTCAGTTCATTTGCTCTAGAATTAGCAATTTTCGATTAGATTAGACTTTATTGTCCCAGAGGGAGCCTTTTTTTCACAGCCTGTTCAACACAGATAAAACCATGAGTGGATCTAACTAAATCCAAATACTCAAATTACAGTAATTAAGTAGTGTTCTTGGGTACTTGTACTTTTATGAGTAGATTTTCAAGTCTGTACTTTTACTCGTACTTAAGTATGCATTAAACCTATATTAAGCACCAAATACAACTTGAAGCAATACCCCTGGTTTGAAGAGGCGACAGTGACATCAACGGTTAAAAGCAACTGATACTCTGAGTAGTTATTGAGACAAAATACTTTGCTAACACCAGTACTTTTACTTGTAATTGAGTAATATTTTAGTAAAATAATAGTACTTGTACTTGAGTACAGATTTTCAGTATTCTTTTCACCACTGGACAGACAATACATAAAGTCACCATAGATACATCCATATGTCCCAGCACACTACATGTCAACAGGGCAGGTTGTTTAGTGCTGCACTGGCCGAGTGGACAAAAGTCTTACTAAAGCTTTTCCATTGTAAAGTCCAACATTGCCCTTCCAGATGGCATTATGGTGAACAAAAAATCAACTTTACATCTTTAGCTTCCAGAGAGACATTTTGAAGCTTGTTGTTAGCTTACAGTAGCTAACATGAGTTTCTCTGTGGTCCACCAGCCCAAAGTGCAAAGTGAGGCTTGACTGAGCAAACGGTGTAACCAGTACTTTATTGATTCAGATCATATGATTTATGGTTCAAATATCTCAAAGCAGCTCTGAGATGTGCACCTTAGTTTTATTTATTATATCACACTCATACTAACCTGATTTGCAGGCAGCCTCTTGTGGGCTGTAGAAGAAGCTAGTTGAGTAGCTCTGCTGTACAGGGACATAATGAGGTGCAGCAGATGCACATCTCTCTGAAGCTTGTACATGACGTTTCAAATAAAAACTGAATGTCAGATGATGAACATCTTTCGTAAGAAACCTTGTGAATAATGTGCAGGATATTTTTCTTCATTATAAGAAACAGACCTGATTGTATTTTCTTGTTAACTGACAAGGGACAAGCCAACAAATAATTCCCAAAGAAAGCAGAATCATAGGCCTTGATTCAGGGATATTGTTGTTTTATTCTAATCTGAAGTATTTTTAGAAAAGCCATTTGATATCACATCACTATGGATCAGTGGCAAACTGTGACTATTAGAGCTGGGACTTCAGTTTGACCAAAACACAGCCAGCCACACCAAAAAATGCAGCAAAAGGGAAAAAGATTTTGCTGGAATAAGCAGCAGGCAGCAGGTAGCTTGTGACATGTGACATGTGTTTGTAGTGTGTAGTTGCCACATACAAAAAAGCCAGTAGAGGGCAGCAAACACCACACAATGACAGAAGAATAAATAGTAATCTTCTTTCTATAGTTTTCTGTACTTAAACTTGTATTAAACAGTAGATGATTGCCATTTACTCTGTTACTATTCTTTGGATAAGTTATAATTAAGTTTGTGTCTGATATTAAGAGCTGTAATAATCTATATGAATCATTGGGAGTTTCTTATTTCTCTGTTTCAGTACCGCACACACAGTTACATGTAGCATAGATCTCCAGTTAGATTATTTCTGTCTACCAACACAGCTCTGTCTGCTGTGCTGCACTGTTGGAAGGAGCTTTAAAAAAGAAGATTCAAGCACCTGAAAATTGTTTTCTAACAGACTCAGGGATGAGCAAAATCTCAGTGTCCTAAATAACACACTTCTTTGCAGATCCTCTGCTACACTGCAAAAGTCCACCTTGAAAAAGGCGGCGCTACCAAGTTAGCCACCTAGCAACAGCGTCGGTCTCGTCCACTTTATCTTGAGCAAGATATCATTGGGTTTGAGGAAGACATAAGGGGATGATTTTTAGTTCCACCCACTGTAAATCAAAATGTGATTGGTTAATTCACCTGTCACTTTCTAAACAAACACAGGCTGTGGCCTTCTGTCCCAGTGGTGAAGTCCTAACCAATGAGTGAGGCAGCTCTAACCTTTCTCTGCCCAGAGACAACAACAAAAAATCTGATTGGATAACTCTATTTTGGAGTTTTCAGGACAGTAGCCCTTTCATTTCTGAAGCAAAGTTGCTAGAAAATGAGGTTGAAATTAGAATTAGAAGAGAATAGCCTAATAATTTAATGAAATAAATCAAATATAATATATTTAAATTTAATATTTGAAATTCTGATATGTTAGACAACAATTCAACTAATGTGAAATTTTGTACCTCAGAAATTCTGTTTTTCTCTTGTATTCTGTATGGGGTGTATCAATTAGTGTAACCACATAAAGTCTAAAGTCCTTTCAATCTCAATGTGCTCAGTGTTCACGCTTGAACAGGATAAAAAGGGAAAATGTTAACAACCAACATTTCACAGCTTTTTGTTCTCCTCTTTTCATTTCCTCGGGTGTTTCAGACCTGCAGCCTTCCTCACAACTCCTGCTTTATTAAGCTGAGTGAAACATCAAGGTCGCGAACCACATAAAGAAAAAGAGCAGAGCGACTCATAACTGGAGTGTTTTTGACTTTTAAAGGTCAGCATTAGCTACCTTTAATCCTCGTTGAATACCAAGTACTGAGCTAACCTCTGCTCCTCATCTCTCCCGAGTGCCGCTCTCTCCCCGACTCCACCCGGTTTGATTTTGTCCTTAAAACATTTTAGGATGTAAACTTTCACAAAGTTGGAATTACCTCAAAAAGAAAAAAAAAAAAACGTTATTTGTTCTCTGTTCTCGATAATTTGGGGTACTGTGTGACCTTGAAAATGCCAGGTTGGTGGCCCCTCTCATCGCACACATAAAGCCGCCGCCGTGCCAGCTGGTGCCGACAGATTTGAGGAATGAAAGGCTGAGGCGACGCGGGCATACCTCCGCTTCGTTTATTGAGAGCAGATGGCAAAGACACGATAAGAATTTGTTACTGCCTCTGCTGCGAGCGTTGTTACCGCTTTAACAAACATTAAAATCCTTGTTGTCGGTATGTTTTGTTTGTTCTCGCAAGAGGATGAAATCTTGTGTTTATAGTAGGAAGTCAGGAAATGCCCTTGGATGCAGGTGACCTGTGAGTAGCCTATTAGCAGAGAGAGAGGGAGTAAAGAAAGAGCTTTGTGATTTTAACACTATCAGTCTCCTGGGACCAACTGTGGAAAACAAGCAGGGACTAATTAGTTGTACGAAAGTCAGTCTATCATGTATTTACAACAGTTTTTTTTATGGGGGGGGGGGGGGGGGGGGGGGGGGGGGGGGGGGGGGGGGCTCTCAGAGGACAAGTGTGTAAGTGTGTGTGTTGGAGCTGCACCAGTGTTACTGCTTTATTACTACCTCTTATTATCATTCAGGCTTTTAACTTTTACCACATAATAAAACTTTGGTGGAGCTGCTGAAGCATTTTGCTGTTTTATTTTTTACCATGCAGTTTTGTTTGGTATAAAATCATCACTGTATATTGGCTAAACATATCAGCTCAGGCAGAGGTAGGAAGTACATTTTCTAGTGCTTAGATAGGGGAGACCGGGGTAGTGTTGTAACACTGGGTTAGTTGTTACACTGTCAGTTTGACCAGTCAGAAAAGAGCTCACAGGAGAGGTGGCATGTCTGTCAGCAACATTGTTGCTTTAATGACCAACATAAAATATTTTAAGGTAAGAAAGTCAAATTTATTCAGAATTACTGATTTTGGTGTTTTGTTTTTTTTTGGGGGGGTGGGGGTTCACATTAAATTGCTCACTTTATTAAAAATGTTATTCTTAAAATAATTGTCAAAAATATTGTTTATTCCTCATTATAGTTCTTTTATAAATGTGGATCTTAATTCAAAAAATTACCTCCTTAACTAGTGTTACTAGTTGTAACAAGGAAACTCTTGTAATTCGACATTAATTCAAACAATCTGAGCAGTAGTAGATGTTTGAGTTAGTTTTATTTGTAATGGATAAATAATGGATAAATGGGAGATGTGTATCAAACTTTGAGGGATTTATAGCAAGAACAACCACTGAGTTACTGACGCTCAAAAAGAAAGTGTTACTTTCATCCCTCGTGTCCCATACGTGTACTTTATTTGGGTATTTTCAATATCTGCTATTTTAATGTAAAGAGAAATGCTGGATTTGTTGGGTGCTGTTTGTAAACATACCAGTCAAAGTTTTTGTGAGGGAGCAGAATTTGCAAGAAAAGCAGGGAATCAGAGAAATAAAATATTATTTTCTGACTGTTTTAAAACACAAATAAACATGGCCATACCTCTGTACCACAATAGATTTTGTGTAAATGCAATCTAAGCAGTCCTTCATCTTGTCACTGTGTCCTCAGTCTTCTCTGTCTGTGCATGTTTGTCTGCAGTTATCACACACAGAGAGCAGTTGAGAGAGACAGAGACAGCAGTGTAAGCATTGGTCACAGTGTAGAGCTTGAAATCTGTGCTGGGACCCGCTGGGTTTGAGTCAGGGCAGGCTGTATTTCTCACATATTTAAAGGTCTTACATTGGGTTTGGGCTGTACTATTATTATCATTATCAGTAGTAGTAGTAGTAATTTATTTGTCATTTTTTCTCCAGTTTTGTCGTTGCTAATTCAAATCCCCCCTCATGTATTGTTCCTGTCACTGCCAACTCCTACTGTTTGGTACACTGAGGGAAGCTTGTTAAGAAAAATATCAGGCGCTGTAATTGGGTTCAGGCTGAAATATGCTAATGACGGACAGCTTTGGGTCAGGTTTGGACAGAATTTTGTCGGGCTTGGGCCATTTCGGGCTCAACGTTTCAGGCCTGATTAAAGTTCTATCACACTGGACAGTTTTAAACTACAACTCAAAACAAATCTTTTTATATAACCTATAACTAGCAACTGTCTATTTTTAAATATTTTTTAAATTTTTTCTAAAGAAACAGTGTTAATGCTATTCTATAAATAGTAACAGTTGTTTTATCCCCTCCTCTTTGTGTATACAGTATGTATGGTATATAAAATTGTGTTTTACGGTGTTTTTGTTTATGCTGATGAATTATGTAATATACATAATTCTGAAATTGACCATTCTGCATAATAAGCACCTTTTCTTTTGGTATCTTACGGCTGATTCACACTACACACTTGAGCAGGGATGCCTGTTTTCATTTTGGCACCCATTTTAACAGGTTAGTGTCCACACAGTCTGTGTGTGCAGCGCTGCTCACGTGGTGTCAGATGTGACTGCAGCCATGTTTCATCCAGAGTTTTGGAGGCTTGCCTATTTTTTTCCATGTGATGCACATGGTTGTCTTCAAAAATACACATTAAAAATGATCTGTTGACAGTGATATGGACATTACATCAGCAACAGGACACCTCTCACTGCAGTTTCATTGTCTACATCTGCGCAGTATGTCACAGACATAAAAAAAAATCGGGTGCAGGGCAGTTATTTTTTTCCTTCTCTTTTCTTGTCTACCTCTATCCATTCATACCTCTCTCACCCTCTTTGAACGAGGGGGAAATCACTGCATTCATAAAACAGCTATTTTCTTCTCTCCCAATCTTCTGCAAACTCTATGTAGAAAGATCTGGCTTTCAGCAGCCATCTCACAGCAGAAATGCAGCCTGTGTGGACACCACAGTGTGTGCGAGCTGCAGCACTTCAGTGACGGTGCCATCATGCACCGCTCCAGTGTGAACCAGCCATTATTCATTATGATAATATAACATACCTTTGTAAATTCTATGTTGGTTTTAAAACTGCACTTCTGAAGCATGATGTGGCCAAAATATCCAAAATGCCTTTTTATATAATACAGTCCATGTTAATACAAAATACCATGTGACTGAGTGAGCACAAACAACTGGTAAGTAGTAAAATCAACAAAACTTGAGCAGAATCCACTCTGCTGCTGTTGCCTGCAGCACTGAATGTTTCAACTTGTTATTTTAAAGCATTACGATGCCTCTGTTTTCAGAATTTCATCTTCTTTTCTTTTCTGTAAATGTTTAAGCCTCATGTTTTTGGCTTTATTATTCGTGTAAAACAACAGGAAGGAACAGTCCACTGCCGGTGGCAGTGTTACAACAATGTTAAAGATACTTCTACAGAAATGGTGAAGGGACCAGAAAGTTAACCAAATGTGATGGGACAGGGGACAGACACAGATGAGAAGGAGATGGCAGGCAAAAGTCATCTGGGCCAAATTATGCTTTCTGAATCTCTGAATAAAAGAGAAAAGTTTAAACTGTCTTTACTTCAGTCTAATTCAAGAGCAGCATACACAATCTGCAACACTGACAGCAAGGAGTGAGTTCTGACTGGGGAGTGTATATGCAGTATACTGAGATAAATGATTGATGGGAAGCAGGTCCACAGGCAGGAGCCTGATCAGGTGACTGGACAAGGTGGAAAGAACACTGAGGACATCTGTTGGACAGGTGGGCACCAAAATATCAAAAGATAGTGATTACACAGAGGAAGCCGATGGAGATGACACACAGTGACCTAAAACAACTGTGAACATCAAATTCTACACCAACAGGAGCTAGATATAAACCAGAATGCAATGCAGCTACAAGACGGGATGGTTTGTGAGAAACATGTCTTTCAGATTTGGACATCGTGTGACTCTAGCAGCAATACTGATCTCTGTGGTATAAAGTCAAGGTGAAGACAAAAAGTTTGCCCCTCCTCGAGGTACTGAAAAGTATTCTGGGAAATTCAGGAGATTATTATCTGAGGTAGCAGTAGTGTGGGCAAGTTAAAAAGTGGCTTCATCACAGGAATAAATAACAAAATTTCATCACAGAATAATCTGCGCTCTCATCATCACAGACTGATTACAGACTTTGATGTAAGAGTTCCTGTGCAGGCTTCATGTTTGCCTGAAATTCAAAGGTGCTCACAGATTCAAACCGTTTCAAACAAACAACCCTGAATGCCACTCAGAAGATCATGATGTAAGATGACTGAAAGATGCAAAACATGAAAATATTGATGAAAGAAGCTTTAAAGTTGTCAACCTGGTGTTGAGTAAACACCTAAAAAGTCATCTCTGTTCATCAAAGTCATCCCTGTTCATCAAAATTACATATTTTGAAGTTTTTTACGCAATAAAATGTCTTTAAAATGCCTTAAAAGCAACTCTACACGTTTAACTCATTCAGAGGATCTATGAATCTCTACCCACTGCTCCACAACAAACATATACCTGCTCACCTCCACTCTGCTCATCAAACACTGTAAAACTACAGAATGCTGTGGAAAGCATTATGAATGAATGAATTACATTTTTGAGGGGCTAAACATGCTCAAAACTTGGCAAATACGTAAGTCATGGTGAAAATTTTCATATTTTATGGGTTTTGCACATTGCCGTGGCAAAATGGCTTGTTCGTGCACCCTAAAGTGCAGCTCCTGTGGTATGTTTTCCCTAAATGCACCAAAACTGATTGGCACATGAATCATGCACAGACATACAAAAAGGTCTACTGGAGTCATAACCTACAGCTAACAGAAAGTCGAACATTTTGAACTTTGTCAAATGATACGCCAGATGGTTTGTCATACATTACCATCTGGGAAGTCGTCCATAGAAACAGTTTGGGAAAGGGTGGGAACTTTCAAACAACACTTTGCAGGTGATTGGATGAACCGTCTGTCACACCCAGCGCCATCTAACACAACTCACTGAACTGAAGCCGAAGCATCCCAGTAGAAGAGCGAAAACATATTTTCTGTCGATAAAAGCCTTCAGGGTTGTTCTTTGCTCTTCTTTCAATGAAGAAATACTCTCCAGTTCTATGCTATCACAGTATCTACGCTAATATCAACAAGAGCTGCCACTGTTTGTTTGAGACGAGTTGTTTCCATGGACGCTTCTCGCTGTCAGTGCACCTACAACCACGCTTGTAGCTTCCAGTAGTCCCTATGAGGATGCTGGGCTCACACCACCTCTGGTGTGGACACAAACGGACAGCTTGGAGCCTGGCAAGATGGATTTTCATGTGATCTTGCAAATCCAGTTGCCTTGCAAGGTAAGTAATTTTTTGCAATTTCCAGGCATCATACTAATGAACTTGTCCTAGCAATTTAATCAGATCAGCATCAGAATTGGTGTGTGCAATCTAGAGACCTTTGTGACGAAAAGTTTGTTGAAATTTTGATGTTTTGCCATAAAACATAAAGTTGTTGTAACTTGAGTATACATCAAATCAGCCCCAAACATCACGTTTGATAAGAGTCCCGGTCTGAATATATTTACATGTCAATATTCATTCATAGTCAGCCATCTACTGGCAACAGGAAATGTTATGTTTTACTTACACTTTGATTTGCTCCACCTAGCAGGTTGACACCATCTGGTTAAATTAGGGTCAGAAAGACCTTGATGATGCTTTATAGTGAAGATAATTTTCATTAAAACCATAACCATAAACCATAAAACAGGACGCTTTTCTGACTTCACGGTACGTGTTCTGATCTGCCCCAAATTTTAGACGTTAGATAAGATTCCCTGCCTGAAGACAACATGCCACTTAACAGTCATGGAGGGGTGGTCATTGGTACACTGCAGTTCCAAGGTGGAAAAGCTCAGTCATGGCTTTGACACGTTATTTTGCTTGTGATATGTCTTCTATGCTACACGACCATGTTAAGATGAACATTATCTTCTTCTGCTGCTCAATTCCAGCAGTTCTCTTCTTCTCTGAGTGACAAATTTTTTGTCAGATTATCCGTCACAGTGTCCCCTACTGCCTGGCAGTGAAAACAGCAATTGACAAGATATCAATGGTGGGAATGCGTTGTGGCTTAAATGACGAGATATCTCATCGATGGCAGGGAAAGAATTAAATATTAATAAGCCCCGGATCTTAAGCCATAGTTTGTATAGGGTTAAAAAATTATTTTATGGAGTTTTTTCAGTGTGCATACGTGCTGTGGCAGTAAAATCATAAATTATCATCACTCATCATATTTCCAGTCTGAGAGAGAACAAATCAAGCCACACTCCTCTCTCTTCAAATGGATCATTCTCATTCAAATCTCACTCCCTCAACAAAAAACACATCTAAATGATTAAACTCACAATCATAAATCCTTAAATGCCTGTGAATGTGGCCACTGGAAATTTTAAGTTGACTTGACATGAAACTGAAAAACATATTCAATCACACTAAGTTAATGATAAAAGATTAGCTGATCTCACTATAAGATTTTACAGTGTAAAAATCAAAGAACTCCAACATAAATCACCAAACAGATGAAAAAGGCCTCGACTGAAGGTACCTGAGGGCTGAGTGAGTCATCTGTGAGCGGATTAGACAGCCGTCTATCACACAGGAAGGAGGGGAAACAGCCTCGGCTTCACTCTTTAAGGCTCGGTCTCAAAGGTCACAGAGTCTGGTGATGTGATCGCCTTGACAGGCCTCCTTTCCACAAATGATGTCACCCTCTTCTTCTGCTGTCCATCCACTCACTGCATCAGAGACTTTCTCTAAAAGACTGGCTTCAGCTGCCTGCTGGTGTGTGAAGACTCAATCAACTTTATTAATCGCTATTTTCTTTCAGAAGGTCTTCTCTGGTCATGGAGTTCTCTCTCACTTTAAATTGCATTCTCCCTCTTCCAGTCTTTTCTATCAGTATCAGTTATTGCTGCTGTACGCTATGTTTTCAGACTATATTACTCAACTCTCAAGTCAACTTTATTAATATAGCACTTCACAACAACACAGTCCAGAGTTCTAAGGGAAAATTAATGAAACATGTCGTCAGGGAACATCTGCTGATATGTTCAGTGTTTAAATATAATTTTTAGCTGAGAGTTTTCAGTGCGTAAGATAGAGGTTGTCCACATGTTTTCATTTTGATCTCATACAATAATCTAATCATGGCAAAAAAAAAGAAAAGAAAGAAAAACTATGCTGGCGCGGGGTGTTAGAGTGGTCTTCCCCAGATTTATATAGCATGTAATCAGAACAAGACGTGTGTCATGTTAACCCGTTTTATATGTTCTCATCCAGGGTCCTAAATTCACACGGTCCTATGTTCAGAGGGTCTAATATGTTCCCAAGGTCCTATGTTCCCAGGGTTCTATGTTCCCATGATCCTATGTTCCTAGGGTTCTTCTCCTAAGTTCTATTCCCTATGTTCCCAGGGTCCTTTGTTCCTAGGGTCCTATGTTCTCAAGGCCTTGTATTCCCACGGTCCTATTTTCCCAAGGTCATATGTTCCTTGGGTTCTATGCTTCCAGGGTCCTATGTCCAGGCCTTGTTCCAAGGTCTTGTTCCAGTTTGTCAGTCTTGTTCCAAGGTCCTATGTTCCAGGTCTCTTCCATTTGTTCCAAGGCTTCTGTTCCCAAGGCCTATGTCGCAGGGTCCTACATTCCAGGCTCCTATGTTCCCAAGTTCTTTGTTCCCAGGTTCCTTTGCTCCTATGTTCCCAAGGTCTTTGTTCCCAGGATCCTTGTTCCAACGTCGATGTTTCCAGGGTCCTATGTTCCCAGGGTCCTACATGCCCAGGCTCCTATGTTCTCAAGGTCCTCTGTTCCCAGGGTCCTACATTCCCAAAGTCCTATGTTTCTAGGGTTCTACATTCCCAAAGTCCTATGTTTCTAGGGTTCTACATTCTCAAAGTCCTATGTTCCTAAAGTAATATGTTCCCAAGTTCTCATGTTCCCAGGACCCTCTGTTACTAGGCTCCTATCTCTCCCAGCTCTATATAACACATAATGGGTTGGGGTTAGGGACTAGCATAGAACATAGGACCCTGAGAACATAGATATGCTCCAGTTAGCAGCAGAGAAAAGTTGTAGGTCACCAGGAACAATCATTAGATGTTCGGTACAATATTGCTCCAGGAAAGCTGTGCATTATGAATGATAATGAACTTCCTGTCCACTCTGAATTTGATATGAGACAGTCTGGATGTTGCAATAAAATACTTTTGGTGAATAAAAACATTAATAAAGGATGTTTTGTACCATGCACAGTCAACTTAATGATGAAGCACTAAAACATCTGCATGTCGGGAGCTTTAAAATAAGTTGGATCAAGTTTTTCATGTGTTGTGATGTATTGCTGATGATGTGTTGTTTTTATTGGGCTATGTTTATTATTTGTTAATGTTTACTGTTTTTTTTTTTTTTGGTGAGACATATTTCAGGCCTGGTTGGATAATAAAGTTCTGTCACTTTCTTGGTAATAACAAAAAGATAAAATAATACCAGCATCATTGTTCAACAACTGAACAGTATATTATTTGAAAAAGTAATATTCACAGAGGTTATTGAAGTGATTGATGGCTGTATGTTTGTTACTATGTCCACCTTGTGTGATACTCCAGAAATTGTAAATCATGAAAGATTGACACAGTTCACTCACTTCATCATAATGCAAACAAAAAGCATTTGTTGTGCTGGTGCAGTCATGCAGCTGTTAGAGTCCTGCAGTAGCTTGGAAGCAGTAAATTAACTTCTCTCTTTTCCTCCATAACTGCTCTGCATCCTGTTTACCAAGTGTTCCTCTCTGCTATGAGCTATGGCCTTTGGCTCCCTGTGTAATGTACAGTATCAAATTGCTTCTCTTAAAGGAGCAATCATGCAGCACTCCAGGGGATGCTGAGCGCAGTAATTGAACATTCGCTGGGAAGCCGCTGATGTTCAGTATGACACCTCTGGGCCCTGACTGGGTGCTGAATGCTACAGTACGCGCTGCGGTCTGCTTTGGCCAGGGTTATAAATATGTGAATGGCCTCAAATCCCAGCTGGGAAACACTGGACACACTGGAGGTGAATGACAGACACGTCCTTCCCAACTACTCAGATCTACTGGGTTGGCTCCAGTAAATGAACTGAATTTTAAAGTGAGGCCAGGAGGTGTTATTTCATTCTCTTTTAGTAATTCATACTTAATTTGCACCTTAGAAACACTAAATTGTGCACTCACATTACTTAATTTGCTTTCTCTTGTTTATGGTAATTTCATTATAAGAGGGAACATAATATTTTGAGAGAATGAATTTGGTCATTTGAAGATAAAAAATTTAATCAAACAAGCAAATGAATAAATGATGTAAGAGAATGATATATCAAAAACATAGAGACCAACACTATATCATGCTGATTCCACATTCATTGGATGCTTAAGTCACATTTTATAGAATAAAAGATGTTCATCATTTTCCACATTTTTAGCTGTAAGGCTTTGGGCCCTTGGCCTGGTCTGTGCAGCCATTGGTGGGAGGTCTAAAGATGAAGGCATGGCCAGGCGCATTTGCTGTCTTGTGCTTGGCACATTGGAGTCAAAACCACTTGCACTTTAGAGCGGCTAAAACCTGGTCGAAGTGCAAAGTCTGTGGTGCAATTGGTCTGTCTGCACAAGATAGCACCCGGCGCATTTGGCTGAAGCACACGCACACACGTCTCCACAATCACAAAACACCTTCATTTACAGTATGTTTAGTCTTTTCCTACCACAGGAGTGTGGATTAATAAAGTGTCCTTTGAGCATATTTTCTATCAGCAGTAAAGTGTAAATATTGAAGGTAACAGCATGCGGGTGTGTCTTGCGCTTGGCTGAGGTGCGCAAACATCTCCACAATCACAAAACATCTTTCATTTCCAAAGGTCTAAAAAAAAAGCCTAAAATTATTCTCATTAATAAGGAATCAGGATTTTTTTTATAATATTTACAAAGCTTAATAAATCTCAACAGACCTGCAAAGTATGCGCGGGATGGGATCACAGCTGTCAGATCGTTTTTAACAGATCAGTCACATGACAGCTGGAGCAGCTGGAGTGTTTGTGTCTGTGTGTTTACTGGGATCCAGAAAAACAAGGATTAAACAATTATGATCTATAACTTACAAAATGAACCAGATGTTGTATCTGAACATGGGACCAGTCCAACCCGGGGAGAAAAAGGTCTGTGTGTCTCTGTCAGGGCCTGATGCTGGTTGGATAACCTGTGTGTAATTTTGCGCACACACTTTCTGGTTCTATTTCCTCCACTCACAGTAATGTTAGTGGGATGGAGGTGCGAGGATGGGAGAAGGAGATGTAGAATGGCTTCAATCAGGTTGAACACCCACATGAGCCTGGTTCATGTATTGTATTAGTTTTTGTAGGTGTTAATGTAAAATAACCTGCAGTTACTACACTTTCAACATGAAGCTGCTTTGAATGCATCCTGTCATCTCCATTTATTGCATGTTCTCACTTCTTGAACCAGGAGATCTGTCTCCTTGCTGAAACATCTTGTTCCTCCTGGTAAATCTGCTGTCATGCTACCACCGCTTTTGCTCCTGGCGCACCTGCTTCTTAAAGATGATGAGAGCTGACTTTCTGATTGGATTATTGCATGTTCGGCCTACACTCACCCATGAAATAATCAGGGCACTTGGGTACAGTTGATAGGTGTATCTAACTGTGCTGACGCAAGGGGCAGAAGAGAGCAGGATATCCCTGTGCCCTTGGCGCAAAGGTGGATTTGGGTGCACCTTGAGTAAATTAAATCCATTACGCCTCGGGGTTTCAACTTGCACTTTAGATCAGCATAAGATAGGGCCCTTTTTGTTTGAAGTGTCAGGTCTCCTTTCTCCCCTCCAAATAAGTGAGTATTGTGATACTTAGCTCACATGTGTTCAGGAGAGCAGAGAGAAAGATGTTTCTTAAAGTCTCTTTATGATCAGCTCTCAAGACTTTCGTAGCTTCCAACAGAATCTTTATATGTTTTGAAATGTAGTTTCTTTCCTCTGTCACTGTTTGTGCTTTCAGGTATCTGCTTTATTTTACCATTTCATATTCACTTTCAGCTGTGTCGGGATCATGTTAAGTTACTGCTGATGAAACCTCGAATGAAAACATTTCCTGTTTGCGCTGCTTCATAATAAAAGTGTTTAAATAATAAAACAAGACAGGACATTTATTGTGAAGAAACAGTGTGTTTATCCCAGAGATGTGTATGAATGTGTATGAGCTGCTCAACTCGAGCCTCCTCAGGCTCGTCTTCAGTTAAATGACACATCTTCAAGCGGGTATCCCTGTTGTCATGGAAACCCTGCCATGCTGGGCTGACAGGCCGAGTCAAACCAAATCAAGCCAGGCTAGCTCTGTGTATGGAAAAGGGCCACTGCTCAAACTGTGGACTTCTTTTATTCCTTGTACTTCTGTCATACTTATTATGTCCACTAGAGGGGGCGGCCTAACAATAAACAGAAATATCAGTCGTAATAAACTGCTTGTACTTTTAACCGACATGTTTTCCTAGATAGGACGGGCTGTTTATTTGTTATAATTGAAATATATAATTACTTGTGATCAAAAACTAGAGAGTTGACAACTTTGATACCATGTAACATGAAAACCAGGTAATATTACTTAATGGCAGGCACAGTTTGTGTTGGTTCAAGGGGCTCATTGGACTTCTTATTGGCTCTTGCCAAAAGGATTTAAATATTATTATTTTTTATAATAACACAGAACTAGTCATATATTGTAATCCTTTCATACAAAAGGGAAAACTATGAGCGGGAACTTAGATGGCTTTGGGTGGGTGGGTCAAGTGACAAAGCAGCAGTCCAAGTAAGTTATTAATAACTTACAGGAACATTGCATGCAATATTCCACCTTCCACCTTCTCATCCTCCCTCTCTGTCACTCTGTCTCTCTTTCAAACACACACATCCTGACTGGAGAGGTGTGCACATACTTGCCAACCTTGCAATCTTAAAAATAGGGAGGACTCTTTTTATTTTATTTTTAATTTTATTTTTGTTTCCTGCATTCTGGTGATTTTTAAGGAATGAAAATAACAAAATAACAAGCATGCATTTTTGGCAAACAGATGCCTGCAGGTGACCAATTTAAAAGACCACTGCTGGAAAACACAACTGGGCTGTGTTTCCCAGTTTCCATGTACCTTAGCGTTCTATGAAGGTTTCTAAGGTAGACCTTAACAAAGGAACTTATTTTCCTACACAGTGTATGCATCAATTGATCACTTGTAAAGGCTCATAAATGATGTTTTAACATAAAAAGTGTTGCCATAACCATTTTCCTTCAATCAAATATAACAACATATGAAGCTATGCCCAGCAAAGACCATCTGCTAATCGATTTGAGAGTCCATACAAGAGTTCCAATAAATACATAGCCTATAGCCTACAAAATATAAAACTGTGTATGAATCAGGACATGTAACAGTCTGAGACTTCTTGAAAGGTCAGGATGAAGGATTTTGTTGTTATACAAACAAAAGGTCTGCAAGTTTGTTGTCATCACACTTGTTGTCATCACACTTATAGTAGCATATCCATGTTTAATTTAGTGTGTGTGTGGTCTATATCAGCACTATGCTCCTCTGCTGGCTGTGTTCAGCTCTCAGGGTCACTCTGGGATTCAGGCTACTATAGACTAACCAGACAGTCAGAAAAGCCAGACCCTCAGTTAGCTCCATTACATAAAAAAAATCCACAATTTTTCACAACTTGGATTAGTGTTATGGAGAGGTCTTATATTTTATTAGGCTACCACCATGATAAGAATAGACAGATTAAATAGCAACATTCTCATTATGTTTTATGCACAGAAAGGTTGTTTTCAGAATTAATTTTCATGAAGTTAATTTTAAACTAATGACGCAATTTGTGCAAGTAGCCTAGATATGAACGATACTGCCACTGTTTTCGAATGAACAAAAAAACCCCAACAGAATAAAAACATAAAATGCCTCCATACTGCTTGTCTGGTGTAATCCAGGTCTTCTAAAGCCCATGTTACACCATGTTTTTAGCCTGAATCTTCACTGTAGATCCTTAGCTTGGACCACGTTCATGTGCACATGCACACTGTCTGAACTGGGTGTGTGTGTTGAAACGGTGTGCAAACAGCATGTTGGGGCTTTAGGAGACTTGGATTACACCAGACGGGCAGTATGGAGGCATTTTATGTTTTTTTGCCGGTTGTTTTTTACATTTGAAAACTGGTCACCATTCACTTCTATTGTTTGGGAGATTCTGCAACACCTGTTTTCCTGTGAAACTCCAGCAGTGTTTTGCAGACTTACAAAATAAACCTGACCCTTAACTGGCATCACAGTGAGTAGATAATGACTGAATTTTCATTTTTGGATGAACTATCCCTTTAAACAGGTGCAGAATCACTGAGACTTTTTGCTTGCAGGCACTTTTTTCAAATAGATGCATCTCGACAACACACCATGCACATAGACAGAGGGAGGAAATTATACTTTTTTATGTTTCTCTTGTATATTCATTCTTACAACATGGCTTCACATGCAGTGGAGGGAAATGAATAAATAATAGGAACATCTAACAATGTACAACAGTTTAATACAAAGTACAAAATAAGCTGCAGCCTCAAACATCACCAGAGAACCTTTATATTCACTGCAGAGAGTGATGAGGGGAAACACACCTTCACTCCACACTGCAGTGAGAACATTAACACAACGTTTGACTGCAGGACACCGTCCTCACTGTCTCTGCATCACGGCTGCACCTTCAGATGCAAAGCAACAACCGTGCTGAAATGTAATTGCCATTCAGCAAATATCTCAGTGTGCCGGGCGGCGGCGTGCGCACGCTCATAAACTCCCCCACTGGAATAGCTGCTCAGAGATGGACGGGGGTATTACTCACCGCACCGTTATTGTTCACAAATAAAACCAAAGCGTAATAAAAGCGATCCTTTAAAAATTCATGTGAGCCGAGGCAGCGAGGAGGCAAAGCACTGTGGGTGGTGGAGTGTGAGAGGAGTGTGTGTGTGTGTTGTGTGTGTGTTGTGTGTGTGTGTGTGATGGGAGTGTAAGTATGGAGCTTTATTTTAAATTATTCTGGTCATTAAGCTGCATCTGAGTGTCACAGCTCTCTGCCCCTGACTGACTGTGAATGTTTATGTGTGTGTGTTCATATGACTTGAGTATGAATAGTTAGGTGCTTGTGTGTATATGCATGGCTGGATATGGATTTATGTGTACGTGAGCTTATGTTTTGGTGTGTTTGATTGTGTGTAGAGTGCTCCCTTGCATTTTGTGTGTGGAAGTGCATGTTGCAGTTAATATGTGTGCATACATATTTCTGTGTACGTGTGTGTTTGCATTATATTATCTCAGTGTTTCAGAGTAGTTGTGTGTGTATTGTACCTAAGTATGCATGTGTTTACACCACATGATGCCTGTGTGTTCATGAATCTGTGTAATACACACACAAGTATGTATGCATACACAGTGTGTATGCATACATACTTGTGTGTGTACTCTTGTGCTGTATGTTAATGAGGAGCAGTTATGATTCATATTGATGAGTGATGACATTTTGTTCAGTTCTCACCTCTACAAAGGGCTGTTTGAGGGTTAGTGTTCTCACAGGTGTTATGCCTAACCTCTAACTAATCCCTAACCAAACAAAAGAACTGAGGCTGCCCCCAGAAAGTCAAATATTCAAATCCTTAGTCAGAGACCCCTCAGTCGTCAGTGTGCATCACAATAATATGATAAAACAGTAGAGGCTTACAAAAATGCACAGGGAGAACATTTCTATGAGGAACTAAGGGGAAGCATCAATATATTTTTATATTAGCTGACTCTGATCAACATGTTCTGGTGCTTAACTGATGCAAGAAGGTGAAACAAGCAGTTGGTAAAGCTCATTTTTTAGCTGCGTCATTGTACAAAAAGCAAAGCAGCATCATGACAGGCTGTAAACTTTACAAACTGACTCTCAAATTCACCACAAGCCACCAAACTAACAGTGATGGAAGCAGAGAAGAGTGACAGAAACGGAGCGCAGGTGACTTGCTGTCAGCCACTTCACCAGAGTGCACCTGTGGAGCGCGCAGGGCAGGTTGGCTCTAATAACATCATCATCATCTATCACTTCACTGATAGACTTCCTGATTCGCTTTCGACCTGTTCCTGCCTGTTTTCCTGCACAATGAGTGATTATTTGCAACATTTCAGGTGTGTTATCTTCTTGCTTTCAATGTGTAGTTGTCAGACTGCTTGTTGCTTTGTTGGACAATGTTGCCATATTTTGAGATCTTGGCAATTACTCAGGTGAGAGTGTAATCATAATTAACAAATAATGGACAAAGCTTTAAAAGTAAAACTCAACCCAACTTCTCTTTGGCCCAACATGTAAGACCCTGTAGTCTAAATTCTGAGTTGGAGCCATAGACAGTATGCTAAATAGACTGAAACCCCATTTAATATGTGGTTCCACGCTTGAAGTGAGTTGTTTCCCTCTGCCCCGTCCTCCCTGGACTCGAAGCTCTTGCAGGTTGCCCACAGACTGTAGCGACACAATTTGCAAGAGTGCAAGATGAGCTCAACGTTACACTTAAACAATGACAAGCGACGACGAGTCCTACACTGCAAGTTGATCAGGTGTTGTCAATTGTCTGGTGATGTAAAGTGAAGCCCATTATCCTGAAAACAAAAGCCTGCTGCTCTGAAAATACACACTCTGGAGTTGGAGTTTAGTGACTGCCTGCCTTACAGGCTTAAGATTTTGCTCAATTTAACTGCTCCCTCTAAAAGATAGTTAGAAGATTCACCCTCATGCTGACTGAAGGTCGGATTTAGTTTTTTTAGTCCATAAGAGACTGCTGGAGTTTCACAGGAAAACAGCATTACAGAATCTCCCAAACAATAGAAGTGATTGGTGACCACAGGAATGATGATGAGGAGACATAATTTCTTCTTTGAACTGAAGTGTGGTCCAGCCAGATTTATTTCCATATAGCACTGTCAGCAGTCTAAAATAACAAATTAATCACTGTGAGATACTGAAATCTGAACAATTACAGCATATAACTTCTTTAACATAAATATAAATGCCTTTATGAGCACCATATTAAACCCACCACATGCAGTTCAAACATAAATAAATATACATTGCAATGGTTATTTCTGACCAAACAGTAGCCTAACATTACATATAAATGAAACCCTCACTATACTAAGCCAAAATGACTTAACTTCACATATCACCCAGGTTACCAATGACAATGGCGCCACCTTGTGGCTAGATGCGGGAATCCCACAATGGTGTCCACATGCCCGACATCTCCTCCCACATGGAGGCGCCGTCAGCTCTTCACATTACGACAACACAGACGGTGTCATTTCAACTCGAGTGTATGAAGGCTAACACTTAGCACTGCAGTTAGCTTGAACTCTTGCCAGTAAGCTAGAGCATGAGCAACATGGCTACATTGGGATTAGTGCTCATTAAAACAGACTAATTAACATATGTTAACATAAATCAAGGGGCACTTACTTTTGGTCATCAACTCAATACTGGAAACATCAGACACTGGATCATACAGGAGGAACAAGGATGACAATCGTCAGGTACAGGCAACAGGTGAGAAAGGCTAAACTGTGAGTGGTGCACGCTGAACTGCCACTCCTCCTCTCTCCACACACACACACACAAAGGCAACACATATGTGTTAAAGGGGCAGGCAACCAGAATGTCCAGGCCTTTTATACAGTAAGCAAACACCGGCCATCCACCGTCTGGCAATTGAATGGAAAGAAATTGTTATTCCGGTCCTGTTTGTTGTCTCGCAGTGGAGAAGCAGGAACATTTTATTAAAAACACACCAAGCACTTACAGAGCTGCAGCAGGGAGGCAAAGCCACCCCTACGCACAGGATTCAGTACAAACATTAATATTTCTGGGGGTGAGGGTTGTCTCTATCCACCACCCCTCTCTTTCCGTATGAAATATTTTGTTCCTTAAAAATCCTGTTCAGCATGTTACCTGTGTCAGAGAGCCTCAAAAACCTAACAAAGTGGAAATAAAGAAATAACAATACATTTAAAAAAAAAACAAGAGGGGGTCACTCAGTAGAGTGCACATCCCCACCAGATAATGAAGCACCTGCTGCAATGCCACCACAACTGCCAGATGCAACCAGCAGAGATTTGCAAAATTTCACCAACATTAACATGACCTTCACATGTGTTGTCCTGAGCTGAAACAAGATTTCAAACTGAAGCTGATCACTTGCAGCCCCTAGTGGCCAGTTAAGAATAGTGAGAAGTCTGCTGTCAATGATTGGATAAAACAGAGTACTGCCTTACAGTTGTTTGTCTCCACCAACCAGTCAAGTTACAGTTTATATCCATGTCTGTCCACACTCACATAATGTCTGTAGTGAAAACTTTTAAGGAATTTAATATGGAACTTACCACTATATTGACCTGTAACTTTGAAGGAATTTAATAAAAGGGGTAATGGTCTGACTGGGGATGCTTGGGGGGCTAGTTAGGTCAGTGCTTAACAATACTTCATCAGGGTGTGAGTCAGTATATTTTTAGTTTGTCAACATAAAGTTCGGTTCAAAAACAGAGCATGTAAGCCAAAAACTTTTTTTAAAACCCATAACAATACACAACAAAAGGCGAACAAAGACACAAACAACATAATACCCCTGCAGATAGTGTTTAGTTGAAATAAATGTATTGAGGAAAATCACAGACAACAAAAAACAGCAACAGAGAAATCAGAGCGAACAATCCCTGCCAGAAACCTCAAAATCCAGTCCGTATTTTCAAGCAAAGAAATCCCAAAACAAAAAGTCACTTCCTGTTCAACAGTTCAGTGCAAAAATGAAACAATTCAATCGATTCAAAAAGAGAACAGTTCAGTTCATTTCATTTCCCAAAAAATTAAGGAGAAGGATATAAAGAAAACAAAAATAAACTCATGGATTACCCAATAAGTCCAGTCCAGTCAGGTCCAGTCCAAGTCTCCATCAAGTCAGTCAGGGGTCATTCTCCAGGAGCTGCTGCAGCTTGAAGACTAAATGACGCACTGCTCTGCCAACTCCAGGGATTTAATGGCCAGGGGTTCCAGCAGGACAGCCACACTGATGAAAACGCGGACTGATTTAGGCAAAAAAGAAAGACTGATGCCAAAAGGCTCTCTCTCTGGCAGGACAACCTCACTGCTTCCTTGTTGAACTGTGTGCACCATATTGGAACCTTGTCATCACCATATGAAAAGGAGGTGACGTGTACATTGGCTCAGGAGCGTAGGTGTGTCTGTGACGACAAAAGTGTGTGCGTGGGGGATGGGGATGAACTTTAATAACCTTCCATGGTAGTGTTAGCTGATCGCTACAAAGGTATTTAATAAAAGTGAATTTTTGGAGTGGAAGTTCTCACTATAGACGTGTGATTCCACTGAATCAATTCCAGTTAGAAATATTACTTAGAGACTAACATAATATCTGGGTTCACGGCTGTTGCCAGTGTGATTTTTCAAAAATTCTGATCCACAGAGGTTCTTGAGCACAGTGGTTCCTGACCGTTTCTCTTCAGAGCCCCCCATACTTGTATCCAAGGAAGGTTGAGTGACCCCCAGCCCACACTCACACACCAAAAGAATGATTCATTCTAAAGCTTTACAGTCCAGAATATACATCACTTAAATTGTTTCCATTCTTAGGACCTTTGGTAAATGTCTTTTTTTCTAGTATAAGCAAAGGCTGCAACTAAGAGTTATTTTCAAAGTTGCTTAATCAGCCAATTGTTTTCTTGATTAATTGATTATTATTTGCCTATAAAATGTCAGAAAATGGAAAATGCAACTCTTGTATAAGCTTAACATTATTTCTTTGAACAGTCCACCAGAGGCTTCATTATCACAGAGCTTGAGACGTCACAGAGTTATGCACGACTAAGTAGCCTACTATGTTTAATTGGGGACAAAGAAATACATCTTTTAACACTAGAAGTGCCAGAAGTCCAGAACTATTAGAATGGCCGTAAGCATCATTTTGACCTTTGACCTCCAAACTCTATTACTTCTCATGATAAATACCAGACTATTAGATCACTGCGCTTATTCTGTTAGTTTATCTTTTTAAAAAACAACATCAAAATGTAAATTTTGTAAAGTATATTTATGTATTTATCATGCATGGCATCACATGAAATAATCACATGTTGATTGCATATATTCACAACAGTATTTTACAGTAGGATAATAACCATAATTTATCAGATTCAAATGTTAGATTAATCTACAATTACTCAGATACTCAGAGTGAGAAACTGTTAAATGTATTTTATGAGATTATAAACATGTTATTTTAACATTAATAATGACAAATTTCTACCTAGAACCATCATAAAAAAATCTCATGATTTCTGAGAAAAGACATTGCTGATGCGTCAAATATTTTTTTTGCCAGTTTGAGCACCACAAGCTGTGTACCTTCTAGTTTCATTATATTGAAGAGAAGGCAGGCATATCTCCAAAACTCTGCAACTCACACCAAAATTATCTAGATGGATAAATAGCACCACAGATAAAGAGGAAAAATATCTGTTTGACTTCGAGTTGAACTGTCCCTTTAAAACACCTCCTCTGTGGACCAAAAATGTTTATTTCCATCTAGCATTGTAACATTTTGATGATCTTGCTAATAAGCTAATAAACTAATGCATGAGGATAGTTTATATCACTGCTTCTAGTCTCCACACACTGATGTTTTATTACCCTTTTTTAAAGTCTAACTACTCTCCTCCTTCTTATCCTTTCCTGCTGGGGAAACATATTTCTGCCATTTTCATACACACACTTCTCTGCATTTCAACATATTGAGCTCATTTGCCAACATTTCATGAAAACCAGACTGCCCTCGCTTGCTCTCTCCCTTACCTTTATCTCCTTCTGTCCATCACTCATCCCTCTCTCATCTCCCGAAGTCTTCCATTATTCAACGATTCACCTTTAGCACCTCACCTCTCCTGCTGTCTCTCGTACTAAATCTAGTTTCAGACTTTATTGTCCTTGAAATTAGGTTTGCAGCAAAGCGCTGCCACACAATACATACAATAAACAAAATCTACCGGAACATATGAGACACACACATTAAAATGAACCGTGGAACCAGTGGAAGATTGACTGACCACACAGTCTGAAAGCCCTCGCCCTCTATTTCTCTGTACCTTCTTTCACAGCAGTCCATCCCTGTTTCTGCACTTTAGACCTCATCTCGTCTAGACTGTTTAGCTGAAAGTATTTCCAAAATCATACAACAACTGCACCAATGTGTTTCGGTGGGCACCATAATACATCCCAAAAATTACCTTTACCTTGTTCATATTCCATCTTCTATCTTATCTCCAAAATGTCAACTTTTTAGGAGCGAAGAAACACCGCCATGTTTTCTTCACTGTAGCAGTGCATTTTTCATGCTTAACTCATAAAGGAGCAGTTTTATTGAAGAATTGAAAATTACCAGACTTGGAGCTATTGTTTTTCATAGGGCTGCAATCATATCCACTTGGATAATCAGAAATAGGACAAAAAATTACATACAATACTTTTTGGTGCTGAATTTTATAGGAAAATACCATCAATTATAACAAATATCCAGTGGCAAACTGTGACTATTAGAGCTGGGACTTCAGTTTGGCCAAAACTTGCTAGCTTGGCTTGACTCGGTTTGACTCGGCACATCAACCTGACATGGCAAGGATTTACATTTCTACTAGAATAGGATTATCATCTTGAAAGCGTGTCTGAAGCTTAGCTTAACTAGCTTAGCCAGTGGTGACTATATTAGAGCTGGGACTTCAGTTTGGCCAAAATTTAGCTAGACACACAAAAAATGCAGCAAATGAAAAAAGACTTTGTTGGAATAAGCGGCAGGCAGCAGGTAGCTTGTGACATGAGTTTGTAGTGTATAGCTGCCACATACAAAAAAATAAAAAATAAAAAACAGTAGAGGGTCAGCAAACACCACACAATGATAGAATAAAGTAAATTTTTTTCCAGAGTTTTCTGTACTTAAACTTGTATTAAACAGTAGATAATTGCCATTTACTCTGTTAATATTGTTTAGATTTAATTAAGTTTGTGTTTGATATTAAGAGCTGTAATAATCTTTTCTTATTTCTGTTTCAGTACCACACACACAGTTACATGTAGCATAGATCTCCAGTCCTATTATTTCTGTCTACCAACACAGCTCTGTCTGCTGTGCTGCACTGCAGGAAGGAGCTTCAAAAAAGAGGATTCAAGTGTCCCAAAATTGTTTTCTAACAGACTCAGGGACAAACACAGTTTCAGCCTCCTAAATAACACAGTCCTTTGTAGATGCTCACTACACTGTGACAGTCTGCCATGAAAAAGGCAGAGCTATCAAGTTAGCCACCTAATCACAGCGCCAGTCTCGTCTGCTTCGACTTGAGCAAGATATCGCTGTCCTTCAGGAAGGCCTAAGGGGATTATTTTTGGTCCCACCCACTGTAAATCCAATGAGTGAGCCAGCTCTAACCTCTCTCTGCCTAGAGACAACAAAAAAAAAATCTGATTGGATAACTCTATTTAGCTGTTTTCAGGACAGTAACTCTTTCATTTATGAAACAAATTTGGTAGAAAATGTGATTTAGATTAGAATTAGAAGAGAATAGACTAATAATTAAATGAAATAAATAATAAAATGTAATATATTTACTTATAACATTTGAAACTCTGATATGTTAGGCCTTCTCTGAAGGCCTAGAAGGCCCCCAGGGTTCACCTCTGCAAAAATCACATTATAAAATCTTTTACCAAATAGGATGATGAGTGTGATCCAACTCAAAAACTCTGAAATATAAGATCAAATGTTCTGTAATTAAAGAACATAGCTGATACAGCTGGTGTGTCCTTTGCAGTGCCTCCACACTAATTATGTCTGCCGATGCACAAAATTCTGGAACCTCTCAGTAAATTTTCATTTCCAAGGGGGCATTATTAAGAGGCACAGACTAAAATGCTTTTGGGCGCAATTGGATAGACCTTCAACCAATCAGAACAAGCAAACATGACCCACAAACAAGCAATGAAATGTGTGACGTAGCACTGAGTGGCACATGGGCAAGTAAGGTAGGCAAGGTAGTTACAGAGTCTTGATTCATATTTGATCAGCACTGACTAGTTTAATGGTTGGTGGCCAGATGTATCTGCCAGAGCAAATGAAACATGAGCATGGGGATTCGTCTGGCTCCCAGGTTAGTAAATAATAATGTCTGACATAAACTTAAGTGTTTGCTCCTGTTAGCAATTTGGCCATCTACTTGCCTGAATGCACCATTACTTTTGGTCTTTGTGAGATCAGATAATCTTCTCTGGGGAGGATTACAAGTTCTTCCTTTATCACAGGGAAGATTTCCTACCATTTTATGTCATTTGTACATCTGTGATTTAAATGTCCAAATTCTTGTACATAGCTACTTTGGCCGGTAAATGGTACTGGATCAGAGCCATTAGGCTAATGAGATCAGATCAGGGTTGTGTGGTCCTTAAATTTCACTGTCTCTTACTGAATCAATATGGGATGCAATTGGTTATATTTTCGTGCGCACCCAACCCTGATGCACGCACTACATTTTGACATGCTTGGAATGACATGAGAAGTAATAAAACCAAAAGATCTTCACGAGACATAGTGGAGAGCATTTGCAGAAGAGAATGGCAATCAGAATGACAGGCTATCCATCACTCAATGTCATAGTTGCCCTGGTTACGGGGACTCAGGGGGCTTTCACATCAAGGACACACTTATTTGATGAGTGTGAACATTGTGTACCATACCTGGGTACACTTGAAAAGATCGTCTTGAGTACGGTTCATGTCAGGTGTGAAAACTAACTGTACCAAAACAAGGAAGTGGACTGTTATTGGGATCATGCAATTGGCAAGCTTTGGTACACCATATACATAAACAAATGTTGTGTCAGTGTTGATGCAAGTGTACTCAGCTATAGATCAACATTACTAATTTGGCTACGCTCAGTCAAACCGTGCCGTACTGATTTGCATTTCGTTTACCTCTTATAGCGTGCCATGTTGTACTGAGTCACAACCAGGATGGGCTAGGGCAGGGATAGGTTCAAGAGTCAGTTTTATCTTGAAGTCATTAATAAGGGACCAATCAAAGATACAATAGAATTGTAAACCTTCAGAAGTTTTAGACTTACTGCAGTAAAAAAGATTAAAGCAAAGATTAAACTTATTGTCTTTCACTGGGGTAATCTGGAACCTACATATAGCCTTAAATCGCAACTCCCTCGCTTTGTTGGTAAATAAACAACCTGAAGAGCACGACCAGATACTGTCCCACTTATCATTCTCAATAGCGTCTCCAAAATCAGCATCCCAAAGAGATCTGATTCAACCCACATATTCATTATTTGGGATTGACAAGGCCCCATAAAACCTAGTGACAAGTTTCCTGGTGTCAAGATTTTGAATAATCTTTTCTGCTGCTGAAAGAGAGAACCTATTGGAGTGTAACTTTTTAGCAGACAAGATAAAACTACGTATTTGCAAATATCTGCAAAAGTTCTTCTGAGGAAGATTATATTTCTCCCTAAGCTGATCAAAAGACATCAAAATGCCATCCCTTACCAAGTCACCAGCTGTCCTTATACTGCTTCCAGCACACAGAGAAAAGGTGTGATCCACCAAACCAGGGAGAAAGACATTTTTCAAAGTGTCTGTGTGTTCAGCTCTCATTGCTTTAGTATGCTGTAAGTGAATCTCTGTGGTCTGAAGTTTAGTTTCTGTCTTGTGTCGCTGTTTGTACTTTCAGGTATCTGCTTTATTTTACATTTCATGTTCACTTTCACTTGGATTGGTAGTTGGGTTAAGTTAGTGCTGATGAAAACCCAACATTACTGCTACAAAGTGAGTGTTGTATGTTATTACAGTCCAGAACAAATAGAGGGCACCCATGACATACGCATAGTGTTATTATTTAGAGCCAGTGTGAACATGGCTGATGCAGAAGAGGCTCTACCCCCATCTTAGCCATCCTGTAATGTTGTAAAGTTGTTCCTGCAATAAAGTCAGCTGAAGATGAAGTCTCTGCATCTAATAATTGATATCTGAAGATATCACAATTACCTGAATTTGATACTCCAAATAAAAGGTTTTAGATAACATAAACAGTGAGAACACTTATTGTGAAGAATTTATAGTAATGTGCTCAGTGGGGAACCCTGAGGACCTACTAGGGCTTCAGAGAAGACCTAATATATTGCTATTTCAAATGTTATATTTAAATATATATATTTGATTTATTTCATTTAATCAACTTTGACTCAGAAATTAGAAGGGTTACTGTCCTAAAAACAGCAAAAATAGTTATCCAATCAGATTTTTTTGTTGTTGTCTCTAGGTAGAAAAAAGGGTAGAGCTGGCTCATTCATTGGTTAGGATTTCATCACTGGGATAGAAGGCCACAGCATATGTGTTTATTTAGAAAGTGACAGGTGAATTAACCATTCACATTTTTATTTACAGTGGGTGGGGCCATAAATAACCCCTTTTAGGCTTTTCCTTGAAGGACACTTGAGATCGACACAGTTGTTAGGTGGCTAACTTGATAGCACTGCATTTTTCAAGGTAGACATTTGCAGCATAGTGGAGCTTCTGCAACAGACTGTGTTATTTAGGACACAGAAGTTGCGCTCCTCCCCAAGACTGTTAGAAAACAATTTTCAGGTGCTTGAATCTTCTTTTTACTGAAACAGAAAAATAAGAAACTCACACTGATTCATATTGATTATTACAGCTCTTAATATGAAACACAAACTTAATTATAACTTATCCAAAGAATAGTAACAGAGTAAATGGCAATTATCTACTGCTTAATACAAGTTTAAGTACAGAAAACTCGAGAAAACACATCAATTATTCTGCTATCATTGTGTGGTGCCCTCTACTGGCTTTTTTGTATATGGCAACTACATACTACAAACACATGTCACAAGCTACCTGCTGCTATATTCCAACAAAATCTTTTTCCATTTTGCTGCATTTTTGTGTGTCTGGCTAAATTTTGGCCGAACTGAAGTCCCAGCTCTAATAGTCTAATAGTCACCACTGGCTAAGCTCGTCTTCAGACATGCCTTCAAGCTGATAGCCCTATTCTAGTAGGAATGCAAATCCCTGCCATGTCAGGTTGATGTGCCGAGTCAAACAGAGCTAAGCCAGCTAGCATGTGTGTATAGAAAAAAGGATATTTGAAATTTATGCATACAAAGAACACATTGGTGGAAAAAAATCATCAGAATGCATGAAAGCAGAAATTGGTGCATAGAAAACCACCAGAATGCAGAAAATGAAGTTTCTGACACTTGAAATCTCATGAGGGAGGACCACCCAGACCTTTCACTTGAGTAGTGTCCCTCGGGCATGGGGCTACTGGCAAAGCGTCCTTTATTTTTCCCCATTGTATGTGGCTACCCATCTCCAAGGGAGACCAAATTCATCACAAAGCAAGCCTGAAGTGCTTTAAAATAGGGCCCCATGTCCCAGAAGCCCTGGGTTTTCTCTCTTTCCCCTTTACCTGCTGTTTGATGCAGTCCAACAGATTTCCCACCAAATCGAAATGACACAGTAATATTAAAATGCCACATGCAGCCCATTTTATGAAGGATCTACTGCCTTTTTCCTTTTCACTCTCCAGCTGTACTCTTTAAGCTTCACCTTTAGCATTTTACCCCTCTATTTTTGTCTCTGCCTTCTCTAATCTAAATTAGGAAAAGTCCATTAGATCATGGAGTGTGCTCACCCACACATGTGCCCACAGAAATGCATACACACACCTGATTCAGACCATAAATCGTTGCCTCCATTATAGCTCTGCCAATAGCGCCTCCATGCTGGCTGCACAGCGTCTTTATAGTGCGGATTTGATGTATACGTAGGGCTGGGCCAGGCGGGCGGGGCGAGTGACAGAATGAGGTTGGGAAATGAGTGAGAGGAAGATCCACAACAGGGGAGAAAGAGGAAAGAGGGATACTGGACCGACACTAGAGAGCCAAAGAGAAAAAGAGAGAAGAGATGCAAATACATCACTGGAGAGAGAACCTAGAGGGCAAAACACAGCAGGCGTGCAATGCACTATCAAAAAACTGTGCATGTAAGCCCATGCATGGCATGATGTGTATGATTCCTTCTCAACATCTACGCAGGTCGATGCTTCAGAACAGCCATGGTTTGATCACATTCACTCCATTGGCTGGTGTGTTTTGCCCTCACTCAGAGAGAAAGGAGAAGTGAGAATGAAGAGTAAGGAGAGCAGTGAGTCGTGTCGCAGTTCAGGAGCCAGATCCGTCAAAAGACGCAGTCCATGAAGGTGTATCCTTCAGAGGAAATGAAGGCGAGGCTGAACTCAAGTGGCAAGCAAGAGGTCAACGACAAAAGATCGATCCAAATGAGCAACAGCACCAAAAGGTCAAATGCAGGCAAACAAGTGATCCTGCAGTCCCACGAATCAGATAAAAGGCCCTGGTGAGCAGCAAGTGGCGGGGAAAGACTGAGTGTGAGGGCTTAATATACTGAGGAGCTGATATGGTAAGGTGCTAAGTATTGTAGCTGGAGGCTGAGGAAGGAGAGGAAGAGGATCAGCAGCAGCAATGACAAGTCTGACCTTTAAGAGGTCAATCTAATGATGCATTCTGACATTCTTTTAAGCAACGTGGGGAGTCAAAATATTAAAAATAGACAGGCACAGATAAATAGACACGGCCATCCCAAGGCTCTACCTGACAACTGGACAGTACTCTGAACAACACCCACATGAGTCAAACATCATGTACTAATATTTGTTTAAAATGTTCGTGTCTAACTTAATCTGTATGTTTCTCATACACATGCAACGTCCTTAAAAATGGCATACTTCTTATGTGCCATCCCATGAGATCATGTTGATGATGGTCCCGATGGAATGCTTATAGTGGTCCCCTTTAATTTAGCAGCGTTCTTCCTGGTCTGAAGTCGGGGTGGGACGTTGTCGAGTCACCACCTGTTATGACAACTAAACCAACTCCATAGCTGTTTCCATCCAAATGTACTGCAATTTTTAACTGAATTTTGAGCAAAAGAAAATGCCATCGAATGCTTGTTTCCATCCACTATTATGCAATTATTAAGAGTTGGTTCCTGAAGATAAGCAGTAGGTGGCACCAATTGTCTAGTTAATAAGCCATTGTGCCACTGCAGAGGAAGAGGGTGCAACCAGATGACATCATTAAACAAATGTTTCACATATCAATGCAAGGAAGGTTGCACTAGAACCTGCCTGCTCACTCCCAGCACTTCAAACACGGCAGCTTGTTCAGCTTCACTCTATGACACTGTAGGTACGCTTGTAGCAAACAAACACAGGACTTTCACCCATGACAACGGAGTTCGTCAACCAAGAATCAACCTCAACTTCTTTTGAGGACGTTATGTGAGTGATGTGAGACGAATGTGCTTAAGTACATACTCTAATGTAACATTATGCAACTTGCTGTTACATTATGTATGTGAACCTATGTAAGTTATTTTAAACCAAACCTTGACCTTTTTGGTAATCTACCCAAGTAGTTTTTGTGCCTTTATTTTGAAAGTCTACCTGAAGGTTGCATATTTATTATTGCTAACTTGACCAGTGTGCCCTGCCTGTGCAAAATCTGGTGCTAGAAGGGTACCTACAGTAAGTGTCAAGTCAAACTGTGATCCCTAAAAAATCTTGGAGCCGTTAGGAACGGGGAAATGGAAATGTAAATTAAGAGGAATATGGACTGGATAAAAGGATGAATAAACAAACTACAAGAGTTCGCTTCCACACGGACAACATGGACAGCAGGCCGGAAGGAATGACTCTACAATCGCCCCATGTGCTGCCCACACCTTAAAAAGGGGTGTTGAGATGTCTACAAAAGCCAGAAAGGCAGATGGTAAGATGGTTTGCTACATTGTTTATGCTAATGCTGGCTTAGCCACGCGGTCAGTTGCCCAGCAACACCTGGCTTGTTGATTTAACTCTTAAATAGCCATGTGGTTGGCTTATTTATCTTCCCAAATGTTTGTAAAGGTTTATTAATACGATGTTTGCTGAAAAGAACCAGGTTATGGTGTGATGGTGCACTGATGGTTGTTTATTAAATGCATTTAAAGTGCTAAACGAGTCAGTCATCGTAAATTGACATAAATTAAGAAGTAATAAGGATTATAAATATTTAATAAAAAGTCTATCGTGAGTGATGTTAGTGACTTTGGTACCCGAAGCTTGCTGAGTGGATTTGAAATTATTGCACTAAAGATAGAGAACCATGTGAACAAAACATTGCAAAATCAACAGTAATTATTGAACAGGATCTTCTTTCTGTACCTGTTACATTCCATTGTAATGTTACATTTATTAGCAAAAATTTGTATAGAATGTATAGTATATCACATATTTTTATATCTTTTCTTTAATTCATTTAAAGGTTTTTCACCTAATTGCTGAGTAACTAATGACTAATGGATAACATCAAGTGCTAATGATAAGTGAAACCGATGGAACCAAAGGAACTGTCAAACTAAACTGATGCACCTTCCAAATAAAAGAAGACAAAAGGAAAAGCTGTTTGGTCATTTGAGTGGAATCGAGTTAGACCTCTGGGTAGATGACTCCATCCCTTCCAAGTGGGGAAGCTGCACAAGGTTTTAAACTAGACTTGACAGTGAGTTGGAAGTGAGAACATGTTGTCAGAAAAGGGTTTCCATCTCCTGTTAGGTGCTTAACTTTTTCAAAAAAGGCAAAAATCACCTTAAAGAAGCGTTTTTTTTTTTTTGTTTTTTTTTCAAAATTGTTGTTTTATTCATTTTGCCATTTCTATCAACCTTTCCTTAAGTGATACTTAAGAGTGCGCATAAAAATACCCTGATGGATACATGGCTCATGACAACAAAGCACATTAACTGATGGCCACTGAGAGATGTGATCAGAATCTCTGTAAAAAAGACATCAAACTACAGTTCCTGGGGTCAAAAATGTACTTAGAAACTGGAGAAAACATAATCAGTTCAATTTTATGAATCAATAAATAACGTGCACAAGTTAAAAACTAGTTTACCCAACTTACTTGCTTGTCTCTGTGCTTTTGTCTCCAACACTTGTGACATTAGCCTTCTGTTCGGTAGGCTGACTGCCGAACGTCAGCCATTATCCAGACTAATGGTTCACTGAAAATATAAAATGTCCAACTGCTCATAAAAGACTGCAGATCTCAGCAGCAAAAAAGACATTACCAGAGTAGTCCAAGATCATTTTTATTTTCTAAACTTTTTTGAGGCTGTAAGTTAGCTGTTTGTCTTACTGAATATGAATACTGGCATCACAAACGACAAAATGACCTTTTCGAATAAGAAGTGTTGGAGCTGCCTTCAGCTGCGCCACTGCTAGAGAGTGCTCTGTTCTCCCTCCGGCCTGCCCGGGAGCTCTAAGCCTGCTGTAATTGCCGTTGTACTGTGTGTGTGTGTGTGTGTGTGTGTGTGTGTGTGTGTGTGGCTGCTGCAGTACTGTCAATAAGTGCTTGATGGCCGAGCCGGTGACTGCCTCTCTCCCTCTCTCTGCAGCAGCTCAGAGGAGATGGATGGTAAAAGAGCCGGCCCCTCAGCGACTTTTATCTCCCCCTCTCCTCTCTTCCATCACTCCTCCATCACTCTGTCCTGAATCTTCTGCCATTTTTTTCCCCTCTGGTCTTCCTCCCATTCTCTCTCTCCATCTGTTGCCAGCCCCTCTCCCTCTTTCTATTCCTTTTTCTGTGAATGAATGTTTCTCATTTCCTTCCCCTGCAGACAGTCTTTCCATGCCATCCTTTATATCTCTGTCTGTCTCCTCCCCTCTCCTCTTGAGTTTTTAAAAAATACTAGTTTGGCTATAAGACTACAAATCTCTCTCTTTATCTGTCTGTGTTGTTTTATACTCTTTCTGGGCTTGTTGCTGTGCGGTGTGGATTTAGGCTAGTTTACTCTCTGACAGACTTTACTGTGAGCTCTATGTGCTCCTTGTGGTAAAAATGAATAAAATAAAAAAGTTTTATTGTTGTAAAATGTTTGAAATTGTGATATTTCTACTTTCCAGTCACCCCTCATCATTTTCTCTCCTCTCTTAATTTATTTATAATGTATGTTTTATTAATAGTATTATTATCATTCCTCAGTGTTTCACTCCCATCTTGAATTATTCTTCTCTTGCAGTTAATTCAGTTCAGTTTTATTCAGGAGATAAAATCTGAACTCAAGGAGAGACCATAGGTGACCACATTAGAACACAGTTCTCGAGGGCTCGAGCAGGAATTTTTTCAAGTTTTAGGTCATTAAAGGTGCATCCTGACAGAGTTAATGGGATGGTTCACCCAAAAAATGAAAATTCAGTCATTATGTACTCACTCAACTCATCCCTCTTGTTGATTGTAGGTCGATTTAGTTTTTAGTCCACAAAACACTTTCACAGGAAAACAATGTTGCAGAATCTCGCTTTGTTTTTTTCAAACTTAAAAAAACAACAGAATAAAAATATAAAATGCCTCCATACTGCTTGTCTGGTGTAATCCAAGTCTCCTAAAACCCCAAATGCAAGTTGACTAAAGAAAAATGTTAGTTTACTCTATGTTTTTAGCCTGAATGTTCACTGTAGATCCTTAGTTTGGAGCCACGTTTATGTGTTGTTTGGAAAATTCTGCAGTGCTGTTTTCCTGTGAAACTCCAGCAAGTGTTTTGTGGACTAAAAGACTAAATCTGACCCTCAGTTGGCTATTGAGAGTGTGAGTTTGTTTTGAAAATCTTTTTCTCTTTGAGTCATTTATTTAGTTGTACAAAATGTGTAAATCTTCAGGTTTGCTAATTCAGTAGGGAGGAAAGATAACTATGACTCCTCAGTATCATCATTTCTTTCATATAAATATTAATTAGAGAGCACATATATTCTAGAAAGTCTGCATATGATGGTGGTGAGAAGGTGGGGTCGATGGATGGGTCAGACAAACACAGGACCTTCACTCAGATGACCAGGGATCTTGCCCTGTGTGGAAACCAAAACGTTATTAAAAGTTGTAAGGCACGTAACGTTACATGAGTTACGTGACTTTCATCTTGCCAGTTGCTTGAGTGACATCACATGACGCTCATCATACCCATTGACGCTCATCACATGACGCTCATCACGACGCACCACACATCACATGACACTCATCACGTCTTATCCTAAACTTACAAAAGAAGTGTCTGTGCCTCTTGTGCTTCAGTATTGCTATGCTCATATTTTCAAATGACATGAAGCCAGAAACTGACATCCAACACTTGTCACAACCCATCAGGCACAAACTTTTTTCAGTGCTCCAGTGATGTGGTGACGCATCAACCAATCATATGTTTTTTGTTTCGCCGCTTCCCATCTCTCCACTGTGCGGAAACAACGGAAAGAAAAACGGTTTCCAGTCTTATTTAACCCCCCGCGACATGAACAACAACAAACAATACAGCTTGATGATCCATGTTCCTTGAATCTACACACAAGCGCTCATTGATGTCAACAAGCACTTGAGCAACACTTCACTGAAACTTGGCAACAATGTAGCTGGTCATGTTTGGCCATCCAGTAGCTATGTTGTTGGTATGTGACCAGTTGATGAGATGAGCATGAGTTGAGCTCTCAAGGAATGAATGGGCAGGAGAGAGTTACACAGTTAGCAACTTATTAGACTAACAAGTAATTACTAAATACAATTAGCAATCAAACTGACATATTTTACCCAACTTCATGCATACTGAGTCTGCGTTTTTAAACTGTGTAACCATGATATGTACGCAGAAAAATATCCACTGTTTTTCAGATTGTATGGGGTAACGTTAAGTGTTTCCCAGACTTTTTTTTTCTGGCAACCCATGTTTTAAAAATGACAAACCAATCCAACTCACAATTGGCCCTATAATTTGTGCATTAATGATTATTCCTGACCAATTTTACTGCAATTTCTGCATCACCTTTTATTATTTTGAAACATATACATTATAAAAATCACATGCAGGTTAATGAGAAAAACAGTGTATTTCAGCTTAGTTAACAGATCATCTCATTCTTTTTATTTCCTTTTATCAATAAAGCAAAATAGGACATTTTAGCCTGCATCATAAATACAACAAAATGAGTGCATCTAGATGGAATTAACAGGCAATTGTTTTTCCTCTCTTCAATAAAACAATATGCAAGTTTTAAATAACTAAATTTATAAAATGATATACTGCAGATATAAATCTTAAATGTACTGAATTTCTTTCATTGTCTTTTATTCATTTTGTGACCCAAATAAAATCTCCTGCGACCCAGCAGTGGGTCACGACTCAGTCTTTGGGAATGACTGTTCTAAATGACACAAAATTTGGATTGCGACCAATTGCATTGTGTCCCTCATGGACGAAGACCTTACCAGAAACATGGTATTCAATATTCAGTGGCAATGTAAGAGGAAACACCACAGTAATATTTTTCTGTATTGTGAACAAAGAATTTTGCAATTTTAATAGCAAATTATATAGGTTGATTTCAAAAGACATTTTTAGGTGACAAATAGTCACCTCAAAGTGACAAATTTTTAATTAATTCTGCTTGTTAGGCTGTGAGGGATTCTCAAGTATCAATCGAATGTTAAAATTCACTTGTAAGCACATAGAAAAAGACCATTGTCAAAAGAAATGATGAATTTCTTTTGTACTGCCATTGGCACCAAGATGTGACAGGTGAGTCAACCACGATGAGATAAACTTGATGGAGGCTCAACATGTTGCCAAAGACAGGGAACAATGAAGGGAGCTTATTGTAGCCTTTCACATGTCTCACAGGGGATGAAGAGGATTAAGTGGACCAAACATCTAAATTAGCTGCAATTATGTTTTTAATCTGCCTGTAAAAGCAAAATTCTAAAAAAAGTCTAATATGGATAATATTGGAAATGTTTTACAAATGTGGTGCACTCTAATTTCAAACAGTCAAGACTGATTGAAAGAAGTGTTTCAAGACAAATTATAGCTGCTGCGCAGCAATGGTCTGGGCCGGGCAATTTTAGGCAAAATTAGGCAATTCTGAGCAACAAGCAGAGTGTAGGAAGATGAAAAAAAAGGTGGCATTCTAATGTGCATTTTACATCAGTTGAGGCTTGAACTCACAATTTCTGGCACAAGAGACTCTGCATATTGACTGATAGCTAAGCCAAATAAACAGGGAAAAGAGACAAGGGATAACAGGGAAACGTGTTGATAAAGAGTATTTGTCTCTTCCCAAAACTCCCTGAATCATAATTATTTCAACCTTAGTAGTCTCTAATCCACATAGCATGATACCTGAACATAAGGCTTTCACATTTGAAAGTCCATCCTGCCTTAGCTGAGGCTCAAACTCACAACTTCTGACACTGAAGTCCGTCTTTTATCTCACTGAGCTAATTGGCAAGTGACAGTTCATGTGTGGCTTCACAAATTGACTAAGCCAAGGATCAGGGTGCCAGGCAGCAGCCATCCATGCCATGGAAAAGAACATTTCAAAGTGAAAGTTCCAAAGCTGTAGCACATATGGTTGATTTGTTGTGAATTTTCAAAGTTTTGAAATTTAGAGGCTTGCTGTAGTGCCACCATCAGGACTATTGTCTTGTGTTTCCAGTTGAGGACATCTGGCATGGGACTGGACCTTTGTGAAAAGTTTGGGTAGATTTCTCATATGGAAATGTTGTACAAGCTGAGGCTTGAACTCACAACCTTCAACACCAAGAACCATCCTCTATCTCACTGAGCTAATTGGCAAATGGAAACACCACTTGTAGCTTCACAAATTGACTAAGCCAGTCACCTGTGTGCAAGACAGCAGCTGTTAGCATGTAAAGGCAGATTTCAAATGGCTGTCAAAAATTCAGTTATTGAGACAAAAATCCAAAATACACAAATTGCATCTAGACAGCATGGAGATGTTGGTCATTAGTTTTTAACAATGATTTATTGGCTCCAAAAGTGAAAAACTGATGTTTAAAAATGCCATTTTTGCATTGACTCCAATTGTTCGCATGAGAGTGAAATTCAAAATGCTGTAAAAAATTCAGTTTTTGAGATAAAATTCTGATATTTTCCAAACATCATCTACCATGACTCCAAAATTTTGTCATTTTTTTTCATGAACATTGAAAATGTATTTAGCAAGAATTTGCAAGTATATGTTTATAATACCGTTTACAGTCAAACATTTTGATGCACTGTAGGCTCAATTTTTGATAAATCAAAAATCTGTGTGGATGGTTTGTGTAGGACAGTCAAAAATTGTGGGAGGAGATAGGAAGAAGAAAGAAAGAAGAACATGCAGGATTACAACAGGGTCCTGGCAGCTTAGGCTGCCCGGCCCCTAATTACGGTAAATTAATTTAAAATTGGATGCACAACCAGAAAGAAAAGAAACGAGCAGTCTTTGATGATTAGACCCTACTGGGACATCGTCAGGTTATGGGGGTTGTCACCAAAAGTTCTACAGGAACATGTAATTGGTTGAACTGAAACATGTGAACGTGACTGAGATTCATTCTGTCCGAAACTGACCCAAACCCGACCCTCATTAGCATATTGCAGCCTGAACCCGATTATAAACCGACATTTTTCTGAACAAGTTTCCCTCTATGTACCAAACAGTAGGAGTTTTCAGTGACAGAGACAATACATGCATGGAATTGGAATTGGCAACGACTAAACTGGGGAGAAAAATTAAAATAAATAAATATAGTACAGCCCGAACCCAACATGAGCCTGTGAAATATGTGAGAAATAAGGCCCAGACCAACCTGAAACCCCAAGTTCACTGTCTTGATTGCAAAGCGTGTTAGACAAGGAAATAATTACTTTGCAATCTTAAGTTAACAGTATTAAAAGGAATTGCAAGTACAGCTGTTCTTGGCTTCTGTAGCGTGCAATATATATACGTATTTTTTTCTTATTTATAGGACAGCTGAAGATATGACAAGAAAAGGGGAGAGCGAGTGTGGGAACGACATGCAGCAAAGGGCAGTAGGTGAGTGTTGAGCCCACGGCTGCTGCAGAGGACTTGCAGCCTCAGTACTTTGAGTGAACTCTACCAACTGAGCTACCAGTCCACCAACATACAATATTTTGAGACCACAGAGCACACTGTGCTGCATCTGAAACCCAATCGAACACACCTTGGAGAACATTTCTACATCAGTACAGCAAAGTTAGAAGTCAAACTCCTTGAAGTCAGTAAAAACAAGACTTTTAGCTGTTGTTAAGTTGCTGTTCCATGTGTATTTAGCCACACATATCTAAAAAAAAACTGATGAGGCCTGAATTTCTCAGTCTCATTGTAATTGAGGCTCTTGAACTCCTCCCATAAAAGAAGTGCATCAGCCAACACTTTTTCTGTTTACTGTAGTCTATTCCAGAGGAATATTACAGTCAAACAGAGACTACAAACAGAGTCAGTTTTGTAATTAGCGAGCATGCGGCTTACTAGAGAGTAATGAAAAACAGTATATGGAGCCATCTGAATGGAATTACAATGAATCTGAGGGCCATTTCATGGTTCTTCTGAATGCTGGGCTTTCACTGGTGATATACAATGCAATTATACAGTCTTGCACCAAGTTAGAAATAAAGGGCGGTTGGGTTGTGGGTCGGGTGGGAGTGTGAATACTAAAAGCACTGATAGTCTAATAGCTACTGGCTACTTTTGGCTTCGGTTCAGAAAATGTGAAGTTGGAGCTAATCAAAGCGGACGGTCTCCTGTGGTTTCTAAAGGCAGTTCCTAATCTGCTGTTAGAGCAGGCTCTCTCACAGTCTAAATATTATATTATTATATTCTCTGTATGCAGCAGAGCTACAGGCTATAGCTCCCACAGATCTCTCTGAACATTTCATTTCTCTCTTAGCTCTTATAAACTGCATCTCTATCCGCTCTTTCTTTTAGCAGCTTTGGGTTCGACAGACTCATGAAATTTTGTGGAAAAAGAGAAAAAAAGGCCCCAAAAGGCATTTTATGTGCGTGGGTGTGAATAATGATTTCATTCTCCGCCATGAAATGGCAATGACAATATGAAAATATGACAAGAGCATAAGTTGGGACTTGTAATCGTCTTGTATTTGTCACCGCGAGAGGTTAACAAAAAGTTAGGTTTAGACAACTACATTTCAGTTTAGGCACGTAATGTTAAAAACATTGCCTGCTGGAGTCTGAGTCAGTACACAGCAGGTTCACAACATCTTTCTTCTGGATAGGTGGTAAAATCTCAGTATAACAGAACAACTCATAAAAAGAAGAGCTTCAATTATTAACACAACACAAAAAAATAATCACACAAAGACAAAAGGAGCTATGATGTGCCAGGGTGATGATGGTGGTGGGGAATTTTCTAGATGAGGATTGTTGAAGTTCTTTGGTAGAGACTGAAAACAAAAGTTATTAAAAGTTTCTGAAAATTAGGTATTTTCATTTTGGTTTTCTGAGTTTACAAAGAACCCTGGATGTGAGAGTTTAAGGTAGTTCTGATAGAAATTGGTCATTAATCACAGTTCTGCATAGTCCCCTTTCACACATGCAGTGTACACTGAAATGTTCAGGAACATTTCCTGCATTGGGTCCTGTGTGAATGGGAGCAGGGACTGATATTCAGGGAAGTCTATACAGCCAGTTTCCCACTTCAAGACTTCATAACCTTTGAGGTGAAATGCTGTTACAGCTTTGTTGTAAATGAAAGCAGGTACTTTGTAACCTGACAAGCCAGATTGTTTGTTACACAGAACCATGTGGGAAGCCACCCATCGAAACAGTTTGGAAAAGGGCAGGCGCTTGATAAAGTATGCCTTCTTCCTTCTTCTTCTTCTTAAAAATAAACAAAAAAACAACCAAAAAAAACCCAAAAAAACAAAAAAACAATTGGCAGCTGATTGGGTGAACCATCTGTCATGTGTAACACGGGCTAACTTCAGCAAATCAGATCAATTCACCGAACCAAAGCCGTACAGAAGAAAAGTGAAAACATCTTTTCCATGGAGAAAAGCCTTCAGTGTTGTTCTTTGCTCATCTTTCAATTAAGGAATACTCTCCAGTTCTGATATAACTGATGCTATCACAGTATCTACGCTAACCTCTTCAGGAGGTTAGTGTAGATACCTCTTCACCATTGTTTGTTTGAGACAAGTCGTTTCCAGTCGTTTTAGAGCCATATTTTACTATCTTGTCGTGTTTACTGAGGGTCTTGTACCATCAGGTAGAATGCAATCTTAACTTGTACGAACTGTAAATTAACTTATTTAAAAGAGACTAATATGTCACAAATCTGAGGCTGAACCCAAACACAAACACAGAACAGGCAGGTTGGTGGCAAGACAGGTGAAATTGTGGCTGGCAGGAGTTGTGGCTGAGGTGAGAGAACGGGCTGGAGGTTTGGCAGAGGTTAGTCTGGCTTGCTGGCGGGCTTGGCAAACTGGCAATATATGCAGGTGGACTGATGATCTGAAGACAGGGGAAACAGCTGCAAGTATTGTAGGCAGAGCAGGGCAGGCAGGCAGAAACAAACAGACTGGCAAACTAGACTTTATCTGAGGTGGAAGTGTAGCACACAGACAAACCAAGTACAGCACAACAATCCGGCAGGGACGTGCAGTCGGTGCAAAGCATTTGTGGGCAATGAGGTGATTGCTTGATGGCAGACAGGTGTGCTGGGGCTGAGTTCACATACTAACTTATTATTCACAATAAGTTTGATGTCAATTTGAGTATGTAGTGTGTTCCAGCTGCATAGTATGGGACTTAAATGCCCAGATGTATACTAGATTGACAGGAATTCCACAGTATGCGCTGTGAGCTGACTGCACATACTCAAATGCCCCACAATGCATTGCCCCTCCCAAGGTGTGTGAGTGCAAGGCAGACAGCAAAATACTGTAGTTTTTCTTCTGCTGTTTCATCACAAATTTCACTTGTGATAGGTGAAAAATTAACTGTATAGATTTCGATTTTGAATTTTGGTGTTTTTATTAAAACTCATGGTGAATTGAAAATGCACTCCCAATATTTTTGGATTTGAGAAGCTTCACAAGTGGTGGTGGGGTTAATTAGCTGGCTAGTCTGCTCACAGAGTGCTTTATTCCCCCAGTCACACAGAGCGCTGCAGCCAACACAGCAGACAACTTTAGCAACATTTCTATCGACTCTATTGGATTTATTCAGTTAGTTAAGCACTGCTTTAGAGAACCTTAATGGATAACATCTCAAAAAGTGATCTGCTGAAAACTGAGTGGATGGCCCAGTTTATCTACAGTACAGCTTAACTGGATCAAACTGTTGCGTTTCGCCTGCATTTTAGTAGCCAGTCAGGTGCTCTGATCACAAATGGGCCAATGAAAACAATGACACACAACTGAAAAACAAAACAAAATGCTTGCAGCTACTCACATTTGGAGTAAGGATGTGTCGTAAAGAATTTAACCAATTACAAATGTATTCATGAATATTTATATTTTGACAATGTTTTGTCTGACAGAGCCATTTGTTGAATAAGGAAAATTAAACTTGGACTAAAAATGAGGAAACAAAAAAATTGATAATGAGGAAAAAAAACATGCTTTGTATGCTTGTTGGTAGTGTTTTCAACTATTGGTTCAGGAAAATGCACAAAATTTGCATCTCTAGTTTGGAGAGATGACGTGACATCAACAATTAAAAGTAACAAATAATCTGAGTAATTTTTGAGACGAATACTTGTAATAGTTGAGTAATGGTAACAGTACTTGTACTTGAGTACAGATTTTCAGAACTCTGTGTTTGGAGTTTATAGTGTAACGTTGATCAGGCATGACATTAAAGTGATTATAGTGTTCTGACAATTCTATGTGTCTGGTTGGTTTAGGACAATATTGGATGTTAGACTATAATTATAATAATAATAATTAATTAATGCTTCTCAACAAAGTATTCCTTATTCCTCTTTAAATAAGACGTAATACACAAACAATTTTTACCATTTCCCCTTTTTATTTAATCTGCCTTAAATTAATACTGAAAAATCATAATATTTAGTGGAAGAGGTCATGTTGATTTACATTTGTAGAAACAATAAAAGCAGCTCGGATCCAGCACTGTTGAATATGAAAACACTCTTTTATGAAAGAAATCATATTGCTTGTGTATAGTTCAGTGTCAACAGTCTGCTGGTAAGGCACACTCAGTCATTCGTTTAGTAGGCTGTAAGCAGTACGTACTGATTGAGTATGTAGTAGACAGTATGTTAGTATGCGATTCTGAACACAGTCAGACAAAACCAAAATGAGGTACCATGACAATAGGAAGTCAAGAAAATCAATCTTGTTGCTTCTGTCTTGTAATCTCAGTCTTCTGCTTGGTGCCTCTGCTCCTCTTTTCCCATTTTTTTCTCTCAGTCCTTTGTCTCCATTCTTTCATCAACACATCAATTTTCTGATTTTCTCTTCCTCCTCTCTCTGTGTCTTTTCATTCCCTCCTATCTCATGTCTCTTTCTCAGGTATTCCAGCTCTATCACTGCCTCTGTGGCCATGGCTACTGACTGTACCTCGCACTGTTATTACCAGGGGATTTGGCTTTTGCGACCACTTATGAGTCAGCAGAGAGAGGAAGACAGAAACCAAAGGAGGTCATCGAACTACCCGAGCCTCCAGATGGGAGTTTTCTTGCTGCTTTGATCAGCCATTTGTCTTTGGAGCGATTCGTCTACAGTGTGGGTGTGAAAGCAATGTCAGCACTGAGTGATTAATGCTACAAAATGTTTTCCTAATGTGGCGAGGAACGGAGCTGGTGGGTAATTTAAAATATGTTTTCGGAATGGAAACAGGGCTGGTTAGATCCCAGAGCAAAAACAATAGTCATTTATTATACAGGAAGGATAAAAGCAGTAGAAACATTTAAAAGCAACAGCTTAAAAAATTAATGTGCAATTAGAGCAAGTTCAAATATTAAAAGCACAAGCAAGAACCAACCCAATATTTTGTTTTAATTCAGGACTTGGGTGCAGATCCTGACCCAAACTTCTAAAAACTAAAAGTACCCCCCCCCCCCCCAGTAAATTATTGTGAAATTACATATGTAATTGAAAAAATATAGTTCATAGAAGCCAACTCTGACTTTTGAAATAATTCACACACAAAAAACAACACTTTTTAAAGGTTTTGTTCTGCCAAGTGGTCTGAACTGCATAGGTCACTTTGGTCCTGTAGTGCTGGGCCAGTCAATACCTGGCCCAGCACTACAGCATGTGAATCCGAAAAACAGTCTCAGTGATGGTGTAAGCAAAGTTTTACTGTGAAAAAATCTGGCCCTACGATAAAATACCTGATTTTAGAATGGAGTTTGGTTTAACAGTCTGCTCACTTGAAAGACTGCTGGGAGCAGAGGGTTTTTCAACGTTAATAATTCACATAAATTGAGCTGACCTACCATCTAATATTGAACCTTATAAACAGCATAAAGTAACATAGTTAGTGGGGCTTAAACTGACCTGTTTTCATCTTCTTTTGAACCCCACCACCCCAAAAAGTTATTTTAACTGAGAACCATCTCCAGGCTACCGTTTCCCATTTACAACTCTAAAATCCCTCTAACCTCTTCATGGTTTTGCCCATGCATGTCTCAGAACTTCTCACCCCTTACAGCACCATCAGATCAAGTGCATTTATAAAAGAGATGAATGTTTCTGCCGCTGTGCTCCAACTGCCAGCCCTATCTTTCTATATTGAGTTTGCAGAAGAGTTTTTAGGGGAAGAAAGGAGGTGTAACCAGAAAGCAGTGTGATTTTTTCCCCCCTTGTTCAAAAGAGAGAGAGAGAGAAAGAGAAGGAGAAAAGAGAGAGAGAAAAAGAGTACACTGGAAAAATACATTCAATTTTTCATGTCTCTGACAAATTCTACTCCTATAGACCTCAAAACTACAGTGAAAGGTTGCTGGTAAGTTAACATGGCTGTCAACAAATTTTTCATTTTCATTTTCAATGTGTATTTTTTCTGAGAACCATGCACGTCACAAGGAAAAAAATAGTAGCATGGCTGCAGCTGTGCATGACACTTGCTCACACAGCCAGTGGCCCAGGCAAAAGACAGGAAAGGCCAGATTTACTGGTGGTCTTTAGCCTGGTCCGAAAGTCTGTTAATGCCACTATAAACTATGAGACTAAGAAAGGCTATGATGGTAGTTCAGAGACTGTGTTGTGTTTCAGAGAACATACAGACCCAAGCAGTGTCAGGAAAGCTAAACGCAGCAGAGACAAACAGAGCTCTGAGTGTAAAGTCGTGTCCAGCAGTCCAATAGCTGTACAAACAGAATGTGGATCTCTGAGTCTGTGTGATGGGACTCTGGGACTTTCCTGACTGAGTTTAAACTCAAAGTCTTAAAGGAGTAGACAAAACAAGCTGAACATTCTTGAATAACAGTTACAAAAGCTGCTACTAAGAGTAAACCCACTGTGATGTCACCCACTGGTTTATGGATTACTGCTAAGAAGCCCTGAGTTTGGCAATATGGTCATCACCATCTTGATTATTTGGAGTCAGAAGTGACCATATGTGCATTAGAGTCTGGAGCTGGGGAGGTCACCATGGTAGCAACTACTGTAAAACATACCCTGATTTATCATATATTTTACTCTAAATGGGACCATAATGTACAAAATAAATATCATGCTGTATTGAAGAAGACTTGAAACTAGTGATTGATACCATAAACTCAATCACTCAATCTCATAAACTCTATAAAAACACTTCTATTCGCAACCAGTGGAGTTGCCCACTGCTGGCCATTAGAAAGAAAGCAGGTTTAATGCACTTCATCACTGCTTCACTTTTCAGTCTGGTCTTAAAATCAGCACTTTTGATAGTTAAGTCTACATAACAGCTCAGACGAGGGCAAATTATATGTGTTCAGACTGCAGGAGCAGCAAAAAACACCAGTTAACGGAATATATCAGAATATTGGGGTTGTCAATTACTTACGACTGGTACACAGGCTATTACAACCCACTTTTGTAACAGGACTGACAATGATTTAGTTACACTAGTGTTTGTGTTTTTGTGCACGGAGCACCCACGCAGAACAGAGTGAACTGCTTCAATTGGACCACGCTATAAATAACAGTTTGAATCAATTTCAATCAAAGGTATTTTTCTTGAAAAAAACAATTTTTTGTATTCTGTTGTAGCTGTGAATTTTTTTAAAGAACAGATATAGATCTACAAACTCTAAGATGCAGTGTATCAGGAAATATTATGAAAAACATGATTTTGCTCTACTTTCATGTCAGCAGTCAATGTGGGAGAGTGAAGTCTGCAAATGCATTAACCAAATACTAACAGTGATCTACAGGCGACTGTTGCACATCCTTCTCAGTGACTAACAGTGTTGGTGAATGTTACTTTTAAAAGTGACATGTTGCATTACAAGGTCACTGCCATTAAAAACTCATGTACCTACTGAGAAAAATAAGTGGTTAGAGTAATTTTGCGTCACCAAAAATGAAAACCCCTTTGCAGTTCCTTGCCCATGTTGGTTATATCGTCCAGACATCTACCTTTGAATTCAGTGGTGTAACGAGTTGGCACTGGGCCCCAATGGAAGATCATCAGACCAGGTCCTGCCCATCACAATCAGACATAATATATAGTGTAATGTCAGTGAATGAAAGAAGTGAAAACATGCAGCCTGAAAATGACCAACAGCAGCGAAATGCACCATTGTGACATAGAGGAGGAGTCATAATAGCAAGATCAAGAGAGTGATAAACTAGTCTGACAAAATCTGGTGTTGGACCATAACAGATTAAAACATCATCACTGGCAGCAGACCTTCTAACTTATAAACACTAAAAAACGACCTGGTGACAGTGCACCTTTACACAGATGAAAAATATAGAGGTTAACAAGTGACAGATGAAAATACAGTAGGTTATAAGAGGTGATGATGCACCTTCACGCTCACATCATTTATGGCTACATGTTGGCAATAGTAAATAAACAAAAAGCACAAGTGCGTAGGTTGATTATTAGCCAAATAAAATAATGAACAAGTTCTCCTTACATCATAGGTGTGCTCTCCTTAATACATCCATGGGAAAAACTGAAGCAATCTATTTCTGGAAGCTGCTTTTTCTTTCTCTGCTGCTTCTTTCATTTCTGGCTTCTCAGACTTACTTTTGTGTTTGTGTTTTGCTTGTTTCTCACTTATTTGATGTCTTGACATATCTAACTTTTCTGTTTATTTTCCCTCACAGTAATATTGTGCATGTCCATTACTACAATAACCCAGAATTTCATGCGGGCACACTTTGTACATTTTTGAACATAAAATTGCCCATTAATCCTGATTGAAACTTAATTTAGAAACATGACATAGATGTATGAGTCAATAAACTATAAGCTTGTGTTGCGTGTTATTGTGTTATTTATTTGTTGAATGACATGAAGTATGTGACATTATGAACTAAATGTCTCGACTGAATAAGCTCTATAAATACCTTTCACACCCGTAATCACATAGTAAGCATCAACACATGACCGCAACAGCGCCACATTAATGCCACTGGGAGTCTTTTCAAATCATAACGGAAAGAAGGAATAAAAGTGAGGGCCCGTCCCTGTATAGTAAATTACTGGAGGCTCATGCACGCAGGCCCTAATGCAGCCACATTACCTGCACATGTGGTAGTTCCACCGCTGTTTGAATTATCTGACTACTGTCATTATATGGTCTGGTCTCCGGCCCATTATCTACAACTCTGCAGGCTAATAACTGCAAAGACAGCTCTTTATTAATGATTATGCTTAATGACAAGTAAACGTAAAACCAAGAGACCAGGGCTCAATGCAAAGGCTAATAAAGCTGAACAAGTTTTCACAACAACAAACAAGTTTTTAATTAGGGCTCGAGCACTAAATGGTCCCACAGCCTAAACCCAACAGCAAGTCAGCCATTTTGAATTTTGTGGTCAATTTTGGCGTTTTCCATGCATTTTATTTGAACAAACTCCTCATACAGAACCCATCACATTGACTTCAAAATCAGTGTGTGCCATCTAGACTAGTTTGTGATCAAAAGTTATTAAAAGATTTAGCTATCGTTGAAGGGCGTGGCTGTGGCGTCAAGTTTTGATGTCTCGTCATGAAACACAAAATGTCAATAAGTTTGGTATAAATGGTCCAATCTGCACCAAACCTCTTTGATAAGAGTCCCAGCCTGAACACATGACAATGTTCAGTCATAGTCATAGCGCCACCTGCTGCCAACAGGAAATGACAGATTTTAGACTCTGACATGATCCTCCTAACAGGTTGACCATATCAAATTTAAATGTGGTCAGAAAAGCCTCGAGACGTTGATAATGCTGTAGATGATGATAGTAACATTTCATCAAATGGTGCTGCCCTGACAGCATGTCCAACTTCGATTTTTCGCCATAACAAAGGAAGTTGTTATAACTTGTGTGTACATTGTCCAATCCACCCCAAATTTCACATGTTTGATCAGAGTCCTGGACTGAAGACATCTACATGCCAATCAGGCGCTTTAGTCATAGTGGCCACACACCCCAGCTTGCACAGAGGTGCAAGGGCCTGTCCAATGCTGCTTGCAGGTTTAATTTATTAGGGCCCGAGCACCCACGGGTGCGAGGACCCTATTGTTTTTGAAGGAATTATTAGGGGGCCAAGCCCGCGGGGCCTGGGGACCGCGTATGCACAAGCATACGCGTTTCCCAGGACCAGCGGTGCTGAGAACCCTATTGTTTTTGTTCGGATTTTTATAGTTTTTTTTTTTTTTTTTTTTCTCTATTTTTATTCTTCCACGGGTAAAAGTGTTGCTGCAGGCTAAACCGTGCATGGGAGGGTGCTGCAATTTGGAGGGTTGGTCCAGACCCCTGCAGGGACCTCAGACGCAAAAATTGACATATGTCTACCAGCAGGGGGCGCTATAACCAAGGGAAACACCTTTTGGCTTATAACTCCCACACCGTATGTCGCACATTCAAAAACCTCATATCCCCAGATTCCCTGAATTGCCCTGAATCACCTGGGCTAGGCCACGCCCATTTCCGCCTATAATTTTTTTTCAGGAAATTGCTAAAACTCCAAAACCTACTTTTTCGAACTCCTCCTTGGGGTTTGGTCCGATCTGTGTGAAATTTGGTATGTCCATTCGTCAGCTGGACCTGATCTAAAGTTATCAAAAGAGTTTTGTTTGGTCAAAATATGCGCAAATTATTAACGAATAAAATTTTATAGCTAGCTAGAAAAACGCGAACAGTTGCATATCTCGGTCAAAATAAATGCTAATGACACCAAATCCGAGATCCTTGGTTGCCATGTGACTGTGGGGGTGTGAGCCAAATTTGGTTAACTTTGCCCACTAGGGGGCGCTGCAAATATGCCAACGTTATATCTCTTAAACGCAAACACCGATTCGTACTAAATTTGGTGGGCATGATGCTGGGTCACTCCTGAGGCCAAATCTTGAAGGTCATCACGACTGGTCAAAGTGGGCGTGGCTTATTATGAGATAAACAACAAACATTTATTTCAGCTCAAGTATTAAGCTGAGGGCTGCGAAATTTACAGGGTATATATAGAATAACACACAGACCGCCCATACCAAAAATTGTGCATCTACTCCACTAGGTGGCGCTGTAACTGATGCAAACGCGTTTTGGCCTGTAACTTCCACATTTTAAATCACATCTTCATAAACTTTATATCCACGTGTTCCCTACATAGATCCGCATCTTTTGACATAGGCCACGCCCACTCCCACAGCATATTTCTCTTTGTAAGATGCTACACGTCAAAAACGTACTTTTTCCAACTCCACCTAGGATTTACGCTCCAGCTCCACGAAACTTTGCACATACAATCTCCAGATGGGCCTGCTCAAAAGTTATCAAAAGAATTTTGCTACTCCAAAAAATGCGGTACTTATAAATAAACAAATTTTTCCGCTAGCTAAAAAACACATATTGTTGCATATTTTTGTCAAAGTAAAAGCTATCGACATGAAACTCAAATCAGTTGTTGCAGAGGTCAACCAGAAGCTCTGTACCAAATTTGGTGCAAATTGGCCAACAGGGGGCGCTAAAAACAGAGAGAAATCAAGCGACACAAAAGTTGCTCAGATTCGCACGAAATTCGGCGAGCGCGATGTGGAGTCGCTCCCGAGGCCGTCTGTAAAGTTTAGTGATGTTTGGTCAAAGTGGGCGTGACTTCGTACAACAAACATATTAAGCCTTTCACACTGCTCTTCCCATTGCAGTAACTGCAAAGGACAGAGAGGGCAGCCTTGTTCGAACCACTGTTCGATAGCAGATCTTGACGGTGTGCCTCCCGGTGATGAAACAGAGCCGTTTGCGTTGCATGGGGTCAGCGACGCGCAGGGGCCGAGTCGCGCGGGAGGCTTGGCCCCCGTTCATAACTGCTTGCAGTTCTAGTTATTAGGGGGCCAAGCCCGCGGGGCCTGGGGGACGCGTATGCACAAGCATACGCGTTTCCCAGGACCAGCGGTGCTGGGAACCCTATTGTTTTTTGTTCGGATTTTTATTATTATTATTATTATTATTTTTTTTTTTATTATTATTATTATTTTTATTTTTCCGGAGGTAAAAGTGCTGCTGCAGGCTACACCGTGCAAGGGAGGGCGGTGCAATTTGGAGGGTTGGTCCAGACCCCTGCACGTACCTCAGGCACAAAACTTCACATATGTCCACCAGCAGGTGGCGCTACAACCAAGGGAAACACGTTTTGGCCTATATCTCCCAAAACGTTTGTCGCACATTCATAAGCCTCATATCTACAGATTCTCTCAATTCCCCTGAATCACCTGGGCTAGGCCACGCCCATTTCCGCCTATAAATTTTTTTCAGGAAATCGCAAAAAACTCCAAAACCTACTTTTACTTACTCCTCCTTGGGGTTTTGTCCAAACTGTGTGAAATTTGGCACGCACGGTCTTCAGAGGGATCTCATCTAAAGATATCAAAAGAATTTCGATCTGTCAAAGTACGCGCAAATTGTTGATGAATAAACTTTTCTAGCTAGCTATAAAAACGCGAACAGTTGCAAAACTCGGTCAAAGTAAATGCTAATGACACCAAAACTGAGATCCTTGGTTGGCATGTCACTGTGGGGCTATGCGCTACATTTGGCTGATTTCGGCCACTAGGGGGCGCTGCAAACATGGGAACATTATATCTCTTAAACGCCAACACCGATTCTTACGAAATTTGGTCGGTATGGTGCTGGGTCACTCCTGAGGCCATACCTTGAAGGTAATCCCGACTGGTCACAGTGGGCGTGGCTTATTACGAGATACACAACAAACATTTATTTCAGCTCAAGTATTATGCTGAGGGCTGTGAAATTTACAGGGCATATATAGAATAGGACACAGACCACCCTTACCAAAAATTGTGCGTCTACTCCACTAGGTGGCGCTGTAATGGACGCAAACACATTTCGGCCTGTAACTTCCACATTTTTAATCACATCTTCATAAACTTTATATCCACGTGTTCCCTGAATAGAGCCGCATCTTTTGACATAGACCACGCCCACTCCCACAGCATATTTCTCTTTGTAAGTCGCTACACGTCAAAAAACCTACTTTTTTGAACTCCTCCTACAGTTTACGTTCCATCCACACGAAACTTTGCACACACAATCTCCAGATGGGCCTGATCAAAAGTTTTCAAAAGAATTTTGCTACTCCAAAAAATGCCATACTTATAAATAAACATTTTTTTCTGCTAGCTAAAAAACACATACTGTTGCATATTTTTGTCCAAATAAAAGCTATAGACATGAAACTCAAATCACTTGTTTCAGAGGTCAGCCAGAGGCTCTGTACCAAATTTGGTGCAAATTGGTCAAAAGGGGGCGCTATAAACTGAGAAAAATCAAGCGATACAAAAGTTGCTCAGATTCGCACGAAATTTGGCAAGCGCCGTGGGGACTCACTCCCGAGCCCGGTCGTAAAGTTTAGTGATGTTTGGTCAAAGTGGGCGTGACTTCTTACAACAAACATATTCAGCCTTTCAAACTGCTCTTCCCACTACAATAACAGCAACGGACAGAGAGGGCAGCCTTGCTCGACCCAGTGTTCGATAGCAGATCTTGGCGGTGTGCCTCCTGGTGACGAAACGGAGCCGTTTGCGTTGCGTGGGCTCCGCGAAGCACAGGGGCCGAGTCGCGCGGGAGGCTTGGCCCCCGTTCATAACTGCTTGCAGTTCTAGTTATTATTATTATTATTAGGGCCCGAGCACCGTCCGGTGCGAGGACCCTATTGAATTTCAAGGAATTATTATTTTTAGGGGGCCAAGCCCGCGGGGCTGGGGAACGCGTATGCAAGGCATACGCGTTTCCCAGCACCAGCGGTGCTGGGAACCCTATTGTAATTGTTCAGATTTTTTTTTTTTTCTCTATTTTTATTTTTCCACCGCTAAAAGTGGTACTGCAGGCTAAACCGTGCAAGGGAGGGCGGTGCAATTTGGAGGGTTGGTCCAGACCCCTGCACGTACCTCAGGCGCAAAAATTCACATATGTCCGCCAGCAGGTGGCGCTATAACCAAGGGAAACACCTTTTCGCCTATATCTCCCAAACCGTTTGTCGCACATTCAAAAGCCTCATATCCACAGATTCCCTGAATTGCCCTGAATCACATGGGCTAAGCCACGCCCATTTCCGCCTATTATTTTTTTTTGCTACATCGCGAAAACTGGAAAACTTACTTTTTCGAACTCCTCCTTGGGGTTTTGTCCGATCAGTGTGAAATTTGGCACGTACAGTCTTGAGAGGGATCTGATCTAAAGTTATCAAAAGAATTTTGTTCCGTCAGAATATGCGCAAATTATTAACAAATAAAATTTTCTAGCTTACTATAAAAATGTAAACAGTTGCATATCTCGGTGAAAATAAAGGCTAACGACACCAATTCTGAGATCCTTGATTGGCATTTGACTGTGAGGGCATGAGCCAAATTTGGTTGATGTTGGCCACTAGGGGGCGCTGTAAATATGGCAACGTCATATCTCTTAAACGGAAACACTGATTTTTACGAAATTTGGTGGGTATGATGCTGGGTCACTCCTGAGGCCATACCTTGAACGTAATCATGACTGGTCAAAGTGGGCGTGGCTTATTATGAGATAAACAACAAACATTTATTTCAGCTCAAGTTTTATGCTGAGGGCTGTGAAATTTACAGGGTATATATAGAATAGGACACAGACCACCCATACCAAAAATTGTGCATTTCCTCCACTAGGTGGCGCTGTAACGGATGAAAACGCATTTTAGCCTGTAACTTCCACATTTTAAATCACATCTTCATAAACTTTATATCCACGTGTTCCCTACATAGAGTCGCATCTTCTGACATAGGCCACGCCCACTCCCACAGCATATTCCTCTTTGTAAGTCGCTACACGTCAAAAACCTACTTTTTCGAACTCCTCCTAGGATGTACACTCCATCTGCACGAAACTTTGCACACACAATCTCCAGACTTGTCTGATCAAAAGTTATCAAAAGAATTTTGCTACTCCAAAAAATGCGGTACTTATAAATAAACAATTTTTTCTGCTAGCTAAAAAACACATACTGCTGCATATTTTTGTCCAAGTAAAAGCTATCGACATGAAACTCAAATCACTTGTTTCAGAGGTCAACCAGAGGCTCTGTACCAAATTTGGTGCAAATTGGTCGAAAGGGGGCGCTATAAACTGAGAAAAATCAAGCGATACAAAAGTTGCTCAGATTCGCACGAAATTTGGCGAGCGCCATGTGGATTCGCTCCCGAGGCCGCCTGTAAAGTTTAGTCATGTTTGGTCAAAGTGGGCGTGACTTCTTACAGCAAACATATTCAGCCTTTCACATTGCTCTTCCCATTACAATAAGAGCAACGGACAGAGAGGGCAGCCTTGCTCGACCCAGTGTTCGATAGCAGATCTTGGCGGTGTGCCTCCCAGTCACGAAACGGAGCCGTTCGCATTGCGTGGTCTCCGCGACGCACAGGGGCCGAGTCGCGCGGGAGGCTTGGCCCCCGTTCATAACTGCTTGCAGTTCTAGTTATTATTATTATAGTTCCCTATTATTTTTATTTTTCCCACAATAAAAGTGGTGCTGCAGGCTAAACCGTGCAAGGGAGGGCGGTGCAATTTGGAGGGTTAGTCCAGACCCCTGCACGTACCTCAGGCGCAAAAATTCACATATGTCCGCCAGCAGGTGGCGCTATAACCAAGGGAAACACCTTTTGGGCTATAACTCCCACATCGTATGTCGCACATTCAAAAGCCTCATATGCACAGAATCCCTGATTTGCCCTGAATCACCTGGGCTAGGCCACGCCCATTTCCGCCTATAATTTTTTTTCAGGAAATCGCAAAAACTCAAAAACCAACTTTTTCAAACTCCTCCTTGTGATTTGGTCCGATCAGTGTGAAATTTGGCACATATATTCGTCAGCTTCACATGATCTGAAATTATCAAAAGAATTTTGTTACGTCAAAATATGTACAAATTACTAACGAATAAAATATTCCAGCTAGCTATAAAAACATGAACAGTTCCATATCTAGGTCAAAATAAATGCTAACGACACCAAATCTAAGATCCATGGTTGCCATATGACTCTGGGGCTATGAGCCAAATTTGGCTCATTTTGGCCACTAGGGGGCGCTGCAAACAGGGGAACGTCATATCTCTTAAACGGCAACACCGATTTTTACGAAGTTTGGTGGGTATGATGCTGGGTCACTCCTGAGGCCATACCTTCAAGGTATTCACGATTGGTCAAAGTGGGCGTGGCTTATTACGAGATAAACAAGAAACATTTATTTCAGCTAAAGTATTATGCTGAGGGCTGTGAAATTTACAGGGTATATATAGAATAGGACACAGACCACCCATACCAAAAATTGTATGTCTACTCCACTAGGTGGCGCTGTAATGGACGTAAACGCATTTTGGCCTGTAACTTCCACATTTTTAATCACATGTAGATAAACTTTGTATCCACGTCTTCCCTAAATGGAGCCGCATCTTTTGACATAGGCCACGCCCACTCCCAAAGCATATTTCTCTTTGTAAGTCGCTACACGTCAAAAACCTACTTTTTCGAACTCCTCCTAGAATTTACGTTCCATCCACACGAAACTTTGCACACACAATCTCCAGATGTGCCTGATCAAAAGTTTTCAAAAGCATTTTGCTACTCCAAAAAATGCGATACTTATAAATAAACCATTTTTTCTGCTAGCTAAAAAACACATACTCTTGCATATTTTGGTCCAAGTAAAAGCTATCGACATAAAATTCAAATCACTTGTTTCAGAGGTCAACCAGAGGCTCTGTACCAAATTTGGTGCAACTTGGTCGAAAGGGGGCGCTATAAACTGAGAAAAATCAAGCGATAAAAAAGTTGCGCAGATTCGCACGAAATTTGGGGAGCTCCATGTGGGCTCGCTCCCGAGGCCGCCTGTTAAGTTTAGTGATGTTTGGTCAAAGTGGGCGTGACTTCTTACAGCAAACATATTCAGCCTTTCACACTGCTCTTCCCATTACAATAAGAACAACGGACAGAGAGGGCAGCCTTGCTCGACCCAGTGTTCGATAGCAGATCTTGACGGTGTGCCTCCCGGTCACGAAACGGAGCCGTTCGCGTTGCGTGGTCTCCGCGACGCACAGGGGCCGAGTCGCGCGGGAGGCTTGGCCCCCGTTCATAACTGCTTGCAGTTCTAGTTTTTCTTTTTCTTATTACGACAAAAATAAATCGCTTATTTGGGGGCTTTAACATATTCAAAAACTCACCAAATTTGGCGGTCGCATCAGTCGCGGCGAAAATTTTCGTGTATTAGGGTTTTCGGCGGTGGCCGGCCCAAAATGGCTAGGCCACGCCCCTTAAACTGCGCCCTACTCGCTAGGTTTCACGGATCTCCACGAAAATTGGTACACATGTAGATCATTCCGAGACGCAAAAAAAAGGTCATAGGGCCCATAGGCTAAACCCAACAGGAAGGCGGCCATTTTGAATTTCGTGGTCATTTTTGCCCTTTTCCACGTTTTGCACTTTTACGAACTCCTCCTACAGGATTAATCTGAATGGCTTCAACATTGCTGTGTACCAACTACACTACTTTGTGATCAAAAGTTATCAAAAGATCACACTATCGTTGAAGGGTGTGGCCGTGAGGTGGCGGCGAATTTTGATGCCTCGCCATGAAAACCGAAATTGCTATAACTTAAGCATAAATGGTCCGATCTGCACCAAACTTCAAATGTTTGATAATAGTCCCGCTCTGAACATGTCTATATGAAAATATTCCATAAATGTCATAGCGCCCCCTAGTGGCGACAGGAAATGACATGTTTTACAGTTTGAGTTGCTGCTCTGAGCACATTGACCATATCTGACTCACATTTGAGCAGTGAGGCCTTAAGACCTTGGTAATGCTATATTGTGAAGATCATGACGTTTCGTCAAACGGCGTTGTGCCCAGAGTGCGGCGAAGTCGATGTTTCGCCAAAACGCAGGAAAGTGGCCTTAATTTCAGTGTCCTTGGTCATATCTGCCTGAAACTTCACATGTGTGTTAATGCTCCAGGCCTGAACATGTGCTATGAGTTTCAATGATGGGCGTGGCCAAATGGCTTGGCCACGCCCTTTAAACATCAGCCCCTGCGGCACATTTCACCGACATGCACGAAAATTGGTACACATATGTATGACACCCAGACGCACAAAAAAGCCTCTTGGACCCATTGGCCACACCCAACAGGAAGTCGGCCATTTTCAATTTGGCGGCCATTTTTGGCGTTTGGTACGTGTTGTATTTTAACGAACTCCTCCTACAGGATTACTCAGAACGGGTTCAAAATCACCATGTGCCATCTAGACAACGTTGTCATCAAAAGTTATTAAAAGGTTACGCTCTTATTGAAGGGCGTGGCCGTGAGGTGGCGGCGAAGTTTGATGTCTCGCCATGAAACATGCAATTCCTATAACTTTACCATTAATGGTCCAATCTGCACCAAACTTGAAATGCTTGATAATTGTCCCACCCTGAACATACAACAACAACCTGTGCATGCAGAAATTTTGTAATTGTCATAGCGCCCCCTGCTGGCGACAGGAAATACCATGCTTTAGACTTTGAGGTGCTGCTCTGAGCACGTTGACCATATTCAACTCAAATTTGGTCAGAAAGGCCTTAAGATGTTGGTAATGCTATATTGTGAAGACCATGATGTCTCGTCTAACGATGCCGCACTTACGGCGCGGCGAAGGTCGATGTTTCGCCAAAACACAGGAAGTGGACATAACTTCAGTTTACTTAGTGGAATCTTCCTGAATCTTAATATGTTTGTCACTGGTCCCGTCCTGAGCATATTATATTAATTTCTTAAGTGGGCGTGGCTAAACAAACTCCGCCTCCACAACTTATCCGATTGACTTCAAAACTGCTGTGTACCACATAGACTACTTTGTGATTACGAGTTATTAAAAGAATTGGTCAGTGTAGAACAGTGTGGCTCTGGCATGGCGTCGACTTTTCATGTCTCGCCATGAAACACGAAATTGCTATAACATGGGATTACATGGTCAAATCTGCTCCAAACTTCACATGTATGATAAAAGTCCCGGTTTGAACACATCTGCATGATGCTCACGAGTCATAGTCATAGCCCCACCGAGTGGAGACAGGAAGTAACACCGCATTGCTTCCTACAGCGTACAAAGGGGGTGAAAATTCAGCACGTTGTGTGCCAGTCAGCCTCTGGCTATAAGGTCACGGCGGCCGCAGGCCTCGAATGGCGTGGGGGTTGCGCTCGCCAGCACCCCGAGTTGCGTGGGGGTGCGAGGGCCCGTTCAACGCTGCTTGCAGCTTTAATTATTATTATTATTTTTATTTTTACCCTAAGATCGCATTTTTGAGGGCCTAAACATGCTCTAAAAGTCCCAGAATTTTGCACACTTGTCACATCTGCTGAAAAATTTGATATTTTATGCTCGTTACAAAGGGCCGTGGCAAAATGCCTCAACAGCGCCCCCTAACAGTTTTCAAAATCAAAGCCCCCTGCTTTAACTTTGCCCTAGCCGTACGAAATTTGGTACACATATGTATCATGTCAAGACGGACAAAAAAGCCTCTTGGAGCGACACCCTAAACCCAACAGCAAGTCAGCCATTTTGAAAAATTCTTTCAGTTTTATGTCATTTTTGGCCATTTTCACACGTCGTATTTTAACAAACTCCTCCTACAGGATTAATCAGAACGGATTCAAAATCGCTGTGTACAAACTACACTACTTTGTGATGAAAACTTATCAAAAGATCGCGCTATCGTTGAAGGGTGTGGCCGTGAGGTGGCGGCGAACTTTGATGCCTCGCCATGAAAAACGAAATTGCTATAACTTTAGCATAAATGCTCCGATCTGCACGAAACTTCACATGCTTGATAATAGTCCCGCCCTGAACAGGTCTACATGCTCAAATTTTGTAATTGTCATAGCGCCCCCTGCTGGCGACAGGAAATGCCATGTTTTACACTTTGCCGTGCTGCTCTGAGCACGTTGCCCACATCAAACTCAAATTTGGTCAGAAAGGCCTTAACAAGTTGGTCATGCTATATTATGAAGACCATGATGTCTCGTCAAACGGTATCGCCGTGACGGCGCGGCGAAGGTTGACGTTTCGCCAAAACCCAATAAGTGGCCCTAACTTCAGTGTTCTTGGTCGAATCTTCCTGAAACTTCACATGATTGTAACTGGCCCTGCCCTGAACATATGAGATGAATTTCATAAGGGGCCGTGGCTAAATGGATTGGCCACGCCCCTTAAACAGCAGCCCCCGCGGCCCGTTTCACCAACATGCACGAAAATCGGTACACACATGTATCACACCCAGGCGCACAAAAAAGCCTCTGGGACCCATAAGCTAAAGCCAACAGGAAGTCGACCATTTTGAATTTCGTGGTAAATTTTGACGTTTCCCACGCGTTGCCTTGTAAGAGTTCCTGCCTACAGGATTCATCAGAACGGCTTCCAAATTGCTGCATACCCTCTACACTAGCTTGTGAGTAAAAGTTATCAACAGATTTTGCCTCAGTTTAACGGTATGGCCGTCAGGTGGCGGCAAATTTTCATGATTCGCCATGAGACAGGAAATTGCTATAAATTTAGCAAAAACGGTCCAATCTCCACCAAACTTCTCATGTGTCATCATAGTCCCCACCTCAACACCACTACGTGACAATATTCCAGGATTGTCATACCGCCCCCTGCTGGTGACAGGAAATGACATGTTTTAGAGTTTCACGTACCGCTCCAAGCGTCTTGACCATATCCAAAACAAATCAACTCAGACAGGTCTTCAGACCTTGGCGATGCTATATTATCAAGATCTTGAGGCCAGGTCAAACGGCGTTGCCCTCAGAGCGTGGCGAAAGTTGACGTTTCACCAAAACACAGGAAGTTGCTTTAAATGCACTGTACCTGCTCAGATCTGCCTGAAACTTAACATGTTTATTGATAGTCGAACTCTGAACAAATGATATGAATTTCGTCAATGGGCGTGGCTAAATGGCTTGACCACGCCCATTCCTAAAAGAAACCGCCAGACCACGTCTCACCGATATGCACGCAAATCGGTACACATATGTAGCAGCCGCAGCCACACAAAACAGTCTCTTGGACCCATAGGCTAAACCCAACAGGAAGTCAGCCATTTTGAATTTTGGGGTCTATTTTTCTCTCTCACCACCACACAGGAAAATGCTATAACTTTGCTATAAATGGTCTTATGTGCACCAAAACTTGACAAGTATGATAAAAGTCCCAGCATGAACACATCTGCATGACGCTCAGGACTCATAGTCATAGCGCCACCTAGTGCAGACAGGAAGTAACACCGCATTGCTTCCTACAGCGTCCAAAGGGGGTGAAAATTCAGCACCACGTCTGCCAGTCAGCCTCTGGCGACAAGGTCACGGCGGCAGCAGGCCCCGAGTGGCATGGGGGCTGCGGTCGCCAGCACCCCGAGTTGCCGGCAGTCCGAGTTGCGTGGGGGTGCGAGGGCCCGTTCAACGCTGCTTGCAGCTTTAATTTGCAATTGAACTGCCATGAAAACAGTAGAATTATTTAGAAACTGAGGGAACCTGACAGGTGCACCTGTGCAGCATTTCAGTTGCTCATTTTCTGACAGCGAACTGTGCAGAGGCTCACAGTGTTAATGTTACAGCTGCTGCTATAAAAACAATAAAGACCAGCCTCGTACAGTCCACAGTACATCATTTTTCAACATGCAACTATAATGAATCACTTAAAGGAGAAATCTCTAATATATTTACTGTAATAAATTATAAAATGAATACAAGAAATCAAGAAAATACTTGCTCCGCTTGACACGAACACCGCGGTTTCCCCCTTAGAAATTTCCATTCTGGCCTGGAATAACTGTTTCAAATGTCTGTTTCATATTAATCAGAGCTCAAGGTGGTGTCAGATATAGCAGGAAGGTTACTAGTTTGAAACCCAGCTTAGAAAATCTGGATTCTGATAAAGCCCACCCTTCTTCAGTTCCTCGTACAGAGACAGACTGTGGGCAGTAGGAGAGCAAATATGCAGAACATAATGTGATGCAGCGTAGTTTTATTTGCCTAAATAAATTTAAAAAGTATGAGAGATATAAGTTAGAGCACAAAAAGCAATTTAAAAGAGCAGGAAGGCCATTATCCTTGAAACATAGTATCATACTTTGAAGCAGTGTTGATAAAAACGCTACAACCTGCGGTTATTTGTTCATTTTGCTGGTTTGTTTTTGCCTGAGAAACTAAACCAGCTTATATCTTTTTGTCTTCAGCCTTGAAGCACATTTTTACCCAGACTGGGTTTATATGATTACAGAAGTTTTTGCATAATTTATGTTCATTATGCTTCAGTTTTATAACAAAAACAACTAATGATGATAATCTTATTATTATACTGTACACATTTTATCCCATTTTTTATCCCTGCCAGCTGCACTGTTGTCTGTCTCCGTCCCATTAAACTGCTCACTGTTCATCAGGGTTTTGTTTCTGTCCTGAGGGAGGCTGCCTCGACGTCTCCATGCATACAGAAGGCGTCCTCTCCTCACAGTGCCGCTGCCAGTTGGCCCGATCGATTGCATCACTTAACTCCTCTCCAAGGTGCTGTGAACTGGTGTCACCAGCCTGCCTGAGCTGCAAACTACATTAACTAATAAACCACCTTCTTCAGTGAGACACATGTTGGCGAAACACGACCTATGCAAAGGCATCATAGCTCATATAGACAAAGAGGTGCATCAGTAAATGCTGTGCAGCCATGGCAACAAAACAGAGCCAAGTCTACACTCTGAAGACAGACAGTTCCTGTAAAGGTCTCTGTGCTGGACAGTCTGGCTGCTTATGCAAAATGAATTTCTACAGGATGATTAATAAAGACTATTGAAAAAAAAAAAAACAATATTTATTGAATAGAATAGTTTGTGTAGAATCTTAAGATAAGTGAATATTGACATTTAAGTGATATTCCACTCCTACACGATAATCCACTCAGTATGTACTCATCTCTATGCCGATGTGAGGATGGGTGAAGACCTTCAGTTCACAAAACAATCCTGGAGTTTCAGCAGAAAACAGGGTTGCAGCCAATGGCAGTGATTGAGACCAAATGTAAATGTAAAAAAAAAAAGAACACAAAACAAACACAAACTGTCTCCATCCTGCTTCTGTGGTGTAATCCAAGTGTCCGCGAGCTGCAACATTAAAATTTAACCACAAAAGACACCATTTACGCCATGTTTTTAGCTGAAATGTCAACTGTAGCATGTAGCAGGTAGCATGTAAACATGGCATCGATCTCGCGATATTTTCACACGTGCATCCATTGAGAGATATACAAAGTCTCGCGATACATCGACGCCATGTTTACATGCTACCTGGGAGGCTACAGTTGACATTTCGGCTAAAAACATGGTGTAAATGGTGTCTTTTGTGGTTAAATTTTAATGTTGCAGCTCACGGACACTTGGATTACACCACACGAGCAGGATGGAGACATTTTGTGTTTGTTTTGTGTTCTTTTTTTTTTTTTACATTTTATCTGTGGTCACCATTCACTGCCATTGTACTGGATTTGGCTGCAACCCTGTTTTCTGCTGAAACTCCAGGATTGTTTAGTGAACTGAAGATCTTCACCCATCCTCACATTGGCATAGAGGTGAGTACATATTGAGTGGATTATCATGTAATGGTGGAATAATCCTTTTAAAATAAATAAGAAATTTCAGAATATATAAAATGTAGAAAATACAAAAACATAACACTGAACTTCAGGTCTGCTGCCTGGTAATTAGTCAGTTAATTGATTTTAAATTCAATATTTAGTCATCAGTTATTGTCAGTCCATTAATTTCCATCTTGCATTAGTCCAGAGTTGTAATCAGTGGTAGACAGTAACTAAGTACATTTACATCAAGTACTGTACTTATTTTGTACTTTACTTGAATTTTATCCAGCTTCATGCTTCTACACCACATCCCAGAGGAAAATACTGAACTTTAAAAAAAAAGTTTTAAGTTTTCTGATGTTTTAGAGATACATGGTTCTCAAAGGACAGTGATGCTACAGATATTCAGTGGTCTTATAGACCATTATGCATTGCTGTAGATTAAATAAGCCAACAGTGGCCTATAAAGTAGTTCAAATGAGCTCAACCTTAAACATCTACAGCAGTAAACAGCAGTAACATTAAAGCAACAATATGAATCCAAACACATCAGACATAAAAACACTGACAGGAACATTTTACTGTAACATGAAGACTTTTACTTTAAGTACATTTATATATTTACAGACTTTTACTTCAGTAAGGTTTTGTGAATGCAGGACTTTTACTTGTAGTGAAGTTTTTTTACAGTGTGATATTAGTACTTTTGCTTCAGTAAAGGATCTGAATACCTTTTACACTCCTGGTCACATCATGGCCATATATTGTCTGGGCAGACAGACAGACAGACAGACAGACTGGTCTCCATAGAGGCTGCTGTGGGAAAGTGTGCATGCGTATATGAACGTACATTCACAGGTGATGTAGTTATCTTCTCTGAGCTACAGATTATAAACGCTGCTGCACTTCAGTGCTCATTAAATGTGATTAATATCTGTATTTCATTCTCACTTCTGTCAGACACAAAGTCAAAAAGCAGCCCTGGATGTGTCTGTCAGCACGAGACAGACAGACTGACAGACAGACAGACAGACAGACAGACAGACAGACAGACAGACAGGAGGGAGGAGCATCAACTTAATGTTACTGTGAATGAATTATATCAAACTTGTAGAGGAGGAAACACAAGTTTACCTGATTACTGTTCACTCTGTTCACCATCAGGATGTTCTCTTTAGTTCTGCTTCATCCTCTCATCACAGTTGTAAACATGCACACCTGCTTCGAGGGGGATGCGGGGCCCTTGCGTGCCTCACGTGGCCCTATGCAACCTGTATGGTGTATGTATAGGGCTGACCGGATCTGTATTGAAATTACTTTCAGTGTCAAATAGCTGCAGTATATTTCAGATTTTGCTCTAAATTACCTCAAGTGTTCCAACACTCATCACTCAAGTTCATGCAAACAATAAACCATAATCTAAGAGTTACACACGCCATAACAGTATAATATTAGCATGTAAAATATCTTATCTTATCTTAAAATCTCTTTAAATTAAATATATACCAATACAACAAATTATATGTTTTATATTAACTTAGTAATATTAATTGCCTAATTTAGAGCTGCCCAAAGTGGGGTTGGCCTGCCAGAAGGTTTGATTTGGCCCACCAGATGTTTGTGTTTGGTAAAAAATATATATATATATATATTGGGAAATCCCTGATTATTATTAGTTATTTTTCATAATCTGGGCTGAATGACACTTTGTCTAGGAAATCAGTCAAGTAAAAAACTTGGGATTTTAGTGACATTCTGCATCCTAACAGTACAATACAAGTGTTTGCTTTAGGCCCATGGCTCACTATTAAGTTTCAGCTTTGGCCCTCGTAGGTCAAAAGTTTGGGCAGCCCTGGATTAAACTTAGAGGTAACCTGTCATACATGGGTGGGCAATTGTTTTTCATGGGGGGCCATATGAGAAATTGATCAGGCTGCCGTTGGCCAGGCACAAATGATGTAAGGTCCTAATAATGACCAAATCTCTAATAATAGAATGATCAGAAGTGTTCTATATAGTGCACTTCTGCTGTTGGTCATCTGTTCTGAATTGCCATGTGATGAATTGTGGGCTAATATTTTGTTGGAAATGTCCAAAACTTGATGTTTTACAGTGAACCATGCAGGCTGCATACAGGTTACAATGATAGGTAGCAGCAAAAGTAGAAGAAGAACAACATAAACAACATGGATGTACAACACTGAGTGAATACAGTTGCAGTTTTATATAAAAGACACAGTTCATTATTATTACCAATGAACACAGCACCTCTCAAATAAGGTCTGATAACAGTTTAATGGTAAGCAAAATGCCACTGACTGTCTTTACTAGATTTTTAATTCTTGGTATTTCCATGATGGCCTTGAAGGCCACATGAAACCTTTCAGTGGGCCACATCTGGCCCCCAGGCCACATTTTGCCCAGGTCTGCTGAATAGTAATGTGTCCACAAGAGGATCTTTATTTAAGGGGAATATTATATACATGTTTTGTGCACAAAATTGAGCTATTATTGGAATAATAACTAAATATATATCAGAAAAACAACAAAATGCAATCACAGATCCCTGAATTTCCATACTGAGGGATGTAGAAGCGCTTAAAGCGTTAATAATGATGAAAAGAAATTGATACTATATATAATACCCACTGACCATCATTTTTTTTTTCTCTTTTAGCAGGACAAATGTTTGAACCTTTCTATCTACAAAGTCTGTCTTGGGCCTGTATTGTTGTATGTAAAGTGTGCCTTTGATTGACTATTGGTATTAATTAATGGCAGTTTGAGAGGATGCTGTATGTGTATGTATGTGTGTTTTGGGGAGGAAGGATGGGGTAAAGGAATGACAAATCATTTTTAATGTCTATGTAAAATGAAGAAATAAAATCATTTTAAATAAAAGAGGGTCTTTATTTTGTACTGTACAGGTGCACAGGCACATGGGCTACATGTTTCACAGTCCTGCTGCAAGTTCAGACTATTCTACAAATTGACAGCTGGTGGCAGCAGTGGTGGAAGTAATTAATTACAAATTATTGTAACGTGAGTAGGTTTTTGGAGTACTTATACTTTTATGAGTAGATTTTCCAAGTTTGTACTTTAACTTGGACTTAAGTATGTATTGCAAGATTTAATCTACTTAGTTACTTTTAAAATCATAGTTGAGTACTGAGTACAATTTGAATTAATATCCAAACATTTCATCTACATTTTAGGAGCCAGTACGGTGACCTGATTGCAAACAGGCCAATGAAAACAATGACATACAAATGAAAAACGAAACAAAAGGCTGCGGCCTTAATGTTGGTGAGAAACATTGACTAAAACAAATAAATAAAATACAAAATATAGGTTGTATTTTACAGTGTATCTGTACTGAGAAACTTGTCAATGTTGCCAATACTGAAAACAAGATTTGGCATAAAGTTTAGTATTTCGGAGCAGCATGTGGTTCATTCACCCAGTATTTAGTTTTGAAGACATTTGTCTCACTGAGGATAAAACTGATGTTGTCCCAAGCTATAGTTAATTATAAACTTTTTCCAGAAAGCTGAGTTAAACTGAGCTGCCTGCAGTAACCACAGAGAAATGTCTTTTTGATACAAGTGTTGAACTTCCTGATATGGAAGCGTATAAAATCAAAACATGCTATGCTATAGCTCAGAGCATCAAAAACTTGTTTCCTCCTTTGAACTAATTTCTGATTTAAATCAACATTTTTCCAGTTTTACACCATTTTAATGAAGTTCTTTATGGCCACTTAACATTTGAGAAGTTGGAGTTCTTTTCTTAAAGCTGTAATATGTGATATTTACACATTAAAAAGTCAAAAACACTTGACATAACCTTTATATATTTTGTTGACTTGTGTTCTAACATTATTCCAAATATTATTCAAGGTAACTTTGCATTTCCTGCTAGTCATTGCTAGCTAGTTAGCAGTCACTATAGGCCAACTTCTGGGAAAACACGGGATAAATTACACACATCAGAGAGTGAGGAAGGAAGTCTGAGAATGTGACTAAACACAACATGAATAAAACTTTAATATTCCTTCATCCATGAACATGATTTCTGCCAGTCATGTCAGATTTCATCAGCTATGGTTGTTGTTTAAATGTGAAGATAAAAACTCCCACAATCCCATGGCTCTTCATGATGCCTGTAGCTGAGGACCGTGGGGGTCATGTCCTCTGTTCTCTGGGTCTTTTATTATTCATCAATATATATGTTGAGTAAAATGTTAAATGTTAGTAAAAAACTGGAAAAGTTCTTTGTTAATGTCCAAAATAAATATATTTGCATGAATCTCTTGGGGGTCATTGTGCTGCTAAAGATTTTGGAATGACAAGAATTACATTTGCAGTATTTTTTCATTTAAAAACAATGTCAGGCGGATGTATATTTTTAACTGTTGGATACATTTAAAAGAAAACTTTTTAGCCTTGCTTTTATCTAATGTGGCAAATTTTTTACTTGCATTTTACTGTTCATTTTATCTCTTGTTATGTGAAGCACTTGCATTTGATGTGTCACTTGTGCTATATAAATAAAATTAAATTGATTGATTTATTGAATCTGTGGAACATGTTAGTATTTATTTATTATATATATATATATATATATATATATATATATATATATATATATATATATATATATATTTTCCAGGTCAAACATGTCTTTCTCCTTCGAATAGAACACAGGATTTTGTTGGGTGTAGAAACCACCAAAGTCTCTGTCTTGCTACACCTTCCTAAATGATTCTTGTACTTTTACTCTCAAAATGCAGTAAAATGCATACATTTTTACTGTAGTCTGTAGCAGGGACTCATGAGCTCAGTATTTCTATAATCCTACAGCCCTGTTAGCAAATTTACATATTGTGTATTTAAATGAAAGAAGAGGTTTATATTATTATTCAGAAATCATGCATTCTTAAATATTCCTGTATTGCACCAGACATTTTCTGAGTTTTGAGCTTTTTAAAGGGATGCAGTACTGTACAGCTCTTTGCTGTGGCGGAAGCTAAAAGAACCACTCTGGTTCCCTCTAGAACCCTTACTGTTGAGAGTGTAGGAGGCAGTAAAAGAAGACGAGGTATTGATGTCACAGGAGTGCTGCCAGGATATTAAAACATCCCCACAATGGAGAGAATGATTATTCACTTAAAGCAGAAAGAAACAAAGAAGTTTAAAAAAAAAAGTCAACGAGGTTGTTTGGAGGTTTTCCCAAATGGGTCATACCATGATGTCTCCTCCTCCACCGTCCTCTGACAGAGTCAGGCCAGCGGGAGGAGGGAGCGGTGACTCTCGGTGCTAAAAGGTGATTTATACACTGCGTAGGATGCAGATGCCGGCAGGATCGCAGAGGCAAGGACAGAGGAGGAGGAGATGAGGAGAAGGGGAAAAGTAGAGAAGACAAGAGAAGAATATGGGAGAAAAGGGAAAGAGGATGATACAGATATGGTAGGAAAAGAGATTAAGAGTGAGATTTGGTGGAAGTCAGAATACAAGAAAAGGAGAGATGAGAACAAAACGGATGAAAAGGAGACAAAATGTAAAAAAAGATGCAGAAATTTAGGCATGAATGAGATTAAATAAAGAAAAAGAAGAGGATGTAAGAGGCAAGCAGGAAGATGACGAGTACAAGGAAAGAGTGATGTGTGGAGAGGAGACAGGAGGAAAGACAAGGAAAGGTCTGAAGAGAGAAGGAGAGGTAAGAAGAAGAAAAAGAGAAGTGTTAAGGCAAACAAAAGAGATGGCTTTCTTGAGATCCTCCACATAAGGAGAAAATTTGTGGAGGATCTCAAGAAAAGATTGCAGGAGAGGAGAGGTCAGTAGAGGATATAGGAGAGGAGGAAACAGAGATGGAAAGAGGAAGAAGAGGACATTAGAGAGACATTAGGGAGAGGAGAGGGACGGAGAGCACAGAGAGGACAGATGCTACTTTCAAATGTATGTGTTACTAAAGCCGAGCTGACAGGATTCGTCAGGGTGTTTCTCCAGAGGTGAATCACCTGAGCTGAGGACCACAGCAGCCTCACAGCCACTCTGTCTCCCAACAGAGGAAGAAACAACACCTCAATATCTTTCAGGTCATTTAGAAGGAGAAGACAAAGGCACACTTTATTTATCTCTGAGGGAAATTCACACAAACACATACCAGAACAGGACATATACATGTATTAACGTCTGGAGACATGTCAGAGTGAGGGGGCGGCCACAGGTGCTCTGAACAGTTAAGTTAGGTTGAGGTTAGAACTTAAACCATCTTTGGTGTCACTTCAATCATCATGGGTATAAATCAGTCCCTCCAGGATTTGCAGGCTTTATTTAGGATTGTTGCAGCCTAAGACGTATGATTTCTAAAAAAGCTTTTCTAAAAAAAAAATTAAAAAATGCAATGCATGTCACAATACTTTTAGGAATTTTTGCAATGAAATTGCAGGACCAAGTGTAAATTGCAAAAGAAAGTTGTGATTTTTTTGTATAATTCAGTGTTCTAACTAACCTCAGCAAAAAGTCTCAGGATTACAAAACTATAGAAATCTGCTTTATTTGTAAATGAAGAAGTGCACCTGAAGGGTACTTCACAAACAAGCATAAAATATAAATCCAAAATAGTGAATAATAAAACAAAACATTGAGTCGTTTCACTGAGATGTACATGTGTGACGTTTGCGTAGGGGACTGTTGTGATTGGTGGAACTCGCGGGAAGCTACAATGATTGGTCACATTTGCAGAGAAGTTGCGGAGTTTGGACAAAATCGCAAAATCGCACAGAATTCACGGGGATTGGTTGTATTTGTGTGAACTGTTGTGATCACAGCTTCCTGGAGAAACTGATAAATGAGACAATATTACAAAATGGTAAATTCAGAGAACTTGGAGATTAGGGGTTCAACAGAGTCCTGCACCGGTTCAGGTACCTGCTGGTAACTGGTGGGTGAGCTGCAGAAATGTATAAAAGTGGATAAATCTTTAACATGGATGTTATTGTCAAAGGCGATGCCACAGCCTTTGACCTCACATCCTGCCAAACAATGGGAAACCATTGACAGTAAGCTAGCTGCTGACTGAAATAGATGACATAAAGACAAAAATAGCCAGTGAAGGATGCCAAATTGTGGACAAAAAATCGGACGATTTGGAGAATTTTGTTGTGTTCAAAGACTGTGAAAATAACATCCCCAGTAGCTTTGCTGCTTGTAAAAAGTTTCAGAAAGTGTTAGCTTTTGATAGCAGCACGCTAGGCTTGTCATCACCATTGAAACACATCGACAGCTGCAGGAGCACAGGCACCAGTTCAGAATACAAGTGCTTTTGTCATTGTTCTTTTGGTTGTGCACTCACCCACTCTGCACTGCAGCAATCTGACCAAGATTAGCTGCACTCCTACCATGACTATCACCACAATAACCACCTCTAAACCACACGTTCCAGCTGGAATCTAAACTGAAATCAACAACAACATTCAGCTAACATTCTTTATATCTGTCTGGCACATAATGTTAGCTTAGTTTGTATGCCTAAACTCTCTAAACATACAGGCACATTTGTGTCGTAAACGTTGCTGTAATTACCAGGATAATTTCCTGTTCACACGTAGCTATATTGTTACTTTTAGGGCATGTCGTAAATTCACAAATAGCAACAACACACACAACTTACCGAGCAGTGGCAGCGGGGCTTCACAACAGCTAGTGTTATAGGCCAGAAACTCCTCAGGACAGAAGTGTCAGTCCACTCCCATGAGAGGATGTCATAACAACTGAAAGAAGACAAAAGAGTTTTAAAATCAGAATGAGCTGTGCTATCCATGATTAAAGTTTTTACTAGGTAAAGGATGATAAGGCTGAAAATGCTACACACAGTGGTACTATTTCAATTCTAAAACAAGATGAAAAAATGATGCAATGCAGAGGCGCTTCTAGTTCAGTCAGAAAATAAGGTGAATAGTTTGTAGCGCTTTAAAACTTGAAAAGTCTGAAAAGTTGAGCCCGTTGCGGCTCGATGGCAACAAAATTCTGTCCAAAAACCAACCTGGACCCAGCCCTCATTAGCATATTTCGGCCCAAACCCAGTGACAGGAACAATACATGCACAGAGTTGGAACTGGCAATGACTAAATTGGGGAGAAAAATGAAAATAAATAAATAAATATAGTACAACACAAACCTGATGTGAGCCTATGAAACATGTGAGAAATAATGCCTGGCCTGACCTGAACCCCCTGGGTCCCGTCGGGTTCAGGCACAGATCTCAAGCTCTAAATATTCAGTGGTTCATCAGTTGCTTGATAATTGGCATAATTAACAAATTACCTCTCAATGGGCAATAACCAGACTGTAAAATCTATTGTAACCTGAGCATGGCTTACTGCCCCAGTGAAGCTTCAACACCAGCATTATGAGAGATGACAGATACCTGGGGGCTTGGTTTCAATGTCTACTTGTTAAAGTAAGTGGAACAAAGTACAATATTAGCCACTAGAGAGGTATAAGCAAGAACAAAGAAGAAGTTGCCATATGAACAATGCCAAAGGGAATTTATTGGAAAATCACAGTCGACATCAGGACAGACAAAATCTTTGATCATTGTCTGGTTTATTCAGGACGCTCCCATTTTCCTCTCTCGCTGGTGCCAGAAATCAATACCAAATGATTTATAACTTTCGCCACAATAACGCGAGGGGACACGTTTTCAGATTTTGCCAGTCTAAGCCATTGCATTATCACCGTGAAAGTTCAGAAAACTATTACAGGGACGTGACATTAATTAACTTCCAGAATCTCCGCTCTCCTGCAAAGCTGCATTAATACAGCATGAGGTAAACCTTGTGTTCTCACTTTCCCAAAGAGCCCATTAAGACTTCACACACTCCAGCAAACCCACACACCTCACACATTAGACGTGACAAGTGAATGCCCCAGCAACGGCAATCAATGGACTCCTAAACTTTGGATTCAATGCAGCATACTAAATGAGAAAAATAAATTTCCCCTCTGTGCATGGACCGGAGTGCTGCAGTAAGCTGTTTTAGGACAGCGCTCACTCTGACCTATCCACATAAAGTCCACAGGCAGATATAAATAACGGGCTGGCGTGTTGGAGAGGACGGCTATTGATTACTGAGGGAGACTGGATGACACTGGAGCCTGGCTCTGCTTGGGTATCTACTAAAAAGAAGACAATCTGCACACATTCTAAGACCTCAAATACACGCATGAGCGATGTGTTTTATAGTCAGAATTAAGGCCCAATGGTTCACATATATGTTCACATTGTCCTAACCCAGCACAATACTATACAAAGATTTAGGCCGCATTTCCCAGTTTCAATGTACCTTAGTGTTCTATGAAGGTTTCTAAGGTATACCATAGCAAAGGAACTTCTTTTCCTATGAGTACGACTATCCCTTAGTGGGTGCCTTTAAGGAGGAGCTGCTAAGGTTGTAAGATGTCTTTAGCAGCTGTGCACACATTGATTGATCACTCGTAAAGGTTCATAAATATAGCTCGAGGGGAGCTAAAGGGGAGCTCGGCTCCCCTGAAAAGGATGTGAGCTCCCCTGAAAGTTTACTTTGAGACATTTAGGGGGAGCTCTGAAACACTGCTCATTTACAGTGTTATGGATTATATTTTCTTTACTTCTTTTTTTTATTCAAACAGCACAAGAAGTCTCTTTATTTGTAGTTAAAAAAAAAACACAAGTTTGCTGAACAATGTTAAAGAAAAGTTCAGCTTTATTGTTTTACCTTGTGATGTGTGATTCTTGAAAGGATGTGAATGAGAGGCAGAAAAGCATAGCCTGTGTCCCCCGGCTGATTTCGTAGTAGCCTTATATTGTTGTTATGTAGCATCTATGTTACTGACAGTATTAACTGTCTGTAGTAGTACAGTAGAATGTTTTTCACAGTAACCCTATGTGCATGTGACATGTTTTAGCAGTAACGTGCACTGGAAAATAGCCACTGTGATTCAAAACTTGCTCATAAATGACATTTTAATGTGACAGGCATTGCCATAACATTTTACCTCACTCTAATATTACAGTAAATGAAGCTATGACTACTAAAGATCATTTGATAATCTATTTAAGACTCCATATGATACTTCAGTTCCAATAAATACATAACCTATAGCCTACAAAATATAAAACAGAGTATGAATCAGGACATATGACACAGTCTGAGACTTCTTTAAAAGCCAGGATAAATTCTGTCACTAAATGGGTGAATAATTTTGTTCGCATACAAACAAAAATGTCTAATGCAAATTTGATGTTATCACACAATAGGCACCTGTAGCAGCATATTCATGTTTAATTGCAGTGTGTGTGTGTGTGCGCATCTGCATGCACACCAATGTGGTCGATGTCAGCACTATGCTCCTCTGCTGGCAGTGTTCAGCTCTCAGGGTCAGTCCGGGGTTCAGACTACTACAGCCTAACCAGACAGTCAGAAAAGCCAGACCCTCAGTTAGCTCCATTACATGAAAAAATATTATAAAAGTCCACATTTTTTCACAAATTGGATTAGTACTATGGAGAGGTTCTATAGTTTTGAGGCCACTATCATGATAAGGATAGACAGATTAACAACATATCCTCCAAATCATACGCCCTTATACGATAGGTCGTACATGGACATACGACCACCAGAGCGTTTCTGGTTGCGTTTCTGGTCGCGTTTCTGGTCGTTTTCTCTTGGAGAACAGGCTGCATTAAGAAAAGCAAAAATCAATAGAACAGTGGTGTGGCGCATCAGGGAGGGCGCCCGCCCCCGGAACAGGAGACCTGAGTATGAACCCTGGCAAGGCTGAGCCTGACGGGGCTTCTGTTTTTGGGGGTTAGGGTTAGGGTAAACGTACGTATAGGTCGTATAAAGCTGCTTTCAAAAACGACCTCTCTGGTCGTTTTCTGTTGGAGGACAGGCTCCAGATTAAATGACAACATTCTTATGATGTTTTATGCATAGAAACATTGTTTTCATAATTAATGAAGTTAATTTTAAACTAATGATATAATTTGCACAAGGAGCCTAGATGTGAACTATACTACAACTGTCCATGTATAATGTTAGCCTAATAAGGCTAAAACTGTGACAGGATGAACGGAGCTTATGAGTGGTTCAGACTGCCCTTTGAAAGGTAAACCTTTCAGCGGGTATACCTTAGCCAAGGAGACTCTGGGAAACAACCAAGCTTCAGGGAGACAGCTAACAGTGCACATACCACTCAGGAGGCTCTGGGAAACAGGGCCCAGAATGGTTTACCTTAATTAGATTTAAAGGTTTAGTGTGTAAGATTTACTGCTATTTATTTGCACAGTATAGCAGAAATTAATTTAGTATATAATCACCAATGAGAATGAAACTGCCAGTTTAATATTGACCCGAATACAAGACCTTTTTCATTTCACAATTATCACTTGCAATCTTTTATAATTTCATTTTGAAAATTAGGCAATATCACATTAGAGTATAACATATAAAACGTGAAACAAAACAGGGCAACATGTTGTCTTCATTGTGCTAACAGACTCTATAAGCTCACCAGGAAAGCTGGTTCTGTCCTGGGAGTGGATATGGAGTCTCTGGTGGGGGTGTCAGAGAGGAGGATGCTGAGAAAACTGCTCAGTATTAAGGACAATGCCAATCCACCCCTGGAAACCACACTGGAGTCCTATCAGAGCGCCATAGATTAAGACCGATGAAGAGCACCAAAGGAAGTTTTCTTTACACCTGTCGGGTCAAACTGTATAACTCCTTCCTTGCCTTCACTCTCAGTGTTCAAGGCATATCTGTCAGCAGAGGATGTGAGTGTCTGTACATCGTTCTCTAACCTTATTTATTATCTTCACATCATCAGTTTCTTCAAGCAGGACTTTCTGACCACTTTCTGACCTTTTTGTTGTTTCTCCCTCTGCATCTTTTGGTTTTCCAAATTTGTGACATACAGTACAAAAGTCATGATGAGCACACAGACAGCAATAGTTCTTTGCCCACCACTACGTTTTTACAAACAAGTCGTATGCAATGGTTCCCTGGACTCTGCAGTTACCACTTCAATATGCAAGTGCATCCCCACAACATCCTCTCTACTGTCCCTTGCCCATGGGAGAGCACAACATCACCAACAAAGCCTGTGGACTGGGAAAGAATCCAATCACAGTCTTGCTCCTTGGCCCTTTCTTGCAATTTCAAATAGATAGGTGTATTTCGGAGCTGACTTGTGCAAGAGTATCAACAACAGCAAGAAGACACTCTTTGCAGGACATTTTGCAATTGAGCAGGCTAGTTTGTCCAACTTTTGTAGACAATGCACTTGCAATTTCCAGTGATGTATCCCAGGTCCTCTTTGGGACAACCATGGTGACATGATGACTGTTTTACCTTCACATCAAGTAGCTTCTCAATGGTATTTGCTAGTTATAGAATCAAGACACAAGATCTGACAAGATCTGTGGCAAGATAGGTCACCATGGGTTTATATGTTTGGTATTTGGTCAGAGACGGAGTGACAGCCTTACTCATTGATAGAGCTGATCCACATTTTTTTTTTTTTTTCTTTGGCAAAACTTAAGTGGAAGGTGAGTGTCTGCCTGTGCTTCTGTGACTTTTAAACAGGCTTACATTCAAGTAAACCTAACCAACAGAAATAAAGCCACAAAAACAGGACTACCGGACCCACCCATAATCAAAGAAATAACAAAAGAACAGAGAACAGATGGTAAAAGAAAGGGGAATTAAAGTCTCCGCCCCCTCTTTATCAGTTCTTTCAACCAACCTCCCACCCTAAGTTACTGGACAAAGAATACCAAAGCTGACGAGCCTGTCCTCCAACAGAAAACGACCAGAGAGGTCGTTTTTGAAAGCAGCTTTATACGACCTATACGTACGTTTACCCTAACCCTAACCCCCAAAAATAGAAAGAAGTAGGCTCGGCCTTGCCGGTGTTCGTACTCGAGTCTCCTGTTTTGGGGGTGGGCACCCTTCCTGATGCGCCACGCAAGTGTTCTTTGTTTTTGCTTTTCTTAATGCAGCCTGTTCTCCAAGAGAAAACGACCAGAAACGCGACCAGAAACGCTCTGGTGGGTCGTATGTCCACGTACGACCTATCTGGGCGTATGATTTGGAGGATATGTTGAAGCTGACGCAAGAAAATATATACTCAGTATACACTGTTCAGGAAACAGTGCATTAAAGGCACGACAATGGACAATGCATCAGCCATAACATTATTCCTGCCACAGATATGTCTGACGCCATATTGAAGGCTTGTAGTTGCAAAATCCAGCTCATGAAACATCTGTTTTCTTGTTCTGCATCCTATGGAGAAACATGAGAGGTTTAAGATCCATATAAATGACCACAGGAGCACTAGATGAGCTGAAATAAACTTTTAAATGTTCTACAGCCACAACAAGTGCTAATGCTTCCATTTCTATGGTGAGTACCATTTCTGATGGCCATCAAGCTTCTTTGAAAAAGTGAATGCTCATCCCCTTTGGAATATACCAGCAAAAGGATAGCACAGATGCCAGTATTACTCACATCCATAGACAACTTAAAAGGCTGGTCAATGTTATGTATTATCTAAAGGTGAAACAAGGACCAACTGGGCCACCCATAGATATCTGCAGGATGTTTCTCTTTGGTAAAAGGTTGCTTTTAAGGCTTCTGCAGTTGCATGCCCCTTGAACCAAATAAAACTCAACCAAGTCACTATCCCAGGATCTGACATGGAAATCATCTTGTTTTGACTGAGTCTTCCTGCTCAGGCTTTGATCAAAAAGCAGCACATTGTTCTCTTTTCCGGTGGTCAGTTTATTGGCAAATAATTTTTGAAAATGGGGAGCTATGCCATGACCGCAGATGTAGGTGCACTTGGTTTTTCCTTATGAAAAGGTCCTGGCAATTTCACAATCAGGAAACATGTCTGAGAAGAGATCACTTGTATGATTGATTGATTGATGAGAACATGTAAAAAATAAGGTCAAAATATGCAATAATAAAAGGCGCTAACAGCTACCTACAACACCTAACTTTTCAGCTAGCTCTTGTTTTCTAGCCTAGTGTGCATGTATATACTTTGTACTGTACTGTGTACTGTGTACTGTGGATGTACTGTCACCTAACTCTGTTAAACCGCCTACATGATGGAACTGGATATGGTTGTTGGCTTAGGAGATTTATGAAGCAACTGCAAAAGGCTATTATTTTTGTTTCCCACCATTAGCTGGTATTATTCTGTGGTACCACTACCCATAATCCCCCAGGAGAACACTCAGTGTTGTTCTATTGTTCGAGGAAACTGCAAACAGATTCAGACAGGCAACGGGTTTTTAATGAACCTATGGATGTGTGTGTATGTACACTATGAGCACATACACACAACACATAGCTATAGGCATGTTTTTCCCCATAGACATTTACATCAGAAGTACACACAACTGTTCACACACTCACACACATTCTTCCTCTCTGGGGACAGAGGCATGTCTTAGAAATTTCTGAAGCCCTGGAGAGTTCAATGTCAGCACAGGAGGTGACCAGGTTATTTCTGGCCTGTTCTATATACAGTTTGACATTGCATGTAATATTCAGCATTCTACTATACACATGCTATATGTTCCCCTCTGTGTAAACCCTATAGATGACCCTGGAGTATTCTGTTTCATTCCTGAGAGAAAAAACTCTCTGATTAAATCATGGCATCTTCGGAAAAAACGTCACCACTGCAACAAGGGCCACAGCAGAATATTTATGACAACATGATAGGAAGTTGCTATATTCATTAAAGTAGAACTTAAAGCTTAAATCTCTTCCAACCTTGTGTAAAATGACAATTTTAAAACTTATTAAGATATAATTTAAGATTTTTTGGATGTAAGGACAAAAATTCAGAGGGAATGGTGGTCTGTTTGAGCGAGACTCTTAAAAACCCTTTTTTTCAAATGTTGCATCATATTACATATAAAGAGAAAGTTCTGTACCTGAGTCTGCCTCTGACCAACATGCAGAAGTAGGTGGTATTGAGTCTGAGTGGTTGTCTTTCAGTGAGTTGGTATTTTTTAGCTAGTTTTACAGTGTATTTCACCTCCGGTGACCATGCCAAACCATTGTGTATGTTACAGGTGTACAAACTCCTGCCTTTCAGGAAATCGAGTCCATGGTTTTCCTGACAGGAAAAGAGTGGGCGCTGGCTGTCGTCCTCGGTTTCATGCAGGTGAAGAGGCGGGGCTTCACTGCTGCCTCCATAACTAAAAAAACGGTTGTGCGAAGCGCTCATTTTAGAGAGGAGGATTATGTCCAAGGCATCGTTCATGTCTCCCTCCTCTCCTTCTCTCTCCCTCCTTCCCTCTTTCAGTCTCCGTCCCTCTCTCACTGGTATGCGCCCTGAATGCGTGTACACCCTGTAAGGTTTGTAAACAAGAAACCCATCTTTCTTTCCCATTCCTTAATACTGCATTGTTTGCTAGCAGCTAAAAAGTTAAAATGTTACATGGTTTGCTTGTTAGCTAAAAAGTAAAAGTTATATTGTTTGCAAGCTAAAAAGTTAGTTAGCCTACTCATGATAGCTCAGCAGAGAAGCTCTAATTTCTCCTTTAAGAAAAATTTGTTGACCGAATTATCAGCTGGAGTGAGACACATCATAAAACTCAACTGGGTTGAGTTTGTCCCTTAACCTTCTTTGAGGACTTGATTATTTTGCTCAGTCCATCTTAAAAAGGCAGACATTTTAAACCTCCTCAAGTTTAAGTTTAAAGTTAATGCCCCCCAAAAGTGAAGCCAAAACATCTCAATTGACCCCTGGGGATGGCTGCTGCATAGATCATAATTCCCACCCCCTCCATATTAGCAGAGGGGATATGGGCCAAACAAAACAAAAAAAAAAAAATCAAAGTAATCATTAATTTTTCTGATGATCCTTCTGATAGAGCCTGACTGCAAATGACATCACCATCACCATCGCAAGATGACAGCACTCATATCTGGAATGTTTTGGCTTCATGTTTCTACAGTGGGAGGAAATGGAGATCTGTCATCCATATTTGTTTACAGTCAATGGTTCTTCCTCACGCTTGATCGCTCTGTGTTTGTGTGTGTGAAATAAAAGTGGCTCTATAAATAATTCAAACATTTTGGAGCAAAATAGAATCGTTGCTGCTGTTGTTGCTTGGAGACTGTTGCTGACCAATGGTTGAAATCGAGAGAAACATGAAGTGTACAGCTTTACTGTGCAGACTTTACCATTACCATTACCATACCATTACCGCCTCCAAACAGCAACTGTACAATTATAGCTTAGCAACCGTAACTTGGGCCATCAAGCTGCAAACTACAATGGTCTGGCAAGAGAACAAAGCCACTTGGCTGGTTTATGAAGTAAAAATAAAAATATATATAAAATAAAATCTCCTGTGGCCCACCTGTGGGTCACGACCCAGTCTTTGGAATGACTGATTTAGTTTGTTAAATTAAAATTTTAAAATTAAATTAGATTATAGTAAAATATTAAAATGCACAAAACCACTTTAGTACAAGCCTTGGACGCTGTTCGAAGAAATAGCTTAATTCATGGGATCCAGTAACACTTTTTAAATGTATGTGAATGTATCTACATAAATAAGCAGTCAGTGATGCAAGAATGGCTGTGATGAGTGACTTTAATGTTTTAAAATGAGACACAATTTCCACACTACACAGGCAGTGAGGAGATGCATGAGCAATACTGGAGTGACAACAAAACCAAGCACTGAAACATTATCACCTCTTCTTCTGTATATCCTGCTGCCAGAGAGGGAACAGGGCCATTTTATAAAGTACTGTGACTTTGAATTGCAAACAAACATTTGTCACCGAGATGAAATCAGACCAGAAATGCTGTCGTACTGTAGTTTTCCAAAGGCAGAGGGTTAGAGAGGCGGAACGTGCGATATGCAATATGTTGGAGTCACTTTAAAACAAAGTCAATGGATTGTTGGTTCAAAGCTCCAGCTGGCTGCCATGGTGGAGCACAGCTGCAGAGAGGTTGTTTAGGCCCAACAAAACCATTTCTGACAAGTTAAATTGTGAGAGGGTTTGTCTGCCTGGCCACACAAGCATTTATTGAGTGTGGAATGAGTTCTCGCACACGGGTTGTGTGTGTGTATGTATGTGTGTGTGTGTGACCTCTGGTCGTAGATTAAGGTCATAGCCTCTCTGTCAGGCAGCACAACATGAGTAATGTTTTAATGTGAACTTATTAGCCCCTCTGTGCTTTTATGGACAGTCGGAGACTCGGGATGGAGAGGTCATTTTTCACCCAGAATGACTTGAACCAGGACTTGAATAACTTCTCTCCCTGGTCAGTCTTTAATCCCCCAAATGACAAAATGACTGAATAATCCACATTTACAAGAAAATACTATTACTATTAGAATAATGAATCTCATAAACATTTCTGCTAAATTTAGCCTATGTCAACAGTTAGTCTGTGTTCTATATTGTAAATGTAAAGTTGTAGAAGTTGTCATAAATGCATGTAAATGTTACATTTCTAATTAACTGTGGTTGATGGACCAACGTCATGGTTTGATCAGTAACCTGGATGAGCACTCATTTTAGAGATACCAGGATATAAACAACAGAATAATCTGAGACAACATTTTATTACACAGAAACATCTGGAAAGCCGTCCATAGAGAATGTTTGGAAAAGGGCAGGCACTTTCAAAAAAACACTTAGCAGGTGACTGGATGACCCACCTGTCACGTCCAGCACACGCTAACTTCAACCAATCAGATCAACTCACCAAAATGAAGCTGAAGCCTCCTGGAAGAAGAGCAAAAACATCTTTTCCATCAATAAAAGCCTTGAGAGTTGTTCTTTGCTCTTCTTTCATTGAAGAAATCGTCTCCAGTTCTGATATAACTGATGCTATCACAGTATCTATGCTAACCTCTTCAGGAGCTGCCATTGTTTGCTCAAGACGAGTTGTTTCCATGAACACTTCTCGCTGTTGGCACAACTAAAACCACACTGCCAGAAGTCCATTCCAGGACGCTGATTGGCTCGCATCACCTCTGGTGGGGACACGAATGGATAGCCTGGAGCCTCGTAAGACGGATTCTCGCATGATCTTGTGATCTTGCAAATCAAGCAGCCTCACAAGGTGGAATCACAGATTACCTGCTGAAAATTCAATTCAAGCCAACTTTAGGATGTCTAAACCACAGAAAAGTTCAGGAAAAGGAAGCTGCTAAAACTCATGTAGAAGGATTTGATTAACGTGAAAGGTCGCAACCTTTTGAGAAACTAAGGCGAACAGGTGGTGAAGATCCACACAAACAGACTGTCAGCAATTAAGCCTTTTATTTGCTGTCCCGACATAGTGACCTGGCTTTTTTTTTTGCCAAACCCCCACACAGCTGAAGACCTTGAAGGGATAGTTCACCCAAATTATCATTATCTACTCACCCTCATGCCGACTGAAGGTCAGGTTTAGTTTTTTAGCCCACAAAATACTCCTTGAGTTTCACAGGAAAACGTTGCAGAATCTCCCAAATAATGGAAGTGAATGGTGACCAGGTTTCAAACGCAAAAAATCAACAGAATAAAAACATAAAATGCCTCCATACTGCTCATATGGTGTAAATCAAGTCTCCTAAAGCCCCAACATGCCAAGTTTACTTAAAAAATGTTATTTACACCATGTTTTTAGCCTGAATCTTCACTGTAGATCCTTAGCTTGGAGCCTGGAGCCACGTTCACGTGGATTATGTCGGACAAGCAGTTCATGTTTTTTGTTTTTTTTTTCATTTTTTACATTTGAAAACTGGTCACCATTCACTTCCATTCTGCTGTTTTCCTGTGAAAACAGCAGACTAACAAAAGAAACCCAACCTTCAATCAACATGAGGGTGAGTAGATAATGACTGAATTTTCATTTCTGGATGAACTGTCCTTTTAAATGTTTCAAAGGTTTGATAGTGTTTGGATGGTAGAAGAGGCACAATATCAGCTCATCAATGACTGATCACCTACCTTGTGAAACCCAAGGCAGGTGATCAGCTGATCTTTACACTTTGGACATTTAACAAGCGTAAGTAACCCAATTCATACATTATGGTTCTTTGTTCTATCTTGTAATTCTTCATGTTTTGTTGCTTCAAAAATGGACATGTTCATGGGCATGTTCTTTGTTGTATTGTGTAGTTTATAATGGAATAAACTGGATTTAATCAGAGCACAGTGCAGTACTTTATTCTGCAGTTATATTAAGCTCAGTGTCTGTCCTTTGTATTGATTGCAGATGCTGCTTTGGGTCTGATGACAAACGGTTTGCTTGAGGAGGCTGTAGAGTCACCGACAAAACAAAATGAGCATGAGATGGATCACACTGACTGTACAGTGCCCGGCACAGTGACTGTGCACTTTCATGTGACGGTTCTCAAGCTGCTGTAGGTCGCCTGAAGCTGTTCCATTTGTCTTTTTTAAGCTTTTCAGTGGGGAACCAAATGAGAAATCTGGTTTTTACCCCGAGACCAAGCAGAAGACATTTAGCTGTGCCCGAGGCCACAGCTTCATGAGAACATATTATTACTTTTATCATCTGGAGAGCCATCGTAGACAGTCCATTTCCTCTCTCTGCTTTGTTTTTTACAGATTTGGTGTAGTAAAAGTTTTACTGTTGTTCTGCTGAAGTATGGCAACAGTCTGCCTCTAACCTCACAAAAAAGTTTCTACACACAACTACACACAGGGTGCGATTTGGGGAAAAAAACAGAGGGGCGGACGTTTCATTGGGCCTATAGATTATGAAGTTGGTTGGTATGTTGGTATGACATTATAGATATTTATATAAAACATTCAGGAATCATTCACTTCAATACAGCATTTGCAGGAATATTTTTCATCCATTTAAAAAGAATAAGTTAATAAGGTAGTTTGGTGTTTTCACTTGCATGCCTTTTGCTTTCCTCATGTGGACACAGCCAGAATCAAATCGCCCTTTCCAGAACTTATTTTTTGCTGGATCCTGCCAGAACAGGATCAGGAAGCTCCCAAACTGGGATTGGCACATATTTAATTGGATCCAGTACCTCCTTTGTCAAAATCAAAATCTTTAAATAAAGCTTGTGTAATATTTAATGTTATCTAATGATTACTGCAAGCCCCATATTGAAGTTAGTTTAGTGCTGTTTTTTAATTACCAGAGCGCACTATGACACAAATTTTGTCCCCACCAGAGATGAAAAATAATTCAGCAAAAGCAGGAATATACAGAGCAGAGGGGGCCCATCCACCCCAGCTAATCACATGCTGGCTACACGGTAACTTAACTGGACTGTTGTGTTAAATTAGTCTGAATATAAAATCCATCATTAACCTACTTAAAGGGATAGTTCATCCAAAAATGAAAATTCAGTCATTATCTACTCACCCTCATGCTGACTGAAGATCAGATTTAGTTTTTTACTCCACAAAACACTGCTGGAGTTTCACAGGAAAACAGTGTTGCAGAATCTCTCAAACAATGGAAGTGAATGGTGACCAGTTTTCAAACGTAAAAAACAATGGAAGGAAGAAAAAAACTCCATACTGCTCATCTCCTAAAGCCTCAACATGCCAAGTTGACTTGAAAGATGTCATTTACACAATTGGTTCCCAGCCTGGGGTCTGGGCACTAGAAATCACAGGAACCCCCAAGACTTTGTCTACTCTGAAGTCCTAAAAATCTGATTTGCACATGTTAACTAAATTTTAGGGTTCGTACACCTTTTCTTAAGTCAAATTCAAGCACTTTTCAGGCTTTTCCAGCAACTTACAGGTGGTAAATATATCATATACAAAATGACTATTTCACCTCTTCATCGCACTAAATCAAAAGTTATTGTGCTATTATGAATAAAGTTATAGTCCAGACTTCTCACTTTCAGCATTGTTATTTATATTGAACATTTTGTTATCTATTTAGAACAATTTACACTCTATATGAAATAAAATCCCTCCCTACACCCCTCTGATAATGAATCAATAGAGAGTCGAGAAAGGGCAGTAATTGTTCCTCATTGGTTAAACAGAAGAGGGAAAAAACAAGAAAAAATGAAGATGAGGAAAAAAAACACAATATTTGCAGTCCTAATAAGAATCCAAGTCTATTTACAGACAGGTGACACATTTTGAAACTTTGAATTTTGTCATATCCTCTTTAACTTGTGACCCATCTGTAAAACTATATCACAAAACATCATTCAACCTTGGATAAAGGTGCACGAACCCTGAAACTGTGATTTTAGTTAACAGGTGCAAATCTGATTTTTAGGACCTCAGAACAGACAAAGTCTTGGGGATCCACTGTGATTTCTGGTGCCCCCTCTCGCTGGGAAACCAATGCCATATTGGTTGACATGTGAATCATATGCAACCTTCAGCCACCTCCTCCAGACTACAACAGAGCCCACCTGAGATATGCTGAGCCTCTACAAGTCCTTGGAACTCCAAAAAACGTCCATGGGATTGTTCTCATCTTCCTCCTCTGTGGTGAAGGTTCGTTTTGTTTAACCAACTAAAACTAGTTGGCTTAGGTTAGGGAAGGACTGCCATCATGATTAAAACACGGCAACATAGGCTGTTGATAGGTGAGGGCATATGAACAGAAGTCAGTCTGACTCTGTTGCAGGATTTTTGCAGAATTGCCTCATTATCATTATTTGTAAGAGCCACAAGAGATCATGTGTCAGGTGAATTTAAATGTTGATTATATTTATGATAAGACCTTTTATTTTACTTTGTGTTCATTAATGCTGATCAGAGCCTGTTGTTTGCTTCCTTGCTATCCCACTTTTTCTTTTATTTTTCTTGAGAAAACCTCTTTGAGAGCCTATTTGGTGTGTTTATGATTCTCAGCTTGTGTTTCTTTGTGATACACCCACACACACTCACACTAATACACACACACTCAGGGGAGGGATGACAGGAGAAGATCAGGCCAAATTACTGTTTTCCTTTTTTCCCTTTTGGGTTTCAAGTCATTTTGTTAGCACAGAAAACTTTTTTTCCTCTGCGTTCTTGCAGCTCATTCTTTTCAACAGACTGTCTGTGAACTTCCTCACCTCAGGCTTTCAGCATCGACTAACTAAAGCACCACACGTACTGTAGAGTTAATGGGGATCGGATGGCCTCTACTCCCTCCTCCTCCCCCCAACCGGAGCTCATCCCTGCTCCAGACTGACATAACTATCCTTCAGAAAGAAAAAGATAGTGAAAAATTACCTTGACATTTCAGACAGTTAGTTCAGTGGATTCCCATCCGTGTCCCACACAGGTCAGAGAGTTGGCAGCTTTTTCATCCAGACTGATCTCTGCTGCAGCTGATTTGACTGATTTTCTGCTCTGTGATTGAAAGTGTGCTGACTGAAGTACAAACTGCAGTGGCACTACAAAGTTTCTTTACGGTATCCATGTTTGAAAAGACAGCTTTCATGATATTTTAGCACACACCATTCTTAATGCCTCTGATTAGAGAGAAGCTTTCCAATTACAGATGGAGCTGCCTAAAATTTCCTGTTCCTCCCTGGTAGAGCCCTGGCTGATCCGTGGCCTGGCAGAGCTTGTGGTTGAAATGAGATCCCTCGCAATGACGTAGAGAAAACGTGGCCAGCTCATAATGCACTTAAGTTCAATTTGTAGAAACCAGTTGCAATGGTTTATTTATCCACCAGAAGGAGCAGTGATTATGAGTAGGTTGTATTGGGGCTATGAATTTCACTGAAACACCTGCCTGTCATCGCAGGCTTGGATCGCAGTGGCAGCTCAGCGGTCATGAGGGTGATTACCAGCAGTCTGAGGAGGCAGACTACCACCACAGCCGATATCTGGACAGCTAGCAAAAAAAGCTCTCTGGGTGTTAACAGTTTGCAACAAGGTCACCGAAAAGGTACAAAAGTGATAGAGTAATATAACAAGTAATGTAATTACTTTTGATGCTTTTCAAAGGAGTATGTAAAAAGTAAGTTGCATGGGCAACAATGCATGTTATAACTTTACAGCATAGTTTTGGATTTCTACCATGGACAGTTTGTTGTGCATGTTTTCTTAGCAGTCAGTAACATAAGATTACATAAGATAACAATAACATCAACATAGATGAAAAATAATCTATCTAAAATCTAACCCAACCAGCACTGGATTTTTGGGGCTGATGTGTGATACCGATATTTGGGAGGGAATCAACATATCAATATCAATATGTCAGCCAATATTCTTAATATAGAATATAATACATAGATTATATACCTAACCACAGATTTTTCTAAGTACCCCTCAACAGTGGTTAATACCTCTGACAAAAATATGGAATGGAGGTAGGATATTTTACAGTTTTACAATAAATGTTATTGTCTAAAAATAATATCAGGGCACTGAAACACTAAAATGTCATGGGTATTTATAATAATTATTAGAAACTGTAAGTAAATACAAATAGAGCTAAATATATGTATATATATTAAACCTGAATTTAGGTAAAATGATTAAATATACATAAAATGCTGCCTAAAAAGCTAAAAAAAAAAACCAAACTGCATTCTGTCATATTTGCTGATTGGTCGACTGATATATTGGTCGGGTACCACTTCTAAGTTTAGTTTCTGGGTCCTCTTCCATGGAGGCCACCATGCACTGCTACATGAACAAACCTAACACTGGCTCTAGATGAGGCCTTTCACATTTTTTGTGATTTTACACTGGCGGGTTCTCTAACACACTTGGAAGGGGCGCATGAGGCAAGTGGTGTTCAATTAGTTGCAATCCACAAACTCACTACTAGATGGCACTAAATCCTACACATTGGTCCTTTAACTTAAATAACCCCCACAAGGAAATAATGACTTAACAAATTGTTGATCTTCTGACTCTGATGTTCGTGTATTCCTCCAGTGCTGATAAAATGTTGAAGCAGTATTTGTGTATAATACTCTTGTTGACAGATGCTAATTCAATCAGCTGACAAATTTTGCAAGCACGTGCTCCTGCATATTTTAGGCAAAAATCCTCCCATCGCTGATGGTTTCTGGGTTTTAAGTGCTTCAGATAAATTAGTGTAAAAACAGAATTGAGAGTGGAATTAGTGAAGATTAATGCAAAAACAGCTTTGTTCTCTTTTGTTTTCTTCTGTTTGAAGCTGCCCCCCCCTCTCCTCCTTCCCGCCTGACAAACATGCAGGGCAGCTCAGCCAGCAAACTGCACTCGTAGCCTCGGCCAAGCGGGAGCCTTGTGCCTGCATTGCAGAGGCTGCCCGGACACAGATTGATTTGTAGCTATTGAGACAACACTGATACGTTACGGAGAGCACAGACGTCAGCAATCGCCTTCCGATTTTTAAGTGGGAGGCTGGACTGTTGAAGAGAAGGAGAAAGACATGAGGTGAGGAGTTTTAGTACTGGAATACCTTCACCTTGCTGTCTTTGTTGCTATTTTCCATCCAGCATACTAACGCAGACTGTGCAGCACATCTGTTATCACAGCGCCATTCTTCATGGCATTTGAGAAATGACTCTGCGAAAAGAGCACTCAGTGTGAATTTTAACCAGGCAGTAGCTGAGAAGAAAAAAAAAACACAGCTATCATGTGTTTTGGGGTTGCATTATTCTTCTATCAAATCTTCAGCTTCTGTTCTTATTGTAAACAGAACAAGGACGAAGCAAAGTGATTCTGAAGCCTTGTGTTTGACTGTAGGAGCTGTGCGAGGCTACAGAATGCAATCAGCGGTAAAAGCTTTATTTTCAAGGTAATGAACCCTCCTCAGGGTATGTGTGATTTATGCTCCCCATTGAAACCACTTTGAATCACCCAGAACTGCCTCTGATTCAGGACTGACCTTAAAATACCTTTCTGCTCCTCGTCCTGCTACCAACACAAAGATACTCTTTAGCAGGAACTGGAGCCTCACATTCTTTTTTTTTTCTTGCTACAAAAATCTCCATTTTGACCACGCCAAACTGTAAAAATAGTCCAACTCCTGTTTCATTTTTGTGTCTTTCACAATGATGCAGCTTCTTCCATCAGCTGAGAAAAAGTGAACTGATGAAAAGGTCATTGATGAAACATGACCTTTTTTTCCATGATGCACCGACGCCATTAAACACAAACTATGACTATATTAACATGTAATATTGTTGGCAAAAAAGGACAAGACTAAAAAGTAATTCAAAAATAAAAACATTACCAAAATCTTTATTTTCTTTGACTAAGAGACGAGACTAAAGCAGAACTTTAATCGGGGACTGAAATGTTGAGCCCGAAAACCCCCAAGCCCGACAAATTCTGTGCAAATCTGCCCCGAACCTGACTCTCATTAGCATGTTTCAGCCTGAACCCCGAATTACAGCCCAACATTTTCTTAACAAGCTTCCCTCTGTATACCAAACAGCAGGAGTTGACAGTGACAGAGACGGGGGGGGGGGGATTCAATTGCCAACGACAAATTTGGGGAGAAAAATTAAAAACATATTCTTCTACTGATGATAATAATAAATAATAATACTGATGACAATAACAATAATAGTTATACAGCCCAAACCTGATGTGTGCCATGAATGCTACATCACATCCTAAAGAAATACAATTCTAAATAGATAAGTGTGAATTAAAGAACAAGTAAATATTTTACTTAAAAATTAAAAATTCTTTATTTCAGACACAAAAGTAGAAAACAATTAAACTTCAAGTCATATCATTAATTATTTATTCACTATCTAAGTGTTTTATTATATAATTTTGTTCTATTTTAGAACTGTATTATAAAATTGGCACATAACATACCACAAAAGGGGGCATACAATACTATGTCTTATAATTATTAATAAATGAATTCATTATTTTAAGGGGTACATGCCATGTATGTGGAAAACCAGAAATTCAGAAATGTTTCACATAGGGCTGCTCAGTGTCAGTCTAACAGAGTTTCAAATACGCCATACTAAAACACAATTCTAAATTTGATTTAAGATTTGTTCCATACTGGAGATCTCAAGCAACCACGCTTCTATTATAAAACATTCTGGCTCACGAATTTTCCAGCTTAACAAAATGATTATTTTAGCAGCCGTGGATGCCAGGCCTAGTATTTTTCTGTCCTCTTTAGACTTTACCTGTGCAGCCCTGTATCCCAACAAGCAAACCAGAGGGCATGGGGAGAGGTTTATAGTCATTATTACTGGGAGCAAATGAGAGCAGAATTTCTTCTATAGTCTCTTATTCATTTGGTGACCCAAATACAATCTCCTGTGACCCACCTGTGGGTCAAAACCCAGCCTTTGGAAATGACTGCTCCAGAGTGTATGATCAGAACTGCATCCACAGCAGTGGTATGTTATTCATAGCAACAGTCTGCTATACAGAAATAACAGACCGTAGAACGCTTTCATTGACCAATCAGAATTCAGCATTCAAATAGCTGATAAACACGGCATTATACAGCACAGAAAAATGTACTGAAAAACATTATTCACAAGGTAACATCTTTCCATTTTTCTGTCCTTGAAAATATAATTACAGAGGATCAGCAGTGATAACCTCGCCTTTCATGTCACCATTCAGAAAAAAAAGAAACATGGTTACACATTATAAGTAACAGCTATCTACATTATCAGTCAGCTGAATAGAAAAGAGAAATACTTTGCCACAGTTAAAAATCAAATCAGTGACACTGGAGGATTGCAGGGGTTTACCTCCTGTGACAGATAATATGCATGAATACAGATTATTGGAAGATGAGGCTCAGGTGCTGAGGGGAATTTTAACATCATCTCTGCTGGTTTCACTGGTTCCATCTATCAGCGTTTATGGATGGATGAAAAAATAAGTGTGACATTGTGGTTTTATAATATCTTTGGTGTTGCAGTAATGCGCAATGGTTCTGGTTGATCAGCCGGGGAAACACGCAGACATTAATATCCTCACTGATCATGAAAATGAATCATGTCATACATCACACATAAGGGCTCAATGCAGCCCTGGGGAGGTTTGAAATCCAGGATATCCTATCTGTGAGGAGACAACTGGGCCACTGTGCTGCCTATCAGCTATCTTCTGTTGAGCACAAAATGGCTCAGTTGCTTGGTTCTTTTAAACAACTGTTAGCAGGGAATTTGGCATGAACATGCACGATGTCCTGACAGTGACAGACTCATGAGAAAGTGCACCAGGCACACAACACTCTGACGCAGGACACAAGGCACCAAGTATGTAAGTTCTTATGGAGTCCTGCAGAGGTCACATGCCTTACTGGCAGCAGTCTCTCATTATTTTTTATTCTAAGGGCCCAAGCACTGAATAGTGTGAGGACCCTGTTGGATTTGCTTGGATTATTATTATTTTTTCCTTCTTTTTCTTTTCCTTTGCTGTCTTCAAGCACATTTTTGAGGGGCTAAATGTACTCAATAGCCAATGAAATTCTGTCATTTCACCAATATGCACGAAAATCGGTACAGACATGTATCATGGACAGACTAAGAAAAAAGTCTCTTGGCAGCATAGCTTAAACCCAACAGGAAGCCAGCCGTAGTTCACCATAACACAGGAAGTTGCTGTAACTTCCGTGTACATTATCCAATCTAGCCCAAAATTCAGAGCTTTGTCAACCAATCGGCATCAGGTAATGAGGTAGCAGCTGCCCCAACTCATTCTGGGGTGCGAGAACCCATCCATTGCTGCCTGCCACTTTGATCATTTTTGATTTCTGTCATATCATGTATTTTCCTTTTGAGGACAGTCTCTGCCACCACCACACTTCACACAAATTTTAAGCCGATATTTGTGGTCCCCTGAGGATGAATACTTATGCTTTTGGTGACCTCATGAGCTTTCCTGTCTCTGTTTCCATCATCAAGTCAAATCTCTGCTATTACACAAGAAAAAATGGAAACCTATCAGGTACATGTCATAGAAATTGCTGAGCACATTTATGTTCGCCGGGAGGTGGAACCATCCTGTGGGCACACCTTGAAATGAACTCTGAAAAGTTTCAGACAAAAGGCTAAACTTAAAAATATTTACAGCATTCTTATGATCGAAGAGGCAGGTCACCATAAATGAGCACAGTCATGCTCCCTAGAGGATGAACCATGGACAATGGCCTTTGCACTGATGCTACCTTCAGAATACGTATAAGACCATAAGAATAGCTCAATGACTTGAACCACTGACATAAATAAAATAAAGCCAAAATATCCCGGATATAAGCACTGCCATCTTGTGTTGGTGACTTCATCTGGGGCCAGAGTCTGCTCAGTAATGATCAGCATTGGAGTCACACTTTCCAAGTTCCACATAGATGGCTGACCCAGTCGTGACTAGACCTCAGCTGTCAATCATAACATGAAACTCACTTTTTATAGCATCAAATAAGTAATTAAAACCAATGAGAGAAATGAGCTCTTAAACAATCATCAGCATGATAATACCTATCTAAAAGAACAGAGACTGTCTTTCAGATAAATTTATTTGATGCTTTAGTTTGGCCCAGGTCCCACTTATCAACACTGGGGAGGCTGGATTTATGACCTGTACTGCAGCCAGCCAGCAGGGGGCAATCAAGATATTTTCACGTGGCTTTTGTGGCACGAAGCCCAGGGCTATATGATTCACACTGTCCTTCTTCTAGCTCTGGGTTAAAGCCTCTATACATCTATACAGGTGTTTTCTGTTAACTTGCCTGATTATCTTCTTCTTCTAATCTTTTAGCCCTGTTTCACACTGGCTTAGGCTAACAGCTCCCTTAGCCTGGGGCTAAGTGCTCTCTTAACCTGAATGTAGTGTAAAAAGCCCTGGTGATGCTTATATATGAATGCGCCACTATTTATGATCCAATAATATATTCTGAAATAGGTCATTCTGCATGATACTTACTTTTATGCAGTACTCACTGTACTTTTCTGCTGTACTCTGGAAATATTTTTGGTACTTTGTACTAATAACAATGCTTATATGGTAAATACAATATGCTAATATATTTCAATTTGGAATTCAAGATTTTTCTTGTTTCCACACTGTAGTATTGCTACTTGTACTTAGGACACAGTTCTTCATTCTTCTAGGCTCTGTTTATATCATCTAATACTCATATTGATCGCATATGGATTCACACTGATATTTAGTATCTGCTTACATATAATTTTAGTTACCAAAGGAAGTTGCCAAAGGAAAGTGAAGAGGTAATTCAGTTCATGTGGATTGTTAAGGTAAAATTTGAGTAAGGTTATACAGGTTAAAGTAGGTAAAGTGAAGTGAAGTTATACTGTTAGACAAGGCTAAGTTAGGAGCAGAGGGCAAGGCTGATTAAATCACCAGTCTCTTGAAAGCATGTGGCCTAAGACTCTGTGCCAGCCAAGTTCACAAATAAACACCAACAAACTCTCCCAGCCTCTGTTTATGTTCTCTCCTCAGGCGTTATATGACTCAAATCTGCTGAAAAAGTGTCCAGAATGTTATTCCGGGGCCGCGGTTGGCTCCAGATTTGACACTAACTCAGAAAACATTGCAGAGCTGTGCTCACACTTCAGCCAGAGGTCTGTCAGCGGGAAACAGAAAGGGAAAAAAATGAAAAAGCAGTGAAAGTCAGTCGCCAATTACTAGATTCTGACTCAGAGCTGAGCCATTAATCAAAACTCTGAGCTCTGTCAAGGCTCTGCATCACAATCCACCAAAACAAGCTGCTCCATGGAAACATGGATAGATACTGTAGATAGATAGATGGATGGATAGGTAGGTATTTTGTGGAGAGAGAAAAAATTGGACAGATTGGGAGTTGAACAGCTGATGAGCAGTCATGACAGATTCAGGGAAACTGTCCTCTTCCTCCTAATTAATGTCAGATCTCGAGCTCAGCTCCACCTGCGGCCGCTGGCAGCCACAGAGCTCGCCGAAAAAACTCCCAGCCACCAGCCGATGTAGGTCAAATCCTCCATTTGGCACGCCTCCTTCCACTGACAATATTTTTCACACCATGCCTGTGTGCCAATTAGCCTCTTATTTAGTCTGTTTGAAGCTTTGTACCTCGGCACGGCGTGTAGCGAAAGACACGATGTGCCACTGTGTCTCCTGGTCACCTGAGCTATTTCACATGTCTGCAGGGGTGATGAAGGAAATCATGTTCCTCCAGTGGCCTCTGGGCAGCCCTGCTGGAGGATCTGCAGCCTGTGGTGGTGATGCATGGGCTGATGGGATTTGTCCTGAGTGCTGCTATCTTCAGTGGCGGACTGAGGCTGTCTGAGGGGCAGGGGCAAAAAAAATTAAAAGGGCACCACCTGTATGTGGTGGGGGCATACTTGCTTACCCTGGACATCAAAAAAAATAGGGCATTTTAACCTCATATTTTGAGCTTCATGGACTTTGTTTCCTGCATTCTGGTGATTTTTAAAGAATTAAAATAAAAAGTAATTGTATTAAGTACACATTTTTGTGAACAGATGCCTGCAACTGATTCTAACTGACACTTATTAGCTGGAAAACACAATGGAAGCATTTTGCCTCATCTAGTCATGTTTCAAATTTGATTACAACAGGGCACTTTATCATATTTTGTCCACTAGAAGGGCATCTTAGAGGGCACTTCATTGGATTTTCTACTCTAAAAGGGCATCCATCATGTTTTCTCTACTAGATGGGCACCATAGGGGGGGCTACTTTATCACAGTTTATCCATTAGAAGGGCATCATAGAGGGCATTTATCATGTTTTCTCTACTAGAAGGGCACCCTAGAGTCAACTTATCATATTTTGTTTACTAGAAAGGCATCCAGTGGGCACTTTTCATGTTTTCTCCACTAGATGGGCACTATAAGTGGAACTATATCACATTTTCTTTACAAGAAGGGCATCCTAAAGGGCATTTATTATGTTTCCTCCACTAGAAGGGCATCCTACGGGCAACTTATCATATTTTGTCCACTAGAAGGGCACCCTAGCGAACTTCATCTCATTGTCTTGTACATTTGGCCACCCTGGAGGGCAATTTATCATGTTTTATCTACCATAGGGCAACCAAGAGGGCACTTTTGTGGTGCACTATAGCCATATTAAAGAACAGATCTTCTCAAAAAATGTGTGGCTTTCAAAACACTCTTCACCCCTAAGGCTGAAAGCCTCTGAAGAAAACACAAATCAGTTATGTACTTACTTACATGGTTTGTGTCACTATGTAGTTATTTTTTTGTCAGCTGGCTAAGTGACTTCATCCAAGTGCACATCAGTAAACAATTCCAACTTTACACTGATGTTTATGCTCTAGTCTGTTTCTGGTTTGACCTGTTTAATCCAATTTAGTGCAAAATTAGGCTTGTATCAGCACTCTTTATCAGGATAATGAGTTTTCATTGTTTATGTGGCTTTCAGTAAACTTTTAATCTAAGGGTAACACATCATTATAGCTGAGCTGACCACTGGATGTTGATGCTTTCAGTCACCAGTGAGGGGAGCTTCAATGCAAGAAGCTATTGATCCGATCAGTGACACTGCTGCTGATTCAGTACAGTCCATTTGGAGGATTTGCTGTTAAAGATTCATTCATATACAGAACATCTCTTTATGGCACAGTGTGAAACTGTCAGAGGGCAGTACCTTTGCTAACGGAAGCATCACAATAGCTTTTAGCACAGGTAGGTAAATGGCCACTCTGTGCCCATATGGTGATACTATAATAAAAAATTACAAAAGGAAAAAGTGTGAGTGTGATTAATACTGTATAATGTAAACTGTGCTGAAATTCTCTTTTGGATTTTGAAAGGTTAATAAACTGTTTTTGTTTGGTAAAGTGCAATAACAGCAAAAAGAGTTCAGAGTTAAAGTTCATAAAATCTCAAACCATTTAGAAAACAACACGTCTATTTTCAACAAGTCCTCACACCTATCTTGTTAAAATATGGCAGTTTGATCAGTGGCACCATCAAACTGACACTGTAGGTACCACAAGTCAGTTTTTGCACATGCAGAGCTCTGCTGTGAAATGAGTCATAATAAATATTCAACGTTCGCATAGACTTTTAAATTGAGGCACAAAGACCACTTAGCCAGGTTTGGGAAAAGATCGTATGTTAGTTTATGTAAGTTAACATACATAACGTAACTTTCATACGTTAGGTGAATTCCACAAGTTAAACAAGAGTCAACGTTGACTATTTGTTTCACTCAGAACACAAACCCCAGTCTCCTAGGGGGAAGTCCTGGATGTCACCTGACTTCAACAGCACATCAAAACATAATGCCAGAAATGATTCTGCAGGATCATAGTTTGAAACATAGGGGTGGAGGAGGAGGAGGAGGAGGAGGAGGAGGAGGAGGGATAAGAGCCAGGCTAAATTGTAATGGACTTGAGGCTGCTCCTGGCTAATGTCCGCTAAGGAAAATGAAACAGACAAAATGGGACTGGCCAAGCAATGGGAAACCAGAGACTGTTGTTCTCACACACAGAGACCTGCTCTACCACAGGATCGAGCTGTGGCACTTGACAACCGGACCAGTTCTGAGCTGATGCAACACGCAAGACGCTGACAGGATGAGAGGGGGTGGGCAGCCACAAAAGCTATTTTTTCTCTTTAAGCATTTCCAAATATTTTCAGTGTAAATAAAATACATTTTTGCATAGTTTTCCCCCCAGGTATGCCACAAAATGGAGCACTTGACTAAGAACCACTTTCCATGAGGTAAGGGATCACTGGCTATCATGAAAAGAAAGGTGTGTTTTCGGGGTGTAACAATACATCAGTCTGGGTCGATATTACAGATCAATGTTCAAAATAACTGAAATCAACAAAATTAAACTAAAAATGTCAACTAAACCAAAACAATCCAATTTAATCGATGCAGAGCAAAAATATCTATGTTATCATCTTTAAGATACACGTATGCCTTTATTGAATTCCCGTGGCATGTCAGTCCACAAATGTCTGAAAGAGTTCAGTTATAACATTGTTAAATAATAATTTGGTTACTTTCTGTGAGTTGACATAAATGTAACTGAATGTGTTAAATGGATATATTACAACATCTAATATTGCTGCGAACAGAAGCACACTATTGCCTTGTATACTCCAAACCTGACAACTTTAGTCTATTATCTGGTGGTATCAATAATAACTGAGGCAGAAGAACATGATTTCGATATTAATTAACATTATTATGAATATAATATAAACTGTGCATGTGGCATGCAGGTTGACCTTCGCTGCGGCTGCATGTGAGGATGCAGACTGCAGCCTGTGATCGTCACTGTGTGACTGAACAGCCTCATTGAAGTGATATTTTACAATTCATCATATTTAAAACTATTCGTTAAAACAAGTCATTTGGTGTTTTCAAAGATATGATATTGAGCTGATACAGCTGACCTGCTGAAGGCAACTCTGTAATATGCTATTTCACCCAGATGTGTTTTGGACAAAATATAAATGCAGTGTTCTTGAAACTTTGGGTTTCACCTGGAATTTTGTCTGAGATTCTTAATGTTGCAGCAAACTTCAATCCAGTGCATTTTGTCACTCTAGCTCAGCAAACAATTTGCTTCTTCATAGTTTAACATTATGAAGAATTTCCACACAAAGCTGGTGGCAGACATCCTGTTGTGTGTCTAATCCAGACCGCAAAACCACAAGTTACTGTATTAAGAGTGTTAATGATCAGAGGTGCTAAATTCATGGTGCTTTGCACTTGATAATCAATTAATTTGAGCTCTCAGTGTGCTCGGCAGGTAAGGTAATATAAGAGCAAGCAAACGCACACTACCCTGCATAAAAATTAAATCTTAAGAATAGTATACGCTGTCAGAAAATAAGGTACAACTGAGGTGCACTTTTGTTCTCTAAGGTACAACTGCTGGTGATGTACCCTCACAGGTTCTGAGTTGATCCACATGGTACTTACATGTACCATTTTGGGGTTAAAAGGGTACATTTAATTTCCAAAATGATCAAGGGTCCACATCTGTACCATTTTTTCCACAAACAGGGGTACAACAACAATGTGAGGCTGTCAGTGGATGAATAGAGGGAAAATCGGAGGAGGTTTTTGCATTAGAATTGAGAAATTTTGTTCATTTACACCAAGGGTGGGCAAACTCGGGGGCCACAATGAGCTTTATGATGTGATACAAATATAAAAAGTACAATACAAATGTAAAAGCCATTACCTTAAAGTAAATGATTACATTCGATTTCAGTGAGAGCAGTGTTGTTGGTCACTCTTTTTGCCAGTGCATCAAAGTTTGTGGTCTTTGCTAATTGTTGGATAATTTTGTTCCAGTATTTGATGGGCTGGATTAAAAAGCCCAACGTGCCGTACGGCCCACAGGCCTTGGTTTGGCCATGCCTGGGTCACAGTGTTATAAGAAGCAATAGACATAATATTGCAAATCACAAATGATCTAGAAATAATTAATTACAACTATTTCTATTATCTTAACAAATTTGCTTTGGTATGGTTTGCTTGGTATCATATTGGTTTGAGTTATGTCACCTTAATTTGGTTTTATTTATACCTGGATCAGAAAGAAAATCAGTGGAATCACACATCACTAATATTTAAGATCAACTGAGCTGAGACTATGATATAAAATAGTTTAAAAAAATATCCTGGAGATAACGCTGATGATGAAAAAATTATCTTTTTTTAAAACTTTATTTAAATAATAAATATACAAATTATGTCAAACACTAAACACATAAGCTCTCATGAAAAAGGATCATGACCCCTGATACATGCGCGTTCATGACGCAACGGTACATGTACGCGCATCAACCGCTCCTCCGAACAGTCAGCACTTGGCTGCTGTCGCGTGGAGGCGGAGATGGAGTGGTCGACGGAAGAACTTCTACTGAAGCTGGAGGAGGCTGGGAATGAAGGAGTCCAGAGATTTAGAGGTAAGTTCATTTCAAAATGAACTGAAGTTGAAGATATATAGAGCTTTATATGTTCGAAGCAGCCTTTCCACGAAACTGAAAAAAACAGTGACTAAATCTTCAGCTAGCATGCTAGTCAACATGATGCTAGCTCAGAAAAACTCGCACATTCAGCTTCAGTATAAAAGGTCAACATGACCAAATAACGTTAAGTTTAATCCATGGGGGGTTGTGTTGTTGGATGGAACTTGTTTTATTAATGCTAATTGTTAACTTAGGTAGCTAACGTTAACATTAGCTAAAATTTGCTGATATCATTGCACTGATATCATTGATATCACGGTCGACTAAAATGTACCTTTAGGGTCCAAATGTATACATCTTTAGTGACGGTCGAGCTGTTTTTTCTCTTTTTTTTTTCCCCTCTCCCACTCGGTTTTCACTGCAAGAACTAACGTTAATTACAAGATGGCTCCGGGCTTCAATTTCTGCAGTAAGTTATTATGGACGCTGTAAGATTATGTTGTGAGGGAGATTCTAACCTAACATGTATCGTGGTAGAAGGCCATGTTAACAGTCAATGACAGCGTGAGTCCTTCATTTTGGTGGGTGGGTGGAGGGGAGGGAGGGAGATCACCTCTGCCATGCCCGCTGACAGAGTGATTGCTGTGGTTCTGCCCGCTAAGCCTCTGTGGATAGCTTCAGTTAGCCTCTGTTGCAGTTTACTGTTGCGGTGCTCCACTCTGTTGTCTGTTCTGCTGCTACTGTATACCGCTTAAGAGTTGAAAATGCCGGCATCGGTAACTGCAGTCGAACTGGAGCGGTCCGTTTTAATAAACTAAATGAGGAAACATTATGTTCTGTCAGTGCTGCGGCATTTGGACCAGAGTGAAAACAACTGTGTGCACCAGGTGACAAATGAAACCATGTATCACTGTATGCACCAGCATGTGTAGTAAAAGATTGAAACTGAAACATATAAAAACTAACACCATTCTATAGGGCTGCAACTAATGATTATTTTAATTATCGATTAATCTGTCAGTTAATTAAACGATTAATTGATTAATTGTTTGGTCAATAAAATGTTAAAAAATGTTGAAAAATATCAGTGTTTCCCAAACCTCAAATGTCTTGTTTTGTCCTCAAACCAAAGAGATATTCAGTTTATTGTTGTAAAGGAACAAAGAAATCATAAATATTCACATTTAAGAAGCAGAAATCAGAGAATTTGGACTTTTTTTTTCTTAAACTACTCAAACCGATTATTCGATTATCAAAATAGTTGACGATTAATTTAATAATCGACTATTGTTCGATTAATTGATAAATTGTTGCAGCTCTACGATTCTCTGTGTTTCTGTGCTATGTAAATACAATTTGATGAATTACTTTTAATTTCAACATGGGGGGCAGGGCTATGAACATTCAGAAACTGTAACTCAACTTATTTATCTAAGTGGTAGCCAGGAGCCCTGTGCGACAACCACAGATACATTCAGTGCAGCCAAACATTCAGCAGTAAAGTGTATATTGGATTGTGTCCCGCAACACAACTTAATGCTCTCATAATAATTCTTATCTTACACTGGTAAGTTAAGAATTACACATTAAGGTACTCACTTCATGCTTTTTTGTATGTTTTGACAAATTACTATTTCGGTCTCTCTCTCTCTCTTTCAGACAATGATGTGGATGGGGAGACTGTGGAGTGTGGTTTGACGGATAGCATGGTGTCCTACCTTTTTTCTGGGTCTTTTAAAAAACAAGCAAAATTTAACAGATTCATTCGGGAGCAGAAAGAAGTGGTGACATTAACACTGGAACCAGTTCCCGAAGAACTGTATTTACAGCCTTTCATAGAAGAAGGGTAAGTTTTGTTTATAACTATCCTGCAGTTTATGACATTTATCACAAACATTTAACATGAACACAGGAGATAAATGATTTTCACAGGATAGGCAAGGCATGAGCTATTAAAGTAAAGTAACTTGTTCACTTTCAAACAAATGAAATTGAGTTAAAAGTTTTAAGTTGCCTCTGAGATATACTGGAGTAGAAGTAGGCTATAAAGTAGCATAACATGGAAATACTGAAATTAAGTACAAGTGCCTGAAATTTGTACTGTGTCACCTTGTTTACTGCTAACACAAGGTCCTCTCCCTCTCCCACCCTGTCTTCCAGCTGTGTTTGTCATCCCACCTTTCCCTAAAGATCTGCAAAACAGGCTTGATAACAAGGAAGCATGTCAGAAGTCATCCAGAGATCGACAGAGAATAATTCGTGTTCTCCACGAAGCAATGATAGAATATACAATGTGAGTCAGAAATGTCCACAGGTAGTCCATATATTTGTGTCATTGTCACTGCTTTAATGATATAGCTGTTCCAAATTTGCTCCCACATGGATGAACATTAAAGGTAGAGCCTGTAGGTTTGTTTGTTGCAGTTTGTAAACACAACATTCAAACTGAGCCCCTCCTCTTGGGCTCAGTTGTGCACGCCCCCTGTTCCCGACTGACCCATGTTCTACTGCTGTTTAAATGAAACCCTTCTCGACTTTCCCTGACATTTGTTACTATCACCAAGATAGTGACTGGATGCCATCAAACCAGGAGAAATAGCTGATAAGCACTTACCAGCAAAGAAAAGGAATACAGTCAGAGTGAAGTATCGGGCCCAAACACAGCCATCTCTGGCAATGGGAGCCAGCTCTGCTGTCATGAGTAGGAGGGCTACTGTGGTGAGCACAGAAGCTTAAGGTGTGGGCCCAGACCCCTGCTAGCTCTGTGGGTGCTAACCCTGTGGTTGCTGGTCGGAACAGTGCTAGTACCTGCAGGGCTAGCCACCACCTTGGCTTGCGCCCTAGGCTTCTGTGCGGACCACAGCAGCCCTCCTACTTGTAGTGGCATAGCCCTCAAGCTACTGTTGCTGGTAACAGCTGGGTATGGGTCCGATGCTTCAGCACTTTTTTCCAAATTTTTCTTCTTTGCTGGTAAGTGCATATCGTCTGTTTGTCTTTCAGAAAATCCTGACTTTTTTTGTTGTATGTTACACTGAAAAATGCTTTGTGAATGTGTCTAATGTGCCGGATTGGTATGTGATGAATATCTGACCCTAATTTGCAGGCGTGAGCCGTGCGTGGTCATTCATGATGGATGGGGGAGGAGAGGGAGATGAGAATATGAAGTGAGAGGGGCTGAACAAGGTGTGTGTGTGTGCATGTGTGCGCATGCGTGTGTGCGAGAATGTAGAGCAGTGGGTTTAAGCAGTGTTTCATTTGAGTGGGTGTGTGTGCAATAAGTTAGACATTTTATTGCTGACGTTTCTGTTCAAAATTCAGAAGATTGATTAATTTCAGTTATGAATATGATGTATTTTACAAGCTAAATGATCTGTATTGATTGTTTCATTGAAAATGATATTGTATTTATTCTGTTTTATTGAAAATTGTATTGTATCGATTGTTATCGATGTTTGACTGATGTTTCAGATAAATAAATTGAATGAAACATTTTTTTGACTATTTCATGTTGTATCGAGTACAGATTTGACATCTTAAGGTACAAATGGTTTGTCACTGGAGCTGTACCCTCTAGAGAACAAATTTGTACCATTTACAACGGTACATTTTAGTCCCTAGAGTGTTGAAGTCCATTTTTGTACCCCAGGGTGCATAAATGTCCCCATGAGGTACTAACAGGCAGGGTACAAAAATGTTTCCATGTTAATGGGTACAATAGGTGTACCTTTGAGGGTACTGCCCCAGTGACAAGCTGTTGGACCCTTAAAGGTACAAATTTTACACATTATTTCTGAGAGTGGCATGTGCTGTGACTTTATTTGTGGTCTTCTCAAATGACACTTAATTTATTAGTCCATGGCAATTTTACAAGTGCATTTTTTTCCTGCTTTGCCTCAAGATTTGGGGGTTGCTGCACTCCCAACTTCAACTTTGGGGGAGCATAAAATCCCCTGTAGATGGTGGATATGCAAGTATGAAATCAAGTAATACTTGACAAATGTAACTACTATATAAATGAATTACACACTTTATCAAATGTAATCTGGGCTGATTATAGTTACTTAATTTTTGTAATCTGATTACACAATCCCAATTAGATGTAATCCATTACTACCTAACCGTGGTAGTCACAGTATGTGGCATCCTCGCGGGCAACGGCTTAATTTGGATTTTGCTGCACAGATGTCGACAAAAACTGTAAATCATACTTGCTATTGTTTTACAGTATTTCACAAACAGCCAGAGACGTCACTTAATGTCCCCTCATACATGTGAAGGTTGAGTGAGAAAAACTTTTAACATCATACAAATAACTCTGACCTCCATTTCTCCTGAGTAACAGGCAGCACGTACCAACAGCGCCTAACCACAGCTCACAATGTAACCTAGAGTCGTGTTTTAGCTCATGGAGCCTTATTGTCGTCCATGAGGTGAGGTTGCAGTCTCCTTGTTCATTTAGCTGATTTATCTATCAGCTGTCCTCAGGACCCCCTCCTCCCCCCCTCTATAAATTACCCCTGAGGCAAGATTAAGGCCTTTATTATTACCCGGCAGGTATAGGAGCTCCTGCAACAACCTCTAACAAAGTCAAAACCTGGCCACAATGCCCTGACCTATTAGGACTCTGCATCTGCTGGTGAAATATATGAGAATGTTAATTATGTAGCTGTGAACAGTCAAGGGTAATTAAGCATGTGGTAAGGAGATGCGGTTCTTCTAAATTATGAGGGGGATTTTAAGATGCAGGACGTCTTTAGGTGCTCTCCCTCATTCTTTTTTTCCTTATCTCTTTTTCTCCCTGACTTCTCTTTCTCGCTTTCTGAAACTCTGCCTGCTTTTGCGGATGATTAATAATTTTTTTTCTGGTTAATGTAGAAATTAAATCCACTGAATTTTAATTTGTCAATTCCAGCTCACATTCCTTTGATGAGAAAGTTAAGATGCCCAGTGCCCCCCGCCCATATCTAACTGGCTGCTTACTGCATAGCATCTCACATAGCATTGTGGGGTTTTGAGATCCTCTTTTAGCAGAATAACTTATACTGAACAAATAATTCAAACACAACAGATGTGAACAGATTTGTGAACAAAATCTGGAAAAATTAACTTATTTTGTGCAATAGAGAAAGCCCTTATTCCAAAACATGAAAAATGGGAGCAATTGTATTTTTGTTCAGTGTATTAATGTTAACAATGTGGCCAACTGCAGGAAGTAAAAAAACAACAATTTTAAAAAAGAAAATAAAAGAAAAAATCATGCAGCCGAACATAATTCGAATTATGGGGGAGCTAAGGGGAGCTCAGCTCCCCTGAAAGTTCATGAGCTCCCCTGAAAATTTACTTTGAGACATTTAGGGGCAGCTCTAAAACATTGTTTTTTTTACTCGTATTTTCTTTTTTTTTATTTAAACAGCACAAGTCGTCTCTGTTATATTTGTTGCTGTGGTGCAACTATAAAAAACATGGAGTCTTGGGTTTGAACAGAGTTGGAATGAGCTGATACAGAAAATATTTGACGCCATCAAACAACTGCCTCGAGGGCAAGAAACAACAGTGGCAAAGACAGAAGTGGTAGAAATAGAAGTAACACTGGTGTCGTTTTCCACTGCTAGATTGTTCTTGTTTTTTTCTAGGCTGGGAAGTAAACAGTTGTTAATGCTAAGGTTGGCTGTTTAGGTACAATATACAATGCATATGGCACTAAGGAGGCTCTGGGAAGTGGGGCCCAGGTCCTTTAGCTGCTACTCGTTCCACTCTTCACCAGCTAGTCTCTAACTTTGTCTGCCGTTTGGTGCTGGGCAGGTACACAGAGAGAGTCAGAGCTTTTTCACTTAAAATAGCTGCTGAAAATGAGGTTGATGATGATGGAATTTGCAGGGTGGAGAACCAAAACCATGAGGTTAAAGAGCTGAGAGAGGCTGCAGAGTCAGGTGATAATTCACTGGTTTTCTCACTACAAACAACCCCTGTCACATTAGACAAGCCATGTACAGGGGAAAAAGACAGGGAAGGGGTTAAATTACCATAGTAACTGTCACATGTGCTTGCAGTAGCTGTGTTAGAATTGATCTTCTTTTCCTTATAATCACCACAATCAAAACTAAAACACCTCATGTAAACATCTGATTCAGTATAAACTAGTCCACTGGGGGATTATTTTATTTTAAAAGGGGTTGTAGAAGCCTTTCACACATTTTATTCCCCATATAAATGAAAATGCTCCTTTTATCACATTCAATTTTCTCTCTTTCCTGAGTGTGACCACTCGTGATTTTCTCGTGGGAAGATGCTCCAGTTGGTTTCTTACACTGTTTTGACATTTACGAGCGCTCTTGACCTCGGTGGCCATTTTCTGAGTAGTAGCACACATTTCCCAAGGGTACCATCCTGAGTGGACTTATATTCACGAGAGGGAGATACTGAATCGTCTGGCAGTGGTCACCTTCTCCTGGTTAATAGGTGCAACAGTTTCCTGATCAAATTGTTGCTTTAGTAAGAGGCACAGAAATAAACCAGTAATGGTGCAAAATAAATTATGCTTACCCATCACTTTTAAAAGTCTAGATTTGGTAAGAAATTATTTAATGTGGAGCTTTCAAACAGAGCCTTATCTAATAATTGTCTCAAGCACTATTGAAAGTGGTCCAGTTCATTACCTGCATGGTGGAAAACAAAAGAGAAAGACTGGTGATATTGTATATTTGTTCTTATTGTCTGCATATCCAAAGCCTGATATATCTTATTCCTCTGTGCTGTGGAGCTCTATTGTTGTCAAAAGCTATTAAAAACACATCAATGAATGCTCAGTGAAGGTCCCTCTGTTTGTGAAAAATATTCAGCTTTTTTTTTTTTTTTAATGAAACAATATATTTGTCAGTTTTTGAAGGTTGTCTATCCAACATTCACTGCCTGTAGATGTCGCACAAGGATACGCTGCATTTCAGACCAAAATAATTGTGCGAGCCTGCCTCGGGGGGACTTATTATTAGGCAAAGGTCACCATTCGCCTTAGGCGCCGAGCTACCAAGGGTCACCTAAAACGAGTCATAAACTAATGTTTTTTTTCCACTAATTAATCATGTCTTTCTAAAAATACATATGCAAAATAGCATCAGAATACTTAATTGACTATTCCATGATCATGGCTCGGTGTGGTGTTGAAGTGAAGTGAAGCTACTCCAGCAGTGCTGACAAAAGGAGGAAGTGGGCGAACACTGAAAAGGCAATACCCATCCCAGCCACAGCCTCTTAACTCTGCTGTCATCTGCCAAGAGACACAGAAGTATTCACTACTGTACTTCAGAACAGCTACTTTCATGAGGCTGAGACTTTCAAGTCCTCCTTTAATAAAAGTTTATTTTTAGGACCCGAGCACCGACTGGTGCAAGGACCCGATAGATTTGCTTGGATTATTATTATTTTTCTTAGTCTTCCCCCTCTTCAGTCACATTTTTGAGGGGTTAAACATGCTCAATGGTGCATGAAACTTGGCACATGCATTAGTCCTGGTGAAAAATTTCATCTGATATAGTTTTTGGTGGTGGGTGTGGCCAAACCCTCTAAACAACAGCTCTGATGGCACATTTCACTGATATGCAAGAAATCAGAACACACACATGTCATGCCCAGAAACACAAAAAAGTCCCTTGAACCCATAGCCTAAACCCAACAAAAGTTGGCCATTTTGAATACTGTGGTCAATTTTGGCGTTTCCCCCGTATTGTATTTTAACAAACTCCTACAGAATTCATCAGATTGATTCCAAAATCAGTGTGTGACATCTAGACTAGTTTGTGATCATTAAAAGATTTAGCTAATGTTAAAGGGCATGGCCCTGGTGTCGAATTTTGATGTTTCGCCATGAAAAACTAAATTGCTACAACTTACAGTACCTTCAAAAGTCATGAGAAATACAAAAGACAGCATCTAGAGTCAGTGTTTTGTTTGTCTTTTCTGGGCTATTCTAAGTTAACAAAAACACAAATTCTTATTTTTAGGTGATTATACACAAATAAAAACATATTAATATTATATTCCATTTCTGTCACGTTCTGCCTATAAAGCCCCCTAAATCTTTCACGCTGAGCCTTTAACAACCACATACCAGCTAGTCAGTTGTGATCACTGGGCCTCATGCAAGAACATCTTCATATTCTTATCTTAAATTTCTTACATTTTTCGTATGAAGGGCTCATATGTATGAACATGTCACGTCAGATTCAACAAATGCTTGTAACTTAAGATAATTGTGCGTATTTGAGTGCAGATGCATGACACTTGTAAATTAGCATAATTAACACCCCAGTAATGCCACATAAGGCTGCGCTTCCTGCCCCATATGTCGGGAAGTGCTCATTAAGTGGAATGGGTCAAGAGTGGTATTAAAAGACCTGCTAAAGCAAAGAAAAGGAAAAGCAAATGCTGTAATACCATCTAACAGGGTCAGACTGAAATAAAAAAACAGACTCTACAGCCACAGTAAGGGGCGATTGATGACTGCAGCGAGAGGAGAGGGTTAAGGGGAAGTTTCCATCATGGAGACAGAGGACAGAATAAATGAGGATGTTCTCCTGGACAGAGACTTCATAAACCTGCATGTGCAGATATACAGCTAGTACACCTGACAGCAAGTAATAATACATCATTAAATGAATGATGAGAGGCTTTATATGTACATTTACAATTATATTATAATTTGGAATGTATTCAGACAGGATAATGTTGACATAATTATGAAGTGTAATTTATTTTTCATACTCAAAATATCTTCAAGCTAATGAAATATACAGTCATTAAAGAAACACTTTGGTTTGGTTCACAGTAGACTGACTGCACATGACTCTACGACAGGTCTGGAGCTCGTAACTCGTGTTCATATTGGAATGAAAATTCAAAATATGAGAAAATTTGTGAATGCATCACGTTCTCATAAATCACTCATACGCACTGCTTAAGAACAAATCTGTTCGTACGAGTGGTTCTTGCATGAGGCCCATTATTTCTATTGCAGATGTCTGTCCAGAGAAATCACAGCTGTATGCTGTGAGAAGATTTTATTCCAGCCTGCAGTGAAACTTTCCTCAGCCTGCCTTAAAGTCCTGCTGGTAACCCTCCTGAAAGAAGATTGAGCCCCTGGATGATCTAAATGTTTCAGAGCATTTTCACCATGACAGGAATAGAATTGCTTTATGGGAAACTGTGAGCAATGGAAATAACATGGGGTCATGAAGCTGTTCAAATATTGAATTTTGGGATAATGTAGGAGAAGGGATCAGCAGGTTAGATTAATATATATATAAATATATATATTATATATATATATATATATATATATATATATTATATATATATATATACATATATTAATCTAACTATATTAATCTAATCTAATTAATCTATATATATATATTATATATATATATACACACATACATACATACATATACCTTAAAATATTACACTTTTTTGGAGAACTTAGTCAAACAACTAAATTCCCAATATATCTCTGGAGGGCATTATGTGATTTCAGCCCTGGTCAGATCAACATCTGGTGCTGAACACAATTACTGACTCGTATACCCAACATCTGGATTGCAGTGGTCATATAACCGGTGGCGGGGCAGAGCTGCATCGATTGGATGAGGCTTTATTGGTCCCTGAGGGACGAGCAGGTGTTTGCTACAGCAGAAACAACGAGATTGAGCAGGTGGAAAAAGATAAAAACATACACAAGTGAAGTATTAAACAGAATCAAATATATTGTATCTTAGAATAAGCCAGCATCAAAGGTGCATTGAAGTTCAATTTCTTGCAATGAAAGACAGATATTAGTGAGCTGAAACTGCTGATGGAGTCGATTAAAGTTTGGACTTTTGCCTGTTACTGTGGCTGAAGTTGTTTCATGGCTTCTTGGATTACCCAGTTTCCTCAAATATAATTTTTCCATCTGAGTAACTGACTGAAATGGGACGGTGTTTATGTGGAAAATCGAATTACTGACCTCCCCTGGTTACACTAACGCTGCTCAGAAAGGCCTGAAGGCTGGTAATAAACCTGGGGCAACATAAATTGGAAACGTTCCTTGCAACAGGCAACAAATCGAGCCACAGGGCCCCCAAAAAATTGATTCAAATACTTTGAGGAAATAAGATGTTCCGACGTGAAATCACCAATGTGCCATGGGTAAAACCAAATTACAGTCCTCCCTTGGCAATGCGATCCAGTCGGAGCTTTATTTTCCTTCTTTCTTCCCTACTCTGCAGCAGCCATGTTTTACATTCGTCACAGAGGGGGGTCAGAGGAGAATGACGGTTATTTGTTGCAGTCACTCGCACAAACAAGAGGAGGCCCGGGAAGATGAACACCTCCTACATGTTCGGTGGCAAAACAGGTCATGCAAGCAAAGCAGAGAACATCCGACCTACTGGGAAACAATGGACAATGGGGAGCGGACAAATTCAGCATTATCACGATGACTGATGAAGTTAATTAAAGTATCAGCGGCTTAGCGAGGGGGGTAATCCTAAATCATAAATAAACAGCTTCTCTGGCCCTAATGAGCCTGTTTGTTGCAGATTCATCTGCGTATTTTCTCTCCACAATCCAACAAAGAAAAGTCTGGAACAATCCCGCGGGGAGAGGCGCCCACGTTTTAATGTGTTGTTTGTGTCTCGAGCAAGTTGCCGCCTCATCTCCATCTTAAACACTTAGACGAGTAAAGTGGCTCGTGTGGCTGTGAAAGCGAGCTGCCCCCCTCAGATGGGAAGAAGGAGTTGGTGGTAGTCAGGCAGCTTCAATGTGGGTTTGCAGCAGGGGAACGCCTGCAATCATCTTAACGACAGACACCCTGTCCAACCTCCAACAGGAAATAATCAGGTTTCAAATCCTATTGATACGAGCGTGTTTTCTGGTATGTCTGCATGAGCTTTAAGTTTTCCTGTTTTGCAACTATTTATTTCTGTTATTAGCCATAGTGATGAATTTGTTCTTAGAAATAAGTCGCAGTTAAACACTAGGATATGGTTTATAGGAGTCAGATTATGATATTTGATCTATTTGGAATTGAGAGGATTGAGAGCAATAAGTCCACCCCAACTTCTAGAACAGAATATGAAATTGTTCCCCCAATAAGTTATTTCAAAATAAAGTATGTAAATGAAAAATACATGTTTAATAGAAGTCACGTCAATTTTGTGCTGTAGTGCTGGGCCAGTCAGTATGTGTAGTACACATCTGTGGCAAACACTTCACAGATTAGTTGATGATGTTACCAAATAAACAATGTGTGTGTCCTCTGCTAAGCACCACCCTCCTTAGTTACTGTTGCTATGCCTATGAAGCTGCATTACAAGCTGTTAATGGTGATAACGGTGGAAGATTTAACATTGAAATTGGGAGTATGTGTAACAACAGCAACTTCTAATTTCTAGCTGATGACGGTGGATTTTGTCAGCTAAAATAATAACTCACAAGCAGATCATAAGTGTAGCTGGCTGATGTAAGCTAATGCTAACTCCTTCAGCCAGCCGAGAAGTCTGTCTCCAACTGACGTTTTACTGTTTCCATCTGACACGTTGTGAAAGTGTAGGCCTGTATGTAAGGTTACCTAAAAGCTGCATACGTGATATAATGTTAATGCTAAAAGACTGAGGCAAAAGCTAAACTAGCTGACATCTCAGCAAACATTGGTCAGATGGTGAAATACAACACATGCTTGTATATGACAGGTGACAGAAATGTACTCATTAACAAGGGAAAAGGAAGTACAGGGATCAGATTAGTGCAGTGGACCTTGAGACAGTCACCCAGCCAAACCAGCCATGATATGAGTTACGCTAACCTGGCTTGGACCTAAGAGAGCAAGCCAGTGTCAGCCCTCTTTGATTCTGCACCAGCCCACATCCTCTTCTTCAAACCCCCACACAGCAAATGCAGATGCAGTGGTACCTAACAAGTTTGTCTCGAGGTAAAGTTACTGCATAGTAAGAAAGCATTAGTTAGCCAGACATGCTAACATTCTCAGCTTATGTTAGAGCACATTGAGACAAAGTTTAATCCATTCCCCACACATGTGCTCTTCTGTTTCAAAAGTTTGCTTACAGTTGCCTGATGGTTTCAGCATTTTCACATCTGATGGTAAATCCATTGACAGGGTTCCCTCCTACAAGTACTTGGGTATGTGGATTGATGACAAGCTGTCGTTTAATGTACATATTGCTACTTTAGTTAGGAAGCTTTAGTAAAGATTGGCTTTTATTTTAGAAATATATCTTTATCTACTTTCAGTGCTAAGAAAAAACTTAGAAGCTAGAAGCTACTTTTCTGTTTGTGATTGATTACGGTGTCATATTGTATATGCATGCAGCCGCCTCCATTTTACGTAGCCAGGATTCGGAGTACCGTGCTTCCTTATGGTTCATTACAAATGCAAAAGCCCCTCAGTCACCTCTGCATTCTTTATGATTTGGTGAGCTGGGCATCATTGACCACTCACAAACAATAGCTCACAAACTACCAGCCAATCTCTGCTCCCTCCTCTGTGTCAGCTCTGGTAGTTATCAGCTACGATCCTCTAAGTGGTTTTAATGTACCAGGGGTTTTTAAATTAGACACACTTGTATCCACTGATGAATTTAAGGGTATATTTGATTGTTTTTTATATGTTTTGTAGTGGATATTGTTTATTATGTTGTATTTCTTACATTTTGGTATTTGGTGATTGGCTGGTACCTTGGCCAGGTCTCTAAAAAAAGATTCTCAATGGGACATCCTGGTTAAATAAAATCAGAGCCACATGCAAATATGCAGATTAATTCAAAGCTTGAGAGGCCTGAGGCCCCCGAGTTAAGGTTGCTCTATGATTGGACAATTGCTGTTTGGAGGCGGGACATAGCAAGGGGTCAATCGTGCAAGTAGATCAAAGTACATCAGAGAAGAGTCTTAGTGATGGTGGAAGTAAGGTTTTTACTGTGAAAAAGTATGGCTTTACCATAAAACAACATTTGGTTTAACAGTCTGCCCACTTGAAAGACTGCTGGGAGCAGAGGGTATTTTAACGTAAATAATTTACAGAAATTGAGCTGACCTCCTATCTAATATTGACCCCTTAAACAAAATAAAGTAACATAATAAGTGGGGCTAAAACCAACCTGTTTTCTACTTCTCTTGGGTCATGGTAAAAGTTCACGTAATAAGCAATCCCGACCTGTACTCTCCGATACAAGCAGATCATTCCAGTGCCCTTGAAAGGAAAATTTAGGAGATCGTCAAAATGATCCTCTGAGTACCACGAATGATCAAATCAGATTTCACAGATGTTCTTTAAGTAATTGGGGAGATATTTTGCTCTGAAAGTGTTTGATGTCAGCTTACATATAGCAACACATATACATATATTATTCATGTTGACTGCATTTAAAATGTGACTGAGTATCCGCTCAGTCAATCCATTCCACAGCTGAAAGGGCAAATGTCAGCAATCATATGACAGCCTGCATGTTTCGTTGAACCCACGACACCGAACCCATCAATGTCAGAGTGTGGATCATAAATAAAAAATATATATATATATCCATACTGTACAATTCTCCCCTCAGGGATCAATACAGTTCATATCAGCTCTGCCTCCTCAGCATTTATTCTCACTTCAACACTTCCTCTGCTCTTCCTGGTCACTGTTGGGTCACAGGAAAATTTGTTGTCAGGCTGCTGTGGCCTGACCTCTGCCCTCTCTGGGAGTCAGAAAATGAAGCTTATTTTTGCTATAGAGGACCAGACAAATATATAAATCAACTATCCACAGATTAAATAGTGATTTGCATTAACATGGGGTGAATAGAGTGCAGTAGTCCACCACAGCTCACCCATCTAAAAAGGATTCCCCATGGACTCCAGTAAAAACCAATTTACCCTCCACTTGATGAATTCTCAGAGGTCCCTGCAGAGGGCCGGACAGACAGCATTTATCTCCCATTGGGGACCTCAATGAAAGCCCAATAAATTACCTCCTCCTGCATGAATTAGTAAGCACTGTAATCTATACTGAGGACATTAACATACTGAGCCCTGGAGTCCTTCTCCACACCGAGCTAAATCTCCAGGCAGCATAAGTCAGCATCAGTCGGTTCATTTATTCATGAAGGGGCCTGTGGTCTAATGTGGACGACTGGAGGAGGTTTATCAACACCACTGGTCTGGATGCTGTGTGAAGGGGCTTTTAAACCAGGCACTGCATTAAAGAGAACAGAGTGGGCATGCAATACAACCAAAGCCATATGTTCAGTTAGTTTTCATACAATTCCTTGGCTCGTTTGAATCACCAGTGTGATGTATTGTATGTCTTTTATTGGATTTCTGTTTTCATAATTCTAACATTATTCTCATAAATTATGAAACTCTCTGCAACAGAAGTTACCCTCAGTAGAGCAGGACTTTATTAAAGTCATGAATGGAGAAAAAAATTCAGAGACACAATTAAAGCTGCCCCCACTAGATTGGAAAGCAATATAGCTCTCCCTTGATTTTGTATTGCCAGAAGGTACATCCTTGTTATTTCCATCTGCTAGCAAACAGGCAGCAAAATGCCAAAAGCAAATAAGTTTTTATGAGCTGCAAAACCAAAAATCTTAGCCTGTAAGATGACCGAATGGAAACTGTGGGATCCTGACCGCTAAAGTGGGTGTTACAGTTGCTATTTTGTCAGACAAATTGTAGAGGCTGAAGCTAACTAAAGCTGTTGATTAGGGATGGGCGATATATTAAAATTTTTCCAACCAACCATCGTCAGCCCATCCATCAGCAACTGGCGATATCTTTGTCCTCCCCTTCCCACCTACTCCCGTCTCCTGAGCCTTAGCTGGGAAATGTGTGCAAGCTACGTTACATATGCAGCATGTGTTCACTAAGTCCAGTGAACAAAATAAACTCACAAAGTGTCAAGAAATTAAATATTCTTACAACCATCTTCCCTTTAAAACAGAGAAATACAACTGTTAACCTTCTAAATTCCAGTTTCCTTTCTTTTACTGAACTAGGACGAGCTTAATTGGCTCATTAACTCCTTGTAAAACACACTTCATTTAAACTTGACAGAAAAACATGTAAAACTCACCACAACTGTCTTTGTTAGTCTGTCCACTCTTCCAACAACCACCAACTCTTGTTTGGTTGAATTAAAGCTTTAATTAACAGAGCAAAGAATCTGACTCTGCACGCTGTTTACTCCTCACCCAGCTCAGAGCATCCGTGGTCTGGCTGAGTGGGTGTGTCCTGTGCTGCTGGATGAGAGCGCGTTGCTGAGCAGCGGGTGTCAATCTACAGACCATTACATTAGTAAAAAGAGACAAATATCACCTCAAAAATCTACCAGAAAAAGACAGTCGGTGATGGATTTAGCTCATCATCAATAGGCGAAATATTCATCCAGTTGCCCAACTCTAGCTGTGATTGCACTGCTGGGAACTTTCACAAAGGTCTTGGAACCTTTGGAGGAACTTGCACCACAGGACAAGGGACGAGGGGTTGTGTACTTGCAGCACTAATGGGCTAATTTGTCTAAACTTCACAGGTCTTTAGACTGAGACAAGAAGTTCAAGTTGTCAAGGCAATTTGTTTATCGACACATGGTTGCACAAGTTTCAATACCTTCATGCTACACTGGGAACTTAAGTTCCCAGTACTTTGGCTGGAAACGCTGTTTAAGCTATGAAAGGCCTGGCTTCCATCTTCGTTTGGTTAAATGATGATCTTACCTGGTGATTCAGTCGCCCTTCTGGCCATCCAGTTAGATCATCTCTGCAAAGCAACAAAAGCAAGGTAAGGAGAAGGAACACTTAAATGATATGTAAAATAAATTGCGTTCCATTTCAAGGAGGAGAAAACTTAGCCCAAAAGCAAGCTGGTGTAATTACTCATTTGTTTGATCAATCAGCTTTACGTGTCTGTACACTTCCTTGTTCCTCTTGTGTGGGGAGCGTACATACAACATTCTAAGAACTACGTTTATTCCTAGTTCTTGCAGTGCAGATGCAATAAAAAAAGAGATGCCTAATGTTAGTGGTTCAGACCATGGACTGTATATTAAATAGTAGACGGAGCTTCTGGGTCTGAAAAGTTAAGCCAATAGTGAAGGCCCTTAACCTTGCAATCTTGTAATGGTCAGCAGGGGGCGACTCCACTGGTTGCAGAAAGAAGTCAGATAGTATGTACTTTTATGGCTAAATGACACCATTTCTCACTTGATTTGGTTTATGGTCTCAATCGTTAATTTCAAGACTTCTTCAGTACAAGACAATGTTCATTTTCTAAATTATGGTCCAAAGTAAAATAGGTGATAAAACAGGGTGACATTCTCAGTGAATCCATCCAGTGAAAAAGAAAGATCTCGACCAGGTGGACACCATTGTGTTTCAGGTTTCCCACGGGGTCTCCTGAAACTCAGATCAAACTATCCAACTAGACAATGGGCCTTTTTCGTATTCTTATTGTAAATTTCTCTTACTTTTTTCCATACGGAGGGCTTGTACAATCATGTCATGTCAGATTCAACAAACACTCTTAAATTCAGACAACTACTGACTGTAAATGATCTGCCTGTGTGGATCTGAGCACATGTGCATGAGACTTGTAAATTAGCATAACTAACATCCCAATAATACCATATATTGCTGTGATTCCTGCCCCATGTGTCATGCAGCGTTCATTCATGACAATGGTATCAAAGATCAAAGTTCAAAGTTTGACTTCCTATAGATCTATAAAGGAAAATCTGTCATTTTAACTGCATCAGCAGTGGAACTAAGAGACCTGCTAAAGCAAAGAAACGGGAAACGCAAATGCTTTTAATGCCATGTTGCCTGAAGGTTGCACTATCACTGAAATACAAAGGAAAGGAAAGGAAAGGAATATATTAATATGAAAATCTCTTCAGAGAAAAACAAAAAACGACTCGCTGCAGCAAGGCAATCGATGAAGTTTCCATCATGGAGACAGGGGACAGAGTGTAACAAAAATCCAAGATGTCTTCAGATCTAGTGACGGAGTCCTCATGTCATTTGACGAACTCAGAGGAAAATATGATATTCAAAAAAATACACTTTTTAAAATACCTGTTAATGAGAGATTTTATTTTAGCCAATCAGAACAATTCACCAACAATGCCACCACTGTCAGCTTTAGTGAAAACTATAACACAACTGCTATGGCAAGGGTCTAATTTCTCTCACGTATCACCTGGTAGTCTGTGGATGTACAGAATCTTCAGAATCTTTGGAATCTTTAAATGACACCAGATGAGTGGCAGGATGCTTGTACAAAGGCACAAACCCAATCTGTTCATACTAGTTATAAATTGGTACAATATAACTGGTTAATGTGCATTTATGGCAGTTGAACTACATAAATCTGATAGCAACAATCCAGATACATGCATCAAGTGTAACCAGGAAAGGGGAACACTGATCCACTGTCTTTGGGAATGTGCTAAAATTCACAGGTTTTGGGGGAAATCAACACAACTGTTGCAGAGATTTTATCTCTAAAATTACCCCTCCATCCAAAGGTCTTTATTTCGGGAATGCACCCAGGTATCCCAAAATTACAGTAAAGTAAACAATCCTTCTGTGACAGGTGTCCATTACAGGCAAGACATCTGATCGCCCGCTCTTGGTAAAACACTGTCAGACCTTGAATGGCTCAGTGGTTGACAGAAATGTCCTGTTGTCTTTCAATGGAAAAGATTACATATATTCTTAAAGGAAAAAAAAAAGATCTTTTCAAAGAAATCTGGGGACTGTTTATGTATTTTATTGAAAATAGTGATTTTAAAGATGCACGTGTTCCAGTAGAAGAGAGACGGGATGGACAGGACTGTACGAAGAGATGTGGGCTTTATTTATTTTGTTTCTTTTTTTTAAATTTGTTATTTATTTATTTTTTGCTTTTTTTTGTTGTTTGTTTTGTTTTGGGTCTTTATATTTGATTGCTTTGGTTTTTGGTCTATTTTTTTTTCTTTTAGTTTCTTTTTCCCCTCAATTCTTTGCTTTTTTGCTGTGTTTTTGTTGCAGTGTTTGTATTAGCTGATTTTCATTTTTTTTTTTTAAGATTATTTTTGGGCTTTTTTTTGCTTTTACCGGATAGGGACAGCTGAAGAGTAGACAGGAAATCATGCAGAGCAAAGGAACACAGGCGGGAGTCAAACCAGCAGCCACTGCAGGGGGCTGACAGCCTCAGTACATGGAGCTCTACCAACTGAGCTACAGGAGCACCCCATATTTTTTATATAAAATACCAGTGTAACCTGTTAGTTAGAGACATTATTGGACAGATGAATGTGGGAAAGGGTTGCTGGGATGGGTGGGAAGTTACAGAACAATGCATATGTGACTTGTACTTGTGTTGTTACACCTTTATACTGCTACTGCATCTTTAAGTAAAAAAAACAATAAAAAAAATATTGGAAAAAAAAAGAAAGAAAGAAAGGAAATAAGATCTGAGGAGAGAAAGGAGAAGATTTTTCTTCAAGACAAGAGCTTATTGGAGTTGGAGGAGGTATGAGAGCGCAGCGAGGTGAAGCATTTCATGAAGATATGATATTTCTGTTTATGATGGAGGATCAGTAGCAAATCCTGACCAGAGAGGAAATGTGATTCCACTGATGCTCTGGGCGACAGGACGGAGCCTCTGGCCAAGTTTGTCTGGAGCTTTCCAAACCGGCCCAGTCATACATATTCATATCATCTGAACACATCCACTTGGAGATGAACTGAAAGTCCCGTAATGACCACGGTCATTAACGACACCATCAGTGTAACGGATTCTCTGTCAACATTAGTGCCTGTCCTCAGGCAGCGTCATCTTGTTTCCGCCCAGATTTATTGTCGTCCTCAACACACTTTGTGTTCCAGCAACAAGGTACAGACGGCCATGTCTCACATTTGGCATTATGGACACGTAGCTGAAAACAGGGAGCAAAAACGTCTGCAGACACATCAGCCACATATGATTGATGAGCAGCACTCAGCAGCTGTTGCTATGTCACCTTATACAGCATCACGTAAGTGGGAGGGGCAAGTTTCCAAGGTGACCAATGAGATCACTTGGCCTGGAGGGAAAAAAACTGCAACACATATAAAACCGGGAATGTACTCGTAAAAAAAGTCCCAGGACATCACTTCTACGGAGGACGCGAGGACAATACTCTCGTAAAAACAAAACAGTAAAAATATAGAAATAAAGTTCTGGAAGTGAAACAGCATGAGTGAGCAAAAGCAGGAGGAGGAAGCGGAGGAGGAGGAGGAGGAGGGAGTGATGGGGAGCTATTTAGCTGTTTACCCTCCACAGTAATGAGACAGGGCTGGAGTGAATCACTCCATTAGGACGCTGGCGTAGACGCAGGTTTATCAAGTTGTGCACCGAGTGCGTTCCTTTAAATATACAAACACTGACATTAATTAGAACAAAGGGATTCCCGGACAGACCTAAATGACAGGATTAATAATCCGTTTCTAATGCTCAGGACACAAACAGGAGACTGTCTCTGTGGGTTTCAAGACAGCACCGGAGGGAAATGAACCCATTTCTCAGCAACACAGCAGGAAGAGAAAAAAACTGGACAGGAGCTTTGCTGCACAGTGACACACTGTATTGAAATGCCTTTTCACAGCTGCTATTTTGACATGAAATAAACATGTGTTACTAATGATATAAATTAAAGGGATAGTTCACAGTCCAGCACAGAAGCTAAGCAATGTATTCCTGTGGATGGGGTCAGCCACAAAAGGTATTTAAGGCACTTAAAAAAAAGTTCCAACCAAAACAATCAATATCAGCTTAATGTTATACTAGATTTTAAATATTTTCACCTCTTCACTCTGCCATCAGGCACCCTTTTCTGACAGGAAACTGCCATTATAAGCCAAGTATTGCTCTCTCTAAACCAGAGGTCTGCAACCTTTACAATCACAAGAGCCATTTTTGGCTTAAAAAAAAAAAAAGAAAGAAAGAAATATTCTGTCTGGAGCCACTACTTTTAAATTCTCCATTTTCCATGAAGACTTGTTTTTTATTTGGCTTCCATAGCGAGCTTATGGAGACTCAAGAAGCCAAAGGAAAAGGCACTGAGCCACAGACATAGGCTATGACACATATTTTAGTTGATGAAATATTAAAACTTTTTTTTTTTATTTGATGTATATGTATATGATGCACTCTATATTTTTAAATGCAATTTTTGGTTTCTAAAACTCAAAGAGTTAAGTTTACTGAAAGAAGAAAAGTAAATTATCTCAACAAAAGATTAGTAGTTGAGTTTGAGTTGAGCTCAAAACTCAAAAATCTATTGCAATATGGTGTAATTTTGAGTTGTCTCAACTTTTTGAAAGACCTACAACAATGATAAATAAAAATTAAAATGTTTAAAAAATAATTGTTATTCAATTGCCAAAGTCACAGGGAACCACTAGAGAGGGGCCAAAGAGCCACATGAGGCTCCGGAACTGCAGGTTGCAGATCTCTGCTCCAAACAAACCAAACTCCATAGGTGAAATCAACCATTTTACCCTGCAAACCACAGTGGTGACAGTGGTGTTTCAAAAGGATAGCTCAGACCAATAACACAAACAAACTAATAGATCAAGGCGATGGTAGACCAGCAACTCCTGTGCTCTGTGAGGTAAAATTACTGATTTCGCCTGTGGAGTTTGGTTTGTGACATTTGGCTTAAATATTGTTGGTTTCCCACCTGAAAATGATTTCTGATGGCAAGGTAAAGCAGTGAAAATATTCCAAATAGTGTAAATAGTTTACACTGACACTGATGTATTTTTAAGTGGCTCAAATACCTCTTGTTGCTGACCCTGTCCACAGTGGTGTGTTGTTTCACTTCTGTGGTGGTGCCTCTCTCTGAATTTCCAAACTGGGAGTGTGCTGACTGGCATCTACTACCCCAAACTATATCCAAACTATACCTTTAAGGTTTTGTTCCATTCAGGTCAAACAGAGTGAGGCTGCTGCTACAGTGCACTGACTCTGCTACACTAAAAGGAACTGGACCTTAAATGGCATCATGGGCAACACCTGTGTTTACCTACTATTTCATATCAACATGGCTGCCATGAAAAAGGGTAATGACCAAATAATTAATGTTCATACACTTTTACTTAATTAGATGAATGCTTCATGAATTGCATGTTACATCTTTTTAAATTGCTGGTTGCAATTATTTTGCATTTTCTTTACCTATAGTTGAAAATGCTAATTATCAATTAATCATTAATAATTTATAAAATACAAAGTACTTTTCTCCTCACTTTAATTTTTTTCTGTTTTTTGTCATTATAAATATCTATGAATACGTTTTAATTGGTTAAATTCTCAATGGTCAATTAATGATTAATCATTAATACCCTTATTCCAAAACTACGTTGTTGCAGTGTTTAGTTTTTCGTTCATATGTCCTGGTTTTCATTGACCTGTTTGAGATCAGAAAGCATTATTGGCTACCAAACTGCAGATGAAGGGTTTGGGTATTAATTCAAAATGTACTCAGTACTCAACGGACCCTTCGCTAAGCACTGCCCACCCCAAGAAGAAGATCCTGCAAGTGACATTCCATGCAAAATAATGACACATTTCTGGCAGGACAGCTCCAAAATATCAGAGAGAAGTCAACAGAAGAGTTTACAATGAGCACTACATTCACATGATCATTTGTTTGCAGAGTATTGTGGATGAAGAGTCAACTAAAGTAGAAACAAAAGCCCACCGGTCCCAGTGCAAGACTCAAGTGCCCCATGTTTTGACACTGCACGTGCAGGACAAACACATAAAACAGTGTTCTTGCACAGCAGGGTTGTGTCATTTTAAGGTAGCGTTCAGTGATGTCTCAGCCCATTGATAGAAAAACTCAATAATGTTGCATTTCCATTCTCTTAAAGCACTTCAGGATACTGCTCACACATTGTGGACTTGATCCACACACTGGATCTCATAAAGGCCCAAGAAGGCCCACCTGAATCACTGTCTTGCACCAGTTTGCCACAACAATGGCACAAACCAAGGGGTGCTAAAATACAGGCTGTGCAAAATATCATCCGCGGTGAGGGCGAAGGCAAGACATAACCCTAAGAGGCAAGCGGTGGACTGCCACTACACAGGGAGCAGGTACACTGAAAATAAATGAGGGGCAGAGGTACATGATCTCATGAGCAACTGGTTCAAGTTGATTCAGACTAAGTGGCAAACCACATAAAAAACCCTTTTGCTGCGTTATGGCCAGCAGAAAAAAAATGTGATCACCACATACTCTTGAGTTAACTGACTCAGGTTTGGCACCAAACCCTGTACTTGGACCACCCCACTGTATACTGTCATATCAAACAAATACTGGCATAGTGATTTATCTATTAAGCAGTCCATAATACACTGCATTGACATATTTCCCCAGGAGCTCATCAATCAGGAATGAAGACATGGTGTTACTAAAAAGGCAGATGGGAGCCCCATCAGCTACGTAGTAAACAGACCCTGTTGTTATAGCTGTAGGAGAAAACAAGTCCCCCCCCGGCACTGGTCTGAGTTCACCAGGTAAATGACAAGGACTTGACTGACTGAAGACAGTTATTATGTCTGTGAGGTTCTCAGTCATCAAGGTCATGGTATTCATAGCAAGGTTTGTCGTAGGCAACTGGACTTGATAGGGTTTCCCCCCCCCCCCACCCCCCCACCTGAAACCCAAGGTCCACACGATGGAAGGGTGGGCACTTGAGACACATGCCCCTCTAGGTGTTAACGACCACACAGTGGTTTAAATACCTGAACTCCCAAACCAGTCAGCCAGAACTGAGGAAGCTTCTTGGATGAGAGGCGAAACGTCTTCAAGAACTCTATCAAGTCCAGTTGCCTACAACAAACCTTACTACGAATAGTTTATTCATGTTACACAAAAGTATTTCTAGGTACATGTACAAATCTGGAGTTCAAAGGATTGCTAATCAGGTCTGAACAGCATAGCCAACATAATTGTTTAAGGTGAAATGTGTGTCAGAATACCTTTTCAAAAAAAAAAAAAATATTGCTGTGCTACAAAGATGTGTTGGCCTCCACATCATTTTCTACAGATTTAAAACGTATCTGGCAGAGATCACTGCAGAGCTCATGCCATAATCATTGTTATGTTATTCATAAAAATGAGAATGTTGTAAGAATGATCACTCCCTCAGTGTCCCAAATCATATTACAATATCACTATCAATCAAAATTGCAATTACATATTTTTCCAAAGTAATTCAGCCCCACTGCTAATTAAAAATGTTTTTCATACAAATTTATGACTAACATAGGACATTATGTTTCTCACTTACAGTTGAAGGGGAGTTTAAGCTGCAATCTAAACACAGCAAATATACTTCACAATTCAGTGAAGATTTAATGGATACACAATCTGCAGTTTTATCATCGCCATCACCCTCAAAAATGCACCAAGGAAGTTGGTGGACGGGGAGTTAGTCATCACTTGTCTTTAATGATGTGTGGTTGGAAGCTGGACAGCACACTAACCACATACCAAACCTGATTTATGTTGCCAAGACGCAAAATTGGTATTCTGACAGACACAACCTTAAACTTTTTAATTTTAGCAAAGGCTCTTTCCACATGAACTCTATGCTTGCTGATTTTTTTGTCATCTCAACATCTGCACGTGGCATCTGACGGTTGGATCTGAAAGGTGGAATGTTCAGTTTGAGACCAATCTCCTCCACTTCTTTTTCAATCTGAAAACCCTTGTCAGTCATTAATCCATCTCCAACTTTAAGGTAGCCGTACTGAATACAAGTCTGCAGTACCTGTATGATATTGCACTGATTAAAGATCTCTTTGTCGGAGACTGACCCAGTGAAGAAGGCAGACGCATACATAACTGCACCTCATGGGTCACAGGCAACAAGAGACTAAGTGTGTTGGTAGACTTGTAGGCAGAGTGTCTGACTCTGCAGCAGTATGAGCTGGCCTCTCCATCTTCAGTATTGCAGATGTATTTGAGAGTCTTTTTAAACTCAGAGGATGTTCTGTGAAATCACATCTCTGTGAGGCCAAATGGACACTGTCTGTCATACATGTGGTCAGTCCATGAGTTTATCAGGGTGCTGACACTCTGTACACGAATGTGAAATCTAAATGCTAAGTCTTTGTGGTCAAAATTTTGTCGAAGTTTCATCAGTGTGTGTAAAAACTGACCATGCAAGGGCATTTCTGTGATCTCGGTGTCAACCCTTTTATATGTGAGAGGAATCTGTGTTTGTGGGGATATGAGATCACTTGGGACTTGGAGAAAAATTCACACAAGCTGTTGAAGTGATCATAGGTGAATCCAGTGCAGTAGTGGAAGTAACCAGGCACATGGACCTTGGTTTAGACACTCTGGGGTTAATGCAGCTGCACTACATGCATTTTTAAGTTTCTTTCTCAGCAACTGTAGTTGACCATCGTTCACATGAAGTTCCATTTTCAGATTTAACATCTTCTCCTCCTTTTCTGCTTGTCTTTCCCTCAGACTCTTCAGTTCCTCATCACGGTTGCCTGTCTGAATGTTTTCTGTGTTTTTGACATTTACAGTGGCACATCATCAGTTGTTGATTTGTACAATTTTCATCCCTTTCACAGCTTCCTCTCTTCAGCACAGCGAGGCAACACCACCTGCAAACCAGTCTCACAGTTTCCCTGATTTGCCTTTTCCCTCCCAACCAACAGATTTCTGTACAGTGGTGAATGCAAAGGACATGGCCAGCTACAGGAAAATGACCATCACATTATCTCAGACATTAATCATAGAACTTGATTCCAGACATCAGGACACAAGCAACCTCTGGCATCTTGCACGTTCTCCCTGACTTATGTCCAGCACCTTTAAAAGCATGTGCTCCAGGAGGGGCTACTGTGATAGCCTTGTGGATAGGATGAAGAGCAGAACTGCAGGACAGACCAGAGCAATGAAATGGGGGGTCATCCTAGAGTCCATTGCAGCAAGGCAGCACTATGAGGTCACAGGGAATCTAGTGTTCCCATGTGGCTCTGTGGTGAACCTTCATGCTCCACACCTTGGCACGTCACCAGACAATAAGGTTATAGAGAGCAGGGATAGTAAATGCTATGGACTTTTGGAAATCAAGTGCCCATCAAAAGACAATGTCAAAGATTGTCCCTTCCTCATGAGGCAGGCAGTGGTACCTATAAGCTAAAGGGGAGCCACATGTACCTCATGTGGCAGCTGGGACTCACAGGCATCCATGGTGTGACTTCTTTGTGATGTGCACTGAAGACTACCACATACAATGTATACACTTTGATGCTGTAAAGTGGGGCCAAATGAAGAGCAAATTAGATTTGTTTTTTCTTCAACTACTTTGCTCAGCAGATGCCATGAGTAATCACAGCTCCAAGTTAGCACCAGCCATCAGTCAAATTCTGGTAAAATATGAGGGTGCCTGGTAGATTTGCTTCACTCACCAGGCAAAGGGTAATTGCTAGTTAGGGATGTGTGATAAATATTGGGGGCAACAATTAAATCGACTATATCATCATTATTATCATTATTAAGCCATAGCTGTCTGTATCAGTATCAGTGTATATTGCCAACAAATATTGCCTATGTTAATATCTGATTGGACAGATTATGTCAAAGCATTTAATTTGAAATCTGGGGCAAAATGTGTTGTGGAGTTTTTGATTAACTTCAGCATGAGAACTGACTGAACATTTAAAGAGTCAGAACTGTTCTTAATTTGTGTTATAACCAAGAACACTTAAATTTGGAATATTAAATAATCCATCTGAGCCTTTCTTAGCCTCATGTGTGCATGAACTACAGGTTATATGAACTTTTTTCTACAATACAAAATGTGAAATTAACATTAATCCTGTTGGTATTGGCCATGAGAAGCAGATAATTATCAGTCATCAAATCGACTTAAAAACATTCATATTGTGCATCTCAAATGTAAATCTATTGACTGTGATAAAATTTGAACACACGCACCATTTGGACGGTGGACGAGAAAAAAACAGTTTTGTTCTCTTTTCTTTACATCTGGGTCTGTAAAAGTTCAGTCTGACAATCATTTTGTTGAATACAAGATGCTCAAATTGAGTAATTTATGTAGCTTTCAAAGGTTTAATTTTTATATGTTAAATGAACATGTACTTGACAGCTACCTAGGGAGGATTCAAAGTATGCGTTTTAATGACAAACCTGGGTAACACAGGGAAGGTGGTACGCTTAAAAGAAAGGCCCTGGGGCTTTGTAAGGCTAAGACATGGGGTTCTTCTTTTAGGTTTACCACTTATTCTGAGTTACCTGGGTTTGTCACTGAACCACATACTTTGAGTACTCCCTGGAATCGATATTTATTATATTACCGGTACTTTGATCTGGCTGTTAGTTAATGATAAACATTGCCACATGCCAACCTTTTTGTTGGAGGTTTTCGGCAGCCACCATGATTATCTCTCCGCTGGTCTGGCGAAGGGAGAGTGGCTACTGGGTTGAGATACTCGGGAGCAGGCCGTCCATTCACAAAATGCTGAAAGATTTAGTATGTTAGAACAAATGTCTCTCTGATTTGCAAGCCACGTAGTGTTTCTTTTTATGTGGTGTATCTGCTCAGTCTCAGGTAACACAGCACTCCCTACGTAAGGGTTACAACGCTAAATGACACTATCATGGTTGTTTATGTGTGCTGAGCTAGCTAATGTTAGCATCTTACCTTTGAGCAAACGTAGGAATTCTTGTTGATCTTTGCTGGATTCGACTATGAGTGGGGTGTTCACACCATTTAATCCTCAGCAGACATCTCTTGTCTTGGGTTTTGTGCTTCGGGAATGCATGAACAACAACACCCGCCTCTAAACTTCGAGGATATCTGCTGTCGGACTTGCAAGTTCCATAAGTACACCATTTCGGCATTCTCTCTCACTCTGAGGGCTTCATCTTCTTCTAACTTCTTATCGAGTTGTTTACTACTTCTTCTTCTTACAGGTTGTGCGTCTTTTGCATCCAAAATGTCACATTACTGCCATCCTCAGGTTTGATTCACTGATGTTTTCCTCTCTCCGTGTCTATGTGCCAGCGCGCTCAGAGCTTGACAGATTGCCCAAGCCTAGTCACGGTTGCCAACATGGGATTGGATGGTTGCATTTGGAGGTGTGGCTTAGCAAAGGGTCAATTATGATTTTAAAGTAACCAAGTAGATTGCATATTTTAATGAATACTTAAGTACGAGTAAAGGTATAGACTTGAAAATCTACTTATAAAAGTACACAAAAAAACCTACTTAATATATAACTAAACAGACAGATTGAAACAGACAAATAAAAACAGCCCCTGCGGACCGGAATGGACATTTGAAAGGAGGCTGTGTTGCTGTCAGAGAAGCTATTATTTCAATTTAGCGTGATTCTTTAATCTCTGATGACATATCATGGTCATTTCCCGTGGTGGAAAGAGCACTGAAAATCTGTACTCAAGTACAAGCTCTGTTACATTATTAAAATATTACTCAGTTACAAGTAAAAGTACTGGTGTTAGAAAAAATACTGAAGTAAAGTACAAAGTATTTGTCCAAAAATTACTATTATTAATTAGAGTATTAGTTACTTTTTAACCAATGATGTCACCTCTACAAACTAGGATTGCAAATTTTGTGTTTTCCTGAATCAACAGTTGAAAACACTAACAATTAATTAATCATTAATATAAAATACAAAGCACATTTTTTCCCCCATTATCATTTTTTTTCTGTTTCTTCTTGTCATTTTTCCTCATTTTAACTCCAAGTTTAATTTTCCTTATTCAGCAAATGTTTCAGCCAGACAAAACAATGTCAAAACATAATATAAATAATCATGATTTTTCATTGGTGAAATTCTTAACCCCAAATGTGTGTTGCTGCAGAATTGTTGTCATTGGGCCGTTTGTGATCAGAGAACCTGTTTGGCTACTAAAATGCAAACGAAAGATTTGGATATTAATTCAAACTGTACTTGGTTACTTTTAAACCCATACTCAGTCCTAAGTAGATCACATAGTGTAATGCATACTTAAAGTACAGATTTGGAAATCTACTCATAAAAGTACAACCCCCCCCCACCCCCCAAAAAATAAAAAAATTGTAATGTGATTTTTATTTTTATTTTTATTTTTTGTGAGGGTTTGATGCCACTGTCATAATGCTGCCCAGTGAGTATAAAAGTACAGCCTGGTTAAACTGAAAACTGAGAAAACTGTTAGCCTGGCTGTGTCCAAAAAAGACTCTAGAGAGTCACTGGTCCCTGCCAAGAAATAGTCCCACACATCTTGTTGCTTTACATTTAGATTTTCATATGGATTCAACACAAGAGATAACGTGTTAATTAGTGAGCTACAGAGGTGCCAGGCGAGCTGTTTCCAGTCTTTACGCTGAGCTATCTGTCCTCTGGCTGAAGAGATTTATTTACCTTCCGAACATGAGATTAGTATTGATCTTCTCATCCAAGTCTTCACAAGAAAGTGATGTGTATATTTACCAAAATGTTGAACCTTTCCTGTTCTTGGGTTTTACTGTTTTGACACGCATCACAAAATGCTTGCATGTTACTGAATAAGAAAAAGATATTCTCCTCTATAGGATTTACCAGCCCTGATCAAGCCCCTCTGTTGAAATTATGAAAAAAAAAAGAAAAAAAAAAATAGGAAATTAAAAAGTTAAATTATTAAATAAAAAAGTTAAAATTATGAGATAAAAAGTAGAAATTAAGAGATAAAAAGTTGAAATTATGAAATACAAAGTCAGAATTATGAAATTACAAAGAAATTATGGATTGCCATATTTTTGTTTCAGTGGTGGAAATGGTCTTCCATTGTATTTTTTTATGTGTATGTGAACAAATAAATCAAATTAAATCAAGGTGAGTGTTCACATGAAAATCTTCTGCTCAGGTTTTATTGGATGAAATTCTTCCATAGACTTCTGATTAATGGGAGCTTCACAACATTTAAGACAGAAAAAATCCTCACACACCTTGGAAGTCAATAAGTCTTCCTGTTTTGTTTTTTTTTTCTTTTCTTGTAGCCTGCAGCCAGATGCTTATGTGTGGAAGAAGATGGTTGTCTACAAATATTTGCCTGGATGACTTTGTGCTCTGAGGGCGTTTGGAAAGCGCTCACATGTTTGGAATCTAATGGCAGAGGAGCTAATGGGCGTATTGATTGCTTTTCAATTGGGGAGCCAGCAGCCTCACAAATTAGATGTTTTCAGCAGCTCTATTTATCATCCGAGAGGCGTGCATTGTCAGGCTGGAGAAGTTTGAACAACACATCACATCAGCTTGATTCAATTTAAGCCAATTGCTGCGGAGGCCTGGTGGTAAACTCAGGATGGATTTGGGTTTTTGGCACAATATTTATGGACACATTTACACACTTTGAATTGTACTAACTAACCGTATGAAAGGTGTTATACAAATAAAAGTCTGATTGACTGATGACACCAAAAGTTAGTTAAAGGTAGAATCAGAAGGATTTATCTGAGCTGTTCATAAATGCACCAGGAAGATAGTAATTGTTGGACATTCCAGATAAATAGTATATTGGGTCAGTAATGTCTGAGGACGCAAATATGAAATACAGCAAGGCGATTTCGCAGATCAGCACCACACTATAAAAGACTAGATTTTGTATAATTTGTTTTGGTGTCCATAGCTTCATAATGTGTCATTTGCTTTGAAGGACGGCAAAATGTCAATGGGAAGAATATGAGTGTTAACAGGCCTCACAGAGGGCAGACTTAATAACTGCAGATGACACTGCCTTACCACAAACATGATACTAACAGACAGATTCTCAATTTAAAATATGCTGTCTCTGGTTCAATCCATACCCTCTCTGTTCCACACTTCCCCCATCTACAGCTGTTTTGAAAGCATAAGAGACTGCAGCAACCCTGTCCCTCGGCTGGAACGTGTCGGACCGTCCTGCCTTGAACCCCTCACAGATGAGAAACTCTCACCACCCTGATGTGAACATCCTGTTTGACACAGTTCACAACTGGTGAGACATTACGAGGATAAAGATATCCACCTGCTGGGAGTAAGAACTATTCCTTGCATTCCTCTGCAAGGATCATGACGAACTTGAGGAACGGATTAGACAATGGAGGAGATGATGAAAGCACCCATGATGTTCCCTGCATGCACTGAGCTCTCTGCTGCAGATGGAAACACACAGTATATCAGAGAACTGTGGTAATCCAGCTCATGTGAAAAATGCATGGCTACATTTGGCAAGCCAGCTGAGAAGCAATGGTGATACTTAAAGAAAATTGTGTGTTTACTTTTGGCCCTTTCCATACTCAGAGCTGGCTTGGTTTGACTCGGCCCGTCAGCCCAGTACAGCAGGGGTTTGCATTTCCATTACAACAGGGCTACCCCCTTGAAGGTTATCTTTTACCTGAAGACGAGATCAAGGAGGCACAAGTCGAGCACCTGTATAGCGGTGGATAAACTATTCATGTATGTCTACTGGATAAACATACCATTTCCTTAAATTCTTCACAATAAAAGTCCCCCGTTGTTTCATTATTTAAATGCTTTAATTATGAAGCAGCACAAACTGGACATTCAGGGGTTCCATCAGCAGTAACTTAACACAACTCCAACACAGCTGAAAGCGAATATGAAGTGGTAACATAATGCAGATACCTGAAAGTACAAGCAGCAACACGGAAGAGAAACTACATTTCAAAGCACAGAGATTCAGTTAGAAGCTACAGAAGCACTGAGAATAAAGAGAATTTTAAAAAGGTCTTCCACTCCACTCTCCTGCACACACAAGCTTGTTCAAGGGGGAGAAAGGAGGATAGTCACGGGTTGGCCATGGCTGGTGAGACATCACTGCAGCCCACCTGGAGGTGGGTTGGGCTCGCTTTGGCCCCACTCCTGAGTAGGTCCATGTTGGGCGCGGCTTGGCGCGATAAAAGTGATAATGGAAATGCAGATTAGTGCAGCATGGTTCAAACCATGCCGCAGCCAAAAGCACCGATAAAAAAGCCTCAGTTGTGCTGCTTCACTGTTAGAAGACTTGTACATTAAAGTGTCATGAATTTTATGTATACTTGTTGTTATCAAGGGTGGATATTCCAGTTCACTGTTGGGGGGCGAAATGAACAAAAAATGTTCTCAAGACCAACTGTTCCTAATGGCGCATTTCCATTGTTCAGTACAGTTTTTGTCAACTCTCCTCGGTTTAGGTCCGTTTTCTAGCACTGCCTCATCTGTTAGGTTTTTTGTATTGAATGTGGTGTATCCAAACAAAGTAACACAAACTAACTGAGAGATAAAGATAGATCAGCAACTCCAGTGTTCTGCAAAGTAAAACTACTGGGCCCAATTCTTAAATATTTTCATAAATTCTTTCTTACATTTGCTCCTAAAAGAGATCCTAAGAAAAGTCAACGTCAGATTTATGAATGTGTTCTTAAACTGCAGAATTGTTTGCACCTGTGTTCTCATAATGATGAAACCTTGTGTCCTCACAACTGCCAGTTATCCCTAATTAGCAAAGGGAAACTCCATATAAGGGCAGCTCTATGAGACTGCCGGGCTGTGTGCTCACACAGAAATCACACAGAGACTCAACACTGACCACATTATATTACAAAGAAATTAATATAAAAATTAAAAAGTGAACAGAAAAAAAAAAATTCTTGGACGGATCTGCAAAAAAAGTATAGTCTGTCTAATCAGGAATTTTTTAAGCATATGCAACTCATTCCACTTATTCCAAACTTTGATTTACATTCATTTGGACAGGAGAGCAATTTAAAAGAAATTATATTTGATTCAGAAACAGATAATAAGTTAAAAGGTGAAGTATGGAAAATCCTGCAGAAATCATACTCAATAAATACTTTGCTGCAATCTAGAATACAGTTGTGGAACCAAGATTTAAAAAGAAATTATGTTAACTTAAGATGGGGTGATTGTTGGAATTTAACAAGGGATATGGCAGTCAATGAAAATTTGCATTTAATCCAATATAAAATAATGTGTAGATCTTACTGCACAAGAGATAAGTTAAATAAGTACTATAGAAGTAAATCGGGGAACTGTTGGATGTGAAATAACAGATTCACTGATCCATGCATTTTGGAACTGCAGCAAAATTCAGAGGGTTTGGTTGTAAAAGAACATTGGTTATTGAAGATATTGTTTGCAAAACTGAATTTTAATGCATCAATCTGTATACTCCAAGACATGTGACAGGACACTGTGAGGTATCCATGGAGTTGGATTACTTTTATTTCTCAGATTAAATAATCTTCTGCTTTTACCTCAAAACAAATCCCAAAGAAAACAACATTTGTGAATGCCAGGATCTTTGTAAAAACTGCATTAAGTGGCTTTTAAGAAGAAATTTATCTTAAGAATGGTTGGTGAATGAGGCCCAGTGTTTTTGCCAGATGAGTCAGGTTGCTTTGGGGAGAGAAATTTTGTCTTATATAACAACAATTTCCTGTTGGAATAGGTTGTCTGATGGCAAAGCAGTGAAAATATTCTACAGTAAGTGCAGCATACACTTAAACTGATTCATGTCCACAGCAGGACATTGCTTAGCTTTCTACACCGGTACTCCTGCTGCTTCTCCAAACTGGGGGCGTGTCAACCACCATCTACTGTAGGTAAAACACTGACTTTGGAGAAGTACTTCTTTTTTTTTTTTTAAATTTATTTATTTTACACAAACATATCATTAAAATAGTATGAACAATTATTGTGATTGAGATGTGCGAAGGGGAGGTATGAAACCCGAAAGGACTTATATAAAAACCTCACCCATGAAGAACATAATCAGAAACCGAGTTTGTTACAAATAAAGTAAAAAAAAAAAAAAAGGAACAATTAAATGATAACAAAAAAATATATGGGAAAAAGTAAACAATCAATTGAGTGATTATACAGTGAATATAAAAAAGAAAGAAAAAAAATACATAAATGAATAATGTAGAACAATAATGATATAAATTCATAAAACCTCACTTCAAAACATCCAAACTATGCCTTAAAATTGTGCTGAAAGGGCTGCAACTCAATATCAGGGAGTGGTCCATCACATTTTCAGCATTTAGTGTCCTTATGACTCAACATGCAGTATCCTGCAAAGTGGATAAAGTGCCTTAACACAGTCATTGTAAGAGCTCAAATTGAGTCCTCTTCTTTTAGTAGCACACTGATTGAATTCTTGCTCCAGATTGGCCAGACTGAGTAATCACCTCCATCCATAGATGGTGCTGTGTCACTGATAGACTGCAGCAGGGAAAACCTCGCAAGATTAATGTTTTAATTATATTCTGATTAATTTTTACATGAAATTTGGTAATTAGAGTTTGATGAATCTTGAATAAAGCACACGGGCCGGTTCCCCCCACCATTCATGTTTTTGATGATTAATCTCAAAGTGAGGCATTGTTTCACAGCCTCATGCAGTCCATCATTCTGTAATTTGGGAAGCAGGTACACACAGGTGTGTTTCATTTAACCCTGTCAGAGCCAAACAGAGCCTGAAGGTACAGAGTCGTGTACTTACAAGCAGATATTACATACAGCAGTGTGCAGAGCATGTAACCAGCGGCAGAACTACCATATATGCAGGTCATTTTGCTGCATTAGGCCTGTGACTGATCAGGGCCCCTGCACATGAGCCTCCAATACCACAGTGGCAGGCCCTTGTCTTCATATGACTCTCCATTATCATCAGAAAAGACTTCTATTGACATTAATAGAGCGCTGTTGTTGCCATGTGTTATAACATATACTATGAAGTCTAGACATTTAGTTCACAGTGTCACATATTTAAATAAATAACATTAGAAAAATGCAAAGTAAGTATTACATATACAAGCATGTAGTTTATTGACTGGTACATCTGTCATGTTTCTAAATTAAGTTTCAATCAGGTTTAATGGACGATTTCATGTTCAAAAATGTACAAAGTGTGCCCGCATGGAATTCTGGGTTATTGCAGTTATGGACATGTGCAATACTACTGTGAGGGAAAATAAACAGAAAAGTTAGATATGTCAAGACAGAAAGTAAGTGAGAAACAAGCAAAACACAAAAGTAAGTTTGAGAAGCCATAATTGAAAGAAGCAGCGAAGAAAGAAAGAAAAAGCAGCTTCTAAAAATAGATTTCTTTCAGAAAGATGAGCAAACACAAGTTGTTCCCATGGGCGTATAAAGGAGAGCACACCTAATCAACCTACACACTTATCTTTTTTGTGTATTTGTCAATGCCTATATGTAGACATGAATAATGTTGTCAATATAACAGGTGCGCCGTCAACAAGTATGCTGTATTTTAATCTGTTTTAAGGTGCTCTGTCAACTGTTAGTTTTCATCTGTATGCAGGTGCGCCTGTTAACCGATATTTTTTTCATTCATGTAAAGGTGCACTGTCACCAGTTGGTTTTTATATGTTAGAAGGTGCACTGACAGTCATTATGTTTTAATCTGTTACGGTGCTCTGACACCAGGCCTTGTCAGGCAGGCTAGTTTATGACTATCTTGGTCTTGCTATTATGACTCCTCCTCTATATCACGGTGGTGCATTTCACTGTTGTTAGTCATTTTAAGGATGCATCCTTTTACTTCTTTCATATTATGTCTGACCCGTTTTGATAATCTTACATTAGGGTCTGTTGCTGACTTGTTACGTCACTGCCTGTAACTCATCCGCCAATCATTTGTGGTTAAAGGATAGAAGTCAAAGGTCAGGGTTCAGTAACTGAGCAGCAGCCCTGGAGCTAGGAGGAAATCTGAGTTTTGCTCAAGGGCACTTCAGCAGACACCTTGTTGTGCTTGAAGCTTGAATCTAAACTGCTGGACTACAACTGATTCATTTAGTTTGAATGAAGAAGACATTTAACCAATTCAATCAATAAGATGTGAGTAAATACTTTCCTTGTGTTCAGTGGGTTTAGTATTATTCTGTTTTTTTCCTTTCAGTTCAGTTCGCTTTAATGGTATCAATGTATGTTCAGCAATAATGTCAAAGCATTAAGGAATGCAACAACATAAAAATAAAACAGAAAAACAAATGAAAGCTGCAAACAGCAATGGACGGTCTCTCCTCTCTCTCTCTCTCTCTCTCTCTCTCTCTCTCTCTCTCTCTCTCTCTCTCAACACCTTGAGGCTTTTCTGACCACATTTGCATTTGATATAGTCAACCTGTTAAGAGGATCATGTCAGAGTCTAAAACGTGTCGTTTCCTGTTGCCAGCAGGTGACGCTATGACTAAATTTTGTTATGTGAATGTGTTCAGGGTGGGACTCTCAAACATGAGGTTTGGTAGAGATTGGACCATTTACACCAAATTTCTAGCAATTTCCTGTCCACATCCTTCAATGATAGTTAAATCTTTTAATATCTTTTGATCACAAGCTAGTCTAGATGGCACACACTGATTTTGAAGTCTTTGATTAATCTGTAGGAGGAGTTTGTTAAAATATAACCATTAAAACGCCAACATTGACCTCTAAATTAAAAATGTCTGACTTTCTCTTGGTTTTAGGCTGTGGGTCCAAGAGACTTTTTTGTACATCTGGGCATAATAAACGTGTGAGCCGATGTTTGTGCAGATTGGTGAAACATGCGGCAGGAGCTGCCGTTTAGAGGGCATGGCCAAGCCATTTCAGATGATGACTGTCACACATTTCACCTGTTGCCAGCAGGTGCTGCAATAAATATAACACCTGATTGGAGTGTGAATGTGATCATGAAGGGACTCTTATCAAACATGTTTACAGTAACTTCCTGTTTCATGGCGAAACATCAAAACTCAACACCATGCCACAAACTAGATGGCACAGACCAATTTTGAAGTCAATCTGATCAATTCTGTTGGAGGAGTTTGTTCAAATAAAATGCATGGACAGTGCTAAAATTGATCTCTTAATTCAAAAATGGCTGACTTCCTGTTGGGTTTTGGCTGTGAATCCAAGAGGTTTTTTTGTACGCCTGGACATGAAACATGTGCCGACTGATTTTTGTACATGTTGCGCGATGGAACCATTTTGCAACACTGACTAAATATTGTTCTGTAGATGTATTTAGGCTGAGTATCACAACGTTACAACAACTTCCTGTTTCATGGCAAAACATGAAAACTTGATGTCACGCCACAGTGACGTCCTTCAATGAGAGCTAAATCTTTTAATAATTCTTAACAGGGGAGTACAGTGACTGATCGAGAGCTGAGCATTATGATGTCACAGTGAAGTTGACCTTTGGGATAAAGATAAATTTTAAAAAACCTGTGGTGAGGGGGGCGCCCTCGAGCTACTCTTACTCTTAAAGGATCACTTCGGTATTTTTCAACCTGGGCCCTATTTCCTCATGTGTATGTGTGTGTATGATTGATAGGTACAACTCGTTTTAAAATTGGTTCAGCATTGAGGGAGGTGGATGCAGCCGGAAGCCACGAAACGAGTTATAACGATATGAGGGCAAATACATCCGTAAAAGTTCGTGCATTAAAAGTGCTTTTTTTCGCCACAGTCCGGCTCAGATCACCAGTGTAATCTCTGTCAACAGCATGCAAAGCGCCTCTCTTACTGTTCACTCTGTGACGACATCTCGTGGGATCTTTGCTTGTTGAAGAATGTCTTCGTTGCAGTGAGTGGGACAGCTGTTTTCTTGAGGTGTGTTTGGTGAAGTATTTCAGGATTGGATGTCTTCTCTTCTTGGGCTGGTCGGAGTCATCTTGGGAAAAGTGTGCACTGCAGACCCGATGGTCTGTAAGGCGCAGTGTCTGGACAGGAGTGTTAGCATCCAATTGTAGCACAATTAGCCACAACTTCAGCATCTCGCTGTCCGACAAAGGCAGCCTATGAAAGCTGTGCGGGGTGTTGCGCGACATCCTGTTCTTGCAATACACACACGCACACACACATACACATGGGGAAATAGGGCCCAGGTTGAAAAATATTTAAGTTATTCTTTAAGAAGAAACAGCAGGATGATGTCATAACTTTCATTTACTGTTGTACACACTTCAGCAGCTTCACAACAACACTTCCTGGTTATGACTCACATGAGACTGAACCAACCAATCAGAAACTAGAAAGACTTAGGTAGACTGAGGTAAATGTGTGAGAACCACAAGGGGCAGATTTAGCAAATTATTTTCACTGTTTTTAAAGATGCTGCTCAAAAGTCTATTGCAGCGTGTTGCATACTGGACTATTTTTTTACAGTGTAGTGTGCAAGAGCTGTCAAAAATCATGTGACTTTACAAGGTTTCAAACCTGGAAAACAAAATAAATTGGGAGCACAACAACAAATTTGAAACAAAGTGTGTTGGAGCAACACTGTAAAGAGTGCTGCAGTCGTCAAGAAAAACTCAAACACAAAATATTTGCAGAGATTCGATTTGTTTTTCAGCCTGAAAGTGTTCAAACCTTGGTATCAATTTTGCACAAAAAGCCTATTTTAAATTCAGTCTCAAGCTTTCAGACACTGAATTTCAACCTTTAAAGTTTTCTTCTCTGTTTCGAATAATGACATGATATTCATCCCACAGAGGAATGAGACAGAGGAAATGAGGGCCAATACTAATAAAGCATTCAAAGTAAAGTAGGAGAAACCAGAGAAATCAGTAGAAGAAGAAATGAGGACATTTGGTCTCACTGGTTTCAACAGGACATTAATGTGTAAAGCTGCTACAGGTGATGTGGACATTGTGGACTACAGGAAATGGTGGAACATTACATTTTATATTGCCTGAGATAAACATGAGACACTTAAAACTACACTTTGAATAAACTAAATGACACAAGACATTAGAGTCTGATGAAATCTGTCTTGTGCGGACTGGACAAAAGCTTTAAATACACACGAGTTCAGGCCAGAGACACAATAACATTTGAAAAAGCTACAAAAGTAAAAGAGGTTATCCTCCATTTGTCTCCTCTAACATTAATACTTTTAAACATTTCATACAATTAATTCATTAATTCTTGAACATAGCCTACCTGTGAGTCCATAAAAAGCCTCTTTCATGGAGCAGCTGTCTCTGTGGCTGAGGAAGGAACATAACTGTTGTGGAGCAGCAGTGAACATATATAGTGACCAAATCAAACCAAATAACACACAAGGGAAAACAAGATGGACGCCAACTACAACTAATACAAGGCAAAAACTAACTAAAGCCTGATCCCCCCTCTGACTTAGCAGCACATGGTTTGGTCTGATGAGCTGGCTTTCAGATTTAAGAGGCCCCACCCCTCAGACACACCTTTTGTCCTGTCGAGACGACTTACTTGGGAAGTGGGTCGAGTTGGGGCGGAAATTTTGAAACACAATTCAACACCATTCGGATTTTGACTACGATTTTTGATTTTGACTTGGCGGTTGGCATAAGCTGGTTTGTGACTGGATCGGGATGGCATCACAGGTAGTAGATGATGAGGATGATATGGACTTTGATGATTGGACTCCTGTTGTGAGTGGAAGAATGCGAGGTAAAGCAAACGGCAGGCAGGACAAGGAGGTAAGAGCGAACTGGTATGCTAACCAGGGAAATAAAAGAGAGTTAGAGGAGAATAGTTCTGATGAAGGAAACCGGGTTGTTCGCAGGAAGGTGGACAGGGAGGAATTTAAGATAATACTTAAGTTCAGGAAGGAAGATGAGCAGGTGAGTCTAAGCCCTATAGCGCTGTCTAGGGAGCTGAGAAAGAAGGTAGGTGACATAGAAATGGCTAAGATTCTTCGAGATGGGGGCTTATTGATAAAGTGTAAAAATCAAGAGCAGAAAAATAAAGCGTTACTTGTTGAAAATGTTTGTAAAAAGGTAGTAAGTGAAAGACGAGTGCTGGGTGAGAACAAGGTTACTCAGGGAGTGATGACAGGTATCCCTCTTGGTGAGGATCCGGAAAAACTCCAACGGGGTATTCAGGGCGGTGAGGTGAGGAGATTGAAGAGACTGATGAAAACAATAAATGGTGAAAGAGTTGACAGTTTGTCAGTACTGATAGAGTTTCAGGGCTCAGTGCTTCCGGATAAAATAAAAATTGGCTGTATGAGTTTCCCTGTCAGACCTTATGTTCCTCCTCCACTTCGATGTTACAAGTGCCAGAGGTATGGGCATATCGCGAAAGCTTGCAATGGGAAGCAAAGGTGTTCAAAGTGCGGAGGTGAACATAGATTTGAGGACTGTGGAGAGAATGTACAGGCTAAATGTTGTAACTGTGGTGGCCAGCACAGTGTGACATATGGTGGTTGTGAAGTCAGGAAAAGAGCAGTGGAAATTCAACAGGTGAAAACGGTTAACAACATAAGTTATTCTGAAGCAGTGAAGAGAGTACAAGTACAGAAGGGGATGGAGGAAACAGGCAACAGTAGTCAAAATTCAAGACCAGGAGGAGCTCAAAGAATGCAAACTAATACAGAACTGACTGTGGATAAGCTGATTTTGTTCATGGCTTATGTAATTAACTGTACAGATCAAGTCAAACACAAAACAGAGAAAATAAAAATAATTGTGAGGGGAGCTGAAAAATTTTTGGCCTTGAAAGATGTATCTTGGGAACAGATCAACAAAAGGCTTGAGGCAGATGGGAAGCCCGGGGTCACTGGGGATAGGACCTAATGATTATTCTTCAGTGGAATGCAAGGAGTTTAATAGCAAATGGACAGGAAATTAAAGGATTTATTGATGGTCTTTGGAAAAAAACAGAGATTATATGCATTCAAGAGACATGGCTGAGGCCAGCATTGGATTTTGTGATTAGAGGTTATAATAGCATACGCAGAGATAGAACGGAGGGAAGTGGGGGAGGATGCATAATATTTGTGAAGCAAGGAATGCAGTATAGAGTATTGGAGAAAGGGAAAGACTGTGAAATGATTGTAATTGAAGCGTGGATGAAAGATGGTGTTGTTAAAATAGTGAATTTTTACAACCCTTGTAAGAAGCTTTCATTAGAATTATTGGAGGAAGTAGCTGTACATTTAGAAGGAAAAGTTGTTTGTTGAGGTGATTTTAATGCTCATAGCACACTATGGGGTAGCTATAATGATGGAAATGGGGAGGTGATTGAAGAACTAATGGAAATCAAAAATCTAGTGTGCCTGAATGATGGATATGGTAAAAGAATCAATGTTAGAAATAACACTGAATCAGCTATTGATCTGACTTTAGTATCAGAGACAATGGCAGGTAACTGCGGTTGGGAAATTATAAGAGACAGAACAATAGGAAGTGACCACTATCCAATAATAACTGAAGTAGGAGTGAATTTAGAAGAGCATGGAAATGATAGATTGGATAGATGGGCTTTCAGCAGTGCTGACTGGGGAAAATTTAAGCAGATATGTGATAAAGAAATGAAATACATTGATATTAATCAAGATGTTGATGAGTTAAACCTTTCTGTTTGTGAAACTATCCTAGGGGCAGCAAAGCAAGCAATTCAAAGGAAAGGAGGTAAGAATAAAAAGAAAATCATGCCATGATGGACAAAAGAATGTGAGAATACAATAAAATCCCAAAATAAAGCATTTAAAGTGTTAAAAAGAACTCATAATTTCCAGACTCTTATTGAATATAAAAGGTTGCAAGCTAATGTAAGGAAAACAATTAATAGTGCGAAGAAGGTCTTTTGGAGGAAATTTTGCAATTCCATAGGAAGGGAAACAGATATTACTAAAGTATGGGGAATGATAAAAAGAATGAATGGGATTAAAAGAGAGGAGTATGAGTATCCAGTCTTGATTGATAATGGAAGTACTGCTGTGACAGATGAGGCGAAAGCAGACATGTTGGCACATACTTTTGTCAAGGTGCGTAGTTCAAGTAATATTAGTGAAGAGGGGAAAAGAGGGAGGGAAGTTACAGTAACTGAAAACGAGACACTACTGCAGTTGCATGAAGATACTAATGATTTATTAAATGTACCATTTACAATGGCAGAACTGAATCTGGCTCTCAGGAAAACTAAGATGTCAGCACCAGGAAAAGATCAGATATGTTACATTATGATAAATCAGCTCAGTGAATCACTAAGAACATCTTACTGGAATTATATAACAAAGTGTGGGAGAAGGGGAAATTACCACAGATATGGAAAGAAGCTGTGGTGGTGCCGATACCTAAACCAGGAAAAGACAGTGCAAACCCAGAAAATTATAGGCCTATTGCCCTAACATCTAATATTTGCAAAGTAATGGAGAGGATGATAAATGAAAGATTAACATATTTTATAGAAAGCAAAGGGTATGTAGCAAGATATCAGAGCGGATTTAGGAAAGGAAGGAATACTATGGACCCAGCTTTATGTCTGGAATATGAAATAAGGAAAGCACAAATTAATAGGGAAAGCATTGTGGCTGTCTTTTTTGATATAGAAAAAGCATATGATGTGATGTGGAAAGAGGGATTGTTAATTAAATTGGGTAAATTGGGGGTCACTGGCCCGATGTAAAAGGTGGATCAAGGACTTTTTATTTTCAAGGTCAATCCAAGTAAGGATAGGTAAGAGTTTCTCAAGAAATTTTGTTGTAGAAAATGGAACGCCTCAAGGCAGTATAGTAAGTCCTTTGTTATTCTCTATCATGATAAATGATGTTTTTTTGAGTTTGGAGAAGGGGATGGGATTTTCTCTTTTTGCAGATGATGGGGCAATTTGGAAGAGAGGTGTGAATATGGAATTTATTGTGAAGAAAGTACAAGAGGCTATGGTTAAAATAGAAGAATGGTCGTTTAGGTGGGGATTTAAATTCTCAGTAGAGAAAACAAAGACAATGTTCTTCACAAGAAAAAGAGTTGGCAGTAACATAAAACTGAAATTATATAATCAAGAACTGGAGAGAGTGAAACACTTTAAATTTCTAGGATTGTGGCTTGATGAGAAACTAACATGGACGGTGCATATTCAGAAAGTAATTGACAAGTGTAAGAAAGTTTTAAATGTTATGAGATGTCTTGTTGGAAGTGAATGGGGGTCAGACAGAGCAGCATTAAAAACCATTTACGCAGGGCTAGTAAGATCGGTATTGGATTATGGGAGTATTGCATTTGGATCTGCAGCACATGCATCTTTAAAAAAGTTGGACAATATTCAATATCAGGCTTTAAGATTGTGTACAGGTGCAGTTAGAACAACCCCGACTTCTGCACTGCAAGTAGAAATGGGAGAAATGCCTTTAGAGCTAAGGAGAGTACAGCTAGCTCTGAATTACTGGGTTAATTTAAAAGGGCATAATGAAGATCATCCAACACAAGACACACTGAAGTCCTGTTGGGAAAAGGAGAGGAGAGAAACTAAAAGCTTTGGGTGGACAATAGAGAAAAAAGCAAAAGAACTCGATATAATAGCAATAAACATCAGTCCAACAGTTCCACTCTCAGTGACACAGCCTTGGATACTTCCTGAACCTAGCGTGGACCTCACACTGTTAAACAAAAAGCATAAAGATAAGGGAGTCATTTTACACCCACAGTTGGGTAAAGATTATATAGGAAGTAACTATTATGACTACATTCAAATATACACAGACGCATCCAAAAGTTCAAACAACAGAATGGGCATTTCATTCATAATTCCAGAGTTTAACATTAAAGGTTGCAAGAGAATCAATGACGAATTATCTGTGTATACAGGAGAGATGATGGCTTTATTATTAGCAGTCCAGTGGGTTGAAGAGGTGAGACCTGGAAAACAGTAATATGCTCTGACTCCAGCTCATCTTTGATGAGCATAAAATATGGACATTCAGACAGCAGAAAAGATATTTTACTGGAAATACAACAAACAATATTCAGAATTCAAATGATGGGACTGAGCATAACATTTGTATGGATACCAGCTCATGTGGGACTAAGTGGAAATGAAACAGCTGACAGGTGTGCAAAAGAAGCAACAAGAAATAATCACATTGACATACAAGTTCCTTTTAGTAAAACAGAAATGAAGACCAAAATTAAGCACAAGTTAAAAGAAAGGTGGCAAAAGCAATGGAAGAGAAAGAACAGGCAGATGGTTTTATAGAATACAAAGGCAAGTTGGAGTAATGAGAAAGACAGCAAGATCCTGCAGAGAGGAAAACTGATATCAAGATTACGATTTGGTCACTCAGGACTTAACAGCACACTCTTTAAAACAAAGAAACATATTTCAGGAAACTGTGACTCTTGTGACCAACAGGAAACTATAGAACATGTAGTACTTTATTGTCCAAAGTATGATGGTGAGAGAAGGGAACTCATTTTGAACCTCACAGAAATGAAGTTGAGATTGGACTTAAGGATATTTTACAGAGAAGTTCAAGTGAGAAATGTTATGATGCACTGTTACACTACCTTAGGACAACGAACTTGATAAAGAGAATATAACTTTGTTTTATTTTTGTCTTTTTATTTTATATATATATACATATATATATATATATAATATATATATATATTATATTTTTTTTTTTTTTTTTTTTTTTTTTTTTTTTTTTTTGAGTTACTACAATTAAGTTAGATTCCCAATCCACACTTCATACCAGTCGGTGGCGGTAATGCACCATAACGTTGTTTGCCAACCGCCATAAAACACCAAGAAGAAGAAGAAGACACACCTTTTACTCAACCAGGAAGTGAACGCCCCCAACAACCACAGTAAGTCAAAGACAAAGAAACACATGGTTAATATAACACAAAAGAGCTTGTTTAACCCCACAGTGTGAGAATGTGTGCACTCCATTTAAATAGAGTGAGAATACAAACAAACAAGATTCACACCAAACAAACTGTGTCATGTGACTTGTTTGGGTGTGTTTGACAGCAGATCAAATGAACCTGTGCAGGTTGAGTGTGAGTGTCTGTTAGCATGGCTGTTAGCATGTCTGTTGTAGCATGGCTGTTAGCATGCGTTAGCATGTGTAGCTGTTAGCATGTGTGGCTGTTAGCGAGGCTGTTAACATGGCTGTTAGCATGTGTGGCTGTTAGCATGGTTGTTAGCATGTTTGGCTGTTAGCATGTGTGGCTTTGGTCATCAAGCATTTTACAATCTTTAAAGACATCCCTCATACAGGGCAGCAAGATATTCTCTGCATCTCCAGCTGTGTTCAGAAATGAACCAAAAGTGGTAAAACTACTGGTGTTAAAAAGAGACATTCATCCCCAAATCCATTTTTCCTCTCATCTGTTCTACTGTTTATCCACCTAGACAGTTTTGATGAGTTGCAGAGTTTGGAAAGATGAAACCAAACCATTGCTTCCTGTGTTTAACCACCTTGACCTCCTCCCAATTAGGAATGGGAATCGATAACATTTTATTGACACCAATCCTGTGGATTTTCTGTGTGGGAAAAAAAAGGTTTATCATTATTATTGTTATTATAATTATAATTATTTGTAAGGTTACATGGGGCTGAAACTGAACTTTAATGGTGAAAAGTTCTGTGTGACATCATAAGAAAACATAGCCAAGTTTATTTAGTACAGGAATTTATAGCGGAATTTAAAATACAATTTCTTAATGATGGAAATGAAAGCTTGGAACAGGGTTTCGGGTTATTACTGCCTGCTGCTACTGCACCTTCATACGCTCATACTTTTCAGACACACCTGTGATGGATTGGCAGGTCTATTACACACTTTGGTGTGAGACAGGCTAACTGATAATTAGTTTATTCCTTTAATTTAGTGCCAGATGATTATGACTTTTGTTTTTCTCTGTGCCTGTGATAAACTGTTGAATCATTATTCCAACTTCTGCAATTAATATATATTAACAGGACCAGTGTGCAGGATTTACAAACATCTAGTGCTTGCAGATTGCAAACACTGTAGCTTCACCCTCCCTTTCCAAGTGAGATTCTATTGTAGCTGCAAAACTTGTGTGTGTAGGCTATTGTCAAAACATGGCTGTCAAACATGATGGCCTCCATAGAAGAGGAACAACGCTCTCTGTAGATATAAATGCTCATTCTAAACAAGAACACAACGATTTCTATTTTCAGGCTATTATACACTAGTGAAAACATTATATTCCATTTCTGCCACATTCTGCCAATATAAGTCTTAAATACTGGATCTTCAATATAAAAAATAATAAAAAAAAAAAGAAATATTAATTTTGTTTACATTGAAACTTTGCAATGCAGGAGAATTTCTTCAACATGAAAATGGTCACAGAGGCAAATATCAGCTCTTTAATTCTATTGAAAGGCCTTACCAGAAGAAATCTGTCTCACCAGAAACACTACGATACATGTTAACATCATTTTTGTCCTTTTACATCCTGTTGTCTTTTATCTTGTTCCATCTTTTACATCATGTTCCCCTTGTTACATTGTCTTCTTGTTACATCTTTTGTGCCTTGTTATATCTTGTTACATCATTTTTGTATTGTTACGTCTTGTTACAGTCATTTGTGTCTTGTTACTTCTTTTACATCATTTTCAGCTTTTCATGTATTGTTACACTGTTCTTGTCTTGTTACTTCTTTTACATAAAATTTATGTGAAAATTGTCATGTCATATTTGTCTTGTTACATCTTATTCATCTTATGTCTTTTACATAATTTTCATCTTTTTACATGTTCCTATGCCATTTTCGTCATTACATGTTATACATCATATTTGTCCTATTACACCTTTTACATACTTTTTACATCTTTGTTCTCATCTTGTTAAATGTTTTGCACCGTTTTCATGCTATGTCTTAATACGTTTTGTTGTCTTTTATGTCATTTTTGTCTTGTGTCTTTTTATGTAGTTTTTGTCCAAATTAAAACTCTTAAAACTCTTAAGTACAGTAACAAAGTTATTTTACTTGCTTCCAATCATTCTCCAGATTAAATCCAAGTGTGAATGAAACACTGACAGTATAGAATTAAAGAATAGATCTTTTGCTGACAGACTGAGTGTTGAGCCTCCATGTTTTGTTGCTCTGACTTTGAAAGTTGCACCTTCTTTCTGGTGTGTGTTTTTGCTTTAAGGTGTTCAGTATTGGCAGCTGCAGTGAAACTGGAGATAAACTGTGATCACATTATCTGGCATCATTTTAGCCACCGTGTTTCCTGCCTCAGTAGCTGCCAACCTGTGTGACAGAGTAAACAACGCAAGCTTCCAACTTCAAAGTTTTACCTGTGTGCAGAAAATAAAAATAAAACCACAACATCCTCCCAAACATGACAGCTGACTGAGATTTGTGTTGGAATCCTGAGGAGTCAGGAGAGGGGGAAAAAAATCAAACCTGGCCAGGGTAGAGACGGTTTTGTTGGTTGATTGGTGTGCCGTGAGAAACATCTGCGTTTGATTTCCGAGCGCCGGGGAAGAACATGAAAGTGTGCTTTAGAGGATGAGAAGTGTCTGTTTTTCTGACACGAGAAGCAGCAGTTTGACAAGCCGGGCGCTCCCTCGGGAAAACGCTGCCTTCAGCTGCAGCTTCTCACTGTGAGTCAGGGTGAGTCAGACGGTGTGCAGACCCAACACGACGGCTTCGCCTGCCGGAAACACAAAAGTCTGCAGAGCAACCAAGAAAGACCACGACTGCACTTTCTTTTCCCTTAAGATAAGGATTGTTTTTGGGGCAGCATAGCAGATCAGTAGTTTGCACAAACTTCCAAAGTTCAGACAAGTAGGGGGGCCTCCAAGTAAAAAAGGGTTGGAAACACTGGTCTTAAATATAAGAGGGAAAAGGAACTGATTAAAGTTTGTCACTCTCTCAGTGCTTTTTTTCACAAGGAGCTCCTTTTTATTGCAAATACAGCAGAATGCCTTGAGTAGAAAATGTGCATGCAGGACTTTTACTTGTAATGGAAGATTTTTAATGTGGTATTGCAACTTAAAGGTCCATATTCTTCAGCTACTTCAACTGCTGCTTTGTGATATTGTCTTCTCAAATTTCTGTCACATATAGCGACTCTATATTCAATCCACTTTCTTTACTCAAGTAGAAATGCTTGTGTAAAAACAGACTCTGGTAAAAGTAGAAGTACTGATTCAACTTATTTACTCAAATAACAGTCCAAAATGTATTTAAGACCCACTGTTGCAGAATTACAACAATTTTTGTTATCCCCCAAAAAACTTTTTTTTTTCTTTGGTTCAACCACGTTAACATACTCATTTGGTCCTATTGTTCAGTCTCAGAATGATATTGGGTCATACATTTGTATATAAGGCCTGCCCTCAGGTCAAGAAGTCACACAACCTCCAGATTTTTGAGAGAGCATCATCCCCTCGATTTACTGGACTGGATTTATCTGATTGAAGTAAGTAAAATGCTTTAAATATTTTTTTTTGTGTTTATTACAGTGTCTGGAACATGTCCACGTGTAGTCATTGTGGAAAATGTGCCTTACATTTTATTTAGAGCTTGTTTTGTAATTGTTGCAATATTACAACGTTGGGTGAATATGGTAGTCAAAACAACCCTGTTTTGAGAGGAACATCTTGAGATGAACTTCAATTTAAATTTTCCCAATATAACTTTAAACTACACATGATTTACACATTCGAGCTTTATATTAATTACATATTATTGTATTAGAAACTAGTGTGCAAAGATATATTGCCATATCTAATCATTTTCATTTACTTATAATGATTTCTAACCACCTTCAACACTCAGTATTTTCCCCTTATCACAGAAAGCAGGACTTTCTAACAAAGAAATTCTGTTTGTGCATGTCTGCCCTTTGTCTTGGCTATTGATAAGAAAATGTTCCTATCAATTCATAGTCAAAGCAGTTGTGGGGGATGCTTGGGGGAGGGCATTTTTTCCATTGTTCTGGAACAGGTGTTGATGTTCAGGAATGTAAGGTGTTGTAAGTTGGAGGCTACCTGCATACCTATTAGTATGATAATCAGAGTTTACAATTGGTCAGCTATACACTATTGTGTGACCAGTTAAATGTGTGAATAGGTTACTTCAGTGCAATGTGTAAACACTTCATATTGAAATCAATCTCCCCACCGTCCCCTCTTTTTCTGCAGGTTATCTAGAATCTAATAAGCATGTGTGCTGTTTATATATACATTTGTTTCAATTTTATTTTTTCCATTTCAGAATGCCACCAGCGAGGAGAGATCCTCGGTACAGTGTGCAGGATGTGATTGGGATCGTCCAAAATGGAGATAGTGATGTGGACATAGAGTTCGACGACACTGATGCGAGTGACGAGGAGTCAGATAACGATGCCTGTGTGGACAAAGAAAACCAAGAACCTACTGATTGCCCAGCCAATGTGGACATTGAGCCCCAATCAAATGAACACATCAAGCCCCATGACAGATATCGCTGGCAAAAAAAGGGTTTTATCAATCCCAATACTGATTTTTCTGGTCCAGCTGTCACAGACGATGCAACTTTCCTCCACACACCGCTGCAATACTTCGAAAAGTTTGTCTCAGAAGACATGATTCAAGCTCTGGCAACCAATACAAATGAGTACAGCGTTCAAAATGATGGAAGATCTGTGAACACTAATAAAAAGGAAATACAGAAAATGTTGGGTATGTACCTGAGGATGGGCTTGGTACAAATGGCTGGAACCCGTATGTATTGGGAGACAGATACGCGGCACCCCCCTGTTGCTGATGTGATGTCCCGCAACAGATTCCAATCTCTGTTGACAACATTACATTTTGTGAACAATTTGACAGTGTCAGAGACTGAAAAGAGGGACAAACTCTGGAAACTCAGACCATGGCTTGAATCATTCAGAGAGAAATGCCTGCAGGTGGTACCCGAAGAGCACAATTCTGTGGATGAGATGATGATTCCTTTCAAGGGGAAGTTCAGCAGCATCAAGCAGTATATGCCAGGCAAGCCACACCCATGGGGGTTCAAAGTATGGGTGAGAGCTGGAATCTCTGGCATGATGCTTGACTTTTATGTTTACCAAGGGAGCAACACTGGAATACGAGTCAAATCTGAACTTGGATTGTCAGGTGATGTTGTGATGAAGCTTGCCTCCACACTTCCAAAGGATCAGAACTACAAGGAGATTCAACGCTGGGACAAAGCCACCAAAACCTACACTGACGTTGAAAAGCCTTACATTGTGGGTACCTACAACAAATACATGAGAGCCGTGGATTTGTTGGACTCGTTTACAGCAAAATACAAGTTCGCCCTGAAATCCCGGCGTTGGTACATGTACATCTTCTGGCACACCATCACTCTTGCTGTGGTCAATGCCTGGCTCCTCTACAAGCGGCACTGCCAAGCTCTCAAGATGCCAAAGAAGGAGATACTGAACATGAAAAAGTTCCAGGCACAACTAGCATCCTCTCTCATTCTGGTAAGAATCTATTTCTGCTATTTGCCATGTTTGTGATATCTTTGACTTGTATCATCATGCATTTTTGGCATGTACATGATATTGATTATTTAATATTGATTCTTCTCTTTCCAGGTGGACACAACACTGAAAACTCTGAAGAGAGGACGACCATCTTCAGACAACGGAAGCCCAGATGCAGCAGGGAGTCCTTTGAATGCTGGGAAGAGACCATCCCCAGGTGGTGGGAGTCCAAACGGTCCCTTTTCCAAGAAAGCATGTGCACACCCTCCACAGGATGTGCGCAAGGACCTAACTGGACATTTCCCGATGAAGGTGAAGAGAGGACGCTGCAGACACTGCAGTAAAGGGTATACTAATACCCAATGCACAAGTGTGATGTTCGCCTCTGTTTTTCAGAGGACAAGAACTGTTTCTGGGACTGTCACTGTAAATAAATGTCAGAGTTCTTGTTGTTGCAATAAATGACTGTTCATAACAACATGACTGAGATTATTCTTCATGTTATACTGTTCTGGGACAAAAGCAAAACCCTGCAAATGAATCCTTAGTTCTGTATTGTTGTTCAGACAATGAGTACAAATACAGGAGATTCCGCTCCCCATTGAGCCCAACGTTGCAATATTACAACATTTCCGTAAAAACTTACAAAAACATAATTTTTTTTAAAAACACTTCATTTTCAGCTTCAAAGGCCTCCTACAACAACATCTTAATGGTTGAAAAAAATTTTTTTTTAGTGTTTTTCTATATTTGGGTTTTACAGGGATAAAATGAAAATGCTGCCCACTGAAGCACATTTCTACCTTGCTGAGCAGAGGACTTATTATCACTGTGGGTTACAAATTTGAGGGGGTTCCAGGTTTTACTCAGAAAAGATATCCACATTACTCATTGAAGCTGTTGGAGAAATAAGTCCCTGGTGGCCTGGACTGGAACTGACACAACAACAAAGCCATAAAAAAGCTATAATCATTTGAACAGTGATATATGAACTTACCTCACTGTGTCTGTCCCAGGAGGACTCTGTTGAAGGTTTGTTTTCACCAGAAAGATGTCATTTATGTTTCATTGAAGGCCAGAACAGAGGGTTGAGAAATGAGACCTACTTTATTATTTGTTATATGATGACTCTGCAGGTCCCACCCCTTTTTGCTCTGTGCTCCAATAAAAGTTGAGCAAGCTTGGTGCTTGAGAAAACCTGTCAACTTTCTCCTTTCATAGATATGCTATGTGCTAGGCTTGTCTAAGTTAAAAAGAGAAGCATTTTACAAACAGTATCAGATAGCTAGCTAACAATTGATGTGTATTAGCTAGCTAGTTAACTAGTGTTGCTAACATTAGCTATCAGATGTAAGTTACTAGGTAATGATTCAAGTAGATTACCAAGCTAGTTAGTTAAAAGCTAGCAGTTTGCTAGCATTCGCTAACTAAATATCTGGCTGTCCTACAGGTGGCTTTGCAGGTCCCAGCAAAATCTGTCAATCTTTAATATTTGTTTTTCTTTTCAACATAAACAAGCCCAGCACATAACATATCAGGAAACATGAAAGGAGAAAGTTGACTGAGGTTCCACCAGGTACAAAGTTTTTTCAACAGAAAATTGGAGCACAGAGCAAAAGGGGTTGGACTTAGGAAGTGTCAACTGTAAGGACTGTGATGTGCTAAGAAAGACATTGTCATGTGTATGAAATGCAGCCCCACATTCACCATATTCAAGAGGTCACACTCAGGTGGGAAGCTCAGATGTTCCAGGTTGAAAGTTGTGTAACTGTAGAGAATCTGAAAAATCGTTAACATTTCACTGCTTCCTGATCGATCAGTACGGTCAATGAACAGCGAAAATCAGCTAGGACATCAGGCCATATTTCAATGTAAAAATATTTGATAATGTATTAGTTAGCATACCAAACGTTAGGATTCAGCCACTTCCTGCCTATTACTGTTTGATAATGTTACATGATATGATAGGTAAGCCATAAATTAATTTTTAAATATATCAATACACATCTTTGACACATTTATTTAAGCCCAGACATGAAATGTACTAGATGTAATCAATGTTGGACAGCTGTCTTTCTGTCTCTTCACCTAACCTCAGAAATGTTCTGGTTAAGTAATGTGATGTTATGTGACTTTTCACTCAATGGTACACATATTTTTGTGTGATGCTCATACAGATGAATCCTAACGTTAGCTAGTTGTGAAACAGTAGCTAATGGGTTATTAAATGTGTTTTATATCGAAATGTCCCTACAGATCTTTTGCCTTTTTGTTGCTGTTCAGTCTGAAAGCTGTGAAATTATAACAATTTGTCAGATTATCTGTATTTCTACAGTAATATGACATTTGAGCGTCCTGCCATGAGCGTGACATCAGAGGAAAATTGCCACTGTCTGAATGTGGTGAATTGTGAGACAACAGGCAGGTGAATGACTGCAGAGTTTGTTGTGTGAAGGTTAATACTGAGTATGGACATCATAGCACTATATCCATTAAAGTTAAGTTTAATAACGTTGTAGAATGGACTGGCTGATGTGAGACTACCAATTCAGGGTGTGTGCAACTGAAATGTGGCTGTGTAATTAACATATGCACTAGATGAATACTTCTTTCTGCAGAATATTTGTGCAATAGTGTAGAACATGTCAGATTAGCACAGGATTAAGATCACATATGACCTACAGACGAATTACTAGAGGACTCCGGGATATAGTCCAAAGCAAATGAGCTTTATTGTGTAAAATGGTTCTATCCAGGCTGATTAAAAACATAATCAAGTTGGTTAACCCTACAAACACAGAGAGTCACACATGGCTATATTTATATGCAAATACATATGAAGTTATGATGTGTTAGAGCATTCATTCCCAAAGACTGGGTGGCTCGCCAAATAAATAAAAGACTAGGAGAAATTCTTCAAATGTAAGATTTATATCTGCAGTACACCTTTTATAAAGTATTTAAAATGGTTAATAATTTAATATTTTAAATTAAAGCGATTTAAATTTTCAAGCAAATAATGAGAAATCAGTATGGCTCGAATTACGGGGGAGCTAGGGGGAGCTGGGCTCACCTGAAAAGGACATGAGCTCCCCTGAAAGCTGCTTTTGGACAATTGAGGGGAGCTCTAAAACATGATGATCCTGAAATAAATAATAATAGTGAGAATATACCAATGTTGTGTGTGTATTCGCACATTATATTATAATTTCCAAACATGTATCTTCACTAATTAACACCATGCTGTGCGCTGTTGTGTTTGCTGTCCGAGGTTCTGACGCGGAGCAGAGGCACTCCCACATTAGTTAGCATTCACAAAGATCAGATTAAAATATTGATATTAGGGCCAAAACGCACTAAAGGCGTCTGATGCTCGCGTTATGTAAGTACACCCATTGTTTTAAATGGCAGAACGCGCACTGAAAGCATCTTGACGCGCATCAAACTACCTTGACGCTCCCACTTTGAACTTGTTTTGTTTTTGGAGCTTTTTACTTCTGAACCCGAAATAACGTGTTTGGGGAGAGCTAAATAGAAATTTAAAAAAGGCACGGACTTGAGGAGGTAGTGCTGATGGAGCTGCAGCTCCACCTGGAACCGGGTAAAAGAAAAAAAAAAGATCCACAGCAGAGATAGAGGGAGGGAGAGAGCGTGTGAATATGGACAGATGTGCCGACTTGATATAAACACTTTTTATGATCATGAATCATAAAATAACTACACTTCTGTGGTGCGTGATTTTTTTACTCCAGTCCGATTTGTGTACTTTTAAACACATAATTACTTCATGCCGATTAATTAATCCTCATCTTCATCTTCCTCACCCCCCTTCTCTGCCTCATCCTCTTCTTTATATTAATTCTACATAAATAAATAGATGCATATAAATAGCAGCCTTTTCCTAAAATACTGCTGGTTCTGTGGTGTTGGAATTTTAAATCTGAAGCCTGCAGTGCGCCGTAGAAACTTAAATTGACGCATGTCAGTTGAGGTTTTAGTGCGTTTTGGCCTTTATATTCATGAAGGTGTGTGTATGGGAGGCAGAAAAACGTTGCTTGTGTCCCCCTGTTGATTTTGTGGTTTTATTTCTTGTTTTTGCTCTGATTGATAAACACATTCTTTGATTTTGAAACAGTAGCCTTATATTATTGTTATTTAGACTCTATGAAATGTTATTGACAGTATTAACTATCTGTAATAGTAAGAGTAACTTGGCCGCGCTGACGTGCACTACCATGTATGATATGTTTTAGAAACTGTGCGCACTGGAAAATAGGGCTCCCCGAAAGCCACTGTGTAATTCGAACCCTGGAAATCAGGTTCACAGCTCGCCATGAACAATTTCTGAGATACATTTTTTTGAGTTTCTCAAAGATTTAAGTTTCTCTAAGAAGAAAATTAAACGATCTCCACTAAAGATTATAGGTTGGCAGAACTTTCATTTAGTTTTTTAAGAACCAAAGAGGTCAAGTTGGGCTCATAACTAAAAAATCTAATACAAAAAGTTGCCTTGAAGTTTAAGGTCTGTTTTCCTGAAATAAAAATGATGACATGGCTGCTAACACAGCCTAAATGCATTTATTTCTCATTTATGTTAAGTTTTAACACGTATATCCACGTATAAGGCAGTGTTTCCCAAACTTTTTTTTCTGTCAAACCATTGTGACTCAGTTCACAACAGGCCCAGCAGGAGTTCATTTGTGTATTATTGAATGCTCCTGACCTGACCATTACTGCCATTTCCACATCACCATCTGAACGCATACATTCTAAATAAAAAATAAATGCATTTAGGCTGAGTTAACAGGCCATCTCAATCTTTTATTCCCTCTCATCAAGAAAACAAAACAAAAAAAGCTGACAGAACTCTAAATTTCAAGGGAACTTACCTTAATGACTTTACTGAGTTTTTGAAATACAATTTATCGGGGGGTTTGAAAACTCAAAGACTCAAGTTTATCTAAAGAAGAAAAGTAAATTATCTCAACAAGACTTTATTAGCTGGTAACACTTTTTTTTAACTTAAGAGTTTGAGTTGGGCTCATGACTCAAAAATCTATTACAATAAGTTGCCTTGAACTTTTGTTTTTACAGTGTAGCACATTTTAGCCTGCTTCATAAATGAGACAAAATAAGTGCATCAGGCAGAATTAACAGGCTCTTGTTTCTTACTCTCATCAGTAAAACAATACACACATTTTAAATGCTTTATAAATGGTGTATTGTAGATATAAATCTTAAATTTAAAGAATTTCCTCCATAGTCTTCTATTTTTTTAGGTAACCCAAATAAAATCTCCTTTCTTTGTCTTTGGGAGTGACTAATATAAGGTGATGCAGAAATGGTGGTACAAATTGCCAGGAACGTTCATCCATGTACAAATGAACTCTTTCCGAGATTTCTTGATAAGGCCTGTTGTGAGCTGGGTCCTGATGGTTTGTCATTTTTTAAAAGTGGGTCCCCAGGAAAAAAAAAGTTTAGGAAACACTGTTAAAGGATGAATGTTTGAATGCAGACTGCACAGTCTGGATGGGATCAACACACGTACCTCCTGTACTTCACTGAGCCACACCATCGAGTAGAAACAGAAATAATGGACTCAGTGGGAGATCCTTGTGCTGCCAGCCTGAGCATAAAAGAATAAAGGCATGTAATATATTCAAGACTTGTACTGCAAACAAAAGCAAACATCGTAGCAGGCTGAGAGGAAAATAAAATTAAGGTTATTGATGTAGGAAACATGCAGCGACTGAAATCTAGAGAACAAAGACTTCAAAGGTTCTAAAGAACTGCAAGCACAACTGAAAAGAAGCTGAAGGTGACCAAGGTGGAATTTAACGCTGTGATGTACAGTATGAAGAGAACAACATGTGTTTGGATCCCCATAGGATTTAAAATTATTTGCATTATTTACATTCTCTCTCTTTTTAAAATCATTTTATTGCAGCTGTGATCCCTTTGTGCAAATGATTCAAACTCAACTCACAATTCAGCTCCAGTCTGTGTGTTGGAGGCCGACACACCGAGGTCATTTAACTGTTGGTCCTTGTCAAAAAGCCAAACACAGTCCTCAGTGAAGAGGAATGTCTCTGTCTATCACAGCTCTTCTCCAGGCTGAACTGCAGGACTCCAAGGTGATGATGACCTGACAATAAAAGTTCAGACAAGACCTCTAATGGTTGTTAGTCAGGTGATACACAGTGATCTGGACTTCTGTTCATCCTTTGACATTTTCAAACAAGGATAGCAGCAGCTGAGTCATTTAGCTTGATGTTTAACTGTGTGTTTTATCCTCTTTTAAGGCTTTAAAACAAAGGAGGTCTCATCATTTGTAATTGTGGTCTGTTGCATGTCAGCATGTTCCCACTCCCAACTCGTCAACTGACTCTTTGCTAAGCCCCGCCTCCAAACAGCAACTGTCCAAAGATAGGTAAGCGACCGCAACTTAGGCTGTCAAGCTTTCCATTCCTCTACACATTGAAGGTGTGCAGGAGGCTCTGAGAAGAGTGATACTGTGCGTTTCATGAGTCTGGACGGCGGTGTCTTTTTGTAGTCTCTCAAAAAGGTGAAACATAAGAGTACACGTGTGTGAAATGGATAAAACTTTGTCTTCATCTGCTCTAACACAAGCTGTGAAAGTTAGCATTTCTCGCTAACTAATGTTTGCTCACTAGCTGCAGTAACTTTACCCCAGACAAATTTCATCTCACTCTGGTTCACTGTGTCAGGTCTAGGCAGGGATAGCTTAGCTCTTATTCTGGCTCTCTTCCACGGTTGCGGTTCAGCTGGTCTGGCTGGGTGACTCGTCTCAAGGTCCGCTGCATTAATCGAGTCTCTGCTCTTCTTTCTCCCATGTTAATGAGTGTATTTCTGTCTTCTATCATGTAGATATAGTTGCTGTAGCTTTAGCCTCAGTCTTTTAGCATTAATGTCATATCATGTACCCAGTGTTGTGGAATTTATTCCAATACCCATATATCCGAAGGAAGAAGTACTCAGGAGTCCAATATGTCTTACACTGAAATTGGTTTAATAATACTTGATCAAGGAGAATGAAGGAATAACCAGTACACAGTTGGCATTGATGTTCCCTTCAATTCTGGCATTTCTGTCCTCCGGGATAGTCTTTAAGCATTCACAGATAATGTCATGATGAACCTATACCCAAATAAGGTCAGACCCAACACATAAAGTTAGCCTATTGGTCTGAATATGCAAACACAGGAATTATGAATACACAAAGTCTGAGACTAGTGTTCAGCACCTCTGGCTCTACAGCTCAGGGTCAGTGTTAACCAAAACAGATTACAGTTTACGTCTTCTCCAGTCAGATAGACAAGACAAACACCTCCTCGACGTCAGCTGCCCTAGCAACACTATCAGGTTGTTCACTTGTTTATCTGAAAGGAGAAGACAGCTGCATCCACTGTCCTAGAGGAGAGACAGTAAGTCTGTCAAAGGTTAAAACCTTAATGGTATGGCTCGAAGGCCTTAGCATAACCACTAGAAGATAGAAAATTCCTTAACACCCAGCTGTTAGGTAACTTTACAATAAACACTTTGACAGGGTTCTTGTTTTAAAACATATCAGATGGAAACATTAAAACTTCAGCTGGAGACTTCTCAGCTGAGTTAGCAGTCGCTTACATCAGCCATTTACAAGTCAAACAACAAAATCCACTGTCATCAGCTAGAAATGAGAATGTAGTTTTGTTTAGTTCTCTAAGAAATGACAGACAATTACTCCCAATTTCAACGTTTATCACCATAAACAGCACAAATGCGGAGCAAGAATGGAAAGTTTGGCAGGCTTAGCAACAATAACTAAGGTGGGCGAGGCTTAGTGAAGGGTCAATTATGACAGCTCGGTCAGTGGCCCTAGACTTAACAAGGTTAGCAAGAATAAATTTGCAATGTCCAGGTAGATTTTCAAAACAAGGCACGTGTTTGGTTAGGTTTAGGCAAAAATATATGGCTAGGTTTAGGCAACAAAAGTGTCAATGTTTTCAAGTGAGAAAACATGAAAATCAGAGAATTGAACCCAAAATGCAGACTTGGATACTGAGCTGGTGGTTCAAATGATATAATGACAAAAGTCAATGAACAAAAACTTACAGAACAGTCCAACAACGGCAAACAAATCCAAAAGGAGAGGCAGGAAAATCAAAGTCCTGAAAATGCAATAATTTAAAAACTCAGAGGGCAAAAACCACAAGTAAACACCAAGGAGACTTTACATTCAGACGAGACAAACTGACAGCTGAAGAGGGAACAGACACAGGACTATAATACACTGAGAGGTTGATGAGGGGCAGGTGGAAACAATCAAGGACAGGTAAAAAGAATCAGGACTTAAAAGGGCGGGAAAACAGACAAAAATAGGAAGTAAAGCCAGAAACAAGAGGGAGGAAAACTACAAAATAAAACAGGAAATACAAACACAACCCAAACCATGACAAAAACTACTTGGTTAGGTTCAGGGAAATATGATAGTTTGGGTTAAAATAGATATGTTACTTACATGAGTTCACATACATAAGTTATATTAAGGATGAAATGTAACATAATGTAACTTATTTATATACATAAGTTACGAATCTTTTGTAACCTACATACCTAGCCAAGTATTTTAAACAATGTTACAGTTTCATTTAGCAGGATTTTGAATTTGATGCAGGCAGTAACTGGGAGCCAGTGGAGTGATCTAAACAGTGGAGTGACATGCTGTTTTTGGCTGATTGAAAACCAGACATGCTGCCACATTCTGGATCATCTGTAGAGGTTTGAATGTCTATGCAGGGAGACCTGCCAGTAAGGAGTTGCAATAGTTAACACGTGATATTACAAGAGCTTGAACGAGGAGTTGTGCTGCATGCTTAGGTAAGGTCTGATCTTCCTGATGTTGCACTGGGAAACTTGCAGAACATCTGAAAAAGTCAACATTGACTTTTGGTTTCACATAAACCCTAACTGTCCGACTCATCCTTCCACCCCACCTCCTCCATATGCAGACTGTCTCGCTCTTTATATGGTTTTTTGGGTCAAGATCCCGCAGAAAAATCAGGTCAATGTTCATGAACCCCATCCCGTCTGCTTATGACTGTTCAGGAATTACTGTACACTACCAAACTCGCATTATATCATTGGTACAGTTATGTTCTTTTAATTTCTACAACCATCTGGCAACTCCCTGAAATTATTTCAGGACCCCCTTGGTGTTCCTGACCCCCACATTGAGAGCCATGATGCTGCTAGAGGGGTGCCTGGCATCATAAGCCCTTTTTACACAGAGATCTCCCAATATCACCACAAAGAGGAATCACTTTTAAGCCAGCTTTAGGGCTTTTCACACTTCGTATCCTAAGAGTTAACCCTGAGCTAACTTAGCCCTTTTTCACGGACACATTGTTAACCCAGGGTTTAGGTAATCCCAGGGCAATATGATTCACACTGCCCTTCTTCTAGCTCTGTGTTGAAGCCTCTGTACACCCACACATGTGTTTTCCATTTCCCTGGCTGATTATCTTCTTCTTCGAATCTTTTAGTCCTGCTTCACACTGGCAGCTTTTAGTCCTGGGTTTAGTCTATTTTCAGGGGATATCCCCACAAACTCAGGGCTAACCCTACTCTGGAGCAGGGCTAACAAGCCCTAGGCTAAAGTTGGGGTTGGCCCACTCTGGAATGCTCCAGGATTGTGCCAGTGTGAAAGCTGTTTTAGCCTAGGCTAACAGGTCCCTTAGCCTGGGGCTAACTGGTCTCTTAACCTGAGGCTAAATTCAGAGTGTAAAGTGTGAGGCAACTGTTTACACCATTATTCATCAACTAAATTAAAGGAATAGTTCACCCAAAAATGAAAATTCAGTCATTATCTACTCACCCTCATGCTGAGTGAAAGTTGGGTTTAGTTTTTTAATCCACAAAACACTGCTGGAGTTTCACAGGAAAACAGTGTTGCAGAATCTCCCAAACAATTTAAATGAATGGTGACCAGTTTTCAAACTGAAAAAAACAACTGGAATGCCTCCAAACTGCTTGTTTGGTGTAATCCAAGTCTCCTAAAGCCCCAACATGCCAAGTTGACTTAATAAATTTGATTTACACCATGTTTTTAGCCTAAATCTTTGCTTTAGAGCCTTAGTTTGAAGCCACATTCATGTGTGCGTGCACACTGTCTAAACTGGGTGTGTGTGGTGTGACGTGTGTGTGAAAGTGAATGGAATGTTGGCGGGGACTTTGATTACACCAGATGAGCAGTATAGAGGTATTTTCTGGGGTTTCTTCATTTGAAAACTGGTTACAATTCATTTAAATTGTTTGGGAGATTCTGCAACACTGTTTTCCTGTGAAACTCCAGTAGTGTTTTGTGGACAATAAAACCTAAATCTGACCTTCAGTCGGCATGAGGGTGATTAGATGATGACTGAATTTTAATTTTTGGGTGAACTATCCCTTTAAGGAACCCAGTCACAAACAGCAGTGAACATGAGACTCAGCTTACTCTTTTACACAGATGTCGATCCGGCTCTGATACAGCTCTGCTGCTGCCTCCCTTGGCAGATCAGAGGAGGAGACTGAACCCCCTGTTCCACTTCCATTTTCCATTTTACACAGATGGTGAGGCAGACTAAGGGCACAATATTGCTGCCTTGAACAATCTGTGTAGAAGGGGCTGTAGTTTGAAGCACAGGGGCAAGCTGCTGTATTTGACGCAGAGTGACGGCGGGCTGTGTATATGCATCCTGCAGTGCCTGTCATTAGAAAAGGAAGGACAGTTGGTGTGATTAAGCAAAAGATGTTTTTCATGTTTTTTTTATAAACTGATTGACCTCCGACACTGTTTCTCTCTCACATAAACTGGGAGTGTGTTGACTTCAGTCCTGTGAGTATTATGTCACTGACAAGAAGCAGAATGTAACATTATGCAATAAATGTGTTACAAACACAAGCTGTGTGTTTATGCAAAAACTCTGAGTTTGAACATACTCAGCACACAGATGGAGAGTGAAGAAGTGGATTAAGCTGCAGTAGATTTTTATTTCCTGCCACTGTTGCAAAACGACTCCCGCACACTGTCGAACTTGCAGTATTTATGCAACATTTATTTGTGATGTTTCTGTACGAGACCTTCATCAGGCAAAAACCTGCCATTAAAAATGGTCACTTTTAAATTCATTGTAACAGATAACTGTCCCCAATAAATGATGTTTGATATGTTGTTTTAAGAAATTACAGCTGCTTCTTTAAACAATGAAACAACAGGCTCATTTGAGATGAACTGGGCCTCGCCTGGAGAGTGGACAAGACCAGGCAGCCGTAGCAGGAGGTGGAGACAAAAAGCTGCAGTCAAGTCAGACAGTTTCTAGCAGCCTTCAGAGAAAATACAGGAAGAAGCACTAACATCCTGTTAGATTAAGAAATAAAGTGCATTCTTAATTGCTGATTGAAGTTGAAATAGAAGAGATCCCCCTTCTGTCACGTGATCCTCTTTTATCTGCACTTTGTAACTGTTTGTTACTGAGAGCCACAGACGGTAGAAGTCAAAGAGTATTGAGTTGACGATGAGTTGATTTTGAACTTGTTTGCTAACAATAACAAAAGTATAAAAATGGCCAACCCTATCCTTTAAAGGCTACAAACAAACATGGACATTTCCAAAATTTCAGTGAAGCAACTGTCTTCAAACCACTGATCTACAGGCGATGGACAAAGACGAAAAAAGTTTCCTGCCCTGGATGTCAACATGGTTTGAAGGTTCTGTAACGTGATGCGAGTTGATGAATAAAACCAGCCTGAGGATGCTGCAAAACAGGAAGCAAAGAAGGTGAGATTCAACCCGAGGACAAGACTAAATAAAAGCTGTCAGTCTGAGAGAAGGTTTAAGAGGAGAGTGGAGCCTCTGTGTCCATCTGATAACCTGTGTGTACTGGAAGTGAGGCCGGGTTTCGTGGGTTTGTTGCATTCAATTCTGAAAAAAATCCTTGATGTACATAACAGAAAATAATAAAATACATCATATCTCTCATCATATCATATAATAAAATACATCATATCTCAGATTTTTGTCAGGATATTTGCAAGATTATACACAAAATATGCACCAGTCAGCCATAATATCAAAACTACCTGCATAATATTGTGTAGGTTCCACTTGTGCCTCCAAAACAGCTGTTGAATTACATTTAGATCCGGAAAATTCTGTTCTGAACCATTGTTGGTACTTTCAGTGGTGGACAGACGTCAGTATAGACAAATCCGGTGAAATACTGGAAGTTAACAAGCTGCCATTGCTGCGGTGGCATCTCCTTACAGTATGAGCATGACTGAACACAAGCATGTCATAAGAAGTTTTAAATTTTCTACTTTTACACTTACTTTTTATGTAACGTTACTTTTGACAACAATGTCAAGGAAGTCAAGAAGAACCTCAGCAGTTTGGATTCTCCAACAGTCGTGTCAAACTTCTGCTTTGGAAAAAAACAATGCAAAATACACAAACCTTTGCTTCATGAAGAGTGCTGCTGTTTAATGTCACCAATCCAGTTATCCAGACATGGTGTCTAGAAGGAAACCCCAGACTGGGGGTTCTCTTCGAGACACAGCCAGCAGACACTGAGAGGGGTGGACACGACATGCCACCGCAGCAATAGCGGCGCTGCAAGATAACGGAACACATAGAGTTGTTACCGTATTCGTCTGTAGGTACTCTGACCGGTCTAAGGCTAATCACTGTGTGTTCTGACACCTTTGTATCATAGTCAGCATAAACTTAGCATGACTGCTGCATAACCTCCTCCTCTGACAGCTTTGTGTGTCTTACTGATGTTGGTCTAGTGTACAAAGCAAAAGCAAACAAATATAAAAACAATAGCTACAGATTATCTTAAGAACAGTTTTTTGTTTTTAGTCATAGGAAATTCTGGCACATCCACTTATGATTTCCTCAATGCACTTTTAGGGCACTGGTGTTAATATGGTGACACTGTTATGGAGAGCTGTGTGTCATCTGCATAAGTATGGTAGGAAATGTTATGATATTCCATAATCTGAGCGAGAAGAAGCATGTAGATTTTGAGTATAAGAGGCCCAAGAACGCACCCTTGAGGAACTCCACATGTAATTTTTGTTCACACAGATTCATAATTGCCAATTGACATAAAGTAATCCCTGTCTTGTAAATAAGATTTTTTTTTTTAAATTTAGTACAGTGCCAGAAAGTCCCACTCACTTTTCCAGTCTATTAAGCAGTATCTTATGGTCAGCTTTGTCGAGTGCAGCACTGAGGCCAGGTAATACCAAAACTGACATTTTTAATGCATCACTGCTCGGGGCCATTGACCAAGCTGCTGAATTTGACAAGTTAGAAATGAGAACATGTTACCACAGTGGCTGCTGTTTAGCAACATGTAATCTTGTTTTGCATGAGAAAAAAAAAGCTTTTTGAAGATGCTGAGAAGTGGTTTTGAAGGTGCTACCAAAGCACGCTATATGGCACTGGGAACCTCCATATAATTCTTACCACATTAAAGGCTTACAGCTGTGTGTACTCTGGCCGCTTCTCTTTACATTCCCCCCTTTACTTCCAACAGAAAGGTTTCACTGTTGCCTGATCCAAACAGTGCTGAGAGTGGAGCATCTTTGTAGTGCTGAGAATTACAAACTCATATCAAACCTTTAGTGAAGCTCCATCCGTCAAACAGATTTATTTAGGATTGCAGCACCTCCAGCCACAACCAACGCTTCTCACTTGCATCAGGTTGCTGCTGAAGGCTGAATAAGAGGTAAAATTTGAGGATTTTCTTTCTGTATCACACAAAATATAACTTTATCTGCCAGGTAGGCCTTCTGGTTACACAAAAATACCCATGCTAAGTGCAATACACAGTTAGCTAATGCGACCCTTGGGTAAGCAAGGTGTGACTGCACTGACAGAAGCATTCATCTGGAAGAAATTGTCCTCATCTGGGAGCAAATATGAACTATAAACCCCTTATCTGTCCCTGACATACCTGTTTATGGTTCAGAGCAGACAGTCACACAGTCTGGGTGGGTTGAAGCTCCTAAACTGGGAATTTCTCTGCTCAACGCTCAGTGAAGCATCTTTAATCATGGATAAATTGTTATTTTAATAGAGCCACCTTAGTTTAATGACTGTGACCAAATGACACCACGGTGAGGATGATTAGTAGCCTCTAGTCACACTGTAAGTGCTTATTGTTTCTCAAAATTAAGACCCCATTTCCCACAAGCCTCATAGCTTTCTGTCCTTTCTCCCTGAAGAGTATAAACCTGTTGGATGTGATTGTTTTCTATAATTCATTCCTTTTGAAAGCTTTGGTTCTGTTTGCTCCGGTGAAAACTGGGCTTACTCCATTTTAATTTGTCCAATATTTTGGTTTATGACCAAATACCTGAAAAAAAAACAAAACTAAAATGATCAACAGACAGTGCTGACATTATGTCAAAGATATCTATGTATTGTGTTGCATATACTGACATTAGCATGTTAACCTGCTAACTTCGGCTCATCCTGTTTCCTAATACCACATTATACCTCAAAGGACAAGAGTGAGTCATTGTAGCATATCATCTGCCCTCAGTCCACAACACCTAGGTGGTTCGTGGCACCCCGGGGATGACCCTGCCATAGCCCCTGCTCAGGCCTCCAGAGGTGAGCTGACTGACGCCCAACCTCTCACTCCTCTTGGGCTTCATTTCTCTACTGTTCCTTCCTGAACCCCCATGTCTTTGTTGTCCCCAGAGTCAGAATCCTGGTCAGAGCCACTGTAAATCACCTCAGTACTGTATTCCCTGTTGTCAAACTGGCCTCCGTCTGTCCTGGTTCTGTTGATGTCCATTGTGACACCACCCCCTGCTATCATTACCCACTGGGTACACTCTCCTCCCAGCTGCACGAAACTCCTTTGCTCGCGGTTTAACACCAACAGTCTCCTGGTGCTCCAAGGAGATTCCACTGACTGCTAGCTGCACAGCTGACTGAGCCAAGTAGCCAAAGGCAGCTTTACTTTCTGGTGATATTCTGCCCCCTATTTATTATGGGAGCTATATGTAAGAATAGGTGAATTTATACTCCAAACAAACACATGAAGCCTTGAAAATCAAAGTGACTTTACTTTGATGATGGGACATGAAAGAGGCTGTCAAAGGAAACCATGTGAACCATGATGAAAACGTGTGTTTTTGGTTTGTCCGTTGAATGTGTGTTGTGTTGCATATTTGTCTGGCTTCAAATTGTCGAGCCTTTACAGCTTGATTCCACTGTTGCGTTATGGCTGCACCACACCAGCCGGAGCTGATCACCACCATTTTAGACCATGCATGTAATTCCTCCTGCAGCACACCCCAGAAACGACGCTCTGCTTTGCTCTGCTTCATATTTGGGCCAAATCTTTTTTTGACGAATGCCATGTTAATCTGCACAGACCAGATCAAGGGGTCAGAAAGTCAGGCACAGGAACACCATAGAGAATCTGGTCAATTTTCAAAATAAAAGACCCTGTGCAGACCAAAACAACAAAATTTGAGCAAGTCTACATAATAAAGTGGGCAAAATGCCCCGCTCCTGAAACTCTTCAGAATCACTGTTAGTGGGACATGCATCTGTGTGGAGAAGGATCAAAACTGTGGCACAGACTTGCTGTGCCCACTGGAATCAATGGGTTAGCTTTTATGGATTTTTACCAGTTGGATATCTGAATTGAGGCAGTAGTTTGAATGATAATTTTAACATGAATTCCACATTCCCATCCACCAAAAACTTGTCTTTCATTCATCATGATTGCATGCAGGTTGTGAGCAAAGCTCAGAAAAAGTTTATTGCAAAGAAGAAACAAAATGAGAGAAAATGAGAAAATGCAGATGAATTTCTGATCACGTACCAGGGTCCCTGGGTAATATGAAAAATATTCAAACTACAGGCTGTTTATGCTTTGAATTTTTAAAGTCTTGATTTCTCCTGCATATTAACTATATGGTTATTTCCTATCTGAAAACAGCACACTGAAAAAGAATTCTACTTACCTCTCAAAGACAAAGCCAGGCTCTTACTTTGAAAGTCTGTGTGCACCTCTTCCTCTGCAGCTGTCCAGTGCAGCTAGGTGATGTAAGTGGACATGAGGCTGTGATTAATGGTGGTAGTAATGGTTTAGTCAGTGCAGCATATGAGTCCAGCTAACAGCTCGGCTCTGTGCTGTAATTGAAGTCGACAGTAGAGTCACCTCCATGACCTCTGACACTGTGTTCCTCTACCTCTCTCTCTCTCTTATATACACACACACATGCACACACACACACATTTTGTATTCTGATAGAGTTTGCCAACTGCTGTCAGGGTCTCCTTTCTTTATTTTCTTGTGTTTCTTTGAAATGAGCACCGTGTCTTAAAGGCACATGATGCTCACACAGAAACTAGAATAAATGTGTCTCACAAGCAGAAAGAAAAAAGTGAAATGTAGAAATACAAACAGGACCAGCTTGACATTGAAACGGGGCAGCAGAAAAACTAGAAAGCTCTCAGTTGGCACATTTTTCTGCCACAGTCTGACAACATCCAAAATTGGGTATTTTAATAATAATAGAAAACGTGGGCGGACGTTTAGCTCAGTTGGTTGAGTGTCCGACCCATGTATGGAGGCTGTTAGTTCTCTGTCCTCTCTCTCTGCCCCATTTCCTGTCTACTCTCTCTCTAGCTGACCTGTCAATAAAAGCAAAAATGCCCAAAAAATAACTTAAAAAAAAAAAGTCTAGAAAGGTGTAATCTGCATATTGTAGCAGATTTCTTTTCATTCACACTAAGTGCAGTCTTTAAAAATGTCCCGTCTTGCAATATTAAAGTTGCATTGATTGATCTTTTGGCCACAGCTAAGGTTATCACTTTCAGTGTCAAAAAAGAAGGGACACCTTACTAGTGACCCCGGGTCATTTCATTTCATTTATTATTATACAGGATAAGATTAAAAGTAACATAAAATCAGTTACAATTAAACAGCCCAGACTCAGTTAAAACTGGTTTCTAGCAGGTTCCTGTCCCCAGGTTCCCAAAACAAGAAGACAAACAGCAACACGGACATATAGAGAGGTGAGGACTCAAATAAAGTGTGCAGATGTTACGGTTAAGTCACTGGTTGCTGGTTGTGTTGTTCCATCAGATAGCGTTTCTATGCCTGTTTAAAATAGGTGACAGAGGTTATTGTTCTAATATAAACTGGGATCTCATTCCAGAGTTTGGTATAGATGTGAAAAAATTATCTTTGACTGTACTTATTTTTATAATCCGGTACTGGGATAAGTGCTTGGGGACTGATCTAGTGATGTGTTCCTCTCGTATGTTGTGTCTTGGAACTAGATTAGTGAGTGTTAGAGACGTGTTATTGTTTCGAATCTGATGATAAAATTTAATAGCTTGGTTATTTGTGTAGTTCTGAAAAGTCATGACATTAGAATGTGAAAGTGCAGTGCAGGGCTGAGTCCAGGGGGGAAAGTTGCCATGGATCTTTTAAGCTCTATTGTACAGTCTTGCTATTGTTCAATAGTTCCTTGAGTAAGACGATTGGAACAGTAAATTCGCTGAAGATTATGCTTGTAGATGTGGTATATAGACAGTGTGTGAGATATGTCATGTAAAAATGTACAGTTCTGTGAGCTTTCATATTATAACATGATTGATAAGTGAGAATGATCCAGAAGTGCTCCAAGATATTTGTAAGTTTCTGTGATGGTTAGTGTTTGATTTGTGAAGTGAATTTGGTCTGAGATGGATATAGATTTCTTAGGTGAGTGGAAGTACATACATTCTGTTTTCTTGATATTTATAGTTAAGTGGTTAGTACTCAACCATGTAGGATAAGAAGATGAGAGAAGAGTTTAGAATTTGCAACATCAGGATCTGGATTAGAAAGAAAAATGACAGTGTCGTCAGCATATAGCGAACAATTAAAGTATTCACACACATCAGGAAGATCACTGATGTACAGAAGAAAGATTAAGGGTCCCAAGACGCTACCCTGTGGAACTCCCATATCACATGTTAGACAGGGGGATATTACATGACCAATTCTAACCACCTGGGACCTGTTTGATAGATATGAAGAGAGCAGCGATACCACAGAAGAAGAGAGTTGAAATGAAAGTTTGTACAATAAAATCTGATGATTCATAGTATCAAAGGCTTTGCAAAAGTCAATGAAAATGGCTCCAGTGACATGACCTTTGTTGAGTGAAGTGCATATTTGTTCAGTGAACAATAATAATAATGCAGTCATGGTTCACTTTGTGTAGAAGAAAAGTCAAATGACACCAAACACCCCTGTTTATATGAATGCACACGAAGTCTGAAATAGAAAGCCTGAGTTAACAAAAGAAGTTGATAACGTGTTATCTCTGACTGGGGTTTTCGGTTTTGACAAGCAACTCATGCAAAGAAATTTTGGCTGTGTTGAGCTATCTTAATAGTACAGCCCTCAGGAAGGCTAGCAAAAAGAATACACATCAGAAAACTAGTGTTTTCTAGTGCAACACATCACGGCAATCCTCACAACAAAAATGGTGCAGTCTATATTGTGTCCCAGTGCATTTACTCACATGCAAAAGTGAAGGGGCCTCATCACAGGTGCCTAGTCTCTTAACAATATGACTCTCTGCTCCTCAATTGGTTTAACAGAACTAAAAATATCAGAATAACTGGACCATAAGAATAAAGGCAAACTAGGGCAAAATAAAGGGCAAACTAAATTACAAAACAATAGTTAAACTAATGGGCAAACCAATGAGTAAACTAAAGGTTCAGCAAAAGGGTAAACTAGATAAACTAATGGGCAAATTCAAATGGCAAAACAATGGACAGCCTAAAGGTTAAGCAAAGGGGTTAAATAAAGTATACACTAATGATTAAATTAAAGGTTAAATAAATGAGCAGAACAGCAGTGGCTAAAAGGCAGGTGAACCACCTCTGGCATGGGCTTTAACTGAGCTCAGGTGGGCAGGAGGACAATCAGATTCTGTACATGGCCAGCCAACACAGCTGGGGCAAACATCATGAACAGCCACAGCAGGGACACAGCAGGAGGCAAAAGGGAGAACATAGGCCAACAGGTGCCTTATATTGCCTGGCGATGATTAGGGGATTAGCTCAGGGAGGAGACAGGGCCAGGCTGCACTCACCCACTACACAACACATTCACCTGCACTAAAGGGAGCATTCCCCACCACATGTCAAAGAAGAAATGCTCTCCAGTTCTGATATAACTGATGCTATCACAGTATCTATGCTAACCTCTCCAGGAGCCACCGTTGTTTGTTTGAGACGAGTCGTTTCCATGGATGCTTCTCACTGTCGGCACACCTAAAACTACCCTTGTGGCTGCCAGTTGTCCAACCTAGGACGCTGATTGGGTCGCGCCACCTCCACGGATTTAAATGGATAGCTTGGAGCCCGGCAAGATGGATTGTCGCCAAAAACGCCACGCCCTGATTGCCGATTGACTGCATCTGCTGCCAGTCACCCACTGCAGCAGCTGCAAGCAGGGAAGGTGCACAGCAAAAAACACATTGTGGCACGTAACACCGTCTTTGTCCTCATTCATTTAAAATCAGTCTACCATGTAAATTTGCACACTGACTTTAATTGTACCAGTATCTTTTCTCTCATTCCTCAGGGGTTTTTTTTCTGACAGGTTTCACTGATTGCTTTGAACTTAGACTGTTAATTGTTTTTTTTTCTGCCTATGCCTTGTTTTTTAAAGGGACTCACTGCCTTCAGCTTTAACTCATACCTTTCTTCTCTGTCTCAGTCTCTTGACTCATCTCTTTCTTCTCTAACTGGTGACTGCCTGCAGCTTGAATTGATTTTCATTGTTTCTTCCTTTCTTTTGAGGGATGCAGATTGCTTTATTTTCATTACCATTAGTGTACATATTCATGATTTTCTTTTTCATGTACATATCTGTGCAGTACTGTGTGCAGTCCATTCATCTCTGTGTCTCCATGATGGCTCCAGCTGTTAAAAGATTTGTGGTGTGGCTGCAGTACCTCTGTTGCTGCCCCAGCCTCAATAGTCTGGTTATTTGCAAGGGCAATATTTTATAAGGGATCTGATTGGTTTATGCACTCGACTGAAGTGACCTGTGAAATGAAAAGCATTTGGCCGAGCTGTTCTTTAAATGTTTGAGCTGCAGAATAAAGTGGAGGGCAGCTCAAGTACAGTTCAGCTTACCCTGCAACCCTGAGTGTGTGTGTCTACCACAGCTATTATGAGTTAGCAACTCACAATTAGTGTATTTATTTTTATGTTTACCACCATTCTAAATTAGTTCCAGTGTTTCCTGTGGTGTAATTTACCAGGTAATCATAATTGCCCCTGCCAACATCAGAAAAAATTTATTCATGATTTCACGAAATTACAGGAAGGAGAACAGAGGTGCTACATCACACCACACAGACCATGTATTTAAAGTGTGAGACAACCGTTAACAACATTATTCATTAACTAAATTAAAGGGATAGTTCACCCAAAAATTAAAATTAAGTCATCTACTCACCCTCTTGCCGACTGAAGGTTAGATTTAGTTTTGTAGTCCACAGAACACTGCTGGAAAACGGAAAACAGTGCTGAAGTGCTGCGGTGCTTGCTTTTTGTGTTTTAAAACTGGTCACCATTCACTTCCATTGTTTGGGAAATTCTGCAACACTGTTTTACTGTGAAACTCCAGCACTGTTTTGTGGACTAACAAAATAAACCCCACCCTCAATCAGCATGAGGGTGAGTAGATAATGACTGAATTTTCATTTTTTGGTGAACTATCCCTTTAATAACTGGCAGAATGCATCACAGCCTGTCTGATTCAGCTCAGGATAGGGCTGCAGCCATCTGTTATTTTAGTAATTGTGTGATCTACTGATTATTCCATTGATTAAGCGAGTCATCAAATTTAAGTTTAAAAACAAGAACTAATTTCTTTTTTAGAAAAATCAACATTTTTATAATATTGCACAGTATACTGCTAATTCCATACTCTAATATATTATAGTATACTACAATTATAATATTAATTATGCAGTATAAATAATACTACACTCTGCAGTCTCACTCAATGTCCTGCCCACAGCAATATCTGATTGGTTACACTTCATGAGCAATATAGCCAATCAACACTGAAGGTTGTGTCACAGACAGGCAGACAGAGCTGCTCCGATGAGCTGAGCAGTGAGCAGAATGGCAGCAGATATCGCCAAAGTCAACTTCTTGATCTGTGACAAGCAAGCCCAGTTTCCCAGTTACACCACTGAACAGCCTAAAGGAATCCCCGCGTTTCTTTTTTTAAGACTCCATGTCACACGCACTTCAGAATAAAATCCAGCACGTATCTGTGTTTTCTCACTGCAACTCTACATCAAGATTTAGGGAATTATTACTTTGAAAAGTTAACAGCAGCAGTACAACTGTATTTCACACTATGATGGTTACATTTAGTACACAGTTACAGAACAATTATGTGCTGTTGTTTGAGGCTCTGCTCACATGCATGTGCATGAATCACAGACACATGCACATAGTCTTTTTCTACTGCAATACTACATGCGTAATCTTGGTGCAATATTTTTCTGTCCAGGTATGTTACGAGCAATGTTGCAGTGGTACCTCGTGATTTCCCCCTCTGCAGATGAGTAAATGTCTATTTATTCTAACTGAGGTCACAAAATCAGTTTTGTTTCTATATAGTTAGGGGACACTTTACTTACTTACTTTATTAATTCCTAACTGCTTCCTGTTTTCCTTCCAAACTTTGTCATTTTTGAGACTGCTGTAGATTGTATAAAAGGTGCCTCTTCAAGAACATCAGTATCAATTTTGACCAGATAAAACAGGTTGGAGGTGAAGCAAATGTGTGTTCACTAAAACTGAGCCAGGGAAAGCATTTTTTCAAACAAGCAACATGTCACTCAGCCTGTTTACTGACGCACTGATGCTGGTGCACATTTATAGCCAGGTGGTGATGTTGCTGTTGCAGTACAGTTGACCATCTACATACAGTTTGTCAACAGTCAGTGCCACTCTTCTTCCTTTTTCACAGAACTGTTTCATGATTGGTAGCAGTTTCTTTGTCCTGTTCTGATCTCCGTGAGGAACTGATCGTTCATGCCATAGCTAGTTCCTGTCAGCTCCCTTCCCCTGCTTTTTACAAACTCTTTTTGTTTGTAATGCTCAGATTTGGCTACAGTGGGTCTGGGTGTGCCGGTGTTGTTTCTTGCACCAATGCAGTGTACCTGGTGGAAGGTGATGCTGTTTATGGCGTCTTGTGTCAGTTTTAGGGCTGGGTGCATTAATTCCTTTATTGCCTTCTGGGTTTTCTTGTGTTTGTTCTATTGTTCCTGTGAATATTAGATTGTCGCGAATGCTGTGGCACTGAATGTCGAGGATGGCCTCTTTAAGGTTTTTGTTTGTTTGGAAATGGTGTGGACCTGGGTGGAGAGTGTGTTTACTGTGAGTTTTAGTTCCATGTTTTCTATCTGTAGCGTTTCAATCTGCAACTGGCTCTACTCGAGACTGGCTTTAAGGTCTTTGATATCAACATGGAGTAGTTCCAAAATTGACAGTTTATTGTTTATCGACTCAAGTACATCGACCTCGATCGTGGTGGTTCTGTTATCAGTTTCTGTGGACCAGTCTCACCTCAGCTCTTTCTGTGGAGGGCTCATGATGGATAGTCTGTAGAAGTAGCTGTCAATGAAGGTTTCCAAGTCTCCCAGAGTTGTGAGTTCAGATCAGTTTGTTTGATTATTGCTTGAGAAGCAGTTTGATTGTTTGTATTGATTCTAGCAGCAAGATGTGCCATGTTGGATCTCACCTGTTGTCTCACGATGTCTCATGCTCTCATCTCACAGTCTTCATCATCTCACAGTCTCAGTTCCTCAAGATTTCAGTTCCTCCCCATCATTTCAGCCCTAGCTCAGGGTATGACAGAGCTTGAATAATCAAATTGTATGTGTATTTTGTGTTAATAATCAAGGCAGCACATCACAATGTTGGGGAACAAAAGTAAAGAGAAGTTGGAAAAAAGTTGAGGAAAACAGTCCAGTCAGCCACAATCAGGTGGGGATATGTGAAGAAAAACTCATAAAACATCAGCCTGGAGTTAGTGAATAATCACCACCTGGACGCACATTTTGTCCTTTATGGTCTGCATGAATTCGACGTGACTTTAAAGTTCTATATCAACCAGGCAGACTAATATTTTAATGTCAGTAGGTCTGTATTGATTGCATCACTAATTCTGAGCTTACCACCTACACTAATTTCCTGTGGGAAACCCTGAAAGTGCAAGCTATATTAAACTGGGGGTAGCCATAGCAACAATATCTCTGCTTGATGCTGTCTTCATCAATAATAACTAACTGAAGAAGACAGAAAAGTTGAATTTACTATAAACAAACTGAAAAGGTGAAATGATCGTCATTTACCAGCTGTAAGCTGCTGGAAAAGCTTGAAAAGTGCTTCAGTTCGACTTTGGAAAAGGTGAAAGAACCCTGAAATTCTGATTTTAGTTAACATGTGCAAATCTGATATTTAGGACTCAGAGCGGACAAAGTCCTAGGGACGGTGATTTCTGGCACCCTCCCAATGGGGGCCCAGACCCCAGGTTGGGAACAAATGCACTAAATCTGGTACAGTGGTCCTTTTAATGTTAAAATGACCTCTTCGCCATCCCTGTAATGACTCAGGTAATACTCACCTGTCTACCAGTTCTTCAGTTTTCTCATGTCTGCAATTAACCTTATAATTACTTATCTGCTATATTATAAATTCATTAGCACTATTAATACTATTTCTGCCAGTATGTGATCCTGTCATTGTTTCTGTGTAAACTACCTCAAAATCTTTTCTCTGCCTGTCTGTGTCTGAAAGGCTGCAGTGTAATCACTGTGTCATGGCAATTTTGATAAAGAAACTTTCTCCAGGAGATTGAGGCCACATGCAGCGTTTCACTTCAGCACTCTGCAGCAGATAAGCTCTCAATATGCAAAATACATGATGGTGAACTTTTAACAGTCTGGATACGTTAACACAAGGTGGGCTGAAATCAATCTGGAGCAGTGGGCAGTGAATGTAAATCACTTTTTAAAAGCTTTGGGTCTTTTTTGTTTTACAGTGAGTAAACACATGCATGTAAGTGTATATATGTAGTGACATATTCATAACTTTAATCCCTGGGACCCGCATGGGGTCATATGAGAGGATCCCAATAAAATGTGTGTTTGTGTGTGTGTAACTGCAGTGTTAAAATCATGTTTGACAACTTATGGTTATAAATTATGTGTACTGTTTGTGCATTTTAAACCCTCAAAAGGGACAGTTCACCTTAAAATCAAAAATATATATTTCTCCCCTGACCTGTAGTGCTATTTATCCATCTACATACATATATATATTGGAATGTTTTTTGAAAGTACCCACCCTTTTCCAGACAGTTTTTAAGGAAGACATGGTTCTGTGCAACAAACTATCTGGCACATCAGGATTTTAATGCATCAGAGACACAGGATGCATACCTATCACCATCACTGCAAAATGTCCAAAAATAATCGTTGAATAAACTAAGATTGGTTCTCAAAAACAAAATGCTAAGCAAGAGCACACACACACACACACACACACACACACACACACACACACACAACACACTTCACTCCATTGACCCATCAATTGTCTATTTTGCGATTGTCAAAAACCGAAAAAGAAAACAATAAAAAACAAGAAACCGTTTACTGCAAACTAATTAAAACTACTGGAATGAAACAGCAGATAGAAGACGATGCATCCATCCAAAACTGAAGAGGATGATGGATGTGGAACAATAATTTTTTCCCTATTTTTTAAGATTGGCAGCTCATGGTGTTCCATGGTTATTAGGGTTTCTGTATTTAGACAGCTGTTGGTGAACGCTGCGTTGTTTCTGTCTCAGCTGCTGTGCCAAATGTGAGTCAGGAAGTCAAACAGAGAAGGATGGTTTCTCCCTCAGGCTTGACTTTTTTTTTCAAGAAATGATGAAATGCACTTTTCGTATTGGTAGAGGAGTCAAGGAGACACCACAGACTGCTGAGAAACTCACAGCCCCTGTCTGTGGAAGTTTTTCTTAATGTTTCTTTAAGTTTAAAGTTGTGAGGCTTTTTTTATACACTGGTGAAACTGCATGACCTTAGAGCTTCATGAAAGATGTCCACACCTCATTACACACTCAAAACCACCATTATTATTACCAGTTTTACCAGCAGTGTGAGGCGTCTTTGAGCGCAGCAGACAGACAGTCAAACAGAGAGACAGAGCGCTCATGTGGACTGACAGCTGCAGAATATTATCAAGTTCAACTTGATGAAAAGCTTCATGAAGTCATTCTGACATTTGATTGTGTGCTCAGTTATAGTGACTATAACTGAGTAATAGTCATGTAATGTGACTATTTTTAGGTAATTTAACCACTGTTCACAAGATTACATCGACTATAAGCGTCTGCATGCGTCAGAGTGCGCTCTGGTAATTAAAAAACAGTACTAAACCTCTGAATTTATCCAGTTATTGGACCAATTTTATAGCACAAATACCACTAACTTCAATATGCAGTAATCATCAGATAACATTAAATATTACACAAACTTTATTTAAAGAATTTGAATGTGACATAGGAGCTACTGGATCAAATTAAATATGTGCCGATCCCAGTCTGGGAGCTTCCCGATCCTGTTCTGGCAGAATCCAACAAAAAAACAGTTGTGGAAAGGGGGGTTTAATTTTGTCTTGTTAGATTAGCATTTAACTGTTTGTTCTGTTGTGTGTATTATCACAACCTATGTGTCCATATTAGGAAAGCAAAAGGCATGCATGTGAAAATATTCCACTACTTCAATAACTTAAAAAAAATAGACTTGGGAAATATACTTAAACTTTACTTCAGTGTACTTAATAAAATGAACTTGAAGTATATTTCTTTTTGTGAAGTATAGCAAGCCAGCTAATATTACTTACTTGTCCAACAGCAAGACAGCCAGCTTAGCTTTTTTTTGCAGCCTTATATTTTCTGTCATGATGGCTATAAATGCTGCTGAGCCTGGTTCCAAATCCACTGCCCACTAGCCAGGCTCCCACGCTCATCCCAGCACTGTTCCCCACCAGTGTTCCCACCAACCAGAGCTTGTGTCCTAGCCAACACTCCCCTGGTGCTCTGAGCCCACAGACTGATCAGAGACAGCTAGCTGCACAGCTAACTACATCGTTAGCGGTTAATCTAGCAACAACTAAAGCCATCTGTCCATCAGGACCATTGCTAGTTGAGGCAGAGCAGTCAGAGGACATCAGAGGGAAACCAGAGAACATTCATCAGTGACACAGTTGGCTGTGTTTGACTTAGTGTGATGTACATGCCATTTCTGGAAGTAAACGCATGTGGGACACCAGATTTCCAGCAGATGTCTCCTTTGTGTTTTGGGTCATGTCAAGAAACTTTGGGCTCAACTTTTCAGACCCGATGAAAGTTCTATACTTTTAAATATAATTGTGTTTTATGTTAATTGTATTCAATAGTGGGATAGTTTAAATGTATATAAAACAGATAATAAGATAATTTAATCATAATTATTTATTATTTTATTATAATAATAATTTTTCAGGCAGCATTATATTTTTAACATCATGTTGCAGGTGCGAGGGAAGAGGATGGGGGGCCAGAAATGGCTAGCAGTTTGAGACCCCAATGTCCCCCACTGAGATTTGAGCCTAAACCCATAAACATACAGCATCCATATGTTCTTGATGGGGAAGTAAAGTAATAGATGGAGCCGCGTGTATGACCTTGAGGATGGCAGTTTATTTAATCGTCTTTGTTTTGACTAGACATCTCCCAGTGGCCAGGCGTCAACCTGCATGACATGTTTATTGACATGCAGCTTTGACGTGGTGGAACACAACCACTCAGTCAAGCTTCACTGTGCTTAACACAAGTATAAAACCTAACTGACAGGTCATGGTGATAGCATCCTCATTGGCTGCTGTCATAATGTTTTTTTCCCCTCTGGCTCATCTGTTTCAGCCAGTTAAAGTCAGGAAGTCTGGGAGAAGATGGGAGATAAAGTCTGCAGGGTTCCACTCATGATTGACGGCTGGTGGTTTCTGCTGTACAGTGAGTGGGCGGCCAGCTGGACACTGACGGGACGGGATTTAACAGATGAGTTGGTGTGTGTGTGTAGGAGTGATAGTGTGCGGGCATACAGACATATGTATAAGCATCTGTGTGTGAGTGTGTGTGTGTACATGTCTCAGTATGTGGTGTGTTGTGTGTAAACTTTGAGAAAAAAATCACCTTAAAAACCTCATTTAAAGACAGCTGTTGGCTCCTGCTGGTATGAGGTGTTTAAGCAGCATTTATTGTAATATTTAGTGGTATGAATTTGGTAGACTATCAGTGGATGGAGGACCCTTCAAAAAATACAACACACTTGGAATTTTATTTTTCACTGTTTTCTGTTTCATTATTTATGCGCCTCTCTGACAAGGTAGAAGAGGCTTCAGGTTTTTCTTAAACTTTATTTTCTGCACCTGGTGCAGCTTGTTTGCTGGAGGTTCCTGCTTGAGTTTGCTCTTGGCTAGATTTTGCAATACCCCCCCTTTTTTTTGAGTGTCTGGATGCCAGAAGTAGGAAGGATCAAATATCTGATTACTGTACTTCAGTAGATTTTTCAGGCATCTGTACTTCACTTGACTATTGGCAACTTTTTACTTTCACTCCCTGCATTTTAACAGATATCTGTTTGTTTGTTTTTTTTTGTTGTTTTTTTTTGCGTCATTGCACACCGCCTTCCTAACATCAAGATCAATGTGAACCTAAATGGATGGGACAATATCAGATAGAAAAGATGATTCATTGGTGTATCCATATTAATTGTATCATATATTTATCAGAATGACAGCATAACAAGATGAAACAGAGTGGGACTTGATGGTGGAGAAAGGGAGTCTAGTGAATCTGTCAGCTCCCTGCAGAGGCTTTTTAGCTCTGCAGGACTGATTTTAGACCTAAAGGGCACCTTGAACACACTCAAAGAACTTTGAGAACCAGTTTCTGCTGAGGATGAACAAAAGATTTTGGTAGTCCTGTAGAGATGAGGGTACTTCTATCAAAAAAACAAAAACTCAGTCCTTCACAGGCAAGGTTGGGGTGAGTTTACCACATTGTCTGTTCCAACAGTTTAAGAACAACATTTTTCAACACAAAACTTTTACAACAATCCATAATACAACTACAATCCATAATATCATTAAAAAGATTCAGAGAATCCAGAGAAATCTCTGCATGTAAGGGGCAAGGCTGAAAACCAACACTGAATGTCTGTGACCTTTGACCCCTCAGCCAGGACTGCATTAAAAACTGCATTAAAAACCCACATCATTGTGTAAAGGATGCGACATGGGCTCAGGAACACTTTGGAAAACCGTTGCCAGTAAACAGTTTGTCGCTGCATCTACAAACACAAGATAAGACTCTACCATGCAAAGAGAAACAACATCCAGAAAACTGCAGTCTTCTCTGGGCCCGAGCTCATCTGAGATGGACTGACACAAAGTGTTAAAGTGTGCTGTGGTCTGACGAGTCCACATTTCAGATAGTTTTCACTAATCATGGACATCGTGTCCTCTGGGCTAAAGAGGAAAAGGATCATCCAGATTGTTACCAGCACTAACTTAAAAAGACAGCATCTGTGATGGTATGAGGGTGTGTTAGTGCCCATGGCATCATGGGTAACTGTCATGTTTGAGAAGGCCCCATTGATGCTGACAGGTACATACAGGTTTTGGAGCAACACATGCTGCCATCCAGACAGCGTCTTTTTCAGAGAAGTCCCTGCTTATTTCAGCGAGACAATATCAAGACACAATGTGCTCGTGTTCCAACAGCATGTCTTCATAGTAAAAGAGTTCAGGTACTAGATTGACCTGCCTGCAGTTCAGACCTGTCTCTCATTGAAAATGTGTGGTGCATCTGTGAAGCACAAAATACAACAACAGAGACCAATTAGGACTGTTGAGCAGCTGAAGTCGTGTTCAACAAGAATGAGAAAGAATTTCACTTTTAAAACTTCAACAACTGGTGTCCTCAGTTCTGTTTTTATTTACATTTCACACAGCGTCCCAGCTTTTATGGAATCAGGGGTTGACATATATGCATGTATATAATATGCATGTGAAAATTGTGGATGTTACATCATCCACTAATACATAATTATAGTCTGAGACTCAATAATGCATTCCTCAAATATGAAGAAGTTATGAAAAGTTGGAATTCAGAAATTAGTGTGAGCCTGATTTGATCATTCATTCCCTTGACTTCCATTATGACAAATGATGTAAAAAAAAAAAAAAAGTAATAAAAGATATTAAGAATTTAGAGTAGACTAACTAGAAAATTGTCTAAATGATCACTGAATGAACATTTTGAAGATTAAGTGGAGTTTCTTGCTAAACATGTGCAGTAGTTGGTGAACAGAAAAGTAAATGAAGTAAAGTCAAATAAAAGTGTCTTTTTCTTGTTTGAGCATCACTGCATCCTGTATGTGTGTTAACAAGTGCAGCACAGGATGCGTGTGAGTATGAATACAGTGCGTGGAGGTTTGATGTGTCTGCGTGTCTGCGCTTACAGCACTTTGAGTATTTGTCACCCTGATACACACACCCTGATCTATGGATGTTATTTAACAGGCACAACAGCCTGTTTAAAGTGTGGGAAACACAGTTCAGGGAGGCTGGATGGCTTGTTTTGTACGCGCTGCTACCTCACTTAATGTCAAAGCTGTACTTAGTGATTTGCATATCCAGATGTTTCATATTACAGCCTTCTCTCAGCCGGAATAAGATGCTCATGATGAACGATCATTCCCTCAGAGGAATAATTCATGTCAGCGCAGTGCAGCTTCTGAGACAGCTTGGGAAATTAAGCACTTCAGAGTCTGAATAAAATACAACTTTATTACACAGAAAAAAAGCTATTAGTGTTCGCCTTTGCTTGAGCTGCAGAACAGACCATTTTTTTCTGTTTTTAAAAATCAAAATTTATTGCTTTAGCATTTTAAGCAAATTTATGATATCTGACAAAAGCGGAAACAGCAAAGCAAAGGAATGCAAGATCACAAGAGGCAAATATATCAAAAGTTTAGGAACTCAGATGAAACAACGCACAAGAAGGCCAGATGCTTTTTGAGCTTTGATGTCTGAGATGTTCTGTCAGTCCTCCAGCAGAACAGCATTCACAAAGTTTTGGACTTCTTCTTCCTCTAAAAGAAAAGAAACAGACAATTGAAGAAGACAATCTCAGACTCACTTAATGGTCTGTTGAAGAAACAAACAACACAGCAGACAAGATTGGGGAAAGTTTAAAAAGCCCATTAGAGATAACTGCATGTCAGGCCAGCTGTCTTACAGCTGTCAGCCAGAAACACTTCAAAAACCTACAAGATGCGTTTACAAAATAGTAAGTCAGCACTCATGTTCAGGTGAGTTCAAAATAATTTTGGTGAATTCTTAAAAAATTCTCTATGCTTCCTCCAGACTGACATGAAACTATATACAGGCACCGAGGTGTCAATAGCAACAAAAAGCAAAATCAACATTTGTGAAAACTGCCTCAGGCCATCACTGAGTGCTTCTCTTTATTGGAGGCAGTGGAGTCTTTCTGAAAACATACCTGGACAAGCCCAACAAAAGTCTGATTTAAGCTGGATTTTCATATTTAGAAGAGAAAAGGATTCGGAGATAATGAAATAACTTTCTAGAATTTGAAAAAGATGTGGACCCAACATATGACAGGTGTTGAGCCTGGTCTTGTCTTGCTTGCTGGCTTATAAATTTCCCCGTTGTGGGACTAATAAACATCTTACATCTTATCTTTACAATTCTACTGGCAGAGCAACTAACAAAAACTCCACAGCATCAGCAAACTCTTATTTTTTTATTTACCCTCCATAAATCATATTAATTTAACTTTGTTGCACTTTATTTTCTACCCAGGTCAGGGGGGCCACGCCCCCAGTTTAGGAACCACTGGGTTATTGGGAAATTGATTGAACCTAATGCTATGATTGCATTGTTTGGTGTAATCCCACCCACAGTACCACTGTCCTCCCAGCAGCTATTACAGCCTTTGTCACCCTGCCTCGATAATATATATGATATTATTCAACCGGAAATTTTCAACACCCCCCTCAAACTATGTGTAAGAGAAGTCCTTAACTTTGTTCAAGTGGAAAGAATCTGGGGAAACCAGGGAAGAAATAAAGTGTGAAACAAGGTTGAATGAATGAGTTTGCTGATTCTATCCTGCTGACCTTTATTTCACTAGAATTCTACCGCTGAATTATTTTTTTTATCAGTTCCATCCCCAATTAAAGCTGTAAACAGCATTGGACAGGCCCTTGCACCCCAACGCCAGCTGGGGTCTGCAGCAGCCAGGCCTTGATGTCACTTCCTGTCTCCACTATGCAGTGCTATGACTATGACTCCTGACTGGCATGCAGATGTGTTCAGACTGGGACTCTTTTCAAATGTGAAGTTTGGTGCAGATCAGGACCATTTACACCAAAGTTAGAACAATTTCATGTTTCATGGTGAAACATCAAAACTCAAACCACAGACCTACCTTCAATGATAGATAAATCTTTTAATAACTTTTGATCACAAACTAGTCTAGATGGCACACACAAAGTCAATCTGATTAATTCTCTAGGAAGAGTTAAAATACTATGCATGGAAAACACCAAACTTGACCACAAAATTCAAAATGGCTGACTTCCTGTTGGGTTTGGTCTCAGGGTCCAAGAGACTTTTTTGTTTGTCTGGGCATGATCCATGTGCATACCGATTTTTGTGCATGACAGTGAAACATAATGCAGGGCTGCTGTTTAGAAGGCGTGGCCAAGCCATTTGGCTACACCCACTGCCAAAAGCTATATCAGACACACGACTAATGCATGTGCCAAGTATGATGCACCATCATTTAGCCCCTCAAAAATGCCATTACGAAGGACAAAATAGAAGAAAAATCTGAGCAAATCAGTGGGGTCCTCACACAGGCTCAGGCTCTAATTACTGTTAACGAATGATTAAAAATGTTGGAGTGGGGGGGCTCAGACTTTTGTAGGCTTTAGAAAGGGGGGCATGCCAGAAAAAAGTTTGGGAACCACTATGACAGCTAAACTGATTTGGTTACAATTGGAGGTACAGTGGAGTGTTACCTGCATAGAAAATGTGACTAAAACTGCTAATGATCTGTTAGCATGGGTGCATGTAAATGGAGAACAAAGGGGGATCAAAGACTGAGCCCTGGGGGACGCCATCAGAAAGAGGAACAGATAATCCCACACAGAGACAAAACTTAACTTGTCTAAAGGATAACCTTCCTCTGACCTTCTTTTATATTTGATACATGTGAGCCAGGTTGGATGTAATAATCCTTTCATCCTTTCTTCATACTAATTGAATTTCCACTGGCATGCAATATATTGAAACCCTAAACTCACATGCTAGCCTCTCCATCCTCAAGGCCACCGCTGGCCAGAGCTGTCACAGACAGTCCAACTTCAATTGTAAACCAGTGCCGTGTTTATGCTAGTTGTTGTGCTAGCAGGCTTTCCAAAAGAACCTGCATTCATTTCACACTCTGCATTCCATTAGATGCCGTAAATACTCATTAAATGCATTCAGCTGTAACCACAGTCCTCTTGCTTTTTTTAGATTAATTCTTTTTCTCTCCACTGCATAAGCATGTTTGCCCTTGACTCAGTGAGTTTGCACAGGCCATGAATGAGAATAGCCACCCATTGGTATGTATGAGAGCAAAAGGTGAGATACTGAGCCAGCAGCCAGCGACACACAGGCCATTATATTCAAACACCATGGGGCTAAACTGTCAAATGCTATTGTCACTCTGATACTCCATCTCATACACTCCCTCGCTCTCTGACTTGCTCACTCTCTCTAACACACACACACACACACACACACACACACACACACACACACACAATTCATTCCCTGTGTCAGTCCCTATTCCACGCACATAAACACACTGACAAACACAGTGCAGGCATAAATTTGCATGCACACCAGAGGTGGCAAAAGTCCACACATTCTGTACTCAAGTACAGATGTTTAAAAAAAAAGTCTCTTGTAAAAGTAGAAGTGCTGATTTGATTTCTTTACTCAAGTAAAAGTAAAAAAGTACAGGCTCCGAAATGTACTCAGAGTATAAAAATATAAAGTTGTCCTTTGAAGGACATTTCTACCAGCTGTCTCTGTGCAAAGCTAATGAAACCTTAACTTTTCTCCACGGTCAAGTCGTCCTCTCTGTCTGTTTCGTCTTGTTACATCTTGCTACAATGTTTTTGGCTTGTTACGTTGTTTTTGTCTTGTTAAGTCTTCTACATTATTTTGTTCTTGTTACATCTTGTTACTTAATTTTCATATTGTTATGTACTTCTTTTACTTAATTTTTGTTGTCACATCATTTATGTCTCTTAAATCTTTTATATCATTTTCATCATTATGTCATATTTGCCTTGTTTATTTTTTCAAGCTCTGATTGAAAAGCTGCTGTAAGCTTCAGTGAAGTTGCTACAGTAAAGTGTACATGTTAAGAATCCGAAACTATGCTTAGGTAATTTTTCGGAATACAAGAGCTCCAGTACGACACCACTTTCCCCTACAACCACAATAATAAACATGAATTTGAATTATCAACTTTCTGTGTCAACACAAATTAAAAACTTAAGCTTCAGAAAAGTAGAATGAATGTGCTGGATTGCAGAGAAGGTGGCCAGTGATGCTGTTGGTGCTCCTCTAGTGTCATTTTTGGAGGCACCTCTCAAGCATAATGTTTTGATTTACCATTAAAGTCATGTGATGTAGTATAAAGACTGCAATGGAGGAGGTAGGGTGGATGGATGGGTCAAACAAACACAGGCCTTTCACTCAGGAGACTGGGGTTTACGTCCCGTGTGAAACCAAAAGTCAACACTGACTTTGTTTTACCTTAAGTAATGTACTTAACGTGCTTAAGTTACATACGGTAACTAATGTAGGCTACTTATTTCAACCCACAAATCTCATGGTAAGTATGCATGAAAACAGCACTTGTGAATTATCACATTCTTACCATTGAAATTTGGGGTTAATTTGCAGGTAATATTAAATTCATGGAAGTGATTTCCTCCAGAATAATAAGCAATTTCGGGTGGAAGAAATATTTATTTCCATTATGTTATTTGTGCTTTTCTGAATAATGTATTAAAATTGGGGTGCATCCCAAATAGGGTCACACACCAAGTTGCCGAATTTGACAAGTTGGGAGTGAGAACATGTTGCAATGGTTGGGTCATAAAAACACTATATTTTTCTTACATGAAAATTATCAATTGTTGTTTGGTTATTAAGTTGAATTAAAGTCACAACAAAGATGTACACACACACACACACACACACACACACACACACCACACACGGGTACCCTTCAGAAACACTTAGAGAACAGAAACGCTGACACAGACATATTTTTTAAAAACACACATGGCGTTGTCACTATCATGCTTTTTCATTACACCAGAGTGTAATATTAGTTCTTATAACACCACTGGGTCCAGTGATAATTATAATGTGTCAGCTTCTCCCAGCATACAGAGTCTCCCAGTGTGCAGCCGCTGATGACTACATATATTTCACTTATTATGAACTGTGCTGTCTGTGCTGATAAAAGCCAACGCCACTCACCGGGCTTGTTCCATCGAGCTGATTGAGTTCTGGGAAACCTCGAGGTTATGCCCAAGGCAACACTGGCAATACACTCCCATTTCTCATGCTTGTGGGGGCCATTTTGATCTGACATACAACTGCATGCATTATACAACAGTGTGGTAAAGGGGGATGGGCGAAGGGTGAGTATATGTTATATGTGATAGATGGATACATACACATTTGACTGTTTGATTTTCTCCTTTTGTTCATGGATCCTTTCATGTCGGAGATAAGAGAGGTTTCAGTCCAGAAATAAACCTGTGCCTGGTTGCATAATATCACTTTAGGCTAAGGTTTCCCTAAATTTTACCTAAGGATGAAAAAATGAGTTGTATAAAATCACCATAAGGATGACCTTTGCATTGGTTTTAAGGAAAAACCTTTTAATCTCTAAGGGCCTGATTTACTAAGATCCCATCCTTATATATTTAATTTCTTTAGGCTACAGTAGCTGTGAATGTTTAGGCTGCAATAAATATGTTTAATCATGGTGTTTTTCTGTGTTAATCATTATCGAATGAAAATAAAAGTAAATGCATCCCACAAACAGCTCATGAGAAATGGCTTTAAGAGTTTCCTCCTTGCCACAATAACAGCAACCATCTGTGTGCACTGCTGGACTGATTAGCACCTTCATTTCAAACATTTTAAATACAGACGCAGGCACAGTCACCGAAAATTCTTTTCAGGCTTGGTAAATCACAGTGCATGTGCCAAATGAACCTATTTGCATTTTCTCCTCCCAGTATTTTGCATGCTACAGTAGAAACGCCCCATATTACATATTCATTAAGGCAAACATGCTAAAAGGACAGTGTGTGCTATCCTGGACATTTGAAAGCTTGAACATTTGTTTGCAGGTGATAAAGTTTGCACACTTTTTTTTTTTTAACACACGCAAACCTTGAGTAAATCAGCTCTATGAGCGATATACAACTTGTTAGAGCAACTTTGTAGCCATCTATCCATCCATCCATCTTCTTCTGCTTATCCAGGGCCGGGTCGCGGGGGCAGCAGTCTAAGCAGGGATGCCCAGACTTCCTTCTCCCCCGGACACTTCCTCCAGGTCTTCCGGGGGTATCCCGAGGTGTTCCCAGGCCAGCTGAGTGACATAATCCCTCCAGCATGTCCTGGTCCATGTCCTCCCGGTGGGGCATGCCCAGAGCACCTCCCCAGGAAGGCGTCCAGGAGGCATCCGATACAGATGCCCGAGCCACCTCAGCTGGCTCCTCTTGACGTGGAGGAGCAGCAGCTCTACTCTGAGCTCCTCCTGGGTGACAGAACTCCTCACCCTATCTCTAAGGGAGTGCCCCGTCACCCTGCGGAGGAAACTCATTTCAGCCGCTTGAATCCAAGATCTCGTTCTTTTGGTCATGACCCAAAGTTCATGACCATAGGTGAGGGTAGGAACGTAGATTGACCGGTAAATCGAGAGCTTCGCCTTTCGGCTCAGCTCCTTCTTCACCACGACAGACTGGTACAACGACCGCATTACTGCTGCCGCTGCACCAATCCGTCTGTCAATCTCACGCTCCATCCTTCCCTCACTCGTGAACAAGACCCCAAGATACTTGAACTCCTCCACTTGAGGCAGAAGCTCTCCTCCAACCCGGAGGGGGCAAGCCACCTTTTTCCGGTCGAGAACCATGGCCTTGGACTTGGAGGTGCTGATTCTCATCCCAGCCGCTTCACACTTGGCTGCAAACCGCCCCAGTACATGCTGAAGGTCCTTGTTCAAAGCAGCCAACAGGACAACATCATCCACAAAAAGCAGAAGATGAGATGCTGTGGTCCTCAAACCGGACTCCCTCTGGCCCCTGGCTGCACCTAGAAATTCTGTCCATAAAAATAATAAACAGAACCGGTGACAAAGGGCAGCCCTGCCGGAGTCCAACATGCACTAGGAACAGGTCTGACTTACTGCCAGCAATGCGAACCAAGCTCCTGCTCCGGTCATACAGAGACCGTACAGCCTTTAGTGGAGGGCCCCGGACTCCATACTCCTGAAGCACCTCCCACAGAATGCCACGAGGGACATGGTCGAATGCCTTCTCCAAGTCCACAAAACACATGTGGACTGGTTGGGCAAAGTCCCATGAACCCTCCTCGAGCACCCTGCAGAGGGTATAGAGCTGGTCGAGTGTTCCACAACCAGGACAAAAACCGCATTGTTCCTCCTGAAGCCGAGAGTCAACTATTGGCCGAATTCTCCTCTCCAGTACCCTGGAATAGACTTTCCGAGGGAGGCTGAGGAGTGTGATCCTCCTATGTTGGAGCACACCCTGTCCCCCTTCTGCCACGCGATGTTGCAGAGGCGTGTCAACCAAGACAGCCCTACAACATCCAGAGACTTGAGGTACTCAGGGCGGATCTCATCCACCCCCAGTGCCTTGCCACCAAGGAGCTTCTGAACTACCTTAGTGACTTCAGCCCGTGTGATGGATGAATCAATCTCTGAGTCCCCAGCCCCTGTTTCCCCTATGGAAGGCGTGTCAGTGGGATTGAGGAGATCCTTGAAGTACTCCTTCCACTGCCCGACAATATCCCATTCGAGGTCAACAGCTCCCCACCTCCACTGTAAACAGTGTTGGCAGGGCACTGCTTCTCCCTCCTGACACGCCAGACGGTTTGCCAGAATCTCTTCGAGGCTGACCGGTAATCCTCCTCCATGGCCTCCCTGAACTTTTCCCATACCCAAGTTTTTGCTTCCGCCACCACCTGGGCTGCACCACGCTTGGCCTGCCGGTACCTGTCAGCTGTCTCAGGAGCCAACCAAGCTCGATAGGACTCCTTCTTTAGCTTGACGGCATCCCTTACTTCTGGTGTCCACCACCGGGTTTGGGAATTGCTGCTGCGGCAAGCGCAGGAGACCTTATGGCCACAGCTTCCGAACGGCCGTGTCAACAATGGAGGTGGAGAACATGGTCCATTCGGATTCAATGTCTCCAACCTCCCTCTGGATGTGGTCAAAGATCTCCTAGAGGTGAGAGTTGAAAACCCCTCTGACAGAGGGTTCCGCCAGACGTTCCCAACAGACCCTCACAACACGTTTAAGCCTGCCAAGTCTGTCCAGCTTCCTCCTCCGCCAGCGGATCCAACTCACCACCAGGTGGTGATCGGTTGACAACTCAGCCCCTCTCTTCACCTGAGTGTCCAAGACATACAGCCGAAGGTCAGATGACACGACCACAAAGTCAATCATTGACCTCCAGCCTAGGGTGTCCTTGTGCCACGTGCACTGATGGACACCCTTATGCTTGAACATGGTGTTCGTTATGGACAAACTGTGAGCAGCACAGAAGTCCAATAACAGAACACCACTCGGGTTCAGATCGGGGAGGCCAGGTAACACTGTCGCTGCCCACGTGGGCGTTGAAGTCCCCTAGTAGAACGATGGAGTCCCCAGTCGGAGCCACCTAGCCAAATGTTAACACTATATTGTACATTAACATTAGCTTTTGATGAAACTAACAAGTTGTTGTCGACACATGTCGATGTTTGGCTGTCTTCCATCTTTCTGTCACAGCAATATTTTCATGTTGCTTCATGACTTAATCTACAGTTCATTTCACAGCAGATTTTTCAAATTGATTTTGTCAGTTACTTGTCACATCTTCTGCTTGTGTGTATTTGTCTTGGCTGCTTGGTTATATTTACTTTGGATCATGTTTGTGCTTTCTATATTTCCCTATTCTTCAGGAGAACAATATTCTCATCTTCTGTTTGTTTTTTTTTTCCTCTTTGTTGTCCAATTTTGAGAAGTGAGCTGCATCCAGAATTCCATATAAGTATATATATGTGAGATTGGTTTGTTTGTAAAAAAGTCAAAGTAAACACAAACTAGACCAGGACTGAACTGCAACAATATTTCATTCTTTTCTTTTTGGTCTGGACCAAATGAACCAAACTGCATGTATAAAAACGCCCTTAGAGATGGAGCCTGTTATTTATCCTTTAAGCCACAAATCAAAATCTATCTCAGATGTAGCTCTGGTCCTGAATTTTGAAGCACAATAAAACCTGCATCCAAAATATCCTAAATAAATAAAACAAGACTGAAGAGGTTTGTCTTCATTTCCTTCTTCCATAGGCCTGCTGACACACACCAGCCCACATAAAGCAAATATACTATAGCCTGAAGTCACACATTGATTGACAGAACAGACAGAATGTAAAAATGAATGGAAAATGAATGTTGGAAAATATGAGTACAATAATCGATGCTCTCAGATAGATGTGTGGGTGGATGGCGCAGCGTGAGCCCAGTGGCAGGCTGCCACAGATACACAGATGGCGGTGGAGGTCATCAAGCTGCACCGTCTGCTTTTCATGCTCATGAACACAGGTAGATGGATCAGAAAGACTGCAGACACACAGTCACACACTGAGTGGGAAATTAATACTGGTAGAGCAAACACAGCACATATAGAGCATGTCGTATTGTTTTGTACACAAATGCACATCACACACATATTTGTGATTTCACAAATGACCTACATTAGCATATAACTGACAGAGATGTGGATATAAAAAATGAGAAGTGATTTAGGGTCATGTTTAAGTGCAAGAAATAAACACAAAAACATGAACACCTGTACAGGGTATTTTCTGCCTGGATTTTTTAATGTGATGGATTAGTTTATCAAAATGAATTGTATTTTTTTTTTATAATTTGTTTCTCATTTTGCTTACTGCATGTGTAGCAATTAAGGTTGGGGGGGGGGGGGGGGGGGGGGGGGGGGTTCTTCATCTAAAGTTTGAGAACCACTGGACTATAGGATGTATTACCATAATATTTTGTTCAGACATTCATGGTCACCAGAATCCTGATGAATCTGGTGATCCACTGACTTTTCCTCTTGTGGGTAAACTGTAATAGATGGATAGAATAAAATTTCTTCCTTTTATGTCTTTTTGTACTTACGATCTAAAAGCAAAAACATGATTGATGTAAATCTTTGAACAAACTTCTGGAAATAGGTATCAGCACAAAGTACCAACAAACAAAACTTTTTCTTTCAGCTCTCCCTCTGCTATTCTTAAAATAATAATTACCTTAAATTATATGAATGAATTGATGATTTTACACCTTAAAGTTTAAATCACTTAGATTTAAAAGTAACTTGACCACACCAAACTGTGACAAGAGTAGAAGTAGAAGAAGAAGAAATTTATTTATATAGCACTTTTCACAGGGGTAAGCCACAAAGTGCTTTACACAGCATTTAAAAACAACAAAATACAGTGAGGAAACAAGGAGCAATAATTACGACAAAAACCCAGTAAAAACAGTAAAAAAAAGACACAATATACAATGTGGTTCTACATTTAGAACACAAGATGCAAACGTAGTCACCCAAACGCCTGCCTAAACAGGTGAGTCTTTAGATGCTTTTTAAAAGAGTCCACAGAATCAGCCAAGCGTAAAGGTGCAGGTAAAGAGTTCCATAGTTTCAGAGCCAAGGCCTCAAAGGCTCGATCACCATGGGTCTTAAGGCAAGTGCGTGGGACCGATAACAGATTTAGGTTGTTTGACCTAAGAGGGCGAACAGCGGAATAAGGGTGGAAAAGTTCAGTGATATAGGCAGGTGCTTGGTTGTGTAATGCTCTGTAAGTAAGGGTGAGAATTTTAAACTGTATCCTAAATGAAACGGGAAGCCAATGAAGGGACTTGAGTATGGGAGTAATATGTGACCGTCTATTTGACTTAGTGATAATCTTGCAGCAGCATTTTGAATTGCCTGCAAGCGATCAAGGTCAGATACGCTGAGTGACGAGAAAAGTGCATTACAGTAATCAATGCGAGATGAAATGAAGGCATGAATAAGCATTTCTATCTCAGTTTTAGAGATCACGGATCTTAGTTTACTAAGGTTGCGTAAGTGGAAGAAACAAGATCTGGTCAACTGTTTAACATGTGTATCAAATGTTGTGGACTGATCGAATGTGACCCCTAAATTATGCAGGCTGGCATGGGTAGCAGAGGACAAATGCCCTATATTTTGAACAATCATTGGGACTGCCCTTACTGGAGCAATAACTAAAACCCCCGTCTTATCAGCATTTAGCTGTAAATAATTTTCTGCTGTCCAGTCCCTAATGGCATTTAGACAGTCAAGGAGCCTAGATAATCCAAGAACCTCATCTGATTTAAATGAGAAGTGGAGCTGTATGTCATCTGCAAATAAGTGATATGGGATACAGAAACTGTCTATTATTTGCCCTAGGGGCAGCAAATATAAAGAAAACAACAGAGGCCCCAGGACCGAGCCCTGCGGTACACCACAAGACAGTGGAGATGAGTTGGACACGAAGTCTCCAATAGAGATGGAAAAAACTTCTCTCAGAAAGATACGAGGAGAACCAGTCTAATGCCACACCTGTTATGCCCACCCAGTCACGTAATCTCCCAATCAGGATATGATGGTCTACTGTATCAAACGCAGAGCTGAGATCCAGAAGAACCAACACAGAGCACTCGCCTGCGTCAGAGGACATCAGAATATCATTTGAGACCCTTAGAAGTGCAGTTTCAGTAGAGTGCTGTTTACGAAAGCCTGACTGGAATTTGTCATAGATATTGTGCCTCACCAATGCGGCAGTGAGCTGATTGGCTACAACTTTCTCTAAGATTTTTGATATGAAAGGGAGTTTTGATATTGGCCTATAGTTCATAGGCAGTGCAGGATCTAAGTTATTTTTCTTTAGTATGGGTTGGATAGTGGCATGTTTAAAATAAGAGGGGACACATCCTGTGGACAATGAACAATTTACAATTTCTAGTAAAATGGGGGCAATAACTGGCAACACCTTTAAGAAAAAAGAGGACGGTAGTATATCCACAGGACTAGAAGTTGGTTTAATTTTCTCAATCAGGTCAATCAAGTCTTGCAGACATATAAGCTGGAAAGAGTCCAAAACAGTTTGAGGTTGGGAGGGACAAGACAAGAGAGCGCAGGCCCTAGGATGAATGCTGGACCTAATAGACACAACCTTCTCAATGAAGAACGTGAGGAACTTGTTACAGTCATCAATAGTGAAACATGGTGGTGTAGAGGCCTGTGGTGAAACGATATTGCTGATAGTGTTGAACAGAATTTTGGGATTTCGTTTTGAGGAGCTGATTAAATCAGCAAAATAGGCTGTCCGAGTTTTTGTTACTAATACATTATAAGAATAACGGAGCTCTTTGAGATACAAACGATGTACCTCAAGCCTTGTGGCTTTCCATAAACGCTTACGACACTTCTGTCTCAGACAGCGGACAGCGTCTGACATCCATGGAGTGGTGTTGACAATAGCCCTAGACCTAACCTTTAAAGGTGCCACTTGGTCCAGCAGTGCGGAGCAGTGCTCATTAAAAGACCGGGTTTAAAAACTCGACGTCAATAGAATCTGAGTTAAAATCACAAGAAAAACAGGCTAAGAACTGGTCTACTGTACTTGGAGTAATGATGCGGGAGTGCAATGTTCTTTTGGGGCACAGAGGATCGACATTTGCACAGATATTGAAGAAAATACATTTGTGATCGCTGATGAGTAAGTCCTCACAATGTGTATTTTCAATATCCAGTCCCAGCGTAAAAACGAGATCCAATGTGTGACCACCACTATGAGTGGGTCCAGAAATATGCTGTTTAAAATTTAGAGATTCTGTAATATTAAGAAAATTTGTGGCTGCACAATCTGTATCATCATTAATGTGCAGGTTAAAATCACCAACTAATAGCACTTTGTCCAATTTAATAATAGAAGTGAGAAATTCAGTAAAATCAGATAAGAACTGACCTGCTGGACCTGGAGGACGATAAATTAAAGCACAATAGAATGGATTAAGTAAAACACTAAACAGGCAGTTATTGCTATTCGGCTAAGCTAACATGAGGCTGGTTAGCAAGACTACTTTAACTGTTTTCATTCTTCTTACTTATGTGGGACAACAAACTAATCGACCAAGATGTAATGTAACCAAAATTAATATTTATCAATTTAATTAATAATTAGGGAGTTTAAGGATTTGGCTGTCTTGCTTTAGCTAGCTGTGTAGTTGATTGTTCGGTTTGATTTTTAGCTCTAATTTGTTTTATCTACACATTTAACATGCTGTTTTCTTTGGAATTCTACAATATTATTATTGTCTGTGTTTAACCTTTGCACCTTAAGGAACAGTGTATCTGATATTGTTCAAAAACAAAAAACACATTTTATGTCTGTAAAATGATCAATTTAATGTTTTAAACAGCAGAGATGTGAAGTGTTTCTGTTACATTCTGCTGATATAAAGTCATACTTCTCAGTCACTGATAAACTAACATGGCTGCCTGAGGGTGCGTCACATCACATGGAGACTCTTTGTATCTGAGCTTGCCTACAGACTGAACACTTTCCCTTTCAAGTGCTGTCTGAAGTGAACATTTTCACATTTTATCACAATTAAAGCCCCTCACACTAAGGAGTGACGGCTTCACGCTGTGTGAAGATCCATTTTAGAGGCTGTTGCCGGTGGATCAGCAGCAGAACATTTCAGCAGCACTGACGACAATTAAACTATTACAGCAGCGTATGTGAGACTGTCTAGACTGACACTTTCAAGTCCTGTTTCCAGGTCCATGAACATAAAAGAAGGAAGTGACCTGAGGAAATGCATGTCGGCTGAATGGATGAATGAATGCATAAGTGGATGTATGGATGTGCAGATGAATGGTTCAAAGATCACATTTTATTTATGTAGGTTATAGTGGCACATTTCATACATGAAATTTCAATATAAAACAGTTCACAGATATTAAAAGAAATACCTTGAATGTGAACTGAATTATGATTGTTAAGAAAAAAAACTGGTAAATAAGATACAGGCAAGTTTTCTGCATCCAGTGTTTTATTTTTTTAAAATACCTGCAGGGAAAATCACTGTATGACTAACTCTGGAACATTTTCTTGTTATTAAAGAGAAGTGTTCCTGTCAAATAAAGAAATGAAGCAAAATAAAGTAAAGCCCTGAGGTCAACAGACTGCTCCTCTGTCTGTGGCCACTGAAGCTAAAAGTGGCTTTGCTGCTGGTCTTTGTCCTCATTTGAAGTATACCATATAGATAAAAGAGTCAAGGCTCAAATATAGAGATTTTTTAAGTTTTCTTTTTCTGGAGAGCCACTACAAACTAGCAGATTCTTTGGAAAGTTGTTCAATTCTGAAATAAAATATAACCTTGAAGAGTTGAGGATTCAGGTGTTAAGGTGTTAAGAGTAGGGTGAGTTTTATAGTCTGACACTCATGATGTTGAATTACTTCAAGACTGCTGCCTGGTGTCCGGAATCCAGTTTGATTTTTTGAAAATACTGTGGAAGCTCAGAGACCAGTTACCATCCAGCTCATCCTACACAGCGGTTGGCAGTAGACTAGACAAACATGTATACTAGACAGTGTCTCTGAGAAATATTATTTCATGTGGGTAAAGTGTTTTAATAAACACGTAGGCTTCCATCAAAATCATTTATGTGGATCTTGAGGTTGTATTTCTTTTTTAACTGCCAGCATTTTAAAAAGTAGCTGCCAGCCAGAGCCACCACTTTTGACTAACAGTCACCAGTGTGGCTAACGTTAGCTGTGTGTGTCTCCCTTTGAAACGCTGTCTGAGAGCCCTGGGGGCTGAGTGCTCTCTGCCCCGGCTGCATCATGAGTCCCAGGGGCTGCGGTGTAAGCATCCTCGCTGTGTCCTGGCTGCTGTGGGGGTCCGGGGACCTCAGCATCAGCAGCCACGTTCTGTGCCTGGGTTGCAGTGCCCCCTGCCCTGTGGATCTACCGCTGAGCACCAGTGTTTTCATGTAAGATAACACCATCTTCTTCTTCTGCTGCTCAATTCCAGCAGTTCTCTTCTTCTTTGAGTGACAAATTTTTGTCAGATGATCTGTTACAGCGTCCCCTACCGCCTGGCAGTGAAAATAGCACTTGACCAGATATCTCATAAATGTCAGGGAAAGAATTAAGCTAAATTTTATACATTATTTCTGTGGATTTAAAATCATTGCGTGCATGCCCTCAAAAAATGAAACACCAAAGGCCAAGTATCCTTGCCTACTAAAATGATGAAATTCCAGGCCTGTACAGAGGAGATGTATTTTATTGTATTTATTTCTTGTGTTTGTTTGCCTTATAAGTTGAGTCTCAAGCTGCTGCACTCTGTATTAGCTGCTGGGTTTTTTTGTCTTCAGGCAGCTGGGCTGAGTGCACTGATGGGTGGCTGATGGAGGGTCAGATGTTTGGATGATAGGTAGATGGATGGACGGCTGTGTGGGGTGAGGGGTTGATGGATGGATTGGTGGCTTGTGGAAAAAAAAGGATGAAGAGTAAATTCACCTCATGCTGAGTGAGTGGTGACCCAGGCAAAGCACACCTGAACTCAGTGTGTGCGAAATACAGTTTTCTGAATGGCACTTCAGTGATTTGTGTGCAGAGAGCTTGTGTGTGTGTGTGTGTGTGTGTGTGTGTGTGTGTGTGTGTGTGTGTGTACTAGGGTGTAGGTGATTTCCTGCCATGTATAATTGTAGTGTTCCCCAGGGGGTCCTGGGTTGACAAGCCAGTGTAAAACACAGATAAACAATCTGAGCTTGTGGTAGATCTGGTGGAGGAAATTAATTACATGTTGTGTTGATATATATAATATTAGACCGCATCTTAATAACATCCCTACCCACCATATATCTGAACAGAGAGCATAAACTATACTGTTTATCTCAGGATGCTGAGTGCATTTGCATGTATAGTCAGCATTTTTCTGGCCCTATTCCATGCCACATTGACTAACATGGTTATTCATACTCCAGTAAACATGATTATATTGTTTTCCAGGTATATGACTGTCCACTATCTGTATGTATATGTCTTTGTTGTTTCCAGTGTACTGATCCCAACAATTGAGGACAACTGATTAGGTTTATAGATGGAATGGATGTGCCATCACTGTTTACCAGACGGGAACCCTGAGGGCCTTCTCTGAGGGCCTAACATATTGCTATTTCAAGTGTTATATTTAAATATATAATGTTTTATTTATTTCATTTAATTATTTGGCTATTCTATTCTAATTCTAATTTCAACCTCATTTTCTATCAACTTTGCTTCAGAAATGAAAGGGTTACGTAGAATTATCTAATCAGATTTTTTGTTGTTGTTGTGACAAGTGATAACAATACATTTTGATTTACAGTGGGTGGGGCCAAAAATAATCCCCTTAGGCCTGTCTGGGATTTAGGAGACTTGGATTACACCGGACAAGCAGTATGGAGGTATTTTATGTTTTTTTCCAGTTGTTTTTTTTTTTTGTTTGTTTTTTTTCACATTTGAAAACTGGTCACCATTCACTTCCATTGTTTGAGAGATTCTGCAACACTGTTTTCCTGTGAAACTCCAGCAGTGCATACGAAAAAAACAAACCCGACCTTAAATGAGCATGAGGGTGAGTAGATGATGACTGAATTTTAATTTTTGGGTGAACTATCCTTTTAAATGACCTTGCACCTCAGTCCATTATTGACACACTAAGAAGAACTCTCAGTACCGACAGCAGTCTTTTAACCATTCCTCATAAATACTGAAGCAGGGGAGGCAGTCTTTCGTTTCTATGCCCTACATAGATGGAACACCGCCCCTCAGGACCTGAGAGAGGCCCCCTACACTGAGCACTTTTAAAACCAGGTTAAAAACCTTACATTTCAAAACAGCCTGTGCCTAAGTTCCTAGTGTGTTTGTTTGTGTATGAGTGTTTTGTATATCTTTAACATGTGCATGTAAGTGTGCATCTGTATATCCTTGATGTATGTTCGTGTGTGTGCGTGTGTTCTGTATTCTTGGTATTTGTATTTTTATATATTTTGTACTGACTTTTGTGTAACTGCACACTTCTTGATGTGCATATTTATCTTGCATTTGTTTTTTATTGTTATGTGAATTGTTGCTTAATGTAAAGCACATTGTGTTGCCCTGTGTATGAAATGTGCTAGATATTAAATCAAAACAATAGTTAAATATAATTTCTGCAACACACTTAACAAAATGACCTCTGACTTAGACAGGTGGTCCACGCTGCCAAATTCCCTTCCCCAAATAAGATCAGTTCTTAAGTCAGTGGAGTTCCATGCAGAACCCTCTCACACTTTGTCCTTTTCATAAAATTTTGCACAGCACAAGAAGCACAAGAGGCCTGGTTTCCAAACTCTATCATTTTAAGTTACAGCAAGCATATAGACCCCTGGCGTTGCATAATATGTGGAGAACTGACATTCCCAACTTGGACCCAGGCTTTGACTGGGACAAAGTCTGGTCTAACATCCCTTCTATCTTCAGAAACCCTGATCACCAGAAAACATAATACATTATAATTCTATTCACAGAACATATGTGACCCGGAGGAAGCTCTATTCAATGAAAACGATTCCTGAGCCTTCCTGCTGTTTGTGTCCAACAAAGGCCAGAGGTACTTATTCTCACAGAGAATGCCCTCCAGTGACCAAGTTCTGGAGAACGGTTGCTTCTAACCTCTCTGAGATGTTTGAGATTAATGTTCCTTGTTTGCCCACTACACTTATTTTGAATAATCTACCTAAGACAGACCTGACACTGGTCAAAAAGGAACGCTATTAGCCAGGCTTACAGCAGCGAAAAAGCTGGTTGCTAGCTGCTGGAAGCCTCCCCACACCCCTCCTTTTGCTGTGTGGCTTTTAACATATCTAGATATTGTGAACTTGCAGCTATCAATGGCCTGAGTACATGGGGCAAAGGAAAAAACAATAGAGATGTGGCAGTCGCTTTCAGTGAACCTAAAAAAATCTTGTAGCTTGAACTTCAGCTGGAACGGGTTGTCCCCCCCCCCCTTTTTTTGTTTGTTTTTGTTTTTTCTTCTTTTTCGTCTGTTCCCTTTCATATACTTTCATATTCTTTCACTCTCCTTTCACTCTGTCTTCTCTTTTTTGTTCTCTGTGCTGAACACATTGGCCATTGTCTATCACAGGCATGGTCGTGCTTTACTAAAGCTTGAGTTGAGCTGAGCGTGTTGTGTGTGGATGGATGCAGGTGCGTACACACATCCAATTCCTGGTTGCAGCCATTATGATTTCATGCTTGTTTGGAGAGCTACTCACAAATCAGCTTTAGAGGAAAAAGACTTCAAATCAAGGATAAATGTAAAATAGTCATTAATATTCAGTTCATTCTTTTGTCTACTTAAGGGTAAGAAAAATCAACGATTTTACTGAGAAGGTACATGAGAAAGCTTTCCAATCAAAGCTGTAAAGGCACATGTCATTAGTCACTTTGCTGCCTTCTAACAGCTAAATATACTTCTGTCTGTAATTCTGTCCCTTCAGTGAAAACATTCTCCTCTCTGATGTGAGACAGATTATAATTTCCACAGTTACTTTAAATCAAAACTAAAATACAAATGTGGGTGGAGTAGGTTGTGGCTATATGGAAAAATAGAAGAAAAAGATTTGAATTGAATCAAATGAAACATTGCCGGCTCTGAAGATTTCAGGGATCACAGTAATTAGCGGTCGGTTTTTCTCTCTCCTCCCTCAGCTCGGTGGGGGTTTCTGGACCCACGCTGAGTGCGACTGAGGAGAGGGAGAAAAGGTTCTGTGTGTTTTTGGCTCAACAAAGAGTGAAATTTTACACTTGAGTAAATTGATTAATACGAACCCTTTCATCAATAAATGCTTTCAGACAGTGAAAGCATCTCCAGTCTTTTCCCTCTGACCCTTCAGTTCTTCTGACGTGTCTTTGCTGCTGCTGGATGGACGAGGATTCAGTCTCATGAATCTGTCACCACTTCCTGCAGTGTTCCAGTGGTGTGCTGACATTTTTAGAAATGTTCTTTTTTCATTGTATCCATATTTAATTTACAAAGTATTCTCACATGTTTTAGCTAACAGTGGCCATGGCATAGCAATGCAGTTAGTCAGTCTGTCCAACACTGTAATCTGGAGTGGGGTTCATCCACATCTACTGGCCAGATTACAGTAATCGAAATAGTACTGAAAATCTGTACTCAAGTACAAATACTGTTACATGGCTAAAGTATTACTCAATTACAAGTAAAAGTACTGGTGTTAGGAAAACAGTTAAGTAGAAGTATAAAGTACTCTTCTCAAACACTACTATTATAATCTTTTTAACTGTTTAATACATTATCAATAGCAGTCAGTCAATCAAAGTTTCCATTTCTCTAAATCTTCAGTTTAAATAAATCCAATATCTGTATAGATCTATACAGATAACAGCTACAGACATTATTATATTCTGTACCACTTGTCCCCAACCTGTAACAAATTCCTTATTATGTTTGAGCAAATGTGACTATGTTTGCAGTTCCTGTTTACTGTATTTGTACCAAAAGTCAATATACCAACTGTACAGATCAACCAATCAGTCAGACGTTGTTTATATAGCACTTTTCATTCAAACAGAATGCAACACAAACACATTGACAAAACAAAGACTTTGTAATGGTACAGATTAAAATAAAAACAGGAACTGAGGAAACACCAGAGGACAGGATAAAAAGTTAATACATAAGTTGATAATAATAATGGATAAAATAGAAGGATATGCCTGCTAGGAAAACAGATTATTAAAAAATAAATACATCAATAAATATACAATAATAAAAAATACACAAGAAATAAATAGATTAGGCTAGATGCTAGCTGAAGCTACTGTAGTTAGCAACAACAACTCACCAGATCCTCCAGTTGTTTTCGATTTCTGCAGCCACTCTGAGATTTGACATATTGACATATTTCACCTGCATCCTCACCTCAGTTTGTACCACACAGAGTGTATTTTTGTTAACTGACACCTTAGAGTCATTGAACGGCCTGTAAAATTTGCTTTGCTTGCAGCCTGAACTTGTTAAATAGTGAAAATCATCATTTGTCATTGATTTAACATTTAACAATTTCAATTTGAGAATGTAATGAACATTGCACTGATTTACAAACTGCTTATCTGCCTGTGTTGACATTGCCAGTTTACCATCATTTCTTTGCTGAGGCAGATTTTAATCTCACTCACTGTGCTGATGTTTAAATGAATGAATTAAACTGTAATAAGAAAACTTCTGAGGCATTTAAGGGATTAAAATATTATAATTACAATGTAATGAACTGAAGATATTTCTCTGCTGTTTGTCTGAAGATTATGTAACATAGTTTCTGATGCTTCTAATAGTCTTGTAATCTGCCTCCAATGCATCACAGTGCACTTTAGTTAAGTGTTATCAGGCTTTCTGCAGGGAAACTAATTAGTCTTCAAGAGAATTTGAATCGACTTCATTGTTGTTTACGGTCCGGTGCTGGGTTCTGTTGATTCAAAATGGTTTTAGCTCAGTTTTAATTTATGTGATCTGCTTTTTATGTGACTAGCTGTTGTGAACGATCCCTGATGTCATCCAGTTCTGCTGGTTGCTTCAGTCACTGCTGTTTGTCATATTGATTCTGTCTGTGCTAAAAACTGTACTGAGAACCAAAAATGTCAATATGGTGCATTGTAGCACCATGTGTTGTCCTCCGAGAAAAAACTCACTGAGGCTCCATTCAACGGATCCGATTTTTTTTTCTTTAAATTCAACATGGGCACACACACCACCTCACAGTTCATTGTTCACACATACCTTTCCTTTTGTTTGTGTCTGAACTCACACATCCTTTCTCTCACACCTACAGGGAGGCTCTTGTGGTGGATGTTAAGAGATTTGTGTTGTAAACATTTAGTTTGTGCAACCAATAAAAAACTTAGCCAGAACCTGGACCAGAGGAAGACAAGGAAAAAGCTATAGAGGCAAATTATTATTTCACCCGTGCAACATCTAAATTGGGGAGAAAAATGACTACAGCCCAAACCCGATGTGAGCCTATGAAATATGTGAGAAATAAGCCAGATCCAAACCTGTTAGGTCCCTTCATTGATCTGAAGCTCTAGTACTCAGTAGTCATAATTACCTGCATATTATCTACTCCAGTTTATGGCAGGAATAAAATACTAATCACCACAAACCAAAGTCTAAACTCATGAGAGCAAACATGAACAGAGTGTCAGAGGCTTCATTACATCCAGACAGGCAGCTTCATGTATGGTTGGTGTGTGTGTGTGTGTTGTGGTGTGTGTTATCATAGCCTCTGGCATCTGCTGGCCACACTGAGCATCTCATTGCTCTGCCCCCTGGTGTTTGTGTGTATGTGCGCGTGTGTTTACACCTGTAATCACAGCCTCCACAGAGGATCTGGACTGACAGTCGGGCCTCCGAGCAGCAGCTTCAGTCTCATGCAACACTGAGAAAAAGGAATGCCAATATGTTATACACACTCACACACATGACAGCGATGAATATCGTGAGTCAAGTGCAGGACAGAAGAGACAATCAGTCTCTCACGTTAGAACACCAGCAACCACTCTTCTCTGTGTATTCCACACACCTGTGCCATTCTATTTCTCAACATCAACACACATCAGTGCTCCAGAGAAGCTGCATTTTTATCACATTTGCTTCAGGCTCTATCTTTTTCTATTGATTTTTTTTATCACCTAACCAAGTTAACTATTTTTTTCATCATTAACAAACATTACTTCTCACCCATTACAGACCAGTCAAATTGGTTTGAGAGTAATGCCATTCCTGTTCCAAAACGTCCTACATCCATACGTCCTTTAACTCTTTCCCCACCACTGACGAGATATCTTCGGGGGGTAGCCTATCCCAGCTAACACTGGGCGAGTCACCAGTTCATCACAGGACTGACACATAAGACAGACAACCATTCACACTCACATTCACACCTACAGGCAATTTAGAGTTACCAATTAACCATCACACTGCATGTCTTTGGACTGTGGGAGGAAGCGAGTACCTGGAGAGAACCCATGCAGACACGGGGAGAATGTGCAAACTCTGCACAGAAAGGCCCTGCCCCAGCCAGCTGAGGGATTTGAACTCAGTGCTGCTGTGAGGCAGCAGTGCTAACCACTGCACCACCGTGCCGCCCATATGAAGTAATAAAAAAAAATGTATCTGTCTGTTTGTATATTATGGTTTGTGTCTTTCAATGTGTTTTTCACTATTAGTGCTTGTTATATTGTTACTGCTCTTTTTTTTTTCTTCTTCTTCTTTTCTTTTCTTTTTACCGTGAAACGTTGTTCTGTCTTAATTTGTTTTTATGTTACTGGGACTACGGATGGAAATTAGCGCCATGCTACAATCCGGCATTTTTACATGATTTAACATGTTCATCAATGTGCACTGTCCCATTGAAATAAACAAATAAAATAAAATAAAAAAAATAAAAAAGCCAAAATAAAAATGTAAAGTCGATATTCTGTTTCAAAATATCTCTTTCACAACAACATTGCTTTCCCAGTGTTTTGTCTGAAAAGTGGATTTTCTGATGCAACCAACCAACATTCAAGCATTCAAATGTTTTTTTTTTTTTTGTGTGTGTGTGTGTGTGTCTGGAAGTAGAAGATCTGTTGTTTCTTTTGATATATTCCATGTTAACATATTCATAGAACTGAATATTCTGTGGGTGTTGAAAAATCAGTGAATCTTGTCAAAAATGCTGGTGCTGGCTGGCAACGTTTTAAAACAACAACCTTAAAGACCCCTCATGTTAGCCCAAGAGTTCAGGAACAGAAGGCATGAATGCTGTCCATGGTGCTGAACTATAGTCCTATTGACATGAGCTCAGAAAAACAAATCGGTTCAGTGTGTTAACAGAGATCTGTTCTAGCAGCAAGTGTTGCAAGTTCTCCTGCAGCAGTTGCCATGTTCAGCTCAGTCCTGAAGATATTTTGTTATAAACTTTACTGCACTGCTAATTTTCCACATTTCCCACAATGTATAATAAAACAGAAAACACAAAGCACGCAAAACAGAATGACTCAAGAGACACAAATAATCTACCCTAGTTATTAAATGTTTAAACTCTCTCCTAACTCTCCTTAATTCATGCAGCCTTGATAAAAACATCGCTGTTAGCAGCCTAATAGACCTGCCAGCTGTAAAATACCAACCCAGCAAAACCATTTGGCATCGTTCTCCCTCAGATTGTGTTGCATTTCTCACCGTCTGTCAATTCACTGGAATTATTCAGTTCAAATAATGCTTATTGTCAGCCATTAGAGTGAAGAACAGTCTTGCCAAAGCATCAAGGCTAAAGATTTTAATTTGACATCACTTTCTGGCTGTGTTTGTGTGTCTCTGTGTGAGTGTTTATCACACCAGAATCAGCTGTGTTTGTGGAGGTTAATGGAGTTATTGAAATGAATTTACTCTGCTTTTATATTTCACATGTACGTCTATATAATGTATTCACTCACCCCAAAGTTTTAACAATTGCTAGTTTTAACTTTTTTTTTTTTAAATGTCCTCATTTCCAAAAAGTCTTCCTAATTCCCCCAGTCTTCTGCCCCACTGTGTTCGTACAGCTATTCAGTGAACTAAGTCAGCATTCAGACTTGGAGAACCATGGATCTAGTCTCTGTGATGTCACCCAGAGGTTTCTGAAGAGTCATTGTGAAGCTCAGTGGGGTGGCTCCAGCCGTCTCCATTTTGCCTCCGCCCAACTCCCGGCTAATCCAAAAATGGGCAAAGAGGTGGAGCATGGGAGTGAAGCAGCTATCTGCAGCTGTCACCTCCGTCACTCAAAGAGAGCATGAACCTACAGTCAATATTTAAGTATGTTGCACCATATGTCACCTATACACAAGTATCTGGCCCAACAATGGCGATAAAAGTCTTTTTTGGCTGTTCTCAGGTATTTTTAATGGTATTTCAGGGTTTTTATTTTCCTGCAAAGTGATTTGAAACTGTTGAAGACTCATCCTGAACTCAGGGTCGTCACTCTTGCTTATAACCACCGCAGAATATGGAAGGAGAGTACGTCTGTTGATCAGAGTAAACTGGAGTGTTTCTGGGGGCCTCACTGTACAAAAACACACTTTTATAACTTTATTCACCAATTAGGTGAAACTGGATCATATTTTTTGGTTTCCCATCTGATGTCCTCTGGCTGGTTAACACTAACTCTCACTTCTTTAATTACAGACCCTGCCTGATGGCTTAGCTTACTTTTTGCTAACTTGTGGCTAACCATAACTGTTAGGTGCCATTAGCAGGCAGCAGACCCAGGGTCAGCAGCTCACTGGGGATACAGTACCAAGGCTGTTTCTGGAGTTTCCTGATGGAAAGATAGTCTTACCTGTAGTGTTAGTTGTTATTTGTAAAGTTAGTTAGCTAACTGCTAACTGCAGTTAGCTTAGTTGGGAACTTAAATGCATAATTTTAACTCTTTCCCTGCCACTGATGTGATATCTCATCAATTGCTGTTTTCACTGCCAGGCAGTAGGGAATGCTGTGATGCATCATCTGACCAAAAATGTCACTTGAAGAAGAAGAGAGGACATTCAGACATATGAGTAGCCCTAATATAAAGTTTTACCCCACACAACCATTTTTTTTACCTGTGTAAACACGGGTATTTTAATATGAAGCTCGATGAGGACTGACTCTCTTTTGGAGTCAGCTTCAAGAAGCCAGAGGTTCACACTTCACTGATTACAAACCAGAAAAACATGATATTCCATTAATAAGAGTTGGAAAGAGATAAAACATGATTCACAAAGGTTTCTGGTAACTCTTAAATTAGTTTGAATGTATCTCTACATGCTAGGAAGAAACAAAATATTACCAATGAAACAACTTTCCCCACAGGAAGCACAACACAATAATAAAAAACAAAAGTAAAAAGAATAATTCATGACAATTAACAGTGGTAGCTGTTTTATTTGCACCACAGTGAGCGCTCAGACAGAACGTGATGCAAATTTTAGAATCTCCACTACTGCAGATGAAGTCAGTGGTGTGTCTATTTTTACACATGGACACTGATTTCAGTGTTTTGTGGACCATAAATTCATCATGAATAAATAAATAAACAAATAAATAAATAAATAAAATGAGAATTTTCTCACTTCCTTCATTGGTAACTGGTCATTTATTTAGACTCAATTTCAGACATCTATCTCTGTAATTCAATACAACAGAGGTGAATGGAATTTAGTTTGTGGTACAGCAATAAAAAAAGACAGTAAATTTAGCAGCAGCATCACTTTCCAGAAACAGAGCCACTGGTCTGGACAATCAATATCCACAGGACACAATGTCTTCAGTTTCCATCAGAACTACTTTCTACTGAAGAAAACTGAAAACAAGACCACTCCAACCTTGAATATGGACTTCCTGTCCTCACAAATCCCAAATATACAAGTTTGTACTTATTCTTCAGGCGAAGGGCTCATTGCATGGGTCAGTCTTCAAAAACTCTCCAAGGCTCACTGTAGGGTTTGTGCCCCCAGGTTAAGGTTAGAATTGAAATGCTGTTATTCTACATGGCAAAACCAGTTCAAAATGACCAACATGTATCGACCATCACAGGTCTTCATCAGGGTCAGACAGGAGGAATTTGCACACCTGTGCTGTGTTACACAAACAAGTTGAGTGGGAGGGTAGTTCCCTGTCAAGGCGCAAACCTATTGGCCAAACACCAAGTGATACATCATTGAATGAAAAAGGAGGGTGGGGTCCAAAAGGAAATGAAAAAAATAGGAAAAAAATGAAAAAAAAAAAAGAAAGAGAAAAAGTACAAAAAGTAAAAACAAAAAGGAGAGAAAGGGGGAAGAAAAAAAAAAATTATATATATAATAATATATAATTATTATTATTATTATTTTATTAATTATTATTATCATTATTATTATATATTATTGTTGTTGTTGTTGTTGTTGTGGTTGTTATTAGAAAAAAGAGAGAAGGAGGAGGAGAGAACAGGAAGGGAAGGAAATAGATGGAAGTGAATAAAGAAAGGAGAGATGACAGTGGGGATAAATCCAAATCATTAAAAAAAGATAAATGTACTGTGTCTGTTTTTGAAGGAAACTTGCATTTTTGATTTTTTATGGAGACTGTGTGACCCAGGTGATGAGCCCTTCACCTGGAGAATAAGCACAAAACACCTGAAGTATCCAAAGAGCAGCTGTATTGTGACCAACAGAAAGACCCAGCAACGCTTTCACTCTATTGTCTTCATATACAACAGGTAATACTGATCAAGCTATTTGATCACTGCAAATGAATGATTTCAGGATGACAACAACAATGTTGAATGAAAATTAAAATGTTAAAAACAGAACTCTTTCCATTTCATTTTTGTCAAAGCCAAAAGGAGCCACTGGTGAGGAGCGAACGAGCCACATGCAGCAGGCTGTGATCTCCTGTGAGGTTATTTCTTGCAGCTGTTTAAGTTTATACACTTATAGAATATAAATATAATTAACTGTCTGCTGCAGACCGTCCCTTTAATACAAGTGCAGCTTCTCTTCTGTGCACCAGTTTTGTGACCGCAGTGAACATGTTTTTAAAATACATTTTGACCCTGGGACATTACTTACAACACTCTGGAGTTATTGGAAATGTTTCCATCACACAGAAACTCTGTTCAGCGTCCTCCATCACTCACCACAGGTGCTACCAGCTTAAAATACATGTGTAGTTTGTGTCATGTAAAATTTATTTCTTCAGCAGATATCTTAGTTACAGCAAGACTGAGCTAGCGAAGCAGTTTTGTGTTTCTATGTGCAGTATTTACACATTTTGGAAATCCATAGAAAGCATTAACACTCGCTGACTCAGCAGGGATTAGAAATCGTCTCTGTTGCTAATGGTCACTAGACTACTTGCTGGAATAGTAAACTAGGTTTTATTCCATAGAAGTTCTACTGATGTGACTGCTGTAAAAATGTGATATTAAACTGAGGATGAGCTGGTCCTGACAGCTTCACTGTCATGCTAATGATGACAATAAAGTAAATACCCTCTATCATTACCTATAATATTGTTTAATTTAACCCCTGGTAACAACTGATATAGAACTGTGACAGTAGGGGTCATTATAGCAACAAAATGTCCTCAGTTCCCATTTCTGTTCACTATTTTCTTCAAAATGTCTCTCTCATCTTACATGTTCTTATTTTCTTACATGTCCTCTATTTCCAAAAAGCCCACTCTGTCTAAAATTACACTTTAGACAGAGTGTTCTTGTTCTCATGTCTAAAAGTCATCAGCGGCCTCTCTTGTGTGTAACACGCCAGATAGCAAACAGTTTTGTAACTGTAGAGAATATGTTGTTTCGCAAAGGCTAAAAACCAACAAATACAGACTGACACTTTTGACACTGTTTTTTTTTTTTTTTTTTAATATTTCGAGATTTGTTGGTGATGAAAGCTGCCACCGTATATATCACCTCCCTTTGGATCAACCAATACCAAATTCAATTGCAGTAGCCGGATTTCAACCAGTAGATGGCAGTTGCTATTAGGGGTGGGAATCTTTGGGCTCCTCATGATTCAATTACAATTACGATTCAGGGGCTACGATTCGATTATAAAACGATTATTGATGCATCTTTAATTTATGTGTATTGATGCACTTTTTCACAACACACATTTCTTTTTGTCTCACTGAACAAGCATTCATCACTTGCAATTTTTAAAAACAGAGCATTTGTAATAAGAAACAAGAGTGAATTCATTTCCATTATATTTTATTAAACTAATGGAAATACGTGCAAACTGGAAAGTTACAAAATTTGTGCAATACAGTAATCAATATAACCACTGACAAAAAAAAAACCATTTTGCTACACCACAATAAATGGCAGCATTTTGTAGAAAAAAAAACATTCTGTTTTGACTGTTCAACATAAAATAAAATAAAATAAAAGAGCACAAAAACACTGCAATTAATTACAAATGTGTACTTCAGTCCCAGCAGCTCAAAAAAGTGCTTTGCTGCTTTTTAAGTTTTGTAAACATGAAAAGGTTTCCCTGAGTTACAAATAAAATACTCATTCTGTATCAGCAGCTCAACAGTACATTCAATCTTCAGCAAAATAAAAAGGCTGTCCTGAGTTACACCACTAGTAACTGCAGCAACAACAGCCTGTCGTCTCCCCGACTCCTCTGTCGGGTGGAATTGAGTTACATGGCTTCTCATGTTTGCTGTGTTGTCAAAGTATTTTATTTTAGCGCGACACAGCTTACATATAACGTGGCTCTTGTCCAGTTCACTTCCGCCGTCAACGTTGTAGAAGCTGAAGTGTTTCCACACGTCTGCTTTTAAATTAGAAGGAGCTGTTCGGATCTCACGGCGAGGTGGGTGGCAGTCAGCCATGTTTGTTTTCCTCTGTGCACGTGTCGGCATGTCCGCTCCAGGTGCGTATCCCAAAGTGTCCTGGAGTGGACGCGTACCATGCTTCTTAGTTACGCATTATTTAGAACCTTCTGTATTACTTTAATTAACAGATTTAAATAATCGAAATTTGGACGTTTGTGAATCGATTCAGATTCGTCCACGTCTGAATCGTGATGCATCTAAGAATCGGAAATTTCCCCCACCCCTAGTTGCTATGCATATTTATTACACAATGGGCCTGATTTGCTAAAGGTTTGTATGCATAAAAACGTGTGCAAACTTGATATCACCTGCAGACAAATGTGCACACTGATGTACTAATGGGACACACTGAGGATTGTGTCTTTCAAATGTGCAAGACAGCACATTTGTCTATTTAGTATGTTTGCCTTATGTAATATTGAACGTTTCTACCCTAATGTGCAAAATACTGAGAAGAGAAAATGCAAATAGGTTCATGAAAATAATTTTCAGTGACTGTGACTGTCTGTATTTAATACATTTGAAAGGAAGGTGCTAATACAAAGGAGGAGACACTCTGATTTAAAGTCATTTCTCATGAGCTGTTTGTGGGATGCATTCATTTTTATTTTCATTCAATAATCCTTATATAGAAAAACACCATGATTAAACATTAATTTACTGCAGTCTATTTGCATCCAAACAAAACTGAACATTCACAGCCACTGTAGTCTAAAGAAAATGAACACTGACCTTTATTATGTCCTGCTATTTCCTTTTTTTTCTGCTTCTTTCCAACAGCACATGCACCACTTGGATTGAGCGACCTCACCACTGCCTGAACCGCATCTTTTATCCCTCTTTCCAGGGCGTTTATGGCCACTGTCAGACCAGATACAGGCTGACCAGCTGCCTGGTGTGCACGACAACGGCCCGAGTGTTCCACCTGACTGAGCGCTCGGGCCAAAGTGGACACAGCGCACACCTCCTGTGCAATGGATTTTTATTTTGATTATTTATTTATTTATTTATTCATTTATCCTTGTCATTTAAGGAGTTCTTCTTAGTTGATCACCCACAAAATGCACACCAGCAAAATGTGCAATACGTTAGAATGTACAAGAAATTTAGCACTCTTTATTTGGGGTCTTAGTAAATCAGGCCAAATATGTTTAATTCAAATACTTTGCACTAAAATGTCAAGATTTGGACATGAATCAATCAATCAACAACACTGCTAAATGCACAACTCCTGGTATTAACTGCTATAGAACTGTGACACTAAGGGTTGCTATAGCAACAACATGCCCAACAGAAACCAGCTGCTGGTGGCAGTCTTCAATTTCCACTCCTGACCTCTATAGTCTGTAATAAGTCACACGTTAAGTCTCCAATCTCACATTTTTCCAAAAAGTCATTTTTAAAATTGTCCTCTATTTCCAAAAAGTCCACTCTTTCCAAAATCATACAGTATACTTTCTGAAAGTGTCCTCATTCTTATTCATGTCTTAAACTCATCAGTCCTCACAAAGTAGAAATGTTACAAGAACACACTCTCACAAGTGTAATCTCACCTTCATTTGTAATACATGCATTTTATTTTCCTTGAGTCCGGTCACACACAGATACACTTCCCTCTCTACCTCCTCTCTTTGAACATATGGGACGTTTTTGTGTCCCCCCAGCCTTCTTCCACCTTTACATATTCAACTTTAATTCATTTCAACACGGTTTTAAACATATTCGGCAGATAAGTGAAGAAAGGAGGCGCGCTATCTCTGCTGTCTGGGCTGGAACAGAGGCAGACTGTTAACAAAACAAAGCAATTTCCCAGCACAAAGGCGGAGAGAGAGCAATCTATCATCGGCCCATGAGAGTCGGGCAGGGAGGCAGAGACGCAGGCAGCAGTGCCTGGGCTCCGAAATGGGCAGAAAGCCCTTGTTTGTTGCTGAGGCTCCAGCTTCAATCTGCTGCAGCAACGAGGTGAAAAAAAAAAAAAAGAAGCGAGGGCAGATTTAAACACTGCCAGTCTGTATGAAGACTTCTTGGCAGGCAGTGGCTTCCTGCTCGTGGTGAAGTTAACAGACTAGAGGAGAGATTAAGAACAAAAGAAAAATAATAAAAAGTAGCTCCCGTGTTTGTCTCAACTCTGTTTTGGAATCGAGGCTCCTGCCTGACGAGGCTGATTGGGATCATTCGCAGCTGCACAACACGCTCGTAAATCGATGTTTCAAACACCTTGGAGAATATTTAAAGGTGCATTAGGTAATATTTTTCCTGCCCCGTTGTAAAAAATGACCACAATATATTATAGCTGCAAGGGCCTGATGGGGTTGCTGATCAATACCAGTGACTCAGCAGTTACTTTGCCAGCTGCTTCTGCCTTTCAACATTCATTCGCTCTGTAATTTGAAGACGTTTCCAATTCTTCCAAGCTCCTGAATGAGAGAGGACTTTACGATTAGACTGTGTGACCACAGTCGCAACATATTTTAGTTTGGATGGTTTAAAGCCTTCTCTGGATAAAGCACAGAAGTGCTTCACTTTGTCTGCATGTTGCACCAGCATCTCCACTCCCCAAGCTATATGTGTTAAAAAAAAAAAAGAACACTAGACTTATGATTTATATTTTGCTGAGTTGTGTATCTCAAGCTCAGTTCAAGCGGAGTGAACAATAACATGCTTTATTTGTATCCCTCCGGGATTTTGCAGGCTGTTTTGGGGGTCCATAGTCAGTCAAATACAATGCTTACATTTGTTGAAGCCACTGTAGAGTTGGAAAGGCGGAGATATGGAGTCCATGTTTTCATGAACTGTCCTTTGGATGAGTGGAGTTGGCATGTCAAGAGGAAAACACTCCAAGATTATCTTATACCAGTTTGCTTTAGAAGGAGGTTTGTCATTTATACATGACAAAAAGCAACATATGCAAGGATACCATACAATCTGTGAAAACTTGTACCAACAATTACATCTTGACTCGGATGCCCAAGAAGCAAAGAAACCAGGTTCATATACAAAGCTGCACCAAATATTTTTTCCATGTCTTGCATAATATCCATCTAGTATGCTTTAATTTTGGGACAGGACCACACGCAATGAGTGTAGGTCCCCACAAAGGTGAAGGTAGGGTTTCATTTTGTGTCCTTTGTTGAGAGAGATTTACAAGCAGTACAGGATTTTAAATTGCAACAGTCCAGCACGGTTGCACACAGTTATCTTCTTTGTATGATCCCATGTCACATCCCATTCATCCTCGTCAATATTTACATCAGGTTCATTTTGACATATTTTTGCACCGTCCTGCATATCAAGCACATCAATCTAAAAACAAGTTATAGATTTTTTGGTTGGACCAAAGAGAAGTAACTGCTCTATCACTGATGTTGTGGCATTGATACTGAAGAGCCTTTTCTATTGTTATGAAATTTTGAATTTGAAGCTATTTTGGAGCTGTTCAAAAGATAACAGGGAAGCACCATCAAATAAATCACACATTTTCTTTATCCCCCGGGATGTGCTATACCCACTGTCTGTCATACCCGGCAAGAAACCAGGGTTGCCTTGAATTGGGATCAGTAAAGAGGTTAAATTAGACATTCTACCCAGGTTTTCGTGTTGTAAACCACGCCATATGAGTATTGGAAATTATAGGATTATTGTTACAGAGGCTCCTAGCTGATTTTAAATTCTCACAGAACAGAAGGCCCAGTAGGGAGCCAGAGGTCTGTGACTTTTCCAGGTCCAACCAAACAAAGGTAGGATCATCCACAACCCATTCTGCTGTGAATCTTAGCTGAGATGCTAGTTGGTACCATCTGATACTGGGGTCATCCAGACCTCCTATTGAGCAAGAAAGCTGTAACTTTGACATTTTTAATATATTCTTTCTCTTGTTCCATGTGAAGTCACTCAACCAGCCATTAAGCTAAGCTTCAAACTTGTGGCTCCAGACAGATTCTTTTTTGGGGTTTTTTTGGCTCTTTTGAGAGAAAAGGTTGTATACCCCTGGTTCAGGATAAGACCATGTTTGGTGTTACAATAACTAAGTTAAATTAAGTACAATGTGACACTGAAGCAAGTCACGAAAGTCACATGACACATGTCCAGTGTGAAAACCCAAATGTTATTAAATGTTGTAAGGCACATATTACATAAATTCAGCATGGCTGAAAGTCCTGCGTTAGTTTGAACCATCCATCCACCCCACCCCCTCCAGACACAGACTTCTCTCCATTTATACTTTGTCGAAAGCCCAGTGTGCCTCATTTGGATGCTGTACTGTGCACATCTGTATGAGCCACTGAGGTGTGGTGACAAAACATTGAGCTTTGAAGAGTTGGGAATGAAACACTGTCTCTAAATGCAACATCTCACATTTGTCACAAGTTTTGAGGCCACGGAGTGTTCTCCTACAGGCTCGACACAGGTACATTCAGGCCTCCTATGAGCTGATGTACTGTTGTTGTAAAAGGGTTTCTATACTTTCATTAAGACAAAGTGGCAGTAAAGTTGTTGCATTTGGAAAAAATAATAAAGGACTACTGCAGCCAACCCTGAACACATCGACACACAAACACACCAACAAATTAATTTCCCTCATTTCCTAGTTTATTTTCAATTACTTAACTGTCAGTACTGTTAAATAGAAAAATCTGCTGAAGTTCACAAAATGCAAAACTGCATGAAAATTTAATTTTACAGACACAGATTTCCATATTCAGTCTGTACAATTTTGCACACAATAACTTAAAAATAATTGGAGATATACATCACTTTCTGTAGCATCCTATTTTTCCCTAAATCTAACCTACATAAAAACGTCTTTCTCTCCTTCCTTTCTAGCTGTCGACAGGAGCAGTCCTTGTCTGCATTCAGCACTTATCAGCATTACTCAGAGGCTCCAACAAATACAGATAGAGTGAACTTTGTTTATCCCTACGGGAGAATTTGGGTCATTATGGCAGCGAAGAATAGCGGAGGATGATGGAGAGCAAAGGGTAAAAAAGATACAGAGTGATATGAAAAAATAAATTAAAGGTGCTGCATCTGTGCAGGAGATAGAACTGTCTCCCCACAATGGCTGAAATTGAATTTGCAGTGCGACGGCCAGTCACGTATGAACCGTTTATGGAAGCCTGCAGTTTATGGAGTTACAAATTTGGAGATGTCTCCGGTGATTCAATGACGTATAAGTGCACTTAGAGGTCTGTTATATCGAGCCGCAGTGTGTGAAGGCTTCATTTCCTGCTCTGCCTTCACAGACAAACACAATGGATGTGGGTTGTTGAGGCAGCGCTGAGGGAACCATGGCTCATAGGAAAACTGGTTATACTCCGACGCAGGGCCTAATTTCTCTCCATCTGTCTCTTGCTATGCTTTCCTGTGTATTTATCTTTGTTTTCCTCCATCCCCTGCATCCTTTTCATCTCTTTCTGCCTCTCCTTGCTCCTCCTTGATACTCACACACAATACAGCTTCTCATCTGCACCACACACGTACAGAAACGCTCCCTGTTGGCCCATTCGTATAGGACATGAGTTAGATATTGAGCCAGAGAGAAAGAGAGAGGGGAGGGAAGGAGGGACGAAATGAGGGAGGGAGTAGAGGGGCACAGGGACATCAGCCAAGTGTGACAGTGGAGTCGTATTTCTTCCCCCGGCCGTCCGCTGTGGACTCTGAGCTGAATACTGAGTGCGCCCACTGCAGAGCCCGAGGACAGACTCCAGAGCAGGAAGAGCCACAGAGGCGGCCCGAGGACCTGATCAATGCAGAGCAGGTCTGAAGGCCCAGATCAGCTCCACATCAGGGCCATACACAGCCTGAAGCCTAGTTCACATCAAAAATCTACCACAGGAGGAGGGGGAACTGACAAACACATGGCAAAAGGAGGGCAAGATGCCATACATACAGTAGCTGTTTCTATGATGACAGTCCATCTTCATTTCTAATTCCTTCCACATTCTTGTTTATATCGACACCATAGCACTGTGATGATGTGCAACTGCTCTAGTTCCACAGTTAGACTGGAAGTGATTAGATTACTGATGCAGTGAACACTGTGAGTCCTTTATCACAGCAGCCATATTGATATGAAATAGTAGGGTAAACACAGGTGTTCATACCAATTAAAGGAGAAATATGTAAAATATTTACTGTAATGAATAATAAAATGACCATAATATGTCATGAAAGATTACATAAACTGTCTTCTCTGACAACAACCACTACAGTTGCAGTGTCGCTCTTTTGAAATTTTGGCCTGTAACCTGTGTTAACTGTTTGCCTGTTTCATGTTAATTAGAGTTCAAATTAACGTTCCCTGATTGGATAAAGTGTCTGTATATGAATGCTAAGAAATCACGAATAATCTTGTAGAAGGAGTAGTTGTTTATAACAGTTACATTGAATAATATGTTAGTCTGGCAGGCAGAGGGCAGGCTGTCACTGAACTCCAACTTCAGAGTGTGTATTTTCAGAGCAGTTGGCTTTTGTTTTCAGGATAATAGGCTTAACTTTACATTGACAAACAATCTGATCAACTTACAGTGGAGGACTCATCATTGCTTGTTATTGCCAGCTGTCCTGCACTCCTGCAGAGCTCCTGCAGAACTCTTCTTGAGTGTGGGTAGGACGGAACAGGGAGGGAAACAACTTCAGCAAACAGCTTGAACCAAAGATTGTATATTAATTAAGATTACAACCTATTTAATATACTGTCCATGGGTCCAAGTGGTGTGCAGGCAGTTGTTATATATTGCTACTTTAAAGTCTTGTTCATTTTAGTGTAGCAGAATATTTCCAGTGAGCCAACATGTACAGTAGCAGCACCCTGACTCTGTTTGACCTGAATGGAACAGAACCTTAGTTAGTATCTCTGGTAGCACTTGTTTTTACCCTGCTATTTCATGTCAAAATGGCTGCTGAGAAAAAGGTCAATCGACTTGCGGCGCAGGGAGACCGGGAAGAGTACAAAAACACAAAGAATAAAAACAAACGTTTTATATAAAGCAGCTCTGAATTAAAAAAGCATTCACAGACTCAAAACTGTGCAAAAATCTTTTTAATTAGAATGCTTTTGGTCCACAGCCTTCTTCAAGGGAGGAACAAGTATCAAGTGAACACAGCAGTACAAAAGGTTAAAAGGCATCACTTGACTGGGGTTAATGCAGAACACTTGTAGAAGCCAGATGAACTTGTGTGGCTGGACATCAAGGCTATGGACCAGTTGCACAGCAGACATTTTGACGTGTCATGCCAAAAAACTCACAGGTGTATTAATAATTGTTGCTTTCAACTTAGAGGAGGTCCTTCTATTGTGCACAGTGGTTCACTGTCACTGTTACTGGGACACTTGATGGAGCTGAGCTCTAATTACTGTCATTAAGTCCACCTGTGTTTTTTCTGCTCTGACAAGTCAAAATGTCTGCTGCGCAACCAGTCCACTGTGGCTATTGTGGACTACGAGTTAAAGACACAGTGTCTGTAGAGACAGTCAAGCTAGACCTCCACCTCAGTGTGCATCCATGCTGTCAGAACACACCAGATGCATACTGCGGATATAAGTCCTGTCATTGGCTGCAGTGTTATCATGTTTGCTATCTGTGTTTTCAAAGTCCCGGGACACAAGAACAACCTCCGAGCTGCAACCTACACACTGAAAACAACAAATTAGTGCCTGGGACACAAATGTAAACAAGCTAACAGCTGTTCCTTTGCAGTGATGTAGTCATTTCAATGGCAGGGCTTGCTCCTGATGTGCAAGTGTTCCACCAAAACAAGGTCCCCTTCGACACGATTTTGCAGCAGCACCATTGCTGCATCCTGGGCTTAGCTCTATCCAAAGTGGTTTAAAGAAATGCAAACAAGGCAGGGTGTTTTTTTCCCTTTCTCCAGTGCTGAGCGCTGTGGACAGAGGTCTGGTTATGCAGACTAAGATTCACCAAATAAAATTACAAAATTCCAGAGGTATAGATTTGGGTAGGGACAGTATGGACATGTCCCTACCATTATCCAGGGATTACTGACTTGTTCGCAATTTTTTTAGATAAAAACAACAAAAACAAAATAAAAACACTGTTTTCTGTCAGTGTCTAATCAGTGTGAGTGAGATTCAGAATTGTGGCAAAGCCCCTGTGCTAGTATAGATAAATTATTGCATGCTCCCCCTCATTATGTCTTTCATTGGTTTGATCTACTACCTGCCTATGGCCATGGGTCTCTTTTTTTACTGCCAAAATACTTAAAATATGAATTAAACAGGTAGCAACAATTTTCTAGTGAGTTATTCAGACCATTAGGGTGAAAGAGAAATATACACAATTTGAATCAATTATTACTTAATTTCTATGCTTACTGTAATCTTAGTCAGTGCTCCTCTGGCAGCAGTGCAGCATCTCTCTATCTACCCTCACACCTTGTGCCCACGAATGACAGTGTTTACGATGCTTATGGGGACACTGTGTCTCTGTCACTCTGAAAATTTGCGACAAGAGGCAACAGGAGAACAAACAACATGGAGGGACAACAAGGCAGGTTCACTTGACCTGAGCAAACCGACCCCCCTCCATGTATGTTAACATAAATGTCATGATAACATTAGGTTTCAGCCATCATAAAACAGAGTATATGTAATCTGTTGTAGTTCACAACAAAACACTCAACAAATCACTCAACAAAACAGTCAAAATCTTCACTGAGCCCCAGTTTTAAATGTAAAGCAGTTCTAAAAATGTGTAGTTTTATGAAACTTCAGTCAGACATCTTCCATGGTGGAATTAGTGGCATTAGCTCCATTCTGTGAGCCCTGTGGGTAAAGATGTTCCCCATGATCCCTGACAGGCTGACATCCTCATGAATTCAGATTTTTAAAATATTCATTTTTTGACTCATAAAGTTGATTAAAGTCTACATTAAGTCTGGGGCTGTCACTTTTTATTTGGAATTTGAATTTTTGCTGGAATGAATATGTGATCTGTAATGATCTGCCCGAAGTGCAAAAGGCCATATCTTGTACTTGTCAGAAGGTTTCATGAAACATTGATGCATCACAAATTAACTGAACAATGACAATTCTGTCAATTTGTATTGATCTGACCAATATACATGCTAGTTCTTGATATTTTGAAAAACTGACAGCCTTAGTCGAGTCTGAAGTTGCCAGTCCTTAAAGCAGAGTTTTATTGGATTCAGCTTCTTTCCAAAGCAGTTTATTTAAAAGCATGTAAACAAAGCTGACAGTGTGTCATGATTCTGTCTTCATCAGTTCACTGGGGTCAAAATCCTGACTCCTAGACTCAAGCACTACATCACAATTTCAATTTACAGAATATATGAAAACCACATCTCCAACACTTGTATTTAACCATAGCAGCAGCAGACTGAGCTGTTGACTTACTCCTGCGTTTGTTGATCCGATAAAAAACACTAAGAAATGGTTGAAATTACACAAGCAAAACTGGAAATAAAACCATATGTCTGATTTATCTTCATGTTGTCTGGGAAATATGGCTCTACATGTTCATGTGAAGTGATACTTCATATTGACAGACAGTCATGAAAGAACTGCACAATCTCATTTTACCAAACTCCATTCAACAGCCGCATCATTTTGTCTTAATTAGGCCACAAAGAAGGAGCTATTAAGATGAACTTTAATGAAGCTTTATTAAGATAAACTTGTTTTGAAAGAGATGGATATCACTGCTGTGGGAGAAAAGAAAAAAAGCTTTTGACTAAATGTGCCGACAATCTGCAGACACATTCCTGACTCAGTGATCTGTATGCCCTCCGTTCTTTTTGAATTAAATGCTACCTTACAGACTGCATTAGCCAGACGCCTGATTTTACTGAGGTGGAAATCACCTGCACCCCCCCACCACCCCCACCCCTCTTAGATCAAAGACATTCTTTACTTTGTTAAGGTGGAAAGAAATCAGGTGATAAATGGTTCACCTGCCTAATTTAATAAAACTTGGAGACCTTTCTTTGCACATGCTGGGGGATTGGTGTCAGCTCTCATTGTATGTTTGTAACTACACAAATTACGACTTTCACAATAGTGACCTGTTCACTGTATATTATCCTGGTTGTTACATGATTGATTGATTATACACCACAAAATATCAATAATTTGACACAAAATATTAATTTTTAAATTATTTTAGTGATTGAAATTTTTTTTATTGTTCCCCCAGAGTCTATGATCAGAACTGTGTCAATAGCAACTGTCTGCTATAAAGAAATAACAGATTTTAGAATGCTGTAATTGACCAATCAGAATCAAGTATTCAACAAAGCCATGTAATGGCCCAACAGGTTGGGGCAGGTCTTGAATCATTCTGAAAGTGTTTATTTCTCAATAATTCACGGCAAATTATTCTATTTATTACATGGTTACTTACCCTCCAAAAATCAAATCATAACATGACACAAAATATTAATCCTAAATGGATTTTATGGATTTAAAAATGATTTTATTGCTCCTCCACAGTTTATGGTCAGAACTGTGTCCATAGCAACGGTCTATTCTTTATAACAACGGTATGCTTTACCGAAACAACAGACCATAGAATGCTATAACTGACAAGCTCTAATTGATCAGAATCAATTATTTAAAGCTACTGTAAGGAACTTACATATTTTGTTGATTTTTAGGCCCCCTGTGGACAAACACGGTAGTGTTTTCAAAGTAATAACCACAAAATATAATACCCTGTTGCTTCTTTTTAACTGGCTAACACAGTGCTCACTGTAACTCTTCATAGAAAAATGTAAACGTGATGTAAAAACTTCTTGTAGTAGCCTTAACATAGCCATGAAGTAAAAAAGTTATCGTCCTGTCTTTGTGCAGTTCTGAACATACAATTAGATATTGCAAAAATACACAGTGCTTGTATACTTAAAAGCCATATCTTATGTCCCAGACTATTCTTCACTAAAACATGTTGTGACTGAGTGTGTAAGGACTATTATTTATGATCCACACAGTGCAGATCAAACCCATTCATAAAAATACATTTAACAAACTCTGTAAATGTGCGTTTGGTCAGAAAAGGAAGTTGGAAAATAGCGTTCTGCTTCAGTCCAGACAGTTTTCACTTTACATCCAAATAATCACTACGCTTGGCAAAGCAGCCTTCAAAAATGTGCCTGCCCAAGCTCACAGATGCTCTCTAATGGAACTGGCAAAATATCTTTACTGGACACTTTACTGCATTATTGCATTACATTTCAGGTGATGAGGATTATAGGATTCTCTGCATGACAACATACTACAAACTGTTTCTTTTTTTGTTCTTACACACAAACATGAGGATCATCTGTAAAGCAGCAACCCTGGAGTTGGATTCAGTTTCTTGCTTAAGGTCACTTCAACAACTATAACCTGGTCTGTGGCAACATCCCAACACAGAGCCATGTAAAACAAAGGTTAGCTTTTGACCCATGACTTCTCTACAAGACAAGCCGACATGCATACAGGAAATGACTTTTCAGTGGTCAGTGTTGTCAGTACAACTGACACACAGTGAGTGCTGGATCTTAGGGGTCTGGTCTGACGTACTGGATCCTTTGTCATCTTGTTTATCCACCCAGAAGAACAAAAATAATATTAGCAAGATTTACTTTAACATACTAAAATGATTTCGTTCCTTGTAGTTGCTTTAAATATCAATTCAGTAAAATTGCCGCCATTCATACTGGGGTCTAACATGTGCAAAAAAATTATACAATACATAACACATACAGTAATACATTAAAAACAAACATGATAAAACAAAACACACAGCACAATAAATAAATAATGTAAATTATGGAAATGTCCTAACAGTCACCACTTCCCTTAATGTTTTAAAGTATTTTTCAAATGAACTTATTTCTATATTACATTATGTACTGTAAACCTTATCAAAAATATTGTATTACAAATTGTAACATAATCATACTATATACTATATTAACACCAATAATAATAACAGTAGTAACAACAACAACAACATCCAGATGATATATGGCTGTTCATATGATATTGTTCATACGCAATGTTTTTATTCGTGCTGTTTTTTATTTTGTACCCTCTCTGCACGTCAAGTTTCCCACTTGGGATTATAAAAATTGTCTGAAGATCATATCAAATAGGATTTCAACCTGTTTAATATACAGTCTATGGTCCCATCTCACTATTTTCACTGCTCATTTTCGCATGTATAATTACTACATATTGCTCCTTTACTCTATATGGAGTAAAAAAAAAATTCTCTGAACTGTTGCGAAAAGTAGAAAATACCAAATACAAGAACCTCAAATGTTCTTACATACTTAAGTAACTGAGTAAATGTACTTCAGTTCTGTTAGTTACTTACTAAGAAGTTATTTCAAAAGTCATTGCTAAAGGAAATCTAAACCTTAACAAAGAGCGACACAGCTGTAAAGAAGTGAAAGTGATTATGTGAAAGTATCTCATTAATGAAGAGACTGCTGCACATTAATACACTCAGCAGAAACATCTCTTCCATTTGCAGGAGTGTTGACTGGGTAAATACCATCAGGACTGCTAAAGTTCACTGGATTAGCGGCTTGTTCATTCATGAACCACACTGCTTCCAAACCTTATCGCTGAGAGGGATCAAAGCTTGCTGCCAGCTTAATTGCAGAGGGAGGAGTGTTATCGGCGAAAAAAACAATCTACCACGATTATATACAAAGTTAATTAAAAACCATCCTCCCTCTTTACTCAGCCGTGGAAATCTTAATCTCAAAATATGGAAAAATAAATAAGACCCACCAATTTTTTTCACACCGAACTGCGGCTGAATCTGCACCGTGAAAGCCCCTCCGCCCTGCAATAATGATGTAGGATCCAATCTCATCGGGCGCTAATTGCGAGGCCGGTGCCCCGCCCACCCTTTGTGATGCGTAACATTCTGCATAATTAATTAGAGGGCTTTAACTGTAATAGAATAGCCAGGGGGCTCCGACTGCAGCCCTGACACACATCATTAAAATGCAAATCGAGCTCAGTGATATAAAAAACTGAGATGTATGTTGGTGTGGAGGCTGAGAGAAATGAACACTGAATCACACCACCCTCCTGAAGCTTCAGCCCGGCCGCTCTCCTCTCCTCTCTGCTGTGGACGAGGCAGACCCATCTATCTCTGAGAGTTATATCAATGAAATCAGCAAAGGAGCAATAAGTCTCAGTGTTTCACCACAGTCTGGTCAATAAGCTGATGTTGCCACGCAACAACACCAAGTCAGCCAGTGGGGAGAGGGTTAGCAGGGAGGATGATGGGAAATGTTGCACCCAGGGGCTACGAGCAACACTTTTATGATGCAAAACCTAATTTGTCCTAAATTGAGACTGTGATCTGTAGATAAGCTCCCATTTGAGTTTCATTGTTGTCAGTAAATAATAAAAATAAAATTAAATGCCTTTTAATTGAGCAGGAGGCACATTTCTCTTCTGGCTTTAGAAAGATAGAGCTTCAGTGCAAGTTTATTTGTGTTTTGTATGGAGCCAGAATAGTGACTTTAAAACCTGGACTGAAAAACAGAAACACTGCCACTGAAACACTTGCTGGAAAAAGTTGTATTGACACTGAAACACCCAAACTGCAAGCATGTCTGTTTTTCTCTGCTGTTTTTGCATAACATAGGACCTGACTGTGTTAAAATGAACTTTTAAGTAGGGGTGGTGAAAAAAAATTCGATTATTAATTAATCGCGATTATGTTATGGACGAGTATGAATCGATTATTAAATTTTCAAAAATTGATTATTTTTTGATTATTTTATTTTGTAAAAATGTTATCCTGCGGTCAAGGAAGTTGAACGTCACGCGAGCGCGGTCAGTTCCATTCGCAAATGCGTGCAGCGGCCAGAGCTCATTGGGACGTGCATATGTTTAGTTTTGGGCATCAAGGGCTGCCACTGTAAGTTTCCTCTGTTTTCTCTCTCCTGTCTCTGTCTGCACCGCTACGCCTGCTTGCGGTTGGTAATCGAATCGGGACCTCAATAATCGTAATCGAATCGGATCGGGAAATCAGACAGATTAACACCTCTACTTTTAAGGCATGCTGGTCTTGCAGAGGTCTGCTGAAACAAGCGCTAATGTTAGCTAATACATGTTAGCTTGCTAATATTTTATGGTTTTATGTGACAAACTAACCTTGAGATCATGGAAGATCACGTAAGAATCCATCTTGCCAGGCTCCAAGTTATCCTTTTAAGTCTGCACTAGAGGTGGTGCGAGCCAATCAGCATCCTCAGAGAGGCTACTGGCAGCTACAGGCGTGGTTTTGGGTCCACTGACGAGACGAGCGAGAAGCGTCCATGGAAATGACTCATCTTGAACAAACAAAGAGAGTAGATACAAGTGCTAATGTTAAGCAAACACATGTTTAGATAATGTTTCATAGTTTTATGTGACAAAAACAGCAGTGAGAAACAAACTTTGAGTATCAATACAACTTTTTCCAATTCTATTTCAATGCCAGTGTTTCCTTTTTCAGTTCAAGTTTTGTTTTCACTGCCGAAATTTCAAGTCACTTTTCTAGCTCATTTCTGCCCCTTATTGACTCATAGACAGATACAAAGGAGAAAATCAGGTCAAATATATCAAAATAAATGAAAATATAATATACCTGTGTCTGTATGTCTTTTTTCTGGGATGACCACAAATGTTAACACTTCTTTCAGAGTAATCTCTGCAAGACCAGCATGCCTTAAAAGTTGACTGTCACCCAGTCAGGTTCTACTGTATATTGTGAAAAATCAGAATGACAACTTTTTACAACACTAGTGTTTCAATGTCAGTGTCTCCTTTTTCACTTAAGGGTTTGTTTTCAGTGCTAAAGTTTAAAGTCCCTGTTCTAGCTCCACTGTGTACATCTCATGCCACATGTCATGCCCTGACATCTTATAAAAACAAGCAATACAGAAAATGGATGCACTTTATTTTAGAGTGCACTAATAAGAGCTAACAAGCCATAAGTTGCATCAGATTAGACAAAAACTAGGCACAATATCATTTATTAGACAATAATCAACCCGTATTATAGTCTAACAGTGGGAGATAACAGACTTCAGTGTACAGTACAGTTCAGTTGAAAAGTGTCCATAATTACCCTCTAATAAGCTCTAATAATAAGGTCTTAATAATTAATAAAAATATTATTTCTAGTTTTTGTCCATTTTGGTACAATGTATGACTTATTTTGTCTGATGGGGTAAAGTTGTGTGTGTTTACTGTTAATTAAGAGTATATTATTTCTAGTTTTTGTCTAATTTGATACAAGTTACAGCTTGTTAGCTCTTATTAGGGTTTTTACTGTCTAATAAAGCACATTTATTTCTAGTTGATACAAATCACGGCTTGCTAGCTCTTATTAGGGTAATGTTGTGTTTTTTACCATTTAATAAAGTATATATTATTTGTAGTTTTTGTCTAATTTGATACAAATTATGGCTTGCTAGCTCTTATTAGGGTACGGCTGTGTTTGTTACTTTGTGATAAAGAATATTTTATTTCTAGTTTTTGTCTAATTTGATACAGATTACAGCTTATAGAGGTCTTATTAGGGTAAAGTTATGTTTTTTACTGTCTGATGAAGAATATTTTATTTCTATTTTTTGTCTGCTTTGATACAAATTACGGCTTACAGTTTTATTAGTGTACTGTAAAATAAAATGGGACAGAGAAGATAATCCACTAATTAAATGACAATGAAAAAAATCATTAGCTGCAGCCCTGAATGAAACCTACCTGCTGACTCGATGCTGCTTTAAGTGTCCCTCAACATTATATGTTCATAATGTTTCAAAAGTTCATTGTTTCCTAGCAAGAGTTGTAATATCAATAACACCAAAGCAAGAGTTTATATATTATTCATTAAATAAGATCTTAAAGAACACGATCACGATCTTAAAGTATAAATCAAAATTCCAGTGTAGACGATAATTTGAAGGAAGTTAAAAAGAATAAAAACAGAAATAAATTGAAACTAGTGCTGTCCTATCAGTACATCTATAACAAATATATTATAACCATATCTACTTTATGCACATGCATAAATAAAATAAGCACTTTTCATCATCTCATGTTTTCTCAGTAGGCGAAAGACTCGTTTCTCCATTTGTATCTGTCTGAGCACTGTATTTTCCCAGATGTTTTGAAATATGAAATAAAGTCTGCACGCTGCAGCTTCTGATCACCTAGATGACTCTCTTAGAAAATAAGAAGCTCACGAAACTTCACACCAGGCACCACTAACACAGACATAACAAGCTTTTAGAGACTAATGCAGCTCGTGTAGTCGTGACTGCAGATCCAGAGAGATATTAGTGGGGAGGCTGTGCAGCACAGCAGGAGCTGATTCATCAGTCAGATTGGGTTTGTCTTTAAAAACTAGTTGCGAGGGAGTGCATTAGCCTGACTAACAAAGGGAGTGCGTCATGTCGCGTGTCGTGAAGCAGTTTGTTGAGTCATGATGGATGAAAGTGGTGAAAGGGCAGAGCTAATGAAGGCAACTTTGATATGACAGTTTGGACTCAGGGGATCCCCCTCCTCACAACATCAAGGGGGGCCGTTCACAAACACCTCTGAGTAAGAGAGGCCGAGGCAAATATGACACTGATTAATGGCACGAGAATCAATTAGCTCTACAACATCGATGTTTGTCCCGTTTGGTTACTGGCGCTCAAGTGATCAGACGCTGGAGAAGTGACTTTGAAATGCAAACTGAGGTACCTCAGGAAGACCAAAAAAAAAAGCCCATGGAGCCAGTGAATGAGTGTCAAAACACAACCAACGACTCTGCCAGTCTTATGAGCCATGGCGTCATCTGCTGTTATGCACGGTGTAGCTACAGTTAGCTCATTATTAATGGGCCTCGCTCCATCAGTGTGCAGGGAGCAGATGGCAAACTCTCAACAGATCGTGAGTGTACACGGCAAGCATCGACGTTCAATGTGCAAGGAGAATGAGAAGGAGGAGGAGAAGCAAAAGGGCCCGCTCGGCTGCTTCGAGGGATTCCAAACGTGATGTCACTGCTAATCCCATCAGGAAAACACAGCTAGATCCGCTGCCGCCGGGCCAGAGTCACGCAGATCGGCCGTGGCAGCAGCCATGGATGGGATAGGCCTATAAATAGGAAGCGCAGAGCCGCAGCCTCTGGTGCTGTCAATGGGGACTGGGTGGCAGACGACTCTCCTCCGACAGGGGTGGTCACAAGGAGAGAGGAGGAGAGGATTCCCCCTGTGACTCAATGCCAAAACGCTCGTCCCCAATGTCACGGGCTGGCTGTAACACACTCGGGCAGAGCAGCCGCAAGGCGCAGCAGCAGCAAACACACTCAAACACTGCACTGGTTGGCTGTGACTTTGCAGGCTGCCAGACTGCTGAGCTGCGAGTCAGAAGATAAGATTATATTTGGTGTTACACTTAATACATCACAATAGTTGGGTTGCTAGTGTACAGTCTGCTGGCTCGCTGCGGGCTGTTGAGCTGAGAACATTTCAGGTTGGTATCAGCACAGCTGAATCATTGAACTGGGAGGCATCGCACAACACATCCTGCATTCATGTTGCAGTTTTCCTTCAAGGTGTGAAAACAACATACACAATACGAAGCAGTAAAGAGAGCTGATATATATATACTCACTATACATGTAGTCAAACTCTGTACTGTGATTTTGATGTCTAAGAGCTAAGGGATATGAAAGAAGAAATTTGTGACATATTTAAATCATAAAATAACTATGATATGTCATCAGAGATCAAGGAAATGGAGAGTAAAGGAACGCTACAGCCACAGCGCCCTCCTGTAACTTGAGTTATTATTTGCCCATCTCACGTTAATAAGAGATCAGATTAATGCTGAATGCTCGGTGAATGAGTGAGAGTCTGTTTAAAAGTTGTAAGAAATTATTAATAATCTTTTTAGAAGGGGTCACTGTATATAACGCTTAAATTGAGCAATATGTCAATGGAGTCTGGCAGGCAGTAAGGCAGGCAGTCACTAAACTCCAACATTTTGTGCTGTCTTTGGTAGGGTTAAAGGAGAAATCTGTAAAATATTTACTGCAATGTATCATAAAATGACCATGATATTTCTTTAGAAATTAAGGAAACATGCTCCATTGAAATACTCACTAGTCTTACACCAGTGTTACAGCTGCAATGTCCTCCTTTGGAATTTTTATTCCAGGACAGAATAACTGTTTTCTGTTTGCCCATTTCCTGTTAATTAGAGTTCAAATTAATGACAAATGTTTGCCCAATGAGTAAAGTGTCTGTTTATGATTTGTAAGAAATCATCAATAATCTTTTAGACGGAGTAGACGCTTATAAGTCTTAAATTGAACAAAATGTTAATGGAGTCTGGCAGGCAGTGAGACAGGAGTGTGTATTTTCAGAGCAGTGGCTTTTTTGTTTTCAGGATAATGAACTTAACTTTACATTGACAGACAACTGACAGTTACAAACAGCTGATTAACTTACAGTTGTTGTGTATTCATGTCGATTTACGATGTTGCACATGTCCTCCACTCCTGCAGCCTGCCTGAGCTTTCCCATAAACACATACATAAATTGCTGGTCAGCTTACAGTGTAGAACTCATCGTCACTTCTTTTCTGTCAAATTAGAATGTGGCACTTGTCTTGCCCTCCTGCAGAGCTCTTGCAGCCTGCCTGAGCATCCTTGAATCTAGGGAGGATGAGATGGGTGGACACAACTCACTTCAACCACAGATCATACATTAAGCTGGATTTCAACTTATTTAATATGCAGTCTATGGCTCCAGCTCACTATCTGGACTGCAGTATCCATTTTTGGATGTGCAGTTGTTGCATACTGTTCTTTTTAAGTGCCAGTTCACCCCACAATCAGAACTAAATACCTTTCCTCTTACCTGTAGAGAGACATTGCTGTGGAGCTGCTTTGAGCACCATAAACTGAGGGCTGTCTAGTTTCATTAAATATGAGAGAAGGCAGACATCTCTATGGCCTGTATCTTCAAAAAGAAAAAAACATTCTAGTGAGATTAATAGGTTAGCAGGTATGTGGAGTCTTCAGCCAGGGTTTTCAATGTCATGGAAGTGGATGTCTTTTAACCTGGCTAGATTGCTATGGCAACATGCTGAACTCATAACCTGCTTCTGCACTGATTGGTATGTTTTTTGTCTGTCTGTATTTTGTTAAAGGTAGAATCAGTAGGATTCATCTGTGTTGTTCATATGTGCCCAGCAAGATAGTTTTTTTTGTTGAGTCTCGTTCCCAAGAAGTTAAATTCCAACATTTTAGGTTGGTAAAGCGTCCGAGAACATCAAACTAATGAGGGGTGGGAAAGAAAATGAAATACAGGCAAAGGGCAGGCTTTCTGCAGATACAGCCACCAACACACACTTCTAGTGGGTTATGAGTGATGATTGAAGGGGATTATGTTTATGCAAGAACATGTTCATATTTTCATCTTAAATTTCTCTTACTTTTTTCATACGAAGTGCTCATACAAACATGCTACATCAGATCCAACAAACACCTGTAACTTCAGATAACTGTATAAATGAGTGCATGTGCATGAGACTTGTAAATTAGCATAATTAATTAGAGATGCACCGATTCCAGTTTTCTTGGCCGATTCCAATGACGCGACCATCATGCAGAGTATGTGAGCGAATATGACTGGCACAGAATCGGACATGTGCCGCTGACCGGTCTCTGGCCAGTCGGTGCATCCCTATAATTAATGCCCCAATAATACCATATATGGCTATGCTTCCTACCCAATATGTCAAGAAGTGTTCATTCATGAAAATGCTGGCATCAGAGAGAATAAAGGAAGAAGTGTTGAGTTTGACATCCTGCTTTCAGAGATCCATGAAAGAAAATCTGTCATTTTAACAGTGTCAGCAGTAGAATTAAAAGTCCTGCTAATGCAAAGAAATAGGAAAAGTGAATACTGTAATGCCGCCCAACAGAGCTGGAACTGTCACTGAAATAAAGAAGAAATATCTTGATATGAAAATGACTTCAGAGAAATAAAAACGACTTGCCATAGCCACAGGAAGAGGCGATCAATGACTGCAGTGGGAGGAGGGGGCTAAGGGGAAGTTTCCAGCATGGAGAAAGAGAACAGAATAAGTGAGGATGTTCGCTTGGACAGACTACATAAACCTGCATGTGCAGATATACGGCCAATACACCTGACAGCAGGTAATAATAGATCATTGAATGAATGATGAGACACTTATAAAGTAAATTTACAATTATATTATTATTTGAAATGTAGTCAAACAGGATAATGCTGAATCATTATGAAGTGTAATTTCTTTTTTTTAAATGCAAAATGTCTTCAAACCAATGAAATATACAGTCATTAGTGAAACACTTTGGTTTAGATACCAGCTGACTGACTGCACATGACTCTACGACAGGTCTTTTTGGAAAATTTTGCACAATATGCCTTTAAGTTTTCAATTTGGGCCCTAATTAACATATTTTTAAGTTGTGATGGCTGCATGGTGATTTCAGCCTATAATAACACTGGTCAAACAGTGAGCTGGCTGTTGTCTGAGGGAACACTGTCATCCACTCTGATATATCTTTTTAAACCTGTTATTTGACATCATGTACATCATGACATTAAGAGATTTCTAAAATAGATCTAAAGTATGGTGACAGGTACATTTATTCAAGTGCGAACAGTTGAAATATTTCTGCTGGATATTTACAACTCGTCAGGATTTGGAAGTTGTCACTGCACATGCTGGCTGTTGGCTGTTGCTGTCAGAAGCTGCTCGCTCTTCAGACGTGAGCGTCCATGACAGTGACACAAAATGAAACAGTTGATTAGGAAGTCAGAACTCTGAGCTAACTAGCTGCTCCACAAAGCCGCTGTGGTGGCTGAGTGACAGCACTGAATCCTCAGTGTGTTTAAGAACTTGCATCAAGTTGTGTGATCCAGCGGACGGATTATGCAGATCCAGAGACATGGATCACAAAGCTGAGAAAAAGACTCGCTGTGGCAGAGTGTGTCTGCAGGGGCTTAGACAGGAGCAACATTCATGTGTTTTCTCATGACTGCAGTCATACATGACTAAGTTGCTGACTGGATTATGCACATGTACACACATGTGATTGAAGACGTGCACTCAAGGAAACTCGTACACCGAGGTGTTCATGCCAGAAAGGGATTATGTTCTTTGGAAGGGAAATCTCCCCTGACGAAGTCGCACACTGCTGTCAGAGTCACAGAGCACAACAACTCTCCAGGAAAGTCTATGGGCGGCACTAATACAGAAATGTATCAGAAACTCACACCGCTATGATAGAAGTCCCATGTCTTAATGCACACTTGCTGTGCTTTTGGCCCTGCATCAGCTGGAAGTGCCGAGAAAGTGACTTATGATCTCTCCACCAACAGGAGGGACAGGAATGGTATGGCATCCAGCTGTTTAAGAGTTTTATTTGGTTTAGTGAATGTTAGTTTTAATCCTGATGCAGGATTGATGTAAAAAAGCAGTAACATGAAAACAGCAGCAAACATTTCAAGACCATGTGATTTACAATAAATAATGTTATGCTGCATAGAAGGAGTAGAATAGAGAACACAGTTTTTCACAATCACATGCTTAAAGGAGCAATATGTAGCCATTGTGCATGCAAAAATGAGTTCAGCAGTCCAAACAGCAAGTTAGAGCCATAGACTGTACAGTAAATAGGTTATAATCCTATTTAATATATGATTTATGGTTGAACAACTTGTAGGCTTTTCTACTGGTGCTGTTGGCAGCGCTGGGTCTAGTCATGCCATGCTGAATTGCATTTCTACCACTTTTACCACACTGAGCCGTGCCTGAGATGGACTTACTCTGGATTGGGGCCAAAGTGAGCCTGACCCACCTCCAAGTGGGCTGTGGTGACGTCTCACCAGCTGCGGCCAACGCATGATGAACCTCCCTTTCTCTCCCTCGAACAAGTGAGTGTTGTGTTATTTAGCTTGTGTGTGCAGGAGAGCAGAGAAGAACATGTTTCTAAAAGTCTCTTTATACTCAGCTCTCAGTACTTCTGTAGCTTCTCACAGAATCTTTATGTTTTGAAGTATAGTTTCTCTCCTGAGTCGCTGTTTGTACTTTCAGGTATCTGCTTTATTTTGCCGTTTTCTGTTTGTGCTGCTTCATAATAAAAGCTTTCAAATAACAAACACTTATATTGTGAAAAATTTAAGAAAACAGTGTGTTTATCCCAGAGACGCATATGAACAGTTTATCCACAGCTTTACAGCCGCTCAACTCGAGCCTCCTGGAGCTCATCTTCAGGTAAAAGACACACTTCAAGCAGGCAGCCCTGTTCTAATGGAAATGCAAACCCCTGCCATGCTGGGCTGATAGGCCGAGTCAAACTAAGTCGAGTCCAGCCAGCTGTGTGTGTGTGGACAAGGGCCATTGTTTCCCCCTGCCCCCTCCTCCTCAGACATGGCAGAGACAGGCAGGCTGCAGGAGCTCAGTAGGAGCGCAGAATTCCTGCAACCTCATAAATTGACAATAACAAGCGATGATGAGTCCTCCACTGTAAGTTGATCAGCTGTTTATAACTGTCAGTTGTCTCTCAATCTAAAGGTAAGTCCATTATCTTGAAAACAAAAGCCCACTGCTCTGAAAATACACACTCTGGATGATGAGTTCAGCGGCTGCCTGTCTCACTGCTGCCAAACTCCATTCACATTTTGCTCAGTTTAACACTTATAAACATCTGCTCCTTTTACAAGATTATTAATGATTTTTTTTGCAAGTCGTAAACTGACATTTACTCATTTGGTGAAAATTTGAATTTAATTTGAATTCTTATTAATGTGAAACAGTCGCATAAAACAATTATTCCTGCCTGGAATGAAAATTTCAAAAGGGGATACCATGGCTGTAGTGTTCATGTCAAGTGAAGTGAGTATCTCTCATTAATCCCTGATGACACATTGTGGTTATTTAATGATTTATTACAGGAACTCTATTACAGATTTCTCATTTTATAAAAGTGGGATCCACTTAATCTTCATTATCACTTTCTTAGCACAGCGGAAGTCTTATCTTGTATGTGTGTTAATACATTTTCATTGGTTTCATATATTTTTCACAGCCTTTTTCAAAACTCAGACCTACAGTGACCCAAATTTCTATTGGATTATTGTGTTAAACAAAAGGAAAATCTGTTCACAGGAGAAAGAATTTACCTGCATAATTATGAATCTCTAATGAACCTGTGTGAAACATCTTCAGTGGAAGAGGCCACCTCTGTGATTGCTATTTGCAAGCATGGATCAAAAGCACATAAAGAGATTAGAGGCCATGGCAGAGGCACCAGAGGCAGAGGAGTTGGAGTTTACAGGACTTTCCAGCCAGAAAGATTGACAGGGAAAAATCTGATGCAGTACAATACGGTTTTGAGATTTTTGTTTCTGAGTATTTCTGGGTTCAGGTGAAATTCTTTACTGGTGGCTCTTTGCTGAAGATAGAGTGCAGTACAAAAATGAACCATAAATAATAAATGTCCAGATTTGTCCTGTCTAGGTGCTTACTGCTGGTCTTACATGTCAATGACAGCTCATGGGCAGGAAAAGTCCTGCACACAAAATTACTGTCCAATGAATGAAAGAAACTTTGTCAGAAAAATGGCTATTTTATTTCAAGAGTGCATCTCAAAACAGTGTAAAAAGTTCAGAGCGCTGCAGGGTTTTTTTAAAATCTCCTGTAAAATCCTCTTTGGAGGAAAGAATAAAAAGAAAGAATAAAATTCATGCTGTGATATGCTTGCTTGCTTTTAAATTATGACTATTACTACTATGACTCATTCACCAACTGTTCTTAAAAAGTAATTTTTTCTTAAAACCACTTATGCAGTAAAGTTTTCTTATGTCAGATTTGTTCGTAGGTAAGAACAAAATTCTTTAAATGCATGTTTATGCACATTTGAGTTTTGACATACTTGTGCAAAAATTTGTAATTGCATTTTTTTCAGTTTCAAAGTTGTATTATCATTTGTAATATTTTTAATAATTATTAAATATTTTACAAAGCATTATGGTCTTTAAAATAAATTATTAATTTGACTTTACAGTGATTATTTATAGTTTACAATCAATCATAAGAAAGAAACACAGCACCAATCAAACAGGTTTAAGTGGATATCTTTGTTGATTTTTTTAGTTTGTATTAATTTTGACCCTAATTAATTTTCTAAGTGTCTCAGGGGACTTTGGCCACTGTTGAGGCTCTCTGTGTAAGCAGAGTTCTGTAAATAAATGATAAAAAATAGAACCATTGTAGTGACCTTCTGGGGGTTTTAATTATGCAGTGTTTGGTCTATGCTGCAAAATATACAAACTAAGCACTTTAGTAACACTTTTTAAACAAATGGATATGTTGAGGGAGTGAATACATACTGTATTCACTAAAATATCAACTGATTTGGGGTGTTCAACACCACTGTTTAAATATGTTTGTATGTTTCATAGTTTTACAGTTTTATATAAAATGTTTCATTAAATTGAGTTACTTCTGGAAAAAAAAAACAAAAAAAACGTACCGTCTTGAATCTAAGATGGCCGAGGAGATGAACTGCTGACACTGCTCCACCATCTTTAGATTTTCATTTGTGATTTTTGTCCTCTCGCTTAACTCATCTGTGTGTGACTTCTATGTGCTGGCACAGCCCTGCAGTCTCATGCCCTTATTTGGCCATTGGTGGGGTGGTTCCTTATGCTAATTAGGAAGAAGTGGCTCTTACTAAGGCAACAGCAGTCATCATCCTAAGAACAGAGATAGGAACAATTCTGACGGTTTAAAAACACCTTCATGAATCTGTGAAAGTCTTTTCTTAGGACTTAGAACTTTAAGAAAAAACCTATATAGATATTGGTGAATGAGGACCAATGAGCTTATGGCACAAACTACTGGAAGGCTGAATCAGTTGATATTGATAGCTTTTGTATTTTGCTGCCCATTGTGTAATGATAGATTCAATCAATCATTAATTTGACCACAAGATGTGTTGTTCAATGGAAGTATTTGCTTTTGTTGCCTGTTTGTAATGTTTTGTGAGTGTTAGAGCAAACAAAATGAGTCATTCTGGCCGGTGACTTTCAGTTTAGGCCCTTTTGAAAAAGAAACTTATGAATGGACAAATGTGTTCAAACAAATGAACAAAAACTGTAATATCCCCTGTCTACATCTGCATGAAATGAGGACAAGCTCTAAATTCACTCGGTTTCCTGATTAGAGTTCAGGTAATTCCCAGCACTGCTCCTCCCACCTCCAACCTGAGCTGAGGTCTAATCAGCCAAAACTGGAAACACCTGTGTGGGTGTGCAGTCTGCTCATCTATACGTATCAGTCTACAGAGTATGAAGCACATGTTTATATCCAGATGGTTACATTTTATGGTCTACAAAAAACAATGTTTTGTTGTTGAGTTAGAAAATGAGAAACAACCCACTGCTTCCCCTCTGTCAGTTACAGTGATGGATTTATTTCACCTTATGCAGAGAATCTGTTTTTAAGACCACTCTATAATACACACATCCACAACAGACAACACAGAGCTGTTTGGGAAGTGACACTTCTTTTCACTAGCGCTCATGCGAGGCCCAGAAGTAAACAGTAGTATCAGGAGGACATCATTTTGAAGTTTTTAGTTTAGTTACTACAAATCACCTTGACTACTATTTTCTAAAGCACAGTGATTTCAGAATGTGATGTGATGGGAGGGGCTCATTAGGAGTGATGGCTGACACCTGGGTTGGTGTAACTGTTCATATATGAGTAAGAGCATCCCATCCATGTACTTAAAGGGATAGTTCACCCAAAAATGAAAATTCAGTCATTATCTACTCACCCTCAGGCAAATTGAAGGTCGGGTTTAGTTTTTTAGTCCACAAAACACTGCTGGAGTTTCACAGGAAAACAGTGTTGCAGAATCGCCCAAACAATGGAAGTGAATGGTGACCAGTTTTCAAATGTAAAAAAAACAACAGAATAAAAACATAAAATGCCTCCATACTGCTCATCTGGTGTAATCCAAGTCTACTAAAGTCTCAACATGCTGTTTTCAGCCTGAATCTTCACTGTAGATCTTTAGCTTGGAGCCACGTTCACGTGCACATGCACACTGTCTGAACTGTGTGTGTGTGGTGTGACAGTGTGCAAGCGGCATGTTAGGACTTTAGGGCGGCATGGTAGTGCAGTGGTTAGCACTGTCGCCCATTTGTGGCTGGGGTGGGGCATTTATGTGTGGAGCTCCGGCTCCTTCTCACAATCCAAAGACATGCAGTGTAATAGGTTAACTAATAACTCTAAATTGGCCATAGGTGTGAATGTGAGCATGAGTGGTTGTTTGTCTCTATGTGTCAGCTCTGTGATGAACTGGCGAACTTGTCCAGGATGTACCCCACCTCTCGCTCAGTGTCAGCTGGGAGAAGTTCCAGCCCCCCGCAACCTGTCAGGATAACCAGTTACAGACAATGGACATGACGTTCCTGTGTCATGCTCTGTGTTTTTTGTGTGAAAACAACCACTCTAATCTGACTGCCAGTCAATCCAAATTCAAAGATCTTTGCCAGTTTAAAAACATTAAATAAGGAAACACATCACTTGATGATATGGCCATTCAGGTTAACATTATACTATGTCTTTGCTGATCAACATTCAGTGTTGTTACATAGAGAAAAATTAAAGAAATAGTGGTCCAGCCTCCATCAAAGAGGATGAACTTGACACATTATTACATTATTGAATCTTCAGGTATTGTATTTCAGACATCTGTCACTTTTTTTTTTTTTTTTTTTTTTGTTTTGCAGACTGTCGAACCAAACTCCATTCTAAAAGCAGCAGTTGGGCCATAATTTTCCACCATCACTAAGACACCTTTCTGATTCACTTTGATCTACCGACACAATCAGCACACATGTCATTTATTCATCATCTACTGTATTACCTAACCTGATCGTGGGACGTGACACGAGGATGCTGTCATCCATAGGTCTCTCTCTCTTCTTTGGGTTACTTTGTTGGTTGGACTTTCAATGATTTATTTTTGTTTTCTCACAATTGCATATATTCACACATCCACACACATTACTGATGAAGTGACTGTGTACTTCTACAGTAAAAGTGAAGCACAAGCAAATATGGTGCATGGTGATTTATAAAAAACACAAGTATCGAGTCTTTCCTAGTTGATTTTCAGATAGGGTTGAAAAAGTTGATTGTAATGTTGCCTCTGACTAAGATTTTATTCAGTCGAATCAGATTAGGCTGTCCCAACACAAATTTTCAACATTTAGTCCTTTTTTCAGTTCAGTGCACCACACTAACTTCCTGTGTCAGCCAACATAATTATGTTTTACCAGTAAGACTCACATTTTAACACCTTTCTTCATCACTTATGATGTGAAAACAGACTGTCATGCAGTCAGAGAAAGTAAAATTGTGCATCCTCAGTCCACACCAGTGGCCACTCGAGTGGGTTCGTTGGAACGGTGCAAAGACGAATCAAGACAGTGAGTTTTATTCTGTTTTTGTCACCTTTGAATGAAGCTGAGGATGATGATGTTAAAATTTCAGATTTTCTAAGGGTTTCTGGTAAGTTTGGCGAGAGCAATAAAACAGTTCTTTCTGGTTCAACCAAACGGTTTCTCTGTGTAAAAATTCTATAATGTTGTCAGACACTTAGAATAACAATCTTAGCCTGTCAGTGACAAACACAACAAACAAGCAAGCGTCACCTGCCCTGCACACTCCACCAGCGCGCTCTGGTTCAGTGTCTGACAGCACATCACCTGTGCTCTGTTTCTGTTACTCCTCTCTACTTCCTTCATAGTTAGTTTTGTGGTTTGTGGTGATTTAAAGACTTGGTTTGTAAAGTTCACATCCTACCATACTGCTGCATCACTCTGGTACAGTAACACTGCTAAAAAAATAAGAGCTGAAACCTGTTTACCAACCATTCGTTTCACCTTCGCTCTTTATTAAATAAAAGCACCAGCTTATATTAAATATTTATGATTGCCCTTATTTATAATTAGGGACCGGGCAGCCTAAGCTGCCAGGACCCTATTGTAATCCTGCGCGTTCTTCTTTCTTTCTTCTTCTTCTTCTTCTTCTTCTTCCGAGGAAATCCTACTTCCCATGCATGAAAAATGACCAAACTTTGCACAAAGGTCCAGTCCCATGTCAGATTGCCTCAGCTGCAAAAACAGGCCAATAGTCCTGATGGTGGCGCTACAGCAAGCCTCTAAAGTTCAAAATTTTTGAAAATTCATAATAAATCAACCATATGTGCTACAGATTTACAACTTTCACTAAAATGTAGCCCCAATACTGAAGAAACTTTTGCACACAAACTATTGCAAATTATGAAGTCCATCACTCTGTTTTTTTCAAAAACTGTAAAACTTATTAAACCTATCTCCTCCCACAATTTTTGCTCAATTGACACCAAATTGCTACAGAGCATCTTCAGACTGTCCTACACAAACGATCCACACAGATTTTTGATTTATCAAAAATTGAGCCTACAGTGCATCAAAATGTTTGACTGTAAACGGTATTATAAACATATACTTGCAAATTCTTGCTAAATGCATTTTCAATGTTCATGAAAAAAAATGACAAAATTTTGGAGTCATGGTAGATGATGTTTGGGAAAATATCAGAATTTTATCTCAAAAACTGAATTTTTTACAGTATTTTGAATTTCACTCTCATGCGAACAATTGGAGTCAATGCAAAAATGGATTTTTAAACATCAGTTTTTCACTTTTGGAGCCAATAAATCATTGTTAAAAACTAATGACCAACATCTCCATGCTGTCTAGATGCAATTTGTGTATTTTGGGATTTTTGTCTCAATAACTGAATTTTTGACAGCCATTTGAAATCTGCCTTTACATGCTAACAGCTGCTGTCTTGCACACAGGTGACTGGCTTAGTCAATTTGTGAAGCTACAAGTGGTGTTTCCATTTGCCAATTAGCTCAGTGAGATAGAGGATGGTTCTTGGTGTTGAAGGTTGTGAGTTCAAGCCTCAGCTTGTACAACATTTCCATATGAGAAATCTACCCAAACTTTTCACAAAGGTCCAGTCCCATGCCAGATGTCCTCAACTGGAAACACAAGACAATAGTCCTGATGGTGGCGCTACAGCAAGCCTCTAAATTTCAAAACTTTGAAAATTCACAACAAATCAACCATATGTGCTACAGCTTTGGAACTTTCACTTTGAAATTTGCTTTTCCATGGCATGGATGGCTGCTGCCTGGCACCCTGATCTTGGCTTAGTCAATTTGTGAAGCCACACATGAACTGTCACTTGTCAATTAGCTCAGTAAGATAAAAGACAGACCTCAGTCTCAGAAGTCGTGAGTTCAAGCCTCAGCTAAGGCAGGATGGACTTTCAAATGTGAAAGCCTTATGTTCAGGTATCATGCTATGTGGATTAGAGACTACTAAGATTTAAATAATTATGATTCAGGCAGTTTTGGGAAGAGACAAATACTCTTTATCAACACGTTTCCCTGTTATCCCTTGTCTCTTTTCCCTGTTTATTTGGTTTTGCTATCAGTCAATATGCAGAGTCTCTTGTGCCAGAAATTGTGAGTTCAAGCCTCAACTGATGTAAAATGCACATTAGAATGCCACCTTTTTTTCATCTACCTACACTCGCTTTTGCTCAGAATTGCCTAATTTTGCCTAAAATTGCCCGGCCCCGACCATTGCTGCGCAGCAGCTATAATTCCTCATTGAAATGTTATCCCTGTGCAGTTTTGTTTCTGTTTCATCTTATTGTGATGCACACTGACTGACTGAAAAAAGAATCCCAGTCGACTGAGGGGTCTCAAACTGATAATTTGAATGTTCCACTGTCAGGTGGCAGCCCCAGCTGACTGACAGGTGGGAGAGAAACATTTTAAATACACTGTTACTGTGTGGACTTTGAAAAGTGGCTTAACCATGATTCAAATGGGTGAAAAACACCTTGTGGTTCTACCCAAAGCATTAGTAAATGTCTTTTTCCACACATATCACTCACTGAAGTTTTGTAAGAATGTTCAATGACTCTCACTGAACATTTTAGCAGCAGCATATAGATTTTCATACAAGAAGAAAGTTGAAATGTAAAAAAAAACTAAGTAGTATTCGAGAACACTCTATACCATCACTGCTTACATCTGTTGTTTCTGCTCAGAGCTGCTGCACCGTTTTAAAATTTCTGTGAATGAAAAGTGACACAAGTAACCAGCTGACCTCTGCAGTTCTGACCCCTGGTTCACCCCACAGACCCCCTCAGCTGCTGCGTGACACGCTGATCGTTACGCAGACAAGCGACAGAATGTTAATGATGTGTAAAACCAGAGTGGGAACAGCTTAACAGCAGGCCTCTTCTCTTTAACCTTTACATATTACACACAAGTTTCTGTCTTTTACATTGTGACATATTGCACATCGTCTTCACACATTATTTCAGTCCCCATGTGGAGCGAGTCCATGCTCAAGCTGCTGGAATATGGAACAGTCTGCATGAGGAAATATTTTTCACAAACCCTCCATCAAGCTCATGAGCACAGACTTGCATGCAAAGTGATAAATTGTTTTTTGCTCTCATTATTCTGTGGCTGAGTTGCTAATTTGTTTGCTGGTTCCTGAATATTGCAGAACAGAGCTTAATGAGCTCCGGGCCTTTCATGGAGTTTTCTCTCAGGACTCTGTAACTTTTAGAAAAGCTAACAACAACAAATTAACTTTTATACTCAATACGTTTTGTTGTCTGTTGCTGCTTTACTATTTGCATTATTATTATTTGGATTTCCTTTGCCATGGAGCTTTTTTTTCTGATCTCTGGTCGGATATTGTTTTTTTAAAAACATCAACAGATTTCCATGAAAGTTAATGAAAAGTGAAGCCACGAGCCAAATACAAATTATTCATATTTGGTTTGTGCTCAGGAATTTATTAAAGGATTTCTAAACACTGACACCCAGAACATTTTTGAACAAGTTTTCTCATTAACTACTGCAGAGGTTATCTGACTAAAATATCCCCTGTAATAAGTTTCAGTGATCGCCTGATTTTTAATTTCACTTCATCAGGTGAATTTCCAAATTTGTCCAATTTGTTGCAGGTCCGTGTACCTTTTGATAGTTTGATATTTTGTTTTCAAAATAAAACGGATTTACGGAAATACGGCCGTTTTCCCGTTTTTTCGTTTTGAGACACAAAACGAAATAACGGAAGTACTTCTGTTTTTTCGTTTTGTATCTCAAAACGAAAAAAACGGAAAAACCAAATCGAAAAAACGGCCCAATTTTGATTTCTGCAAATTCATTTGTTTTTCTATTCTTGTTGAAAAAACCGTGACACAACGACCCACCGGAAGTGGAAGTTAAGTGTAACAACTTCAAAATAAAACTTTAGCGTGCTAACTGCTAACTTCTTATATTATAGCCTACCGCTCTCTTTCTACACCATATGGTTCACATTTATTTTACTTCTGTGAAAGTATAAGAGCTGGTTGTTTGGAAGAATGTGATAGGCATATAATTGTCATTTTAGCTTGAGTGCGTGAATGCATTTTGTGGAAAAATTTTACGTTCCCTGAGCATCTGTAACGTTAAGTCACCAGCAGAGGTCCCGGTCAATAGTAGCCTATTATTATTACGATTATTATCAGCAGCAGGCATTATTGGAGGCATTATTTACAGGCTAATCATTTGAAAATGAGAACTTGTTATGGCTTTAGTGTACTTGGTGTTTAGCCACAGGGTGGCGCAGGGTTTACACGAATAGTAGACATGCTTTGAGGTTCAAAACAGCAGACTCTGTGTCTCATCAAATGAGCTGCGATCATTTCATTTCAACCGAGAGGTGTGTGGAGGTCGATTCAATGGAGAGCTGCAAGGAATACAAATTGTGTTTTATTAGTCCTTTGGCGATAATTTCATCCTACTGCTTGTCATTTCTCCCGGCTTTGCACCGGGCGTCATTGGTTGCCATAACAACGGCGGCGGAGACTCCTTTCCCGAGTCAAAATCCTTGAGGCAAACTGGTCGTGATGAGTTCTGTATTTTAACTGCTACACTACTCAGCCTTTATAAGCAATGTAAACTGTAATGTGACCTCAATTTAACTGACAGTAAACGTGTATTCCAAAAATGTACAGCCCGGACCTATTTCACCGACGGACAGCCCCACCAATGGCAACTATAAACTCATTAGCCTAATTTTACCCTGGCATCTTTATATGACGCGGTTGATTGATGCTGGTTCAAAGAAAACGTAGTAGAACTTCTAGACTTATGTGTATTAAATTATAATCATTCATTTATCAATCATACGGTAGGATCAGTGGCGGCTGGCCCATAGTGGGCGATAGTGCACCGCCCTCCTAAAGCCACACGAAAAAAAAGAGAGAAAAAAGAATTTATTTTGCCGGTCTAAGTCTTAATATTATTGTCCAATCAGCAGCAGCCTGAATATCGCTGTGACATCAGCAGCCGAATGTCACCTTCCAACCAGCAGCCCCGCCCCTTTGGGGCGATTTCAGTCAGATTGAAAATCGCCCCAGGCGCTCTCATAGACTTACATGCAGAGATTCTTTTTTTCACATTTTGGACCTTACAATTAATTTGTATGGGCTCCGGGAGGGCTCGCCCCAACGTAATTTCGTCATACGCACTGATGCGTGCTCAGACGATGAGTGCAGCGCGCGCATGCATCGGAGGATCGCAAGATGGATATGGCTAACAACTGCAGCAACTCCATTATTTCTTTGAGGGAAGTACCGTTCAGTCGTCGAAGTAATGTTGATAAATTGGCTATTAAAGAATTGGGACCACCCAGACCAAATTTAAATATCAAGCAGGTGTCAACAAAAGCAGGGAAAACATACAGTCGCGGATTTTCCCGGAGCTGGTACGAGCGGAAAACATGGCTAGCGGGGTGTGAAGTGGCTAACGCCCTGTTCTGCTACCCCTGTGTCCTAATTCATCCCGATGCCAACACGGACACCGCCTGGACAAGGACAGGTGTCACTGATATGCATCATCTTTCAGAAAAGGTGAAGAAACATGAAGCATCGAAGATGCATATGGACAGCTGCCTAAAACTTTCGGCCTTTGGGAGAGTAAACATTGCAACGCAGTTGGATGAGAGCTACAGGTTAGCTGTGCGCCGTCACAACGATGAGGTGAGCAAGAACCGGCATATCCTAGGCCGCCTTATTGACTGTGAAAAAATTCTGTGGCGTGTTTGAGTTAGCTTTGCGAGGAAAGGATGAAAGCGAGGGGTCCAGCAACCCGGGGATTTTTCGTGGACTGGTTGATTTAGTGGCTTCGCTGGATGAGGTGTTTGAGGAGCACTTAAGAACGGCCACAGTCTTTAAGGGCACGTCAAAGACGGTGCAGAATGAGCTGCTGGATTGCATGGCATCTGTCATCAGAGAACGTATCGTGGAGGAGGTTAAATCAGCTAGATTCGTTGCAATCCAAGCAGATGAAACCACAGACGTCTCTACACAGACTCAGTTGGTGCTTGTGCTGAGATACATCGACGGAAAACATGCTGTGCAAGAACGGTTCTTTGAATTTGTCCCCCTCATGTCAACAACGGCCGACTCCATTGGCGATGCAATCTTGGAGAGACTGAACAGCGTTTTCACTGATGATGACAAGTGTAAACTCATTGCGCAAGCTTACGACGGTGCCAGCGTGATGAGAGGACAGAGGGCTGGTGTGCAGCAAAAGGTACGGGAAGAGTACAAAAATGCCCATTATTTGCATTGTTATGCACACCAGCTGAATTTAATCATGCAGCAGGCCACTTCACACATCCCAGCAGTGAGAGTTTTTTTCTCTGACTTGGGTGGGATTTCCAGTTTTTTTACCCGATCCCCCAAACGCACAGCCCTTCTCGACCAGATTGTTGCACGACGGCTGCCTAGAGCATCATCCACAAGATGGAACTTCAACAGCAGGATTGTGAGTACGGTCTATGAGAACCTGGGCGACCTCATAGAGTGTTTTGAGACCATCAGGTCAGACAGCTCATTTGACAGCACCACAGTGAGAGAGGCATCTGGCTTCCTGAGGATGATGCAGGATGAAGATTTCCGTTTTTTCCTGGAGCTGTTTCATCAAATCATGCCTCATGTTGACATGATGTACCAACAGCTGCAGAAGAGGGACATTGACATGGTGTTCATCAAACGTGCCCTGCAGAACTTCACCAGCAGTGTTCAGGCCATCAGGTAAGATCCATCCATTTTCTGTAACCGCTTATCCATGAGGGTCGCGGGGAGCTGGAGCCTATCCCAGCTGACTTTGGGCGAGAGGCGGGGTACACCCTGGACAAGTAGCCAGTTCATCGCAGGGCTGACACACAGAGACAAACAACCACTCACACTCACATTCACACCTACGGGCAATTTAGAGTCACCAATTAACCTGCTGCATGTCTTTGGACTGTGGGAGGAAGCCGGAGTACCCGGAGAGAACCCACGCGGACACGAGGAGAACATGCAAACTCCACACAGAAAGGCCCTGCCGGCTCGGGGATTCGAACCCAGGACCTTCTTGCTGTGCGGGCGGCAGCGCTAACCACTGCGCCATCGTGCCGCCCATCAGGTAAGATAATACAGTAATTATGCACATGTTCAATATTAAATGTCTGCATGTTGTGATGGCAATAATGTATAGAAACTCAAAAGTAATGAACCAATTTAGTCATCTGCATTTGTGTGCATTTTTTCAGCCATTTCCAGAAAGTTATGCAAAACAGACATTTTATTACTTACTAGTATTACTGTTTTTTTTTTTTTTTAAAGACAGGAATTGTTGATAAGGACAATGACATACTGTCTCATTCACATTTTAAGACTTTTGATCTGTCTCCCTTCAGGGACCAAAGCTCCTCTCAACAGCAGCAGCAAGAAGCACCAAGTACCACAAGATCAAGGAGAACCTTAGGAGAACAAGAGAAGCAGCAGCTGTCGAAAGAGGTATCTGCATTCACTACTGACCAATGATGCAGGCATACTCAAGTAGAGCTGCAACAATTATTCGATTAATTGATCGATAGAAAATTAATCGCCAACTATTTTGATACTCGATTAATCGTTCAAGTCAAAATTTCTCGTAAAAATGTCAAAGTGCTGTTTTCTACTTCTCAGATGGGATTTTTTTTCCCCTCTTTTCTCTGTTTTACGTCATATTAAACTGATTCTTTTGAGACTTTTGGACAAAACAAGACATTTAAAGACGCCACCTTAGACTGAGGAACTGGGATGGAGCTTTTTCACTCTTTTCTGATAGTTTATAGACTAAAGGATTACTCAATTAATGGAGAAAATGATTGGTAGATTAATTGATGATGAAAATAATCATTAGTTGCAGCCCTATACTCAAGTGTTGGAACCAAGTGATATAAAATCACAACCTCTGTCTTTACAGAGTTAGGTTCAATAATGGATGGTAGTCATTTTTTTTACTCACCCATTACTTATCCATTATACTCACAAGGATAAAGTATAAGTCTGCGTGAATAACAAATAAGTACTTTGGAACTTTGAGACAGTAGATACAGTAGATCATGGCCACATTCATGCCAACACCAGTAGAAATTTATTTTATTGTATTACTGACTATACATTTTTATAATTTTAACAGATCTGTGACACAATCCTGGGCCATGCCAAAGACAGGTTCTCCTTCACCAGCCACCTTGTGAGTGCTGTGCTGCTAGATGGAGAGCTGTTTGACCGGCATCTGAAAACATTCCCTGAAGAGGCTCTGAATACCACAGTGAGGGCATACCCCATGCTACACAAGGAGAAGCTCAGGACTGAACTTTCTCTCATCTACGAAAGTCCAGACTTCAGAGGCTGCTGCGGTGCACTGGCTCTGTACCAGGTTCTACAGAGCTACAACCTCCAGGAAACCTTCTCTGAGACTGTGGTGCTGTTGAACATCCTCATAACCACTCCGATGACAACAGCTGAAGCTGAGAGGTGTTTCTCCACCTTAAAGAGAATCAAGACGTTCCTGAGAAATACAATGGGACAGGAACGTCTGAATGCATTGGCCATGCTTTCCATGGAGAGAGAACTTGTCAGGATCATGCCTGATTTCAATGAGAGGGTAATTGATCACTTTGCCTGCTTGAAAGAAAGGCGAGCAAAATTTCAATACAAGTGATGAGTGTGTGTTAGGGATGCGCACGATTAGTCGACTATACGATTAAACGTCCCCTCCCTCGCTAGTCGGCACCAGAATTACTAGTCGTTTAAACTATTTATCAATATTTTAGTCATGTACATGCCAGTTATCTGTCGCCTCAAAGATTTTATGCAGCCGCCCGCCACTAGTCGGGGCTGCCGCACTGTCAGATGGCAGCCTCTTTCACCCAGCATGTATGCCCCGATCACCTAGGCAACGCCGGCTGTTTATATCAGCAAAGTCAGACAGATGACAGCTCGTAAAACCAGCGTGGTTTGGCAGTGTTTTAATCTAGACAATGTAAATAATGTTGAATGTAGACTGTAACATAATAAGCTGATATACACTCGACTGGAGAAACATGTGACCACATTAAGCACAGACACAGGTATAAACCTACAAGCGGAGCTGCTGCTGCTAGCACTGCTGACATTAGCCACACTGTGTAGCAGACTGGTGGCTAACGTCACCGGGTTGGTTACCTGCAGACGCTGTGATCCTCTTCGGTCTGAAAGCATTTAGGTGAAGCATTTATTGAGTTGCTGTAATGTTTTGTAAGTTAATGTGTACGGTTTGTATTGCATATTTAGCATGCATAGCGCACATTTCAGCAGCATTTAAAGTATGATTTGGCAATTGTTGACTGTGATTAACGGCTTCAAATGGCTCTTAACATGAACAGTATTTTTTTCAGACAGTGTTTAACATTATAAATTAATACATTTTGCTCAATTTTAACTGCTTTCTGACTGTTCTCTTAGTGTTAGACTAGTCGACTAGTCTAAATTAAATTTTGCGTTTAATCGAACATCCCTAGTGTGTGTTATTAAATGGTGAGTTGTGTTATGTTGTACTCTCCAAATGTTGAATTGTAAATAGTTGTATTGATTGCATATTACCAGCCAAATATATACTGAATATGTTCTGGAAATATTTGATTAATTACAGTTTGGATGAAAGTACAATTTGATTTGATTTGATTGTCGCTATGGCATCCATGATAGCTATAAATTGTAAACTCTGCTAACAGTGATTTCATGGGCAAACTAGTTGATGACTGTATCTGTACGGTGGAAGTGTTTTTATTGTGGAACCAAATTTATTGTATTTGAGGCATTTAACTTGATATAGCTATACAAAAATACTACAGTGTGTACAATTTATGTCTGGTGTTGCCATCTAGTGGTTGAACAGGAAAACCACATTAAACAATGCAATGTAACACTGTAAATTTAGCTGTCTGATTTTTATTTATTATTATTTTACCCATTGAATGGGTCATCTTAGTCATCATTGTAATAGTTGCCCCCCCCCGAGAAATTTGTCAGGAGCCGCCACTGGGTAGGATACATATGATGTCAATACCTTGGCGCCAGCGCTGGACACAACAGCGCCACCCCGAGTGTCTACAACGCCTGTGTTACCTGTTGTCAGTCTACTGTCTGTGCTGATTGTGACCAGGAGGAGTGGAAAAGACATGTTGATTTAATTCAACAAAATGTGTCTACCAACAAGAATAAACAATGAGGAATCTTTAATTAATAAGTTTTATTTTGAAGTTGTTACACTTAACTTCCGCTTCCGGTGGGTCGTTGTGTCACGGTTATAGCAACAAGAATAGAAAAAAAAAAAGAATTTGCAGAAATCAAAATTGGGCCGTTTTTTCGATTTGGTTTTTCCGTTTTTTCGTTTTGAGACACAAAACGAGAAAACAGAAGTACTTCCGTTATTTCGTTTTGTGTCTCAAAACGAAAAAAACGGGAAAATGGCCGTATTTCCGTAAATCCGTTTTATTTTGAAAACAAAATATCAAACTATCAAAAGGTACACGGACCGTTGCACCTGCAAAACTAATGACATTTCCATCAGTCTAAGCCAGATCTGGGCAAAATGTGGCCTGGGGTCCAGATGCAGCCTACTGAATGGTTTCATGTGGCCTGCAAGGTCATTGTAGAAATACAAAAAATAAAAAATGTTGCAAAGACAGTCAGTAGCATTTTGCTTACCATTAAATTGTTATCAGACCTTTATTTTGAAAGTCATTAGTGCTGTGTTCATTGGTAATGATGATGAACAGTATCTTTTATATTAAACTGTAACTTTATTCAGTCAGTACTGTACATCCTGTTTATGTTGTCCTACTTTTTGCTGCAACTATTGTAGCAACTGTAAAACATCAAGTTTTGGACATTTATCATGGCAATTCAGAAAGGGTGGCCAACAGTAGAAGTGCTCTATATAGAACACTTCTGATGATTCCATTACTAGAGATTTGGTCATTATTAGGACCTTATATCATTTGTGTCTGGCCCACAGCAGCCTGATCAGTGTCTCATGTAGCCCCCCATGACGATTAATTCCCCACCCCTGGTCTAAGCTCTTCCTTGTGTTTATTCTACAAATGTTAGCATGCTAACAGAATAAACCAAAGTAGTGCACATGGTAAACATGCGTGTTAGTATTGTTGTTGTCAGCATGTTGCCATGCTGATGGTGGCATTGAGCTCATACCATCTGTTTTGCATGTGCAGGGCTCCGCAGTCAACTTAGCAATAATAAATATGCAACGTATAGGTAAACTTTCAAAATAAAGGCACAAAAGCTACTTGGGTAGGTTTAGAATGGTTTGGGTCCAAAGATTAATGAAATAATGTGATCTATGTTGCGTAAATGTTCTTTAACCTTCTTTAAAATGTTGCATTATTTACAGTAAATGTGAAAACGCATGTTACCTGCTGTTGGTAATTTGTATTAATATGGAACATTTTTGAAGGGAATGCTTTTATTTTGAAGTGCAGGAAGTAATCTGTTGAGAACTTAATGTATGAACAATAAGACGTCAAACAAAGAGAACTTTTTTTTTAGGTGTCATTGTGAAACTGCAGTGAGATGAGTGAAATGTTTGAATAACACCTGTTCTGGTCTTTATTTGAAACTTCCACTACAACACATGCAACAAAATAGGTACATTAGTTATGTCAGTTAATTTATGTGGTGTTCTCGAGCAGGGTGTATGGGAACACCATGTTAAACTGTTGCTAATGAAGAAAGAGTCATAGTAAATCTGACCATTTACGGTCACACTTTTTCATTCACATGCTGGTGAAAACTGCAAATGCAAACAATACAAAAATATTCAGTGTTATTACATTATACATAGCTGTAAATATATTAACTGCCGTCTTGCACGGGTAGCATTTACCATGGCAACTGGCACTGCTGTCAAATGTCATTTTTTAACAAAATCATATTCGTGAACATGTCAAATAAATGAACTCAGGGTATTGCTTCTATGATGCTTCATAGTCGATGGAAGTGGATTACTTTGAGAACATTCACCAAATGTTTTTCTGCAGAACCAGGTAGGACTTAACAGGAAGTGATGCAACAGGATTTGATGCTGTTATATTATAAAAATGGAAAACTATAAATTTTAAAAATTAGTCATTCAACAGTAAATCCACTTCTTATTTTTAGCTAGAAATAACTGTCCACAAATAAAGAAGGAATGTTAAAGTTAAAGAAAAGACCTTAAAGGCAACACAACATATACGTAACATAAGCTAATGCAAGTTGCGCAAAAAACTTACATATGTTACATACATAGTTCGAATTACGGGGGAGCTAGGGGGAGCTGGGCTCACCTGAAAAGGACATGGGCTCCCCCAAAAGCCTCATTTGGGACATTTGGGGGGAGCTCTAATATATGATGGTCCTGAAATAAATAATAACAGTGAAAATATGGCAAAGTTTTGTGTTTATTCACACATTTTATGTATTGTCACTAATTAACACGATGCTGTGTGCGCTGTTGTGTGCGCCACCGTGACTGCTGCGCTGTCCGTGGTTCTGATACGGAGCAGAGGTGACTGATAGACTTAACATGTTACTTCGGTTCCTGTTTGCTTTTTGTTGTTGCAAATTGAACTTTTGGTCTGAATTCCACTTTCTCCCGATTCTAACAATCCACAGACAGAAGAGAAACGACAGTGAGCCGAAAGGACAGTCAGTAAGGAGAGAGTGTGTGAGAGAGAGATGCACGCAGCAAAACAGCTTTTTTCTCTGTCTGTGACATTTCATAAAGTTGTCCCATGTAAAATCACATGTGACTTAATTTTGATTTAAGATTTCTCCACATTAGTTTACATCACAAAGATCAGATTATGACGTTAATATTGAGGCCAAAACGCACTGATGGCGTCTGACTCGGCAGAACGCGCACTGAGAGCATCTTGATGCGCGTCAATTTGCCTTAACGCCTCCACTCCGAACTTGTTTACATTTTGGAGCGTGAAATCAGGACCAGAGGATTTTTTTCTGCACCCGCTTTACGTGTTTGAGGAGAGTTAAATGGAATAAAAAAAGGGTGATGGACGTGAGGATGCTGATGGAGCTGTAGCTACACCTGAAACAAGGTAAAAAAAAACAAAAAAAAACCACCCGCATGGAGTGGGGGGGGGGGGGGGGGGGGGGGGGGGGGGGGGCAATAGGGCTCCCCCGAAAGCCATTGTGTAATTCGAACCCTGGTTACATAACTTGTGTACCTTATGCAAGTTAAAAATATGTCAGTGCTGACTTTGTGGTTTCACACTAGAAACCCCAGTCTCCATCAACTTTCTTCTTCACAACAGGTACTCTGTCAAAGTTCTTTGTAATAGGTACACACTGGATGCACACTGCAGGTGTAAGTCCTGTCATTGGTCGCTTGCTTCAAGCGGCATTGTGGCGTCCTCTATCTACGTTTTCAAAGGCCCTGGGAAACAAGAGAACAACCAACAAGCTCCAACCTACACACTGAAAATGGCAAATTAGATAAAGGTATGAACAGTAACAAGCTAACAGCTGTTAGCTTTTCTTTTGCAGTGATGTAGTCATTTTAATGCCAGAGCTTGCTTCCAGATGCGCAAATGTTCCACCAAAACAAGTTCCCCCTCAACATTATTTAGCAGCAGCACCGTCTCTGCATCCTGGGCTTAGCTCTGCCCAAGACGATTGTGACTGTGGAGCACTGTGGAGACATGCCTGGCTATGCGAGATCATTGATTTTATTTTGGTAACCAAATTAATAAAAAAGACTATTGAAGAAATTCTGCAAAATTTAACATAAATATCTGCAGCACAGCTTTTATAAAGCACTTAAAATGCTCATATTGTTGGAAAAAGGAAAGAAGAGCTTGTTAATTCTGCTTGAAAATTGGCTTATTTTCTCTCATTTGTGCAGTAGGCTAAAATGTTGTGTACTCTATCAACAAAAAAGCTGAGAAAATTCAAAATTTTTGAGTTTTGAACCCAACTGAAACTCTTTAGTTTAAAAAAAGTTTAACCAGCTAATAATCTTACTTTTCTTCTTTAGATAAACTTGAATTTTTGAATGTAATTCAGAAATTAAAACTTTTAAACTTGTTAAAGTTAAAGTGAATGATGGTAATATTTTCAATAAAAACAATTACAGCAATTTTTGAAATACATTTTTACAGTTTCTAAACTCAGAAAGACTTAAGTTCAAGTCAATTATCTCAACTCAACAAAACCTAATAAAAATACATTTCAAAAGTGTTTGAGTTTAATTCAAGAATCAAAAATCAATTAAGTAAGTTTTTTTTAAGTCAATTTTGGGCTGTCTCAACTTTTTTCTATTGCATTATCTTTGTGGCTACTGTACCATGACTACCTCTTTGTGCCTGCTGTGCTCCACAGGTAGAAATCAAAGCAACAAATAATGCTACACTGTGTGACGTAGCCATGTGTGTTGCCCTTCAGGCTTGCTCATCTGTATCTGGAGCAGTGACAGACTCCATGTCGGTCTCTCTGGGTGGTTTTCTAGTTATCATTATGACTATAAAAATCTCAAACAGATAAACTGTAGGCATAACGTGGCCCAAGTCTGATACAATTAAAATTCACACTGCTGACATCTGTTCCTGTCTGTTTTCCTAAATGTACGAGAACCTTTTTTTTTGCATGTGGCAGATTTTCACACATGTACTGTAACGTTTCTGTTTTCTTCTGCTCCGCGAGACCTCTCACTGCTCCCGCAGCTCCTCACCATAAAAACAGATGGCTCTCCCGCAGACCAGCATCCCTACTGCGTTTGCAGACGATCGTAAAATGAGCCACAGTGGAGGCGACGCAGTTCCATCAGGGCCAGAATATCTTGTCATGCGAATAGAACGTGGGGCTGAATAACAATACGATTCAATGTCAGGCAATGACAGACGCCTCTCCAGGGACCAGTCGTGTGACCCGGGAGATAGAGAGTGTGTGTGTGAGTGTGTGTGTGTGCGTGTGTATTGAAAATGCGTGTGTCAGTGTAAAAGAAAAGGCTACGTGAGACAGAAAAGGACAGCAGAAAAAGAGATAGGAGGAAAATTTCAAGCAAAAATGTTGATCTTTTGTCTTGATGCTTTGGGAGTACTGCTCTGCATTTTAATGCCAATGAAGCACACTGAAATGAACAAAAAATGAAGGTGTAAATCTCTGTCTCAACTTCACATACTGCCTCTAACCGTGTTTCCAAGTGCGTGCTTCAATCAATGAAGACAAGACCTCTGTTGAATGCAGATGTTTATTTTAATATTTTAAAGATTTTTGCTGTTGCCCGTGTCGATAAGATCAGTGCCTTTGGATAAGGTCCTATAAATTGCAGCCACTTCTGAGGTCTCCCTCTGGGAAGCCTTGAACAGGCTGTGACACTGGTGGTGGAGGGCTGGAGGAGGGGTGAAGCTGCAGTGACAGCCAAGTGACATAGAGTGGAGTAGAACAGTCTAAATTCCCTTCAGCTTACCATGAGCTTTGGTTGACCTAAATGCCTGCAAACATACTGTACCACATGGAGTCAATGGATAATATCTGATCTACATAGGAATGAAATAATGTTTTGTTTTTTTTTTGGTTTTTTTAAAGTTATTTTTTTGGCCATTTGCCTATCGATGTACAGCTGAAGTGGAGACAGAAGGGACAGAGAGAGAGGGATGACACGCAGCAAAGGGCCGAAGGCGGGAGTCGAACCAGTGGCCGCTGCAGAGGACTAACAGCCTCCATATATGGGTCGGACGCTCTGCCAACTGAGCTAAACGTCCGCCCATGAAATAATTAATTTGAGCTTGAAATAAAATCTTCAATATTTAATCCTGAAGAACAATTACATTAAAGGTACTCTGTGGAGTAATTAACTTATGTTTGCACACAATGTTTTTTACCAAAATACCTTGCTTGAATCCTTGAGTATGTATTTTAAACAAGTTCTAACTCCCAACTATTAATTAAATACATTAGCGTGGTCTCTAAGTCTAAGTTTAGTGCTGCAAATGTTAGCATGTCAACACACTCAACCAAAATAATGCTAATGGTATCCGTGCATACTAGCATTGCTGATGGTAGTATTGAGCTCATAGTGTCAGTTTTGCACATGCAGGGCTCCACGGGCAAGTTAGCATGAATAAATATGCATGCAAGACTTCCAAAAGAAGGCACAAAGCCTCTGGAAAGAAGCCTGCAAGTGAATCAAAGGTGCCGGCCTGCAAAGAATCAAAGTTGCCTTGCTGTGACAACTCGAGAAGCAGGAGTCAAAACAAATTCCCCACGCTGTGATTGACCCTCTCACTTGAAAAACCAAAACACCTTGCTTGTATCCTCCAGTGTGTATTTTAAACAAGTTTTCCTTCCCAACTCAAATACATCAGTCCATCACTCTAAGCTCTACCTTGTATTTAGAGCTACAGATGTTAGCATGCTAACACACTAAGTCAAAATGCTGCACACGGAATACGTGTGTGTTAGCACTGTCATTGTGAGCATGTTGCCATGCTGATGGTAGTATTAAGCTCATAGTGTCAGTTTTGCACACGCAGGGCTCCACAGGCAAGTTAGCCATAATAAATATGCAACATCCAGGAGAACTTCCAAAATAAAAGCACAAAAACAAGGTTTAGGCAACAAAAACTACATGGTTAGGTTCAGGAAAAGATCATGTTTGGGTTAAAATAAGTGTGTTAGTTCCCTAAGTTAACATAGATAATGTAAATAATGTAACTTATGTAACAAAGTCTTGCAATACAAACATTGTTTACCCGGTGCTGACATTAGCTGCCAGCCTGCGACAGAGTTTGGCTAATGTTAGCAGTTCTAGCAGCAGCAGCTGCTCTGCTTGCAGGTTAATGTCCGTGTCAGTGTTGAATGTAGTCACATGTTGCTCCAGTCAAGTGATTATATATCAGTTTCTTCTGTCACAGTCTACATTCAACCTTATTTCCATTTTCTGTATTAAAATGATGCCAAGCTGTGTTGGCTTTACGAGCTGTCAACTGTCTGACTTTGCTGATAAAAACATCTGGGGTTGTGTCGGTCATCAGGACATACATGCTGGGTAAGAGGGCTGCGGCCCCTCAGACCACAGCCCCGACTAGTGGCAGGTGGCTGCATAACACCTTAGAGGCAACAGTTAACTGGCATTGTGCATGAATAAAATATTGATAAATAGTTTAACGACTAGTATTTCTGGTGCCAACTAATGATGGTGGTGATGTTTAATCATGTAGGTGAATAATCACGCACATCCCTAATCTGATTATTTAATAACTAACTCTGAAAGCAGAGGTTTAGGAAGAATAATGGTAAGCAGACATTCAAGTGTACAACTATTATACAGTGTATTTATAAAAATCAAATATACTTATGTAATAAAGTCAAAATAACAATATTTCAGTTTATGTAGCACAGGAACAAGGTTTCAAATCCAAAATGTATATTTGAAATGATAGCATTTTGCAAGGGGACTGCTGTTAACATTGCTAGCTACAACATGTGGCTAGACTGCCACTGCTGGAAACTGATATTCATATCATATCATGATATTGAGATGCTATCAAGCGTACTGACAGCAGATAGACGACTTAGTGTAGTTTATGGAGGCTGTACTTCCATAACACAGCATAGAATTGTACTGAACAAATTATAGTCTTTGCAAGCTCTCACCAGGAACATAAAACAAAGACCTTTGAGTTTCAATGGTCAATGTTGCCCACTATTCTCCAATGAAAGTGGCTAGCACTGGCTCCAGACGTCACTAAGAGTGGCCAAACAAGATCAGACGCTTGTTTACATATTCGTGATGTCATCACACAAGTATTTGCATCAAGCTTGTGTTGGCTGCAGAGAGCAAGGAAGAGATCGCTTCAAGCCATATAAAAGGTAGATAGAGAAATCTTTAGCCAAATACTCACAAACCTACAGGACATCATATATTTGAAGTAAAAAAGTTCATAAAAAAATCTACAAAGGGAGGGGATCAAATAAAGGAGATCAAATAAACTATTTAAATATTTACAAGATCAAGCTTTTTAAATATTTAGCTTACAGAATAAAACAAACTATGTTTTCACATTTATTTTCACATTATTTCACAGATTTATTACTTTTTAAGGAACTTCTAGTCCAGAGATCCACAGAGAAACCATGAATGAGAAGTTCAAACTAACTGTTTAAAGATTTAGCTTACTGGATAAAATGAACTATATTTTCACATTTATTTTTATATTGTTTTACAGATTTATCACTTTTTATGGCACTCCTAGTCCAGAGATCTGGAGAGAACATGAGAGAAGTTCAAACTAACTTTTTAAAATATTTACAAGATAAGCAAAGTATTCACATAATTTTCAAGCTATAGGATCCTCGTCTAGAGTGGGCTGCATAATGAATCAACTTTGCAGTAGATGACGCCCAAATTTTGTCCAAGATGGAATACAATGGTACAGAACCCAGTAATCAAATTCATGATTTTTAAAAGGTATTGTTGTGAAAATGAAAAAGTCCTTTAGGTACTGTAGAGCTGCATAGATGACCTGGCCCCAAAATTTTGTTCTCCAGATGAAAGAAAACATGTTTTTTTGGTACAGACCTCAGTAAATATCACATCATCATGATTTTAATGTTTGTTTGTTTTTCAGTAAACATGAAAATTGTCATCATTTCCATAATAGTATCACAGATCTGAATTGCAATTTCAGACAAAATAATTGCAATATGACATTTTTACCAAATCATGCAGCCCTAGTCTAGAGTAAAAAAGTAGACACTCAGTGTTTAACAGTTTCAATCTAGTGAAAGCTTTGGAGCAAGAGCATCAACGTAACCATAGAACTCTCTCTCCTGCAGCAAGCGGTTGTCCTACTGGGTAATGTCTAAAAGAAAATCTTTGCAAACCTCCGCAAGATCATATTTTGGGTTAAATGGTCATTCTCTGAGAATTTTCGTGGGTCTAGGGGTCCCTTCTAGGCACGACCGTCCTCTTGCCCACCAGCACGGCACAAGAGAGTGAGAGGAACCCCTGTGCTATTTGCAGAATAAGTTGGTAAGGACCTGAAAAGTTACTAAATCTGGCAACAAAGTCATCAAGTTGGCAACACTCCACATGGGTTAGAGACTGACGTGAATCTTTACATAAAGCAGCATCCACAAGTTATAGATTGTAACATACACTATATTGCTAAAACTATCAGGACATCTGCCTTTACACCACATGAACTTTAATGAATTCCCATTCTTAATCCGTAGGTTTAATATGGAGTTGCCCACCCTTTGCAGCTATGACAGCTTCAACTCTTCTGGGAAGGCTTTCCACAAGATTTAGGAGTGTGTTTATGGGAATTTTTGCCATTCTTCCAGAAGTGCTTTGTGTGAGGTCAGGCACTGATGTAGGACGAGAAGGCCTGTTTCGCAGTCTCCGCTCTAATTCATCCCAAAGGTGCTTCTATCAGGTTGAGGTCAGGACTCTGTGCAGGCCAGTCAAGTTCCTCCACACCAAACTCGCTCATCCATGTCTTTATGGACCTTGCTTTGTGCACTGGTGCGCAGTCATGTTGGAACCAGAAGGGGTCATCCCCAAACTGTTCCCACAAAGTTGGGAGCATGAAATTGTCCAAAATGTCTTTGTATGCTGAAGCATTAAGATTTCCTTTCACTGGTAGTAAGGGGCCAAGCCCAACCCCTGGAAAACAACCCCACACCATAATCCCCCCTCCACCAAACTTTACACTTGGCACAATGCAGCAGGCAAGTACCGTTCTCCTGGCAACCGCCAAACCCACTCCTCCAGAGTCCAGTGGCAGCATGCTTTACACCACTGCAGCCGACGCTTTGCATTACTCTTGGTGATGTAAAGCTTGGATGCAGCTGCTCGGCCATGGAAACCCAATCCATGAAGCTTTCTACGCACTGTTCATGAGCTAATTGAAGACCACATGAAGTTTGGAGGTCTGTAGCTACTGACTCTGCAGAAAGTTGGCGACTTCTGCACACTGTGCTGCCTCAGCATGGGCTGACCCTGCTCTGTGATTTTACGTGGCCTACCACTTCGTGGCTGAGTTGCTGTTGTTCCCAATCGCTTCCACTTTGTTATAATACCCTAACAGGCCGTGGAATATTTAGTAGCGAGAAAATTTCACGAATGGACTTATCTGCACAGGTGGCAACCTATCACAGTACTACTCTTGAATTCTGTGAACTCCTGAGAGCGACACATTCTTTCACAAAAGTTTGTAGAAGCAGTCTGCATGCCTAGGTGCTTGATTTTATACACCTGGAGCCAAGTTCTGAATTCAATGATTTGGAGGGGTGTCCTGATACCTTTGTCATATAGTGTACATAGGTAACGTACAATAGTACTTAGGCCTACCTAAATTACGTAAGTCAACGTTGACTTTTGGTTTCACACAGGACATATCATATTGTGGTCTCTACAAAGTTTGTTGACCCAACCATCCACCCCACCTCCTCCATACGCAGACTTTTTTGCTTTTTATATTATGTCATCTGACTTCAGTGGCACATCAAAATATAATGCTAAAGGAACATCCTTAGAAATGATGCTAGATGGGTACCTACAGCGCCACAGTTTGAAGCATATAGACTGCCATATGCTATATGGGAATGACAATGTGCTGATTTTGAAAACTGCATTGTTTGCATTCATGTTTGCTTCCATCCATGTTGTCTCCTTTTTTCCCTCTCTCTGGCTGGCTCGTGCAGTTGAGCGCAGCAACAAGCCATCAGACTGTAAGCTAACGTGCATTGACAAGAAATCAACAATCACATCTTACTGAACAAATATGGAGGATGACTCGGAGCGATTCCTTTCAGAAGAGACAAACAGAAGACAGACTCTCCCTCACAGAGGAACTCTAATGTGTTTTGAAGGCTGTGAGTAAGTTGATGGGATCGTTGCAAAGGCACAAAGCCTCTGGAAAGAAGCTGTGACGAAGCAAAGCTGCCGGCTCCCAAAGAATCAAAGTTGCCGTGCTGTGACAACCCAAGAAGCAGGAGTCAAAACGAATTCCCCACACTGTGATTGACCCTCTCACTTGAAAAACTTGTCAGCGTTACAAAAACATGGATCAGACATGCCTGGGAAAAGACATCTAATCGCTCAGTAAGAGAAGAAAGGAATATGGAAAAATGTAAGCGACAGAGCAAAGATGGTTTGATTTATGAGGTTTGATGGAGCTTATCAGTGGCAGGCAAACAGTGAGGAGACATCAAGTTGACAAAGTAAAATTCAAACTGGGAGTCATTTGGGGGCAGATTGACAGTTAATTCCCTTAAGCCTTTTTGGAGTTCCTAAAGTTTGGGACCGTGCATGAAATCTCAAAGTGAGCCTGAAAATCACTCCAGCACTTCTGTGTTTTATTCACAGCAGCATCACTCTTTGTGCTGCTGAAGTGATGACTTCTGAGGCTCACAGTGTACACTAAGAAGGGCCATAGATGTGATTCTCATTGCTGTGAGAGAAGCCATTTACAAGTTCACCTAAAACCAGGAATTCAACACAGACTGCACATGCCCAACCGGGTTTCTTCAATCTGCATACAAATGACACATCTTTTCACTCTCCTTAGTGAACTTTGTGAGTTGTTGAATTAAATAAATGCACCTATACCAAATTTAATTAGCATGTCTGTGTTAGCTTTTAAAACCTGGTCCACTTTAAGCAGGTTTAAAGGCTCCACCACGTGACCAGAGGTAAAAACACTTTGTCCTGGCTGTCCTGTTGTTTTCCTATGGAGAGAGCGGGACACCCGACTAAGCGGCACCACTACCCTCGGCATGGCGCACTGCTGGACCTGCCCCTGAGCGCTGTGCTCAAGGTTCAAATTATTTGAACACACTTTTACATTTGATCCATTAATAAAACATATTTGGTTGCACTTTATTTTACAGTACAATGATGAGATATTACAAGCTGTACTCTGTATCTTAGACAAAAAATAGAAATATGTTCTTTATTAGACAGTATAAGACCTTTTATTAGACACATTACAACAGAACTGTACTGTAAACTAAAGTGAAATCTGCTATTTCCCAATTAAAAACAATATGTGAACCAGATTTACCAGGTAAACAACATAGAGGCAGAGGAATAATTTCTGACTTATTGTAATATTTTAGGCAGATAATGGGATTTATGTCTCAAATTTCCCTCAGTTCAATGAGGGTCTAATAAATAATAAACTTTAGTTTACAGTACAGTTGTTTTAATGTGCCCTTAATTACCCTCTAATAAAGTCTAATAAGGGTCTAATAAGGGTCTAATGGTCTGTCTAATTAAAGAACATATTCTAGTTTTAGTCTAATTTGATACAAAGTACATCTTGTTATTAGTTATTAGTGTATAGTTAGGTGTATAGTGTCTGTTTGGTATAACTCATTCATTCATTCATTTTCTGTAACCGCTTATCTGTGAGGGTCGGGGGGTGGAGCCTATCCCAGCTGACATTGGGCGGGATGGGGTACACCCTGGACAAGTTGCCAGTTCATCACAGGGCTGAACACAGTAGACAGACAACCACTCACACTCACATTCACACCTACGGGCAATTTAGAGTCACCAATTAACCTGCTGCATGTCTTTGGACTGTGGGAGGAAGCCGGAGTACCCGGAGAGAACCCACGCAGACACGAGGAGAAATGCAAACTCCACACAGAAAGGCCCTGGTTAATGTTGTATTATTATTATCTAATAAAGAACACCATGTCTATTTTTTTGTCTAATTTAATACAAGTGTAGCTTGTTACATCCTATTAGTGTACTGTAAAATAAAGTATGATCAAATACATATTAGTGCAACTTTAAATTTTTCCAGGTTTGTAATTCCTTACTGGAGCTTCCATTCATGTTTCTTCCACAGAGTCACCATTCCCCTCAGGTTGAAACTTTCAGGATTACAATGATTCTCCGTAGACCTCTTTCACAGAGCACATTTTGGCACATCATAGCATTCATGATCCTGCTATAGAGCATGCAGGTTGAACACTTGAGTGGATCTGAACCATCGTTAATGGCGTCAGTTCCACCTGTGCTTTTCCTGCTATGACCAAATGTCAAACTGTCTGCTGTGAAAAAAAAAAGCCTTTGTCTTGATGAAGGTGAATGGCAGAGTCTCCTCTCAGGCTCAGGAGAGGCTGAGACCCATTTAGACAGATAAGATAAAACAAGATAAGACAAATGTGTCCCAGAGGGCTTCAGTTTACTGACCCTCCCCCCCCCCACTGGGAAATGACTTAAATCACCAGAACTGGGTGCTGCTGCAGCAGTGAATTTATCAGGATCAGCTGTGAAAAGAACAAGCAAGAACATAAAATATTTAGTATAATACTTAATACTAACATTAATGCCATTTTTTGGGTGAACATTTATTCTCAGTATGTAATTTATGAAATGTTTTGGTTTGCTTTATATTTTTAATTTCTAAATTTGCTCTGAGCCAAAAACAGCCTTGTCCTTGAAGAATTCACAACTGTAAACAATATAAAAATGTGTTAAAAGCCTTCAGAATATAAAACTAACAATACCTACTGCTAACATAGATCATACATACAATCATCTTTGTTTATAAATCAATAAATACATTTTTTAATGAAAAAGTCCAAGATTTCCATCATCTCTGTAAGATTTTACCAGAAAAATTATTTAATAAGGCATAAAAAGGGCCAGCTATACCCTAAGGACCCCTGTTTCGCTTCCTGGTTTGAAAAAGGCAGGAATACTGCTTAAGCGCTGGTAAACTCAATAGTTTTAGACAAATTCATTAAATAATATTGCTATCAGATGTGTCTCAACCATAACATGTGAACTCTGTAGCCCTTCTAAATCAAAGCTAAATAAGAATTATAAATGTGTATATTGATTAGCATTAAGAGAACTCTGTAACATTTTCTCTGTAAGATGTCATGACCTCTACATTTGTTAAAAAAAATTAGTCATGAGGAGGGCGGCCCTGTTACAAGGTTTAAAAGCCAAGAGTTTAATCTTGTAAAGTATATTTTCCAGCATAATTGAAGAGTAAAAATCAAACAACCCTGAAAATACAGTTTTGTCTCAATTCTTAAGAATGAGTGATATTTAAATATAAATATCACTTGAGCACATATGTCTGGACAAGGCTACACAAATTTAATTTGTTACTTTAATAGAGAATATTTAGGCATTTATTGTCTTTATTGTTGTGAACAATAACAGTCAGTGAGGGGAGATGTGACAGTAAATGTTATCAAGAGAAACATCCTTGAATGAACAGATTAGTAACAGTACATCATGTAATTCTCCTCTGCAGTCTCAGATAACAAACCAGCCACAGCGTCATCGCTCTGCCTCCCAACTCTCTGTTTTCTGCACATGGACGACCATACTTTCCCCCCCCTGCTGATAAGATGTTCCTCATAATGCCCCTGGGACCCCCCACACACTCCTCACCTCCTCCCTCCTGCTCCTGTTGCAGAATTACATTGGATTGATCAGGGCAGATCCATACAATTAACCAGGAGTCAAAGCTTTTGAGTTAGTGTCCTTCACGTCCAGAACTGCTGACTCAATGAACCGCCGCCAAGCACCGTCAGGCCTCATCTCCACTGCCGTGCCAAAGCCAGGCCAGCCAGTGCTTAAGAAAAAAAAAAAGTCATCCCTTCTGTTGAGCTGTTTTGTCGCTAATTAATTTCTCAGTCAGGTGATTATTTTAGCAGTTCAGAAGCTACAAAAAAGAAAGAAAAAGAAACTTGCTGTCACACACCAGAATAAAACTGACCTCCAGGATTACAAGGCTGAAAATTCACAACTATTTTTAACTGTGCCCAGGTTTCATTTCCATTCACCATGGTTCTCAGTAATGAAAACTGTATGCTGTCATGGCACTTTCAGGCAGTTTGGATAAAAATGGGGTTTTCAGTTACCTACGGAAAGGACGGAAAGTTGGTTGTGGTACCTGCAGTGTGAGGTGAAAAGCAGGATGGGATTGAGGTGCGGCAGAGACAGCTTCATGGACAGGGAAATAGCAGAAGGTTCCCCTGCATTTGCTACAGTATGGTGTGAGAAGTCATAGTGTTACTACTCGTTTTATTTCATATGCAGTCTCAATTTTTGCAACTGAGCCCTCACTGACACGGTGTTTCTGCTTTCTAGAAATCATGCGTGTCATCATGGGACTAGAGTTTTTTTTTTTACTCCTTAGGTGCTCATTCATGACTGTATGCTGAACGACCTCTGTAATTCAGAATCTTTTATAAACACTTTTTTTTATGGCTCCATGTGAGCTACAGCTTGTGGACACAGGTATTATGATCTTAAGAACTCCTTGAGGGAAAAACTAATGACCACTCAAGGATGAACTAATGAGATAACTCAAGAATTTGTATGCTAATCATGACAAAATTGCATACAAATATCTAATAGTATAAAATAATGAGGTGATGACATCTTGTATCCAAAAGGTCAAAGGTCAACTTCACCATGACATCATAATGTTCAGTCCTCTGTCTTTCTCTGTAAAAAATAGTATCTAAGTGAAGACAGCATGTGGAAATTATTTACTGGTTCTGTTTTGACAAAAAATACACTTAAAGGAACTGTTCACCCAAAGGTGAAGGTCAGGTTTTTTTTTATTCTATTTTTTTATTCTTTATTTTTATTTTTTTGACTTCTCACTCTTCTTAACTGGCTGCTGTTAGGTATATGTGTTCAGCAGAACAACTAAACAAAAAATTGGACCCAAAAATGCAGACTGATGCTGAGCAGAAAGAGCTAAAAAGTGATTTAATGACAAAAAAGTAAATAAGCAACAGGCTTACGTGGAAAATGGGATAAAAAACTAAAGCTTGCAAAATCCCAAAAAATAATCAAAATGTCCAAAATGGCAGAGAAAACAGAGAAAGGACTGGGATTCTCAACACAAAGAACGACAAACTGACACAGAGAAACACAAGGACTAAATAGACAGGCAACTAATCAGCAGGTGAAACAAATGGCAATCAAAACAGGGTGCAGACAGGAAGTAAAGTCATGACACATGAGGGAGGACCAGGACTACAAAATAAAACAGGAAATAGCTAACAAAAACAAACAAACATGACAGTCACTATAGTGACCAACCACCGCTTCAGTTTGAAAGCTTCAGCTCAGGACAACGTATGTGGAGATCATGTTAATGAAACTGTGGTGGGACTGCAGTAGCTGCTTCGCCATCTGTTGCCTAACAGGGATTTGTAGTTTTCTGAGTGTACTCTTCTAGTTTTCAATAGTTGTCCCGACTGTCACAAAAACATTTTTTTTTCATTTGTGCCCATGTACCGACTCTATAGATTAAATGTTGTGACTAACTGGGCTAGAATAAAAGGAAAAGGAGAAAATACAAATAGATGAGCAGAAGAGTGATAAAGAATTTTAAAAAGCTGCACAAACCTGACTTTGACTTTGTGTCATTTTGACCGCCATCAACATCCCTCATCTGTTGTTGCTTTTAAACAATTTGCAGAGCTTTTAGTGTTCGACGGAGCTATTAAAGCCCTCTGTTTAAGAAATAACACTCATTTAAGCAGCATCTTGCATTTACATTTTGGGCTAACAGAGTGAGAGGCTTGGACAAAAAGCACATTTGGCCCGTAACAGCTTTTTGAGATGGGACAACTGGAAAGAGCTTTTTAATACATTAGAGTTTATCATCTGAGTACAGCTATGCTCCGGTGTGGATTATTCTGACCTCCAGCCTAACACAGAGAGACGGGAATAAGCAACAACAAAAGTTCTGATTGGTACATTTTGGAGGAAAGCTATGACTGGACACAGTGTGGTGTCTAATTTATTAGGTGTAATATTCGTGACAGTCATTAATTTGGTCTGTGAAAGTCTTAGAAATGACCTGCCTGAGGAGTTTAAACTGTCGGTGAATCACTGTCATCGGTTAATCTCAGTTTATAGACTTACTTTCATGTTAAGTCTTTTATTCCTCCATGTTTTATGATTTGTTTAACTCGTGATTATAACCACACACTAATTTGCAGTCTCCTTTCTGTGTGATACGTGTTTTTTATCTTTATATCAAAAACTTTTTAAACCTGCTGTAAAAGCGATGCTTGGATAATTTATAATAACCTTTAAGTGGATTTAAAGCACTTATATCTCCCTCAGACAGGAGGACATAGTTGTGTCTGAATATTAAAATTTGAAATATGATTTATTTTAAGTTTATCTTAGTTTTCCTCTTACTGTTTGTCAGTGATGGAGGTGTCGGGGTGGACTGTATAAATCAGAGACTGCGGCTCCAAACCAGTTGCTTTAATGAGGATGTGAACACCCTTAAGCGAGCCCACAGCTCAACATTTGGACTTTGGTTTATTTCATATTCAATGTGCAGGAAAACAAAAACAAAACCATGAAGAGTGAGTCACCCTCCAGCCACCCATAATTTGTGTCCTCATTTTGCACATCTAATAAATGCTTTTTTTGTTTTGCATTGTCATTACATCCTACCCAGTGCTGTGCAAGTTCACACTTCAAAAGAGTGATCTCAAAGTTCAGTTCACACACATTAAAATAAACTAGTTCACGTTCATAGTTCACAGTTATGAATTTTGAAGTGACAGAAACAAAATAGTTCATGTTCATTTCTTAGGTTTTTTTTAATAGAGCTTTCTGGTCAGGCTTTTTTTTTTTCCAGTAGAACCTCCTCCTACCCATCTGTCAGTCCCCAGTCATTGCCACTGCCCACTTTCTAAACTTATTGATTTACTCTATTCTAAATCATGGACAGAGATTACATTTAACTCTTTCCCCACCACTGACGAGATATCTTGTCAGTTGATGTTTTCACTGCCAGGTGGTAGGGGACTCAAAGAACTCAAAGAAGAAGAGAACTACTAGAATGAGCAGCAGAAGAAGAAGATGGTGTTATCTAGCATTAAAGCATCAATGCTCGGCTGCAGATCAGTGGGTCAGAGAGCTTCACGACCGGGGCACAGAGGGACGCTGCTCATGCTGCAGCCCCCGAACCTCCACAGCAGCCGGGACACAGTGAGGCTGCTCACACCGCAGCCCCTGTGACTCGTGCAGACCACACTCCAACCCCGGGCCTCTCAGGCAGTTTTTTGAGAGGGGTGTGGGGAACACACAGAGCTAATGTTAACCACACTGGTAACAGTGATGCCACACACATACAAAAATAAAAAGTCAACATTGTGCATAAAAATGTCTTTTACAAAAATGCCATTTTCTCTGTTTTTTTGTCTGAAAAGTGGATTTGATGCAATCAACCAACATCCAAGAGCTTATAAAAAATGTTCAAGCATCATTCATTTTTTTGTGTCTGAAAGTATAATATTTGTTCTTTCTTTTGATATATTCCATGTTAACATATTCATAGAACTAAATATTCTGTGGGTGTTGAAAAATTAGTGAATTTTGTCAAAAATGCTGGTGCTGGCTGACAGCATGTTATGCAGTGGTGAACCATGGCTATTCTTTTTGGGACTTCAGTTCAGGCCAAAAATTAGCCAGACACACCAAAATGGAAAGAGATTTTGCTGGAATAAACAGCAGGTAGCTTGTGACATGTGTTTGTAGTGTGTATTTGCCACAAACAAACAAAAAAAAAAAAAAACAGTAGAAGGTAGTAAACACCACACAATGACAGCAGAATAAGTAATCTTTTTTACAGAGTTTTCTGTACTTAAACTTGTATTAAGCAGTAGATAATTGCCATTTACTCTTGTACTATTGTTTGGATGAGTTATAATTAAGTTTGTGTTTGATATTAAGAGCTGTGATAATCTATATGAATTATTCTGAGTTTCTTATTTCTCTGTTTCAGTCTTACACACACAGTTACATGTAGCATAGATCTCCAGTTATAGTATTTCTGTCTACCAACACAGCTCTGTCTGCTGTGCTGCACTGTTGGAAGGAGCTTTAAAAAAGAAGATTCAAATGTCTGAAAATTGATTTCTAACAGACATGGGGATGAGCAAAATTTCAGTCTCCTAAATAACACAGTCCTTTGCAGATCCTCTGCTACACTGCAAAAGTCTGCCTTTAAAAAGGCAGTGCTATCAAGTTAGCCACCTAGCAACAGTATTGGTCCTGTCCACTTCATCTGGAGCAACACATCTCTGTCCTTCAGGAGGGCCTAAGAGGATGATTTTTGGTCCCATCCACTGTAAATCAAAATGTGAAAAGTCCTACACAATGAGTCAGCCAGCTCTAATCTTTCTATGCCTAGAGACAACAACAAAGAAATCTGAATGGATAACTCTTTTGCTGTTTTCAGGACAGTAACCATTTCATTTCTGAAGCAAAGTTGATAGAAAATGAGGTTGAAATTACCATTAGAATATAATATATTTAAATATAACATTTGAAATGCTGATATGTTAGGCCTTCTCTGAAGACCCTCAGGGTTCCCCTCTGGTGTTTTGTTGTATAATGAAACTGGATCCAAAAGCAAGACTCAAGACAGCAGTTCAACAGTTTGAAGTGGATTTATTCTCAAAAAAAGCAAGCAGGAGGTAATGGGCTGATCCCAGGCTTGCAGATGGAGCAAGGCAGGCAAGCTGAGCAGGGCTGGTAACAGGTAGCCAGGCTGGAGCGGCAGGTAAACAGGTAACCAGTGAGTGGTAGATCTGAGACACAGAGAAACAAAGGTTAGGGCAAAACTCAAATCCAGGAGCAGCAAATTGGCCAGAGCATAGTACCACGTATGTAGACTGAACAATCTGGCGAAGACTGGACTGCAGGGGCGGGGTATTTATACTGCTGGGGGTGATTAGTGGAATGCTTTCAGGTGAGCAGGAAGATTGGCAGCAGGACTGATGAGAGCCATGCCCAGACCCACAGACACAGAGAGACAAACAAGGAACCAACAAGAAACCAGGGACGGGGAAAACAGCTACTATGACAATATATCTGATGTTTTTAGACATTTAAGTGTGAAAATGTTGCATATTATAGCTTTATCTCTTGGAGTTAACACTGCTAACATTCACATTCTTTATTGTAAACAGATAGCCCTGTTGTAAAAGTGCTCCGTTCATATTAACTATTCTATCGTATTTTATTCTTCGTTGTATCGCATTGTGTAACCTTTTACGATTTGCTTCTGCAATGGCTGAATACACCAGTAATGTTAAATCAAGTCTATGGATGGGCAATATAAAGTAAAAAGAAAACGACCCCAAAACAAACCAACACATGTATTTACAAATTAAGTCATTTTGACATTTTCAGGTAAATTTAACAATGACGTGAAGGGATAGTTCATCCAGAAATGAGAATTCAGTCATTATCTATTCACCCTCATGCTGACTGAGGGTCGGGTTTATTTTGTTAGTCCACAAAACACTGCTGGAGTTTCACAGGAAAACAGTGTTGCAGAATGGGAGTGAATGGTGACTAGTTTTCAAACAGAAAAAAACAACTGGAGAAAAACATATTATGTCTCAATTTTGCTTTGATTATACCAGACGAGCAGTATCGTGGCATTTTATGTTTTTATTCTTTTTTTTTTTTTTTTTTTTTTTTTTTTTTTTACATTTGAAAACTGGTCACCATTCACTTCCATTGTTTGGGAGATTATTCAATGCTGTTCTCCTGTGAAACTCCAGCAGTGTTTCATGTTGTAAGTTAGTTAAAAAACAGGGCTGTTTTTCTTAGAAGAAGTTGTGATTTTGGAGATGCATGGATTTCTTGTGACAGTGACAATGTGTAATTCTATGTAGATCACAATATTAATAAATATATCATAAGACTGTAATTTTATGAGAACTCAACTGAGAAATGTTTGTTTTTGGTAATAAAAAAAGTCAGTTAAATTATAATAAAACAAAATGAAAATCAAGGGACTTAATCACATTAATGCAAAGATAATGCAAATCCAAAAATGTGATAAAAGCGTCCTGCCCTCAAATCAAACCTCTAATCAAATCCATTATTATCCATAATTATAACCCTCAGCAGCACTGCTGAGATCAGAGGTGATGTTAGAGTTGAGTGAGCTGAACAGATTCAGAGAGAACTCTCTGCAGTGTGACAATCAGCACCGCACATCCATTTAGCATTCATGTCATTACACAAGTGTTTTACTCATCAGCAGAGTACACTCTGAGAGTGTGCGTATAAGTGTGTGAAGGTTGATAAAAGCTCTCCTCCTCTCCATCCCCACCCACACTTTACTTATCTTTACAAAGACATTGTAAGTGCAATGCAATCGTGTCACCATCAGGCCGAGTAAATTACTTCTGAAAGCGGTCATTTTTCAGTTACGTGGACATTTGGCAGCAGTCAGAGCTCTCCGGTCATTCTGCATTTTGGCCACCGTCTGCAGTGCAGCTCTGCATTTCTGCTGCAGCGCGCTCACACACAGTCACACCACAGCACGTTAAAATGATTTCTTCTGGCTTTGAATTCAGCAGGGATGTTGGTTCGGCTCCAGATGAGATTACATACTGTACATTTGTTGTGTTAATCTGGGTGCTTGGTTACATTGTCAGTCTTAATTAAAGTCCTGTGACTGGTCACCAGTTTGCTCATAAACATCCTGCCAACATATTTATGTTTGGTCTGTTAATCATGGTAATAGTCCTTCACTGTATTGAGACATGGCTCGTGTCCTACTTCACATACAATTTGGAGCGTGTTTGCACAAAAATACTGTAACAAAAAAGAACACAGCAGGCATGTTAAGAATTGGCAGTTTCCACCGTTACAGTGTTTTGAGTGCAAAATTTGTTCTTTGCGTTGCCATGCATTGTGTTTCTTTGCTGTGCTGCAGAGCAGGAATATGTCCTGTAGTTGGAACTTTAATCCGGCCTGAAAAGTTGAGCCCGAAAAGGCCCAGGCCCGAACCTAACCCAAACCCGTCCCTCATTAGCTTATTTCAGCCCGAACCCGATTACAGTTCGACATTTTTCTTAACAATCCCTCTATGTACCAAACAGTAGATTTGGCAGTGACAGGGACAATACACAGGGGGGACGACAACATTGGGGTGAAAAATGAAAGAGAAATACTACTGCTACTACTGATAATAATAATAATACTACAGCCCAAACCTGACCCAACCCTAACCCACTGGGTCCCATCTGGTTCCATTGGGTTTGGGGACAGATCTCAAGCTCTACTTGTAGTTATATGCTGTTTTTTTACTGAGACAAAACACCAACATTAAAATGCAGAGGAGATTTACCATTGGACAAGGGTTGGCAGTTGCCCACCCAAGCCACAGCCTGTTCACACTGCCGCTTGTCTGACAAGAAATACAGAAATATCCACTGCAGTACCACCAGACCTCAGAGCAGCTTCTTTCCTGATACTCCTCAGTTCATCATCTGTACTCAGCTATGATCAAAAGTTTATTTTTATGGTTTATTATTCATTCAATGAGGGATGTGGAGGGCCCCTTACACCCCCAAATGACTGAATCCACCCTGTACACACAACTGCATAGATAGATTTCAACTTGATTTACAGTCACCAAAGATAAATGTTGCTATTAGACAATTCTGCAAAACCTCGGATCATGTTGAATGACAAACTTTTTTTTATGTCAAGCCAACTTTTCTTTCTTTTTTAAAAAAGATGATATATTTATTGGCATCTGGTACAAGAAGAATTTAGAATTTAGGCCTTATTTTGGTCTGCAAATAGAAATAAAAACATCACGTATAAATCTACAAATTCATGTAAATAAATGCAGAGCCTCTTTGAGAAAATGGCAGATGCTTAAGTAATGCAGTGAAAAATATCACAATAAAGTAATTTATTGTAACTTAGACACTTGTGCAGTCCAAAGAAGGTGTAGGCTGATGCTACAGCTTATAACATCCACCCTTCTAACAGCACATCATATTTAAAAATCAACAACAAAACAAACCAAAACAGGCAAACAAGACAATCAAAATAACAACAAACTCCTTTAAATGAGATACAATGTTATTTCAATCAGGAGAGACCCGTTTGAGTGTACAAGAATATTAATTGACATGTGCATGATTTAGAGAGAAATGTGAGAAGTCTTTTGTGGTTAGACTCCATCGTGACATCATCAAGATAAAGGGGGTAGAGCAGCCGTGATTAGTAAAGAAACCCTGATGGAGTCTAGACCCGGTGGTGGTGGTGAAGGGATGGCTGAAGATCTGGATGAGATGAGGACTGGACTTCTGATGAGCTCAACCTGGGCACTGGATTAGAAGCACTGGAGGAGAATGGGGTGGAGGAGGGTCGTGACAATTCCGTGCAGAAATGACAGCTGAAAGCAGCAGAGAGGAGAACAGATTTAAAGTTCTAGCACAACGACATGATTGGCTGATGGATACTGTGGGTAAATCTGGTTGGTTAACTTGGAGTGAACACCCATGGACAGCTGATTGAGAATAAGAGGGTAAAGACGGCACGGAGAGAAAGACAGTATGAATGAATGAGGCATAAGATGGTCTTCCTGACTGAACTTTCGCTGAGCTTCATTTGGTATCAGTCCTCACCATTTTTTGAACATAAAAAGACCTCTCAAATCATGTTGACTTTCTCTCTTTTGAAACATGTTTTCGATACTTTCAGGTAATAATTGTTTCTTTGTACTGTACATTAGTCAACCAAGTCTTTAAATTTCCTTTAGTTTAATAAATAATGAGTTTGTTGCTTCTCTGTATGAAGTTTTGTTCACAGTTCTTATGGCTCTGTTTTGAAATATAAAGATTGGATTTGTCTTTGTCTTATATGTATTCCCCCACACTTCCACACAGAAAGTAATGTATGGCAGAATAAAGGAAGAGTATAAGGTGTGCAATGAGACACTGAGTCATAAAACAGCATGGACATTATGTAATAAATGCAAGTAAATATCCTAACACACACAACAATAATTGAATAAACTAAATTAAATATATATAAAGAGGAAAGATGCTTTACATTATCTGGTTATATCTTTAAAACTGGTTCGTCACAGCCACACAATTATTTTCCAAAAAATGTAGGAATTTTTCCTATATTTCCTAAATCCTTTGATAGCAAAAGTTAATTTCCCTAAGGAAAGTCATTAAGACAGGTTTTTTAAAAATTCTTTCTTTCCACACTGTCTGCACATGACAACTAGAGTATAGTTTCAGTTAGAGAAAGGCAGAGGTCACATTTAAAAAAGAAAGCTTTATTCTTCGATTTCTGTTCCTGGGTGGAAACTCTGGTCTCCTTCATGATTAATTTAGACTTGGTACACACCCACCCATCACCCCAGCTCTGCACCCTTAATTTCTGTGTTTCCAGTCAGTTAGTTGACATCACAATAAAAAACTTTACATGTGCAAACATTGGTTTCCAAACAATATTTCATATTCAATACAATTATTTCAACACATAATATAATTACAAAACAACAGAGTCATGTTTCTATTTTCAGGCAAAATTTGCAACATAATGAAGATGCTCGTGTTTGTGCCTAAATAGAGAATTTAAATTATTTGCATTATGGCCAAATTTTAATTACGGATCTCTTGATTATGACGGCATAATCTTTCTTTGTTTACTTCCTTAATTCCTGCACTGGCACTGAATGTTAGCACTAGACACACAGTTCATCGTGAGGAGCATAATTGTAGTATTTTTAGGGATACTGGGCTGTGATATGGCCTCTGATGAAGTCCCATGTTAGCTTCAGCACAGCTGTAGAACACATTTTTTTTTAGCTACAATAAGGACTATGAATTTTCTACCCTATTCTCACAATGGCCAGAATGCAGAGGTGAGATAATGATTGCCAATAACTCTCTAGACATAAAGATAGCACATGAGTATTGTATTAAGACAAAATAAAAATAACTTCCGTACTAGGGCTTAGAAAATATATATTTTTTTTATCATTCCAGTTTCAATTCTCTTGAGAAAGCACTGAGGCTGCTAAAGTTTTGGCTAAGAAATTGAATTGGCTTCGTTCCGCATGACCAAACTTTAATTCTGCACCACAGTGAAAAAACAGCAAAAAATTGGATAAACATTGGCCTCCAAATCTTTGCAATAAGGTGTTAAGGGAATTAAATTTGGAGAGGCCTTACTCAAGCAAAAACTAAACAAACAATAAACCTGACACTTTGACTCACTTTGTTTTACTTACGATATCTCCGACAACCACGGTCAGTCCTGAAGCAAATGAAGAAAACAAGTTATCACTTTATGATTGGTGACTTATGGTGCACATTTTTGACCCATTTCCACCCACTTGTTTCTTCTAACAAACCTGTTCAGCTGAGTCTTAGGATGAGGATGCTCTTCCTCCCACACACAAACACACACACACACACACACACACACACACACACGCACACATTATATATATATATATATTCCGTTTCCATTTTCCTCTTCTCCTGGACGAAAATATCAGGGGAACTCAATCAGCGTGCTGATAGTGAAATGCCACTGAGCAGGGCTGGAGGGAATGCACCTGAGAGGCTCGGTGATTTATTGCGAGGCGAAGCTGAAGCCAAGTCGCCAACTCTAATTAGAAAATCCTGTGCAGGCAGCTGAGTGCAGCAGCGAGCCTTAAATCTCAGAGCCGTCAGCCTCAGACTGCTGCAGCATCCCGGCTCAGTGTGGAGGAGAGATCTGTCCTCACATCAGCACAGCCAGCATCCCTGTCTCACTCTGTGTGTGGACATGTGTTTCAGCACATACTTGAACATTACACAATGTACAGTAGATTTGTATGTATCTGTGAGTGTTGGCGTGTGTGTTTGGTCCGTGTGTACACAACAAAATGTGGTCCTGTTCATGTGCATCTACAAATGTATGTATGTGCAGCCTGTTCTCACTCCAAACACATCAAATATGGCAGATTGGTCAGTGCCTCTATGCTTTAAATGCTATAGCTACCCATCTAGCATCATCTCTAGCAGCACCCCTCAAGCATTATGTTCTGCCGTGGCACTGAAGTCAGGTGATGTATAATTTCCATGTATGGAGGAAGTGAAGTGGATGGATGGGTCAAACAAACACAGGATTGTCACCCAGGAGACTGGGATTCTTGTCCCTAATGAAACCAGTAGTCAACATTGACTTTGTGGCATAGATTCAACAAGGTGCTGAAAACATTCCTCAGAGATTTTGGTCCATAATGACATGATAGCATCACGCAGTTGCTGCAGATTCGTCGGCTGGACATCCATGATGCGGATCTCCCAATCCACCACGTCCCAAAGGTGCTCTACTGGATTGACAGCTGGTGACTGTGGAGGCCATTGGAGTACAGTGAACTCACTGTCACGTTCAAGAAACCAGTCTGAGATGATTTGAGCTTTGTGACATGTTGCATTATCCTGCTGGAAGTAGCCATTGTAAGATGTGTACACTGTGGACATAAAGGGATGGACGTGGTCAGCAACAATACTCAGGTAGACTGTGGTGTTTAAATGATGCTCAGTTGGTAATGAGGGGCCCAAAGTGTGCCAAGAAAATGTCCCCCACACCATCACACCACCACCACCACCAGCCTGAACCGTTGATACAAGGCAGGATGGATCCATGCTCTCATGTTGTTTACACCAAATTCTGACCCGACCATCTGAATGTCGCAGCAGAAATCGAGTCTCATCAGACCAGGCAACGTTTTTCCAATCTTTTATTGTCCAATTTTGTTGAGCTTGTGCAAATTGTAGCCTCAGTTTCCTGTTGTTAGCTGACAGGAGTGGCACCCGGTGTGGTCTTCTGCTGCTGTAGCCCATCTGCTTCAAGGTTCAACGTGTTGTGTGTTCAGAGATGGCATTCTGCGTATTTTGATTGTAACAAGTGGTTATTTGAGTTACTGTTGCCTTTCTGTCATCTCAAACCAGTCTGTCCATTCTCCTCTGACCTCTGGCATCAACAAGGCATTTTCACCCAGAGAACTGCCGCTCACTGGATATTTTCTCTTTTTCAGACCATTCTCTGTAAACCCTAGAGATGGCTGTGCATGAAAATCCCAGTAGATCATCAGTTTCTGAAATACTCAGACCAGCCTGTCTGGCACCTACAACCATGTCACGTTCAAAGTCACTTAAATCACCTTTCTTTTTTTCACAGTTGGGACATGGGACAACTGTCCCATGGGACAACTGTTATCCATTGCACCCCTAGTTCATATCACTCGCCTACATCTTCCAGCTTTTCTCTAATCGTGTTTGACCATAGTCGCCCTCAGTTTTTTGACTGGCAGTGGCAGCTGGTATCTGATAAAACTTCAATTCTGAGCGATTACTACTTTCATTCTGGCACCAACAGCATAGAAAGATTCCATCTTTGCTTGGTTATGTGGCTCACCACTCTGAGGTGATTTGTGTTTGCCTTCAGTTATTAATACGTTTTGCCTCCAGCTAACACTGTGATGCAATCATGATGTCAGTCGCAGAGGGGCACCTACAGCATCATACTTTAAAACATAGGGCCACTGACCAACCTGCCATATTTGATGAGTCAGGAGTGAGAAGGTGTTTGTTTATGAGTGTGTATTTGGTATGTGTGCGTACACAACTGAATGTCGTCCTGAGGGCTGTACGACGACACAGCCAGGCTTTGTTTGCATGAGCTGCTTGATAAAACCTAAAACTCCAGTCAGAGATAACAGGTATCATGATGGTGATTATCAACTTGCTTTGTTAACTCAGACTTTCTTCCTCAGACTCTGTGCACACTCTCATAAAAAGGGGTGTTTGCTGTGTCATTTGAATCTTCTTCTGCACAAAGTGAAGCGATTGTGAGCTGCCCACTTCAGTCAAGATGAACAAGTTGTTATATTGAAGAGCTGTGGAAAATATAAAAATTATATCACAGCAAAAAACAACACTGTTGCTGCAGGAGAAGAAGAATGCTGTCAGAAAATGGACTGAATGTGATCTTAATGCTGCTGTTTATTTCTAACATGACAACTGCACATTAAACAGTTAAACTTCATCCAGCAGATTTAAACATGATGCTGTCAGTCTGACACTGATCCATGATGACAGAGACGTGCACATCACTAGTTTTTGGACAAATCAAAGTGAAATGAATGTAACTGATTGAAGATTTTCTGTGATAAATAGGATAGACTGATCAATTATCTAATCAGTGTTCTGAGTTGCAGTATCAGCAATGAAAAATTAACTTTAAAGTCTATGTAAAGTAGCAATAAATGTGTGTTCTGAGTTTTTTCACATCACAGAAACATGTGTTATTAATCACCCAGCCAAATTTGAATGATTAAAAAGATCGCTAAACATATAAAATTAGGTCTCAAAATAATGAAAAAATGATCACTTTTCTCTGCTATGAAACGCTGGAGGCACTGCCGGCGGGATAATGACGAGACCACAGATACGTATGTTGAAGTGATACAAGTGGAGCAGACAGTGACTGATGGTCGAGTCTTGAAGGGAACCCCAGAACCGTGGAAGATCTCGCGAGAGTGATCATTTTAACATCATAATGAAGGAACAACATACAACAATCTCACGAGAATTTCACAAATCAAGGGTTCCCTTCCAGACACGACCAAAGAAAAGCATTCCAGGGTTCCCCAAACTCTATAACACAACATTAAAAGCAGACAACGATCTCTCCAGTGAATGTTATGCATGACGAAATGTGAACAGTCAGGTTGGGTCATAAGATTTGTGAATCATATAGTTTATGAACTTAAGCTTCTTCCAGAGCTAATGCTAGTTAGCCGTTTGTATATCATGCAGACAGGTCGTAGCAGTTGTGGTGCTGTGCTTTGCCTCTCTGTGCTCTACCTCCGGTGAGTCTGGGATAAATTTCTTATCATGTGAAGGCCCCTTAAATAAAGTCACCAAGCTGCTACCCTGCACATTGTGGCATCCAGAGAAGATGCATGCATGTGGTGGATGAGACATAACTGGTTAGATAGCTAGCAGCAAACTATCATCAGTGCTATCTGTGACTCGTGAGCAAGCAGGAGAACCACTGAGGATACTGCACTGTACGTTTTTATACCGCTGGAGCAGCAGGGGCGGGTTTATGCTAATGGTCACTCTGACACGACACGCGGCTACCATTTCAGACCCGCCCACAAAATCCTGAAAACAGAAATCTTGAAACACAATTTGAAGTCTAGCTCCACAATTCAATTTTAAATGGTTGGGAGGCTTTTTACACGTTTTGAGCAAAACATTTATGACCTATATTGTCATCCATTTGATCTTTTTGCTCACACACTTTGTTTGGACTTTGTTTATGTGCATGTTGGAATCTGTGTTTGTGTTTGAAGGCTTTTACAGTCCAGTACATGTGCTAAACTGGCTTCAGGATGATGCCTTTGCAAAGAAGAAGAAAAAAAAAGAACTTAGACAAAAACAATACAGTGTATATTATGATATTAGTATTAGATGATATGTAGGTTTACGTTAACTAGTTTGTATGTCTGCATTTGAGAGCTACTATGCATTTGAACTGAATGTGTACATGTGTACACATGTAGTGTGTATGCTACTGCAAATGCGTCTCCGTGCGAGTGTGTGTGTGTGTGTGTGTGTGTTATGTGCTCTCATCTTGGACTCCAGCCCAGGGTCACAACGCTTGGATGAAGCAAAAGAAAAGGCCATGAAAAGGTGAAACACATGGTGTATTTCATTGTCAAAACTCGCTCTCTCACTCGTACACACAAGCACTGCTTACACACGCACGCGCACGCACACACACACACTATCACTCACGATGACAAATCTACACACACAAACACACTCACTGATGTAAAGCTGAGACTTTCCTCGTCTCTCTGAATGGCAGCAACACTGGCATCTTGGCAAGTCTGTGAAATTATATTTAGAGATGTCTTGACACACACACACACACAAACAGACACACACAAACACACAGATACATGGCTGACAGCCGCTGTTCCCCTTAAAAAAAACCAGCAGTATCAATGGAAGCACGGCTCGTCTGTTGAATTGTGTTTTGATGTCTGCTGGCACACAGAGAATACATTTAAACGTCTGTCCCACTGCAGATACAGAGCAAACACACAAATGCACACACACGCCAGTATTGTCAAATGATGGTCCAATGAATGCAAATTACAGCCATTTTTCTATTCAAAGCCGTGCTTATCAGAGCTTCTCATATATTTATACTTCAGGATCAGAATAATGTTTATTCAACATCAAAGTCCAGCCAACAAATCACCTCCTTCATTATTCTGAGGATTATTTTCACTTGTGTGAGGCAGCTTGAAGCAATGAGCAGTGAAGCCCGACTGATACAGCCCCTCCTCACCACAAAAAAACCCTGTATACAACCAATATTTACGTTTATTGTTAGTGGTCGTAGTAATGATGATGTGAGCAAAGCAGAAAGTCAGGTAGCTAAGAGCAACAGAGTCTGTATAGAGAGGGAGTCAGGGTGGATGGATGGGTCAAACACTCCCAGACTTTCACACAGGAGAGTGATGTTCATGTCCCATGTGAAACCCAGAATCAACGTCGCCTTATTTTAAATGATGTATGCAAGTTAACTTGCATAACGTACTCACTGCGTGTGAAAAAAATAGTACAGCAGTTCAAATAGCAAGTTGGAGCCATAGACTGCAGATTAAATAGGTTGTAATCCTGTTAAATATACGATCTGTTGTTGAAATGAGTTGTTTTCCCCGTCACCTCCTCCCCCAAGACATGGTAGCCTGTTACCCTGAAAACAGAAGCCCACTGCCCAGAAAATACATACTCCTCTGTGGACGATGAATGAAGTGGGTGCCTGTCTCACTGCCTGCCAAACTCCATTAACATTTTTCTCAATTTAACAGTTACAACCATCTACACCTTTTTACAAGATTATTAATGATATCTTACGACTCATAAACAGACACTTACTCATTCAGCAAAAATTCTGCATTAATTTGAACTCTTATTAACGTGAAAAGGACATTTTAAAAACAGATATTCCAGCCCAGAATGGAAATTTCAGGGACAAGGGGGACACTGCAGCTGTTGTGTTCATGTCAAGTGAAGCGGTGTATTTCAACTTATCATGCTGATCTCTGATGACACATCGTGGTCATTTCATGATTTATTACAGTAAATATTACAGAAGTCTCCTTTAACTTATGTTATGCACATAATGGAAAGTAACTTTAAACCATGATCTTTTTGCAAACCTAACCAAGTCATTTTGGTGAATAAACCTAACCAAACTGCAACTGTTTCAAAATTTTAACCACGTGACAACGAAGGTCTAGTATGCTGGTATACTCCAACGGTCATACAGTATACAGTATATCGTCTTTGGCATTTATTGGCATATTAGGTACAAGGATGTGTTGACTGATCGACAAGTTATTATTATAAACTAATATTGCTTCATTAAGTTGGCATATTATTGAAAAGACGATTAGATGCTTTTGTTGTATTATTATTTCTACAGGTTATATTTGAGTCATGTTTGTTTACAACTGTTGTCTCTGACTACCATATTTCCTTTTAAACTTTAACTTCCTGCCTCATGCATGTTTTTGGCATGTTGTAGAAATTTACTTGACTTCAGCACCCCCCAGTGGACATATAAAAAATCATTCTTTCTAACAAGTATTGTTTTCTGCGAAAAAAAAACTTAATGGCATGAGAATAATTTGAAGGTTCATATAAAATCACACAAAGCTCGACACATTGTGGCCATAAATGTCTCACATGGCCAAACCTCCACAGTGCTCAGTGATGGAGAAAGGTCCAGCTCCACACATGATTATAAAAAGAAAAAAGACATTCTGGCTTGTATGAATTTCTCTTAACTGGGTTCTCCAAAACTTTTTTTTTTTCTGGGGAATGCAGATATAAATCTTAAATTTTGCAGAATTTCTTCCATAGTCTTTTATTTTTAGGGGATCCAAATAAAATCTCCTGTGACCCACCTGTGAGTCACAACCCAGTCTTTGGGAATGACTGCTCTAAACCAATCACAATGATTGCAGGTGGTGCTAAGTCCAGGATGCAGCAACGGTGCCCCTGCAAAAAAGTGTTGGCACATAAGTTGTTTCGGTGTAACATTTGCATGTCGAGCCCTGGTATTAAAATGTTTAAATTGCTACAAAAGAAAAAGTAATACCTGCTAGTGAGCTATTAGGTGCTCATTTGCCATTTTCAGTGAGTAGGTTCCTAGCTCTTACATATGGAGGCATACAATAATGATAACATATTGGCATTAAGTTTCAGTCGAGCTGTAGTGGAAAGTATTGAGACAAGATCTCTTCTCAAACAACACTTAGGAGCTCTTGAATAAAGCAGTTAAAGCACAGCAGTGAGCTGCTTTATAGGTCATTAGCATGACTACAAGACTTTAAAGTTATCAGCCTCTATCCAAATCATGCTTTTCCTTTTGTCACAGTGTTTACACACAGTTATGTCAAAGCATTACCAAGAATATCTGAGATCTGTGAGACTGGGCTGTAGGGCAGATTGTTGTATGTACAGTCAGTAGTGTCAGGAGTAGAAACTATCTGTATTGACCTATGTCCCACATGGACTGAAAAACAAGTATTAAACTTTTAAACTCTCTGAGGAAGCATTGGTCTTGCAACACATAGCTACATCCTTAGTGACAGACTTGTGAACCACCGAAACTGCCAAGGTGAACTCCAGATCACGCTTGTCCTCAGTGATGAACTTACGACCTAATGAAACTCCACAGATACTCGAGACGAACCCCAGATCACACTTCCCCCTTTTTCGCAACATTCTAGAAGTAAATGGACAATTGGGCAATAGGCCAGTCAAATTTGGCATTAAGACTGGGATATGAAACTCTACAGACAGTCACGTACAGAATATCAAATTTAGGCAAAACATTAGGCACCTAGCTGTTTTACATTTCAGGGCGCTGTCACCCTGGATTGGAAGAAACAAGTGTCAAGAAACTCGGACCAGGCCATGGACCAACGAAGGGAGAGCTAAGTCTAAACCACGGCCCTCCCCACCACTATAGACCAATTAGATAATCGCACATTTTCATTTAAAATACTGTGTAACGTTAAGTTAGACACTCTTTCTTTGTGAGGTGGCTACAGCTAACTGCTAACGCGGACTGTTGGTTTCCGAACAAAGAAAGATCCATGTACATGTATTTCTATTCTGCCAATGTCAATTAAATACTTTGAATCAGAAAGAGATCGTCTCCTGGTTCCTTGCAACAAAAGAACACGACTCAACAGTAGCAACATCAGGCAGTGTTGTTTTTTTTAAAGAGGCATTATGCTGGAAATTTAGTCATCTTTAATACTATGAATGCCAAATGTTATTCAAGTTTACAGAACTCAGACTTAGTTTTCATTCTATCCATTACTTCAATCAATGTACTGTATATTTATGAAGCTTAGCGTAAGGAAAGTCTGACAGATGACAGCTCGTAAAACCAGCGTGGCTTGTCAGTGTTTTGATATGGAAAGTGGAAATAATGTTGAATGTAGGCTTTGTCAGTATAAACTGGTATATAATCCCTGGACTGGAGCCACATGTGACCACATTCAGCATAGACACGGACACGGCTGCCACTGCTGCTAGCACTGCTAATGTTCACCACACTAAATTATGTCATTTACCCTCAGACACTGTGAACTTTTTCAGCCTGTAAAGTTGAAGCATTTAGTGAGTTGTTGTCATGTTTTGTAGGTTAATGTGCAATTTTCACATCGCACAGTGCAAAGTGACACACGTTCACCCGCATTTAAAATGTGATTTGGTGATTGTTGACTGTGATTAACGGCTTCAAATGGTCTTAATACACACAGTGTTTTTTCAGACAGTGTTTAACATTATCAATTAATAAAATGTGCTCAATTTGAAATGCTTCATGAGTGTTTTCTTACTGTTAGACCAGTCAACTAGTCTGAATTAAAATTTGTGTTTAATTGACAGAGCAATTTGTATACATGATGACATCACAATGGGGTCTAATAGCCAAACACTTTCCACATTTCTCAACCAGACTGTGCACATGTCAATGAAATATATTTTGCACACTCAGAATAAAGTCTCTCCTGATTGAAATATTAAAACTTTCAACAATTAAAACAATCTTTCCAAGGCTTTTACCAAGTAGTTTTACTTGTCTTTAACTGTGTAGACAGGTGGAATATTAGAAAATCCTCATCTGAGTCATGTTTGGAATGCAGACTTTTGGAAGGCCCTGGTGAACTACTTGTTAAGTCCCATTTGTATCTCTTTTGACCTTAAAACTCATATTTTCAAGAACTTTTTTTTTGCTGAATCACATTATTCTCTAACAAAGGAGCAAGAAAAGCTCTTCTATATTCAGCTCCTGTAACCCACCAGTATATACCCACCATACGGTGCCACTCTGGAGTCACATGGGAAGCATTAGTTGTCATGGCTTTGACCTCTGACCTCCATACACCTGCCGGCTTGTAATATTGCTCATCTAGAAAGTTCAACATGGATTACTGTTGCACTCATTGTGATTCAGAGTATCAGTTAAACACCTGAGACAGATGAAGCCATTTAAAAAATGTAAATGCTCACCTTGGATCAGCCTGTTAACACATTCCTTCTCATCTGCATTCATCCACCAGCCGGCTCACCTGACACGGCACCGATAATATCTTTATTGTCTGTCACAGTGTGACCTCCACAGAGGTAATTCACGGCCGATTATGCTCTTTTCCCAGCTGTCTGGGTTAATTAATATGAGTTGCATGGTGGAGACTGGTGTAAAAGCTTCCTTTCAATTATTCCACCTGCTTCTGTCCTGCATTATTACTGCTGGCTCTTCTCTTTTCTTGAATACTCACTGCAAAGCCCAGTGAGTGTGTGTGCATTGTGATTTAATATCAGATTTTTGTTCACTTTATTTCACCTCCATGTTTGCTCCTCGGAGCTCACTAAGATGGTGTTTCAGTATCGGCTGCAGAGAGGGGTAAAACTCCAGCAACACTTGTAGTACTAGGAACAACTTTATTTGTAGACCAACGTGTTTCGGCTCAGGCCTTCATCAGGGTCATCCAGGGTCATGACCCTAACACTGGCAATGCTAGCAATTTATTTTTGAATTGTTGTTTTTTTAATCTTTTACCTCTTAACAAAACACACACAAACATTCAGCAAACAAGATGTTTCATCATGATTGATTTATATAAAGGAATACTCCACAAAAACAGCTTGATTCAGTTACAGTTTTCACAATTACGATGTTGACCTAGTTTTGATAAAAGAAACAAAATGTCTGTAGAGTCAATGTGCTTAAAGCCCCCCCCCCCCCCCCCCCCCAAATATTTCTAAATGCATATTCAGTTTGTTGCTAGCATCGTTAATTAACTTTGTTAAGCTCTGCCCTCCTTTGTTACTGTTGCTATACCTGTCAAGGTTTCCATTCTTTCACAACACATTTGCCATTTACAGTGATAACTGGGGCAGATTTAACATAGAAATTGGAAGTAAATGTTAAAAACAAGGTCTTTGAGTCCTAAGAATAGAAAACAAAAGAAGGCTTACCACTTCTAACCGACAGCCATGGATTTTATCGACTAAAATGATGGCATTAGCTATTGCAAGCTACTGCTAATGCTTGAACTCATTGATTCAGCTCAGAAGTCTGTCTCCAGCTAACTTTTTAATTTTGCCATCTGACACATTTTAAAACAAAAACCCTGTAAAAGTCTCTGAAATATGTAAGTTACTCAACAGCTTCATATATTATACAATGTCAATGCTAAAAGAGAGTGACAGGGAAGCGTATTACCTTCCTCAAATCCCCCACAACATATGTTTGATCAGACAAAAACAAAGTTTAATCCATTCCCCACACGTGTGCTTTGGTGTTTTAGGTTTTTGAAAGACTACAAAAAATATGTCACCATCCAAACACTGAGTATCACTTGTCATAGAGTCCCATGAACATGAACAAGCTTGCGGTGCCAGAGTTACAGTTGCTGATCTATGATTGGACCATAGTTGTTCGCATGAGGGGCTAAGTTTCTGTTTAATGTGAGCTAAAATGACTGCATGTAACAACAGATAACTTCTAAATAGCCTTAGTATTACAGCGTATATTTCACAAAATCTCTTTTCGGGCTCTATAGCAGTCATTCTCACCGACTGGGTCAGGACCATGTGTATATATTTTTCAATAAAGCCTCAAGACAACATAGAGGGATGCAGTAATGTGTGACTTGGGCCTCTATGGTTAGTCATTTTGGGTCCCTGGGGTAACAGTTTTGGAAACACTGGTCTGTAGGACAGAGGATGTTGCACACTGTACAGATTGTAAAGCTCCATGAGGCAAATTGTGATTTGTGATATTGGGCTGTATGAATAAGAACTGACTTAACTCACGCTGAGATTCTTTGGACATCTCCACTCTGGAATTTATTTGTACCTGTTGTGAATGAAAGCCTCCTGCAGCTGCCATCCTCCATGGAAAACTTTTCCAAAGCCTTCAAGGATTTATTTGATTTTCAAAAATAGACCTCTGGTAAAGTATTCTTTAAAACTGACATGTGTCTGAAACAAGCCACAGTAGAGAAACATGCCTAAATGATTCAGATGAGTCTGCAGAGCGGCCGGAGTTCAGGAGGAATCCAATTAAAAGTTGACTTCAGCGGCTTCTGTCTCTGTTAATGCAGCTCCTGCTGTGCCGTTCCCATCTGCTGTTTGTACATAACATAATTATGAACGTTATTTAAACACAGAATTCATTAATTATGCATAGAACCAAAATATTCCTTGTTGCAATTATGCAAAATTAATTTTGAATAATTCAGGACTGCAGACATCTTAATATTATACTACTTTCTATAAGACAAAGCCTTATGGCTTTTTAGTATAAAATTCAAAGGCTGCGCACATAAGAAAACTCATTTTTAACTTGTCAGATCAGTTTTGAATAAAAACGTCCTTCTCATTAGACATGTGAATAACTGAACATGTTAGCAGTGTTATAACTTTGATTCTCCCGACAATCATCCGAAATGTTCTGCAGTGATTGACTTAAAAGGTCACCATCTGCTTTTATATGATTCCACTTTTATGCATTTGATAGAATGCCTTTAAACAGAAAACACACACAATCTGAATCTATTGCATTCATGTAGCTGCTGCAGGTGTGGGTGTAAAGCTGACTTTTGGCAGCAGAGTAAATGCTGCAGGCTGAGGGTTCAGGTTAGAGATGTGGGTCCTCATCCAAAACTGATGTGTGTGCTCCTCCTGTGGGTGTAGAAACAGTTCTCTGTGTTTCTTCCTTAATAGATTTCTACTTGTATGAAACGGCTCTTTGATTCTCAGGACACCAGTGTTAGAAGTGTTTTTGTCTGGAATATTCAAAAATACTGCAGCTCTATATCGACTTTGAATAACCAAGATGGTTCATCACTAACAGACAGATGATGTAGCTCTTTGTGATTTCTCCTCCCACTTCTGTTATTATCTATTAAAACTCACCTGATGTCCTTCAGTATTTAAAGATGTTGCTGACATTAACATATAGAATAAGTTGAATATATGAAGGCTGTCTGGTCTAATTAAGGTCTGACCTCGTAGCCAGATGACAAAAAATAGTATATCCAAAAACACACAACTCTATGAAATTGTTAAGGGTTAAACAATAAGATGGAGTTGTATTAAAGTCAGTCCTCAAATGTTGTTAAAAGTTGTGCTGAAACAAACTCTCACTGGACTGCGTTCATTATTTCCAGGGGTGACTGGGGAGGTTGTGGTGACGTGACTTGGATGGATAGCAGGATGGTGGAGGCTGAAATTTCAAGTTGATGAAACCACTGTTGAGGCTGCACATCAAAAATCGCAAGACACATTAAAGTATCCCCAAGTTAAGTCACAGTGAAAATAGACCCTCTGCAGACAGCCCCGAATTAGCTGTGGGAGGTTGTTGTTTGCATAATTCTGTTTAAATCAATCCAAAATAAAAAACATAACAACTAGAGCATTCATTCTTCTTTCAGCGGAAAGCTAAGGCTTCTTTCTTTCACTTTCTTTCATCACATTTTACACTCGTGATGATGTCATTACATTTCATGCAATCAGGGTTCGAATTACACAATGGCTTTCGGGGGAGCCCTATTGTCGTCGTCATCGTCGTCGTCGTTACATGGGACAACTTTATGAAATGTCATAGACAGAGAAACAGCTGTTCTGCTGCGTGCATCTCTCTCCACACACTCTCTCCTTACTGACTGTCCTTTCAGGCTCACTGTCGTTTCTCTTCTGTCTGTGGATTGTTAGAATCGGGAGAAAGTGGAATACAGACCAAAAGTTCAATTTGCAACAACGAAAAGCAAACAGGAACCGAAAATAACATGTTAAGTCTATCTATCAGTCAGCTCTGCTCCATGTCAGAACCACGGACAGCGCAGCAGTCACGGTGGCGCACACAACAGTGCACACAGCATTGTGTTAATTAGTGACAATGCATAAAATGTGTGAATAAACACAAAACTTTGCCATATTTTCACTGTTATTATTTATTTCAGGACCATCATATATTAGAGCTCCCCCCAAATGTCCCAAATGAGGCTTTCAGGGGAGCTCATGTCCTTTTCAGGTGAGCCCAGCTCCCCCTAGCTCCCCCGTAATTCGAACCATGCGTGCAATGCAACATGTGGTTTTAACGTGCAGTGGCACCAAGCAGAGGCAGATTTAGGCTCAAGCCCTGAATATTTTCTCAAATGCCCTGAATCTTTTAGTTTTTGAAAATGACATTGCATAAGTAATTTCTCTCAGTCTCTCTCTGACTGCTACAGTGTGTCATCTCTGTGTGTGTGTGTGTGTGTCAGTGTGCAGAACTGGAGTCTAACAGAGAGGCAGTAATATGCCACCAACGGGCATGTAGCACACAGCCTGCCCTGGAGAAGAAGTGTTTCATTCTCACTCATGCTTTTCCACACACAGAACTGGCCTGGCTTGACTCGGTTTGACTTGGCCCGTCAGCCCAACATGGCAGGGGTTTGCATTTCCATTACAACAGTGCTAGCCATGTGAGGTTTTCATCAGCAGAACCTGAAAGTACAAACAGCAACACAGGAGAGAAATTACATTTCAAAGCACAGAGATTCAGTTACAAGCTACAGATGTACTATAGATGAACATAAAGAGACTCTAAGAAATGTCATCCTTTCTGCTGTCTTGTACACACAAGCTCAGTATCACAGCAAGACATCACCGCAGTTGCCTGGAGGCGGGTCAGGCTCACTTTGGCCCCACTCCAGAAGGTCCATCTTGGGCGCAGCTTGGCGCAATACAAATAGTAAATGAAATGCAAATCAGCATGGCACAGTTTGACTCGGCACAGCCAAAAGCTGCTGACTGAATCCTGAGTGAGATAAAACATTTGTCATTTGTTTGCATCATTAATATGTGTTCCCCAGTGCCTTTTGTCTGCTTTATGTGCTTAAGACGTTTCAGTAGAGGCACAAAACATTTTGCGCTGAAGCAAAAATCAAAGTTATTTTGGTGTGTGTAAAAGCAAAAAAAAAAAAAAAAAAAAGAAAGTGGTCGCAGCTTAGCCCCACATCTCCTCAACTCCTAGATTCGCCCCTGGTGCAGAGTGAAGTGGATGCCCTGAACTGGACGCCGATGATTGTTGTTTGCATGATCCTGTTTAAACTGATACAAAATAAAAACCATAAAAGCTAGAGCATCCATTATTTTTGCAGCAAAAAGCTAAAGCCCCCTGTCTTTCTACATCAGAATTAGAGTGACCAGAATTAGCAAGCCAATATTTATCCAGTGTGGTTATAATCCCATTCTCGTGTTCTGCACAAATATCCAGCTGGTTCAGGAAGATAGGCACTTATTTCTGACAAGAAAACGTGATCAAAATGTTGCAGATTCTGGGAAACCAGCACAATGATTCCTTTCAAGCAACTCCCTAAAGTAAAAGGTATATTCTCAAATAAATTATTTTAGGAAAGTTTATGCAAGCAGATCTTGAACAAAATGTTACCAGCTCCTTATTAGTGGAAGCACAGCGAGATGTTGCTTTTTCGGGAAAGAACAAAATGAGAGCAGCACCAACAGGAGGAGAGGAGGCAGATAAAATATGATAAGAAAGAAGAAATGGAGAGGAAGGAGAGAGGAAAGACTCGGACATCCCTAATTGGAGGAGCAGAAAGCAGACAGGAAGCGGTTTCTTGCGTAACATGTGGTTGCTGTCAGGATTAGTCACTGTGTTCGTTTGTTTCCTCAGCCTGGCAACCTACATACACAACCACAGATGGATAACCCACATCCCATACACCTGATGCCCCGGCTTGTGTCAGTTTGTGTATGAGGGAGAGGGAGAGACAGATTGTGATCTATGTTTTTTATTAGGTTGCAGGGTGTTTGAGGGTTTATGTGGGTAAGTAGTCTACCCACACACCACACACTGCCTTACGTTGGTTTGTTATCAGTGACCAACACTGTCTTAACTCAGGGTACATCAGCCTTCATGTTCTTGTCATATTTTTGTCATTTGCCCTGATTTTACTGTTACTATTATGCATGTGTTGTATGTGCTGGTGTTGATTTTAATCACTTTGTAGTTTTGTGATGTTTTGTTTTGTCTGAACAAAGTTATAGCGAACATCCTTCCCACCACGTTTTCATTCACAGCTGTGAAATATCTCCAAATGAAGCTACTCTTTTGTTCACCTGTCACTGTGTCAGATCAAACTGGTCAGGGTGTGTACAGCGGTGCACTGTGCAGGCATGATGTGTGTGTTTGAGTGCACACAGACACAGACAGCAGTGGAGGAGCAAAGAGCACATGCACAACACAACTTAACCTTGTTTGCACGGACAGCTCTGCTCTTTTATGAAATAAAAATGGTAAAATGTAGAAGAAAAAACTGAAACAGATCCCTATTTTGAGATTGATCCTATTGATGCCAGAATCGATCTTCAAAAACAAGACGTAGTATCGAAGAATCGATACATTGGGATCGATCCACCCACCCCTAGTAACCCTCTGTTCCAAAGCTACGGTCACATAGAATTGATGTGTGCACATGTGCGTTAAACATGAGCCTTTTATAACAGCAATATGTGGCTAGACAAAAACATCAACTTATCATTTTGTTGCCTCATTAACACACTTTGACGAGTCAAATTAAATTATTAAGTCAAGAGTGCAATCAGTAACAATATATTAGAACCATCATCATGGTAAACTGATTAATTAAACTTTAGTTAAGTCATTTGACTGTTAACTCAAGATCATTCACTGACTGCTTGATGCAAGCAGTTTCATGTAGGAACTTATTTATTTCTAGGAGAAAGAAAGTCGTTCCAGTAGAGGTGGATATCAGTACTAAATTCCACAAATTCATTGACATCATTAAGAAAAGATATTTTCCATTGCAACTGATTCCATGCTTATTTGACTCATACTGTGTGTATTTTCAGGCCCCACATACCATTACATGTTTACTAAAACTGGAGTTATTTCCTTTACTTCATTCAATGTGTGCCATATACTGGGAATAAAAGCTATTGTTATTTTCATGGAAACTCCAGCTGGAGTGATGAAATGTACAAGACCCCTCACTCATAGAGTCTAAACTAAAACATCTTTAAACCAGCACAACACTGACAATTACCAACATAAACCACATAAAGTAGTCAACTTAAACTGCAATGCATCATGGGCATATGCAAATGACTGGGCTGTGTCTCACCATCGCATCTGCAGCACATGTGATTTGATTTGATTTGATTTGTTTATTTAGCACATGTTAAAAAGTCAACATTACAAATACCATAAAAATTAACAATCATTGATATAAGAACTTCTTTTTAAAAAGGAAAAAAACAAAGGGAAACATGCAAGGAGGTCCTAAAAACCCTCAAGGGGCTTGACAAAAGGACTTCCCTAGATAAACATTAAATTGAATATTGTCATATGCATAAAGGTATAAAATCACTCGGACTCTCACACACGAGCGCGTGCACACACACACACACACACACACACACAACCACACACACAGATCAGGTGGGTATTATTGATACAGCAAGAAATTTTTCACAGATTTTTTAAACAATTCATAAGAAAGTTTAACAAGGGGGAGGAAGTGAATTCCATAACTTGGATCCTCTGTAAGAGATCTTAAATTGGGATGATGTAGTTCGTGATTGTGGTGGCCGGAGCTGGGATGCTTTTCGGGTTAAATAATTGTGAAATTGATTGTTTAGAGAAAAGAAATTGTGAAAGAAAGTGGGAAGTGTTTTATTTAAAGTACCATATACAAATTGAGTAATTTGGAGACTATTAATCTGATAAATATTGAGAATGCCAAATTTACGAAACAAAGGTAACGAATGACTTCTAGGGGCTGAAAGGGCAATGATCCTCATTGCTCGTTTTTGTAACTTAAAAATTGGTTGCAGTTTTGTTTGGTGAGTACTGGCCCAGGCAATGTTGCAGTAACTGATAAAGGGATAAATCATAGAATAATATAGGTTGAGGGAGACTTTTGTGTCTAAAAGATAACGAATTTTTCCAATTATCCCAATATTTTTTGCAATTTTAGATGAAATAAGTGAAATATGAGGTTGCCAAGATAGGTTTTTATCAATTAGTACACCAAGAAAACGAGTCGAATCAACATTAGTTATTGAAACATTATCAATCAACACTGTTATATTCTCGTCGAGTTTCTTGTGATTGTTACTAAACAGAATAAAATTTGTTTTCTTAGTGTTTAGTGACAGTTTGTTGATTTTGAACCATTTAGAGATTTTATCTAATTCTTCATTGACAATTTTCGCAATTATATTAGGATTTCTGTGGGAAAAAAACAAACTAGTATCGTCAGCAAATAAAATTTTGGATAATTGAATTGATACATTGGACAAATCATTAATATAAATAAGAAATAACAATGGCCCGAGGATTGATCCCTGGGGAACACCACATTTTATAGTGAGAGGAGGAGAGTTCACTCCTTTGAAAGTTACAAATTGTTTCCTGTGGTCCAAATAACTGGTAAACCAAGACAATGCTTGCTCACGCAGTCCCAAATATTTCAGTTTTTGCAACAAAATAAGGTGATCTACGGTGTCAAAAGCTTTGGACAAATCTAAAAAAATTCCAATAGTGAGTTCTTTGTTATCATTGGCTCTGCGTAATTCATTAGTAAGATGGGTGATAGCCATGTAGGTAGAACGGGATTTCCTAAAACCATATTGATGTTCGTATAATATTTCATTTTTGTCAAGGTAGTTCAGTAATCTGTTATAGGCTAGCTTTTCAAGAATCTTTGAAATAGAGGGAACCTCACAAGTCTGAATCCTACAGCGCCCCACAGAAATCAATAAGGTAATCAATAAAGAATTGGATTGATAAGCAGAATAGATAATGACATTGGTATCAATAAAATCTTATCAATTCTTATCAAACTCTAACTGTTTTAAAACACCATCTGTGTAATGTCACATGATTAACATAACATAGTTAAGATCCAGTAAGTCTGTCACTGCTGGCTTTTCCACTGGCACTTTTGGCCGCACAGACTCAAAATGTGCCATGCTGATTTGCATTTCCACTTTTATCATGCTGAGCCAGGCTGCAGTGACCGCTTGCCGACCGCAGCCAACCTATGACAAGCCTCCTTTCCTCCCCCTCAAACAAGCGAGTGTTGTGATGCTCAGCTCATGCGTGCAGGACAGCAGAGAGAAAGACATTTCATAAAGTCTCTTTATGTTCAGCTCTCAGTACTTCTGTAGCTTCTAACTGAATCTCTGTGCTTTGAAATGTAATTTCTCTTCTGTGTTGCTGTTTCTACTTTCAGGTATCTGCATTATTTTACTGTTTCATGTTTGCTTTCAGCTTGTCGGAGTCATGTTAAGTTACTGCAGATGAAACCCAAAATGAAAACATTTCTTGTTTGTGCTGCTTCATAATAAAAACATTTAAATAACAAAACTACAAGAGGAGTTATTGTGAAGAAAATAGGGAAACTGTGTTTATCCCAGAGATGTATATGAACAGTTTATCCACCCCTTTACAGCCGCTCAACTCAAGCCTCTTTGAGCTTGTATTCTGGTAAAAGACACACCTTCAAGCAAGTAGCCCTGTTGTAATAAAAATGCAAACCCCTGCCGTGCTGGGCTGACGGGCCGAGTCAAACCAAGTCAAGCCCGGACAGCTCTGTGTGTGAAAAAGGGCCATATGTTGTTTTTGGAGTAATTGACAATCGACCTAGTCGTGTAGGTATAGAGAAGTGCAGAATCAAGCTGAAAGGCAGGTTTACATCACCAATGTACACCAGGTAGCACAAACACTTAACAAGCTTAATCTCCAGAGAATTAATTCAAAATCCTCCTGCATGACAAAAACAAGTTTTTTGTGTGCATTTTTGTGCATGTTCATGTGTCCGTGTTTGTGGTCCTGCATTTTTGTGCAGAAAAAGAAAGATTTTTCCCCATATGACATAAGAGCAATTCTCATTTGCCTGCAAGCATATGAGGGGAAAGAGAGAGTGTGTATTTGTGTGTGTTTGAGTGCGTGTGTATTGCTGAAGATACACTGAAACGTCAGCTATTTCCGAGAGTCCAATATTTTCCGCCACAGTCAACAGTTGCCTCGAGGCACAGAGGAAGCTCCCATTTGGCTCTGAGTCTCTCCTCCCTCCTTCATAACCCCCAGACTGCAAACACACACACACACACTCAAATAAACACACAAAACACACATCCTCGCCTCCTTGGGTATAATTAAGTATTTGGAGAAACTGCAGTCAATAAAATGGAAAACAGTCGTCTCTTAACTTTGATCAGAGCGTCGGCTGACGAGTCTCTGGTGCACAGTACTTTTTATTTTACCGAGTGGGTTTAAAAAGATGAGGAGACACACACACACATGCACACACACTGCATTACACTATATACAATAAAGAAAATGGTTCTTTAAGCTTATACCACAGCAGAAAACTTTAAATGAAACCATTTATTCCTCTAAACACTCACTGTGTGAAGCTGGAAAGGGGACACTTTGGTTGCCTGATTTTTATTGTTTCCACACCGCAGGACCTATGAATGATTTGTAGTTCTAAGAACACAGTTTTGAAAAACTTTTTATCTCCTACTTCAGAGTGGGTACTTTCCCTGCACAAGAGGTACTTTGAGTGATGTAAGTGTATGTTGATTGGTCAACACTTGGGCTAACGCAGTGCCAGCAACCACCATTTTTGAAACTTCAGCTTGAAGTTATCAGCGTTAACAGGTCATAATTAATAAAAAATGCTGTGCAGAAGTGATGTTGTTCTACCAAACTCCAACTGGCTTAGGTGACTTTAAGGTTCCTATTGGCGGTGCGAATTCAAACAGAAAAAAAGTCCTTGAAGGTCTCGGGGAACTAGTGGGTTCTTCTTCAAAGAGTCCCTAGAACTGTTTGATCTGAAAACACCTACAGTTTGAAAAAAGTTTAATTGTGTAGTTCTGAATTTTCATTCAAGATTCATAAATATTTTTGAGAAATATTTAAACAATATAGAATACAGTATACAGTTTGGTAACAAAGATATTCACATATTGCTGCTTAGCATCTGCCTCACTCTCTCCTCTTTGTGTTTCTGTCTGTTTGAGGAGTCTTGCAGAATAAATAGTTAGACCCATTGACCCGGCCCACACACACTTAGTACAACATGGCTCCACAAGCAGAGTCTTAATTCAATTTATCTGCTCTGAATTATTCATGAGAGAAATTGCCTCACTTCAGCATGTGCGTGTGTGTGTGTGTGTGTGTGTGTGTTTCAGTTCACCTACCTGTACATCACTAAATGATTGCATATGCATCTCAGTCTCTTTCTGTTACAGATGTTTTTGGGGATTAAATTGAAGCCCTTTTTTGTTTCCAAAATGAATAATTATGCAAGTCCCATTTCTCAACATTGCTGATCTAACCACTTATTCACAATAAAATTACTCATATTGTTAACGTCATTGTAGTCTGAATGAATTTCTCTGATTTTGTGTGTTTTTTTTCCATCCTGTCTTTACAGAAGGTGTAACAGAGCAGCAGCTTCAGTGCTCCATCTGAGTCTGTACTGGATGCATTCAGGCAAAGTAGGTTTTCCAGCACTTAGAGCACACAATCCCCTGTAGTTATGTGCCTACACGTTGCATTTACATATGTATAGTGTGACTAAAATGTGAGTTGGTACAAGGTTCGTGCAGATCTAGGACTCTGTGTCACTCTGCTAGGGGATCCATAAAAAGTTTTCAGATGCATTCATTATCATTATCATGATATAAGAAAATACTTTTTTGGTTCACAGGTTATGAACTGCTAGTCAAACCCGCATGGAAACCCATTCTCTCTTCATGGGTATTCCATTCTGATATGGTGCATATATTTTTAATAACATGTCTAATATGTTTCTAATACATTTTTCTTCTCACATAATTAAGTAGAAAGGTAACAAAAAAGGGCTACAGCAAATTAAAGGGGTCCTCTGTATATTTTCTATCTTGTATCGGGTCCTTAGCTAAAAAAAATTGAGAACTGCTGGCAGAGACCGCTGGACTGATTAAAACAGAAATATTTCTGTTCTGTCAGACATATTTGAGACACATGCGAAACATCTTCATCAGCTCCTTTACAGACTTAACCTGATATCAGACTGAACTTTCAACTCATCACACTCCCATTTCCATCTCCAAACTGACATTATCTCCACTCTAACCGATGGTCCTGGAGGAGGGGGGTTTAATTTTTCCTAACCAATTGCATCTCACATCATTTGAAGTCAACACTGGTGCATTGGGATGCCAAAATACTTTTTTTGCCCCCACAGCCTTGGTTTTGTAAGAGAGTGGGTGTGAGGGATGGTTACGTTACTTTAGTGAACCATGAAGTGTGTTTATAAGCTGTGTGCTGTGGTTGCTGCTAACCTGACACGGCAGATGGTTTGTTACACAGAACCATCTGGGAAGTTTCTTTGGAAACTGTTTGGAAAAGGACAGGTGCTTTCATTACATTGCTTGGCAGGTGATTGGATGGGCCAATCGTCACGTCTAACATGGGCTAACTTCAGCCAATCAGATCAACTCACCAAACTGAAGCCGAAGCTGGCCAGAAGAAGAGCAAAACATCTTTTCCATCGTTAAAAGCCTTCGGTGTCGTTCTTTGTTCTTCTTTCTATGAAGAAATACTCTCAAGTTCTGATATAACTGATGCTATCACAGTATCTACGCTAACCTCTTCAGGAGCTGCCATTGTTTGTTCAAGATGAGTTGTTTCCATGTACGTTTCTTGCTGTCGGCGTACCAGACACCACGCCTGTAGCTGCCAGTAGGCCCTCTGAGGACACTGATTGGCTCGCACCACCTCTGGTGTGGACTCAAACAGGTAGATTGCAGCCTGTAAGATAGATTCTTGTGTGATCTTGCATATCCAGCTGCCTCACAAGGTAAGGTAACTGCCATAGGTGTCAGGAGAGTTGGTCCACAGAAAAAGCTAATATTAACTACATAGCAGCTACGAGTCTAAAGACTAAATACAATTAAAATAGCCTAAAAGTTGAGGATTTATTCACATTTTCTTTTCATCAATAGCTGCCATCAGGTTGGCTGGTAAGGTCTGCTATGTAAATACGTAACATAAACAGAATTTTAATTTTTTATGTGGCAACAAACACAAGACACAGCTTTTCAGTCATTATAATACTACAACCTGAGCTGATCTACACACTTCTCTTCCTTAGTCGACTGAAAACAGCCTCACTAGCCATGTATATACTGTCTAGCAGTCACCATTGTTGTTTTTACTCCTCCTTGTTCCGGAGCACAGCTTGGCAACTCCTAAGAACAGCAGCATTAATCCTACCCTCTGGTGCTGATTGGTCGTTCATTTTTAACTTGAGAAGCTGCTGTTATATGCCACAATTCCAGACCAGAGAACATGACAACCTGGTTGGAGTAGGTGAGTTTGAAGGTCTGGACCCAGGCAATTACAAATCTGTGTGTAAGAACAAAATGCATTGTTATCAACACAAAAACAGGGTGTCTTAGCTGCCAGAATCAAGACATAGTTTGTGCATAAGTCAAGGGATCTGAAGCCCATGGCACACCAATCAAACATTGTACAGCAAACATAGATGTTTTTTGGTGTGCCATGGCTGTCTGTCCTTGTTTGGAACTGTTTGAAAATGTAGTTAGTTTTTAAGACAAGATAACTGCCAATAACTTCCAGCCTCAGAATGTCATGTGTTGTTGGAGAATGTTTGATGGGTGTGCCCTGGGCTCTACAGTTGGCAAAGAGACAAACAAATCCAAAGAGTAAATTGACATCTGGAACAAACGGTATGTCAGGTAAGCTATAGTCAACCAGACAGAAAACTGTTTCTCAGACCTGCATTTATGGCAGCAAAACCATTGCAAAGAATTCAGCTAATCAGTTCAACTTTGAGAAATCTTCACATCAGTATGCACACAACTGATCCACACTTAAATGAATACATAATTGGCTGATGATCAGGTGATCATTGATGACCTCTGGCGGGCAGGTAAGTCTGAATCTAGGATAGCAGGAGACAATGAACACACAAATGCACAGAAAATAACCTGTGGAGAAACATCAGGCAGAGGATGGAGCAGCATTTTCACAGGTAATATGTCCTTCACACTTCATTCTCAGTTCACAGCAGCAAATTTGTCCAAACACTATCAGGTTTTACAGGGTTGTTACGACATAGCAGATGCTTAAATGTTAATGCATTATGGCTTTGAATGTTACCAGCAGATGCTGAATGGCGGGGCTCTCACTGCTGTGTCTCCTTTATGGAGATTGATATCAGGCGTTTTGCAGCAGCTGCAGAAAGCATGACCTGTGCCACAACTGCATAAGGCTTGTCCATGTCGAGCCATGCAGGTCACTGCGACTACTGAAGCCATCAAGGCAGATTTTTTACAACAGGAAGGCTGTGGACGGAGTAAGTATTTGTCCTTCAGTGTCCTCTATTGCTATTAGCTTTTAATTATAAGAACGAAATTAATGATCACCACAACACTAGATGCAAAACTAAAACTGTGTTAACCTTACTCGACTCTCTGACTCTACAGCCCTCTGTCTGTTGCAGTCGGCTGTTTTTCATAGCAGACATTTTGACTTTTAATAGCAGGAAAAGCACAGGTGTTACTAACAATATTAACCATGACTCTGTGCTTTTAAGTGTCCTAATAAACCAATGACTGCAGCTAATAAATGTATTTTTATGCACATTTTGAAGTGTCACATTAGAAACGATTGATGGAATCTGCAAAATCTGAAAAACTTCAATGTTGCAGAAAAGTGTTTAGGCTCGCTGGTGGTTTTTGTCCTTTTTAAATAAGAGTTAATGTGCTTAATTAGAGATGGAAACACCTTTTCTGAATAGGTTCTAATGGAGCAAACACAGAAGAAGCTGTTTCTACTGTTTCTGAAAGAACAATACCCAATTGAATAAATTCCTGAAGGTCTCTCTCCATTTTCTCTTGTAAATGACCAAGATGACTGGTTTTGTTTCTTCTTCGTCACTACACTTTGCAGAGCCGAGGTTTTTTTTTTTTTTTTTCACTACAAACCAGCTGATGAAAACACTTCTAATTTGCATTATCTTTTCTGTTTTACAAAATTTTCGAGGCTCGCCTCAAATTTGCTTGAAAATTTGATGGAAACACAGCTAATATGCCAGTAAACTAACATGTACAAGGGTTCCAAAAGGTTTCTTCCCATAGAGCTAAGGTTTTATCCAGAACCCTTTTTTGAATAAAGGATTTTTCAACACTTCTTTGTAAGCCTAAGGGTTCCATTAAGAACACTCCTCATCCAACAAAGTCTTTTTGGAAGAGAGAGTTCTTCAAGGATTGTTGAGATTCTTGAAGAAGCTCTTTCTCCAGGTTTTGTCAAGAATTCTTTGTACCATAGTATAAAAGGGCTGTTGATAGAACCACCTGTGTAGGTTCTAGATACAACCCTTGGAATAAAAGGGTTCTTGGTAGAGCCCTATGGGTGGGTCTTAAATTAAACCTTTAAAACATATAAAAAGGAATTGGAATATAAAAAAATGATCCCTGTAGGACCTCCTGAATGTGTCCTAAATAAAAGTCTTGGAATATAACAAGGTTCCTGGTAGAACCACCTTGGTGGGTTCTGGATAAAGCCCTCAAAACATATAAAGAGGTTCTCAGTAGATCCCCTGGAGTGAGTTCTTGGTAGCACCTTTAGAAGGTGGAAAGGATTTTCTGTAAAACCTCTCATGAGGGGTTCAGGATAAAACCTTTTGCAGGTGGTTCTGGTTAGAACCCTCAGAAAGGGTTCCAAGTAGAAAAGAAAGGTTCTACCAGGAATCAAAAAGGAATCCCCTACAGGGACAAGCCAAAGAACCCTTCATGGTTCTAGTTAACATCTTTATTTCTAAGAGTGCAGGACCATGAAACTGAAGCAGCTAAATGGAATTCAGCCCTTAATTATGTTTGTACTTGCTGTCCTTTTCTTTCTGTGACATGGATTGAACAGCCGTCTGAGAAAGCCATTTTATTTGAAACACATCACTGGCCTGAGAATTTAACATTTACTTGTTGTGTGTTGTGTTGATGGTTGCGTTCACCTTTGGCTTATCAGATGTGTGAAGTTTGAAGAGACACTGAGGCCAAACTTTAGGAATTTTTTGGAAAGAAAACGGTCCTAAATGCCATCTCATTTTTGTGTAAACTTCATTCACTTCATCACAGCAAGTGTTCATCATCTTATTTGCTGGCTGGTTTGTGTAGTTTGATATAATTACAGTCATCCAGGGGAATAATTACAGTAGCTGTTCCCCAAATTAGCTTTGTGTGTGCATTTGAGTATAATTTATCAACACATCCACCTGTGCTAGGTTTAGTAGTTTTTAATTTTCATCGTTTCGTTATCAGTAAATTTGTTGTAATATTGTAATATTTAAGTTAATACATACAAATCAAATCAAATCAAATCAAATTTTATTTATATAGCGCCAATTCACAACAAAGTTGTCTCAAGACACTTTACAAATAGAGTAGGTCTAGACCACACTCAATAATTTTGTTTACATCCGACAGTTGAAACAACTCCCCCATAAGCAAGCACTTTGGCGACAGCGGCGAGGAAAAACTTCCTTTTAACAGGCAGAAACCTCGGACAGATCCATGACTCATGGTGGGCGGTGATCTGACGGCACCGGTCGGGTTGAGAGGGAAAGAGGAAAAGGGGAGGAAAGAGGGGAGGTGGGAGGTGATGGTGGAAGAGAGAGAGAAAAGAACAGAGACAGAGAGAACAGTAGTAACAGAACATCAATAGTAAAACTACAGTATGTGTAGGGAAAAGTAGTACATATAAATATGTAAGCTGTATGTAAATAATAATACTAATACTAGATGTTACAATAATGATAATAAAATAATGATAATAATAGTAACAACAACAATGTGATGAATGTTTGATTGATAGGGGAGTTATAATAATCCACAGTGGAGGTTCAGCTGTGATCAGCGATCCATGCGCAGCCACAGTCCATGGGAATCTGCAGGATGACAAAGCAGAAAGACTCCGGGGAAGGAATCAAGTCAGTAACAGGCATTAATGGAACATAAACATAAACATCTGGGGAAAGAGATGAAGAAAGAGAGGAGCTCAGTGTGCCTTGGAGTCCCCCAGCAGCCTAAACCTATAGCAGCATAACTAGGGGCTGGTCAGGGCAAACCTGAGCCAGCCCTAACTATAAGCTTTATCAAAAAGGAAGGTTTTAAGTCTACTCTTAAATGTTGAGATGGTGTCTGCCTCCCGAACAGAAATTGGAAGATGGTTCCACAGGAGAGGAGCTTGATAACTGAAAGCTCTGGCTCCCAATCTACTTTTGGAGATCTTTGGGACCACCAGTAAGTCTGCATATTGAGACCTAAGTGTTCTAGTGGGATGGTAAGGTACTATAAGCTCTTTAAGATAAGATGGTGCCTGATCATTAAGCGCTTTGTATGTAAGGAGAAGGATTTTGAATTCTATCCTAGATTTTACAGGTAGCCAGTGCAGTGAAGCTAATACCGGAGTAATATGCTCTCTTATCCTAGTTCCTGTTAGTATACGAGCCGCAGCATTTTGAATCAACTGCAGACTCTTTAAAGACTTATTGCTGCAGCCCGATAATAACGCATTGCAGTAGTCTAGCCTAGAAGTAACAAATGCATGGACTAGTTTTTCTGCATCCGTTTGAGACAGGATGTGCCTGATTTTTCTTGATATTGCGGAGGTGAAAAAAGGCAGTCCTTGAGATTTGTTTAATATGGGAGTTAAAGGATAAATCCTGATCAAAAATAACCCCCAGATTCCTTACAGTAGTGCTGGAGGCTAAAGTCACGTGTTTCTTAGGGCACAGTAGCATCCAGACATACTGTATATCAAGGTGAAACTGTGAACATGCAGTGGATTCACATATGCAAAGCAGACAGTCAGATGTTGTGAAAACCAATGCTAAAATCATCTACTGAAACGTATTTGATGTGTGCGACGTCTCTGCTCCAACCGTGAGGTGTTTATTATACCTGAGCCAATTCTTGCGATAGACATCTAGTAATAATTATCTCCTGCAGACAGCAGTCAATCTGGCAGAGCTTTCTCTCTGGCACGAGATGAAGAAACAGACGACACCCGAATAAAAGACAGGAAGGCTTCCGTTGAGATTGGCAGCCTCACAATAAATTGGCGCCAGTACAATAACACAACAGCAAGGCGTCCAGCGTGGCTGTTTCTGCCATGGAGCATGCAGCATGCTGCATTGAGATGAATGATTATTAGGTTTCTGGGAGCTGAGGTGATTGTGATGCATCTTGCTAACTGCATGGAGTGAGATAAAATGTTTGGAAAGAGGAGACAACACACAGGAGATAAGCAGGAGAAGGAGAACACTTGAACCTTGACCACACCGATCTTGTATGTTAATTTCAGTACACTTTAAACCTGCAAACATCACAGTGACCAGCTCTCCACATACGTAATGAAGCCTGCCTGCCAGTTGAGGCAGATAACTCAAGTGTACTGTTAACACTCCGACCTGACATATCCAACATCGCAGTAAGAAGATGCATTTGAGCTGTCACGCTTTTCTTTGCAATGTTCGCTGTGGCACAGTTTATCTCAAAGCTCTTCCATTGCTGCTGCAGTCACATGCTGCCACTCTGGTTCAAATGGTTTTTTATTTTTAAAGCCCCTCCTCCACCTTAGCGCCCATCAGCCTGGTCTCACTAAATGCTGTATAAATAACATATAACAAACAGCACCAGTCAAAAGTTGTTGTTTTTTTTATTTTATGAGATTATATATATTTGCATATTATGCGTTGACGTGCTGCTATGAACTGCCGAATCAGAACCTGGATTTACCCAAAAAACAAGCAGCAGAGAGCAAGACCCACTGTGATAAACCCTAGAGATGGTTGTGTGTGAAAATCCCAGTAGATCAGCAGTTTCTGCCTGTCTGGCACCAACAACCATGCCACGTTCAAGGTCACTTAAATCACCTTTCTTCCCCATTCTGATGCTCGGTTTGAACCTAAGCAGGTCATCTTGACCATGTCTACATGCACTGAGTTGCTGCCATGTGATTGGCCAATTAGATATTTGTGGTAATGAGCAGTTGAACAGGTTGTACCTAATAAAATGGCAGGTGGCTGCACCTTCCAGGATTTCCCTATATTTTGCTGCATCTATTTCACCCTCTACCTTCAGCCATCCAGAGCCTGCAGCTGAGAAGCATCCCCACAGCATGATGCTGCCACCACAGTGGGGGTGGTGTGTTTGTGGTGATGTGCGGTGTTTGGTTGTTTGTTTGTAAAGCTTTGACTGATGAAGAAGCCAGGCAACAGTATGCAGAGTTTCTCCCATCTCAGCTGCTTAAGCTTTTAACTAATTCAGAGTCATCATAGGTGTCTTGATGGCCTCCCTCACTAGTCTCCTTCTTGCACAGTCACTCAGTTTGTGAGGACGACCTGCTCTAGGCACATTTACACATTTGTGCCATATTCTTGGTAATTTTTCGTATCCATCCTCTGACTTATACTTTTCAATAACCTTTTCCCAGAGTTGTTTGAGTGTTCTTTTGTCTTCATTGTGTGTGTGTGTGTGTGTGTGTGTGTGTGTGTGTGGTGTGTGTGTGTGTTTATTGACATTACTTTGTAGAAATCTGTTTTCACTTACAATAAAGAGGTTTTGTAGGTTAGTGGGGGTTTTTTTTTGTGAAAAAAGCCTAATTATATTACATTAAATTTATAAAAGCAATAAAAGGGAAAACATCCAAAAGGGTGAATATTTTTATAGACACTGTATACACTGACTCACATTCAAATATGATTTGTCTGCAGTAAACTCCAACAGAGATGTTGAGGAAGATGTTATGAACTTTGCTCTTTATAAGAGCAAGTAATAATATTGACCATGAAGTTTGTACTTGCAGCATGAGATGAAAGTGCTGCCTGCAGCTTAAAGGCCACACATGTATGTTTCACGTGTGTCCTTCTGACTGCAGTAAGTGCGTTGCCCTGAGCACTGTCTCCGGCAGCCACTCAGCGCTTTCAGTCGACCTCCAGCCCCTCAGTCCACGGATTCTTCCAGATCATATAAAAGAGGAGAATATAGTGATGACTGGAGGCCATGTTACGCAAAAAAAGCTGAATCACCCACAGCTGGAGTCTATTGACTGCTCAGATTATACAAACACGAATCCTTAGGATGTACAGTGTTCGTGACATGAAAGGGTCACATGTAAAGACTGGCAGACTACTGATAAGCAGTTAAAGTAAGGATTGTTTTTCTTTTCAGGTTGTTACATGTGATTATCAGTGGAAGCTGAATCTTTTTTCAGTATTTCACATAAAAACAGAATCAGAGTTAATATTTCATAGTAGGAAAGTGCTGCGTCCTACCTCATTTGTCATCTCATGGCTCTGCAGAATTATCTTTTGGCTCCCTGTGGGGTCTCGTGCCACTGCCGTGGTGCAAAAGTCAAAGCAACTGTAGGTGCTCAAATAGGTTTAAAGTTAAGTCTAAATTAGGATCAAGTTTTAAAGGGATAGTTCACCCAAAAATTAGAATTCAGTCATCATCTACTCACTCTCATGCTGACTGAAGGTCAGGTTTAGTTTTTTAGTCCACAAAACACTGCTGGAGTTTCACAGGAAAACAGTGTTGCAGAATCTCTCAAACAATGGAAGTGAATGGTGACCAGTTTTCAAACATTAAAAAAAACAAGAAAATAAAAAAATGAAATACCTTCATACTGCTCGTCTGGTGTAATCCAAGTCTCCTAAGGCCCCCAACATGCCAAGTTGACTAGAAAATATTATTTACACCATGTTTTTAGTCTGAATCTTCACTGTAGGTCCTTAGCTTGGAGCCATGTTCATGTGCACATGAACTAGATGTGTGTTGTGATGGTTTTTCCAGTTGTTATTTATGTTTGAAAACTGGTCACCATTCACTTCCATTGTTTGAGAGATTCTGCAACACAATAAACTTGACCTTCAATCAGCATGAGGGTTGAGTAGATAATGACTGAATTTTCATTTTTGGGTGAACTATCCCTTAAGGTTAAAGTCTGGGTCTTGGTTTGGAAATATGGTTTGTCTCTTGGTCAACAACACTTAAATAAAATATGTTTATATTTGGATTTAAAGGGACAATTCACTCCAAAATAAAAGATACATATTTTTCCTCTTACCTGTAGTTCTATTTATCCATTAAGACAGATTTAGTGTGAGTTCCTAAATTTTAGATATCAGCCGTAGAGATATAATGGAACTAGATGCACCAAAAATAAATAAATCTAAAAAACTCAACAACAAAGTCTCTGTTCAGAAATCATGACCCAGTTACTCATGATAATCCACAGACCTTGTTGAGAGCAGATTCATGTTGCAACTATTTTGCAACTTTCAAGTAAAAAGAAAATAGTTCCAGCCACAAGCTGACTGCCGTTTTGTTCTGTTGTATTGAAGAGAAGGCACACATCTATGGCTGATATCTCCAAAACTCTGCGACTCAAAACAATCTAGATGAATAAAGAGCAGGCCAGAGGAAAAATCTGTATTTTTGATTTGGGGGTGAATTGTCCGTTTAACTCTTTCCCTGACAGCATTTTTTTAAAGTTGTGAGCCAGCACCAGCATGTTTTAACAAAATGCACAGATTTTTCAGTACCCACACAATATTCAGTTCTATGAATATGTTAACATGGAATATATCAAAAGAAAAACAAATCCTCTTGTTTCAGACACAAAAAATATTTTGTTGTAGCTTCATTCATTCTTTTTTTTTAAATAAGCACTTGAATGTTGGTTGGTTGCATCAACAAACCCACTTTTCAGACAAAAAACTGACAAAACAGTGTTTTTGTGAAAGAGACATTTTTTAAGCAGAATATCATCTTAACTTTTTTTTGTTTTGTTTTCTTATCACCATATTATGTGTGTTACATCACTGTCACCAGTGTGGCTAACATTAGCTGTGTGTGTCCCTCGCCCAAAACACTCCCCTGGGGCTGGAGCGCTCTCTGCCCCGGCTGTGATGTGAGTCCCAGGCTCTGCAGCGCGAGCAGCCTCGCTCTGTGCTCGGGTTGCAGTGCCGTGGATCTGCCACTGAGCACCGTAGTTTTTGTGCTAGATGGCACCATCTTTTTCTGCTGCTGCTCAATTCCAGCGGTTCTCTTCTTCTTCGAGTGGCAATTTTTTGTCAGATGATCCATCACAGCGTCCCCTACTGCCTGGCACTGAAAACAGCAATTAATGTGGGGAAAGAGTTAAAAGACAAGCTGCATACTGTTCAAAACCCGGCAAATAGTAAAAATTTGAATCTGTTTTCAGTGAAAGAGCTCCATTAGATCCTTTTACACTAAATGCCCAGCACCACAGCAGACAGACAGAGTTATATACTAGCTGATGGGACGTCTGCAGCTTAAGGACAGATTCTTTTCTTACGAGTTGGTGGAGACCAAAAGAGAGCAAAATGTAAAGTGTATACTGGACTGTATTCATCAGGTGGACAGAAATGCAACTCCAAAAGTTCAGTCTTCATGTTTGTTCGTTACCTCTCTGGATTGCCAGCTTAAATAATAATCATGGACTCAAATTCATTGGCTCAGCAACATATAAAAGCCACGACTGCATAAAACAAGACAAATGCAAAAAAAAAAAAAAAAAAAAGGCAGCAACGTGAGAATAAGGAGATGATAAACGGCTGTGACAGGTGCCACATCAGCATATCACATACACTGTTAATTAACACCATCATTAACAAAGCCTTCTGCTCCCTGCAGTGTTCACCTGTGGGAGGTTACACTCAGCTTCCTCTGCCCACCATTACTGTCTACTGTTTTTTCTCTGTCTTCTTCTCTCTGCTCCCTTTGGCCTTTCTAAAACCACTTTCTCTCTCTTTTATTGTCATTTTCTTCAGTCCGCTGCAGGATTTCTCTTAATTTATGTGTCTGCTCCCTCCATGTTCTTCTTTCTTTATTTCTGTCGTCGTTATTTCCATCTCTACATCTTCCTCTTCATTTCTGTCACCGCTCTCTTCTTTTCTCTAGCAAATCTTTTATTTGTGTCTTTGCTTTCTCTCTACATTTATCTGATTTTCTTCCACTGCTTCCTGTTTGTCTCTGTCCATCTCTATTTCTGTCTGCCTCCTCTCTCTGCTGATCCATTTAAATTTTCTTCACAATTCTCACTCCCTTCCTTACAGCTGCTTTTACTTTCCATCATTGACAGAATTGTTCTCCCATATTTCTGGATTCTCTTCTCATTTATTCTCAGCACTCTTCTACTGTTCTACTGTCCTCTGCAGAGATGACAAAAGTACACACATTATTTATTCAAGTAGAAGTATAGATGCTTGTGTTAAAAAAAATGGTAAAAAGTAATAGTAGAAGTACTGGTTCAACTTATTTAATCAAGTGAAAGTGAAAAAGTACAGGCTCTGAAATGTTCTCAAAGTATAAAATTAAAAAGTCGTCCTCTGAAGGACATTTCTGTCCTTCTTTTTTTGTGCAAAGCTAACTGAACCTCACCATTTCTCCACAGCCAAGCCTCCCTCTCTGTCTTGCTGCATCATTTCTGTCATCTTCGTCGTTACGTTGTTTTCTTTTTGTTATGTCTGGTTACATCTTTTCTGTTGTTTTCATCTTGTTAGGTCTTCTACGTAGTTTTTCATCTTGTTATCTCATTACATCTTATGCTGCTTTTGTCATTTTTCAACTTGTTACATCTTTTACGTGGATTTTCGCTTTGTTACGTTGTTTCCATCTTGTTACATCTTTTGTCGTTTTCATTGTTTTTGCCTTGTTAGGTCTTCTGCACTGTTTTTCATCTTGTTACATAATTTCCATCTTGTTTTGTCATTTTCATCTCGTGTTTTTTCCATTTTTTCATGCATTTTATGGCGTTTTGTCTTGTTATATCATTTTCATCTTTTTAGGTCGCTTCTGTCTTATTTCATCCTTTCTGTATTGTTACATATTTTACATTGTTTTCGTCTTTTACATGGTTTTCCATCATGTTACATCTTTTGTGTCATTTCCGTCTTGTTACGCCTTTTATGTTTTTTTCGTCTTTCTACATCTTTTACTCAGGGCTGGGAAATTATTTTTCATGTGGAGCCACTGATCAGGCTGCCGTAGACCAGACACAAATGATAGAAGGTCCTAATAATGGACAAATTTATAATAAATGAAATGATCAGAAGTGTTCTATATAGAGCACTTCTACTGTTGGTCACCCTCTCTGAGTTGCCATGTGATGAATTGTGGGAAAATATTTTGTTGGCAATGTCCAAAACTTGATGTTTTACAGTGTAACATACCACATGCAAGTTGCAATGATAGTAGCAGCAAAAGAGGAAGAACAACAACATAAACAACATGGATGTACAACACTGAGTGAATAAAGTTACAGCTTAATATAAAAGATACAGTATTACCAATGGACACAACACTGAGCCCTTTCAAATTAAAGTTTAATGGTGAGAAAAATACTACTGACTGTCTTTGCTAGATTTTGAAGTTTTGGTATTTCCATGAAGACCTTGCAGGCCTCATGAAATCTTTCAGTGGGCCGCATCTGGTCCCCAGGCCACATATTGTCCAGGGCCCCGTTTCCCAGAGCCTTCGTAGTGCTACGTGCTTCGTAAGTTGTATCTTAAAGTCTCTCTTAAGCTTACAGGCTGTTTCCCAGAGTCTCCTTAGCTGAGATATGGCTTCTGAAAGGTATATCTTAAGAAGGGTGGTCTGAACCACTCGTAAGCTGTCTCTCAGTGATGTGCTCCGTTCATCCTAACACAGTTTTAGCTTTATTAGGCCAAAATTATGCTTTTCAAATGGGCAGTTTTAGTATAGCGCACATCAAGGCTACTTGCGTAAATTACATCATTAGGTTAAAATTAACTTAATGAAAAACAATAATTAATATTGCATATTGTGATTATTTATTTATTTATTTCAACTAAATAACTGAGGATATGTTTTTTTTTCTCTGAGTAGGCTATGTTGCTATATTATTCTTACGGTTTAATTTTCATGCGGGCTGGTGTGTGTTTTGTTGCTCTTATGTGTTTTCCTCCAAGCACATCAGGCACTTTAATTAAAGGACAAAGAGCCAAAGGCCTGTGATCATTACTGCGTTTAATACAGTAAATTGTGTCTCTGCAATCTGAATGAGACACACAACACGATGTCTGACAGCAGCTTTGTGTGGAAATAATTCAAATTTTTAAACAATGAAGATGCAAATTGTGCGCTGCGCTGGAGGGATAAAATCCACTGGACTGATGTTTGCTGAGACATTTCCAGGTGAAAGCCCAAAGTTTCAAGAACACTGAATTCATACTTTATCCAAAACACATCTGGGTGAAAATACTGCAGCATCCAATGGATTTACCTTCAGGCTGTGGCAAAAAGAGTCCCTCACTGAAGAAAGATGCCAAAATCACCTGAATAATCCATCCAAAGCCTCACACAGAGCAAGTGAGAACTTGTTGTTAGATTTTTACTTTTTAACTTTGAGCGAGCATAAACTTTATTAAGCCGACTATGTTGAGCAGTGAAGCGCGCACAGTGCGAGACGTCTGCTGCGCTCAGCAGCCGCATGTGAACGCGAACGGAATGTAGAATCTGTTTCGGCTCAATATCATGACTTTAAAAACACCAAATGACTTGATTTAACGAATTTCGTTTTAGTTTAAAATATGATGAATGAGCCTATTCAGTCAGACAATAAGAGACCACAGACAGTGAATTTGGCATTTTATCCTCCATGCAGCTGCAGCGAAGGTCAAGCTACACAAAGCATGTGCAGTTTATATATGTTCATTATAATGTTGATAAATGTTGAAATCGTGTTCTTCCGCCTAAGTAATAATTAGTAATAAAACCAGATTAAAGCTGCAAGCAGCGTTGAACGGGCCCTCGCACCCCCACGCCACTCGGGGTGCTTGCGGTTGCGGCCTCGTGGCCTGATTCGTCCCAGTCAAAGAAGCTCAGAATTTTTAAGGACTTCAGATATCATAGGAGGAATGTGATGTCACTTCCTGTCTCCACAAGGTGGCACAATGACTCTGACTCGTGAGTGTCATGCGGATGTGTTCAGGACTGGACTTTTTCATACATGTGAAGATTGGAACAGATTTGACTACTAAATCCCATGGTATACCAGTATCATGTTTCATGGCGAGACATCAAAAGGCGACGCCACGTCACGGCCACACTGTTCCAGGCTGACCAATTCATTTAATATATTTTGGTCACACATTTGTCTAGATGGTACAACCCAGTTTTGAAGGCAATTGGATCATTTCTGGAGGGGGAGTTCATTAAAATATGATACGTGGGAAATGCCAAAAATGACAGCAAAATTCATAATGGCCGATGACCTATTAGGTTTGGCCCATGGTGTCCAAGAGGCTTTTTCTGTGCGTGTGGGTGTGATACATGTGCGTAGTGATTTTCATGCATGTTGGCGAATCTTGCTATGGGGGTGTGCTGCACTTTAAAGGACGTAGCCAAGATATACAGCCATGCTCATTGATGAAACTCATACTATATATTCAGGCCAGGACTTTTAACAAACATGTGAAGTTTCAGTCAGATCGGACTAAGTACACCAAAGTTAATGTCACTTTCTGTGTTTTGGCGAAACACTGACCTTCGCCGCACCGTCAGGGCAACGGCATTTGACGATTTGCCATGATCCTAACAATATGACATAACCAAGGCCTTATGGTGTTCCTGACAAGATTTGAGTTGGATATGGTCAACATGTTGGGAGCAGTACCTCAATGTTTAAAACATGACATTTCCTGTCACCAGCAGAAGGCGCTATTAAAATCATAGAATATTGTCATGCATATGTGTTCAGGGTAAGAGTATTAGGAAACATGGTAAAGTTGGCGCAGATCTGACCATGTATGGCAAAGTTATAACCATTTCCTATGGCATGGTGAATCATCAAAATTAGCCGCCACCTCGCGGCCACACCTTTTAACCGAAAGGCAATCTTTTAATAATGTTTAATCACGAACTAGTCTAAATGGTGGACACCAATTTTGAAGCCGATTTGATGTATCCTTTTGGAGGAATTAGTTGAAATTCAACATGGGAAAAGACCAAAAAATGACCACGACATTCAAAATAGCTGTTTTCCTGTTGGGTTTAAGCTATTGGATGACTATCCTTTTTTGTGCGTCTGGGCATGATCTATGTGTGTACTGATTTTCGTGCAAATCGGTGAAACGTGCCAGTAATGGCGGCGTTTAAAGGGCGTGGCCAAGTCATTTTGCCACGCCCACCAACAAAAACCACATGACAGGTAAATTTTCACCAAGACTGACGTGTGTGCCAAATTTGGTGAGTTTTTGAGTATGTTTAAGCCCCCAAAAATGCAATTCATTATTTCCCGGTAGTCTGAGCGAAAACAATAGGGTCCTCAAACAATAGGTGCTCGGGCCCTAATAATAGACTAAAGTGGTCATTTCATCGAAATGTGTAATTTCGGGAAAATATGAATCCCTACCCCTCACCTCATCACATTATATGTGCCGATATTTGAATTTAAAGACAGCCCAGCTGGTAGATTATGAGCGTGTATGGTGATATGTGTTTTGTGTTTTGACATTGCAGAGTATCTGAGTCTGTACATTGACAAAGATGGGCATTGGAAGTACATTGATGGAAAAAGAGAGACAAACACGTATGCTGTTGTTTCAATAACAAAATCATTATGGGTGAGCAGTAATCACGTTTCTCTGCTTCATCATTAGTCTCCTTGTTTAGAATGGCATGTAAGTCATTTTTTTAATGTGATATGCTTCAGGCGTATTAGGACTAAAACGCTCGTCTGGATGGAAATTTGGTTTTAAAGCACTGCTTTAAAAAAAAACGTGTATGTGTGGACCAGGCTTCAAATAGTTCAGCAGATGATCTTTAGAAGGCGTAGCCTCATTTATAATATAATATTTGATGGTGGTAAAATTATTATGCAACACTTGTTATGTTACAACATCATTTATTTACCTTTATAAGAGATCAATCGATGCGTGCAGCATCGATTAATACACTTACGATGTACCTTAGCAGCTCTCCTTACGAGCTCCCGCTAAGAGACAGTTTGGGAAACACTCGCAGGAAAAGAAGTTCGTTTGCTAAGATATATCTTAGAGACCTTTGTAGAGTGCTAAGATACATCAAATCTGGGAAACGGGGCCCAGGTCTGTTTTATACAGTTTTATGTGGTTTATACGGTGGCTGACAAGTACAAACGCGCTGCATATACAGACAGGCACTGCAAATACAGAAACGCGCTGCATATAAGAAAACAGATGCAAAAGGAAAATGCTGCACATAGAGAAACGCGCTGCATAAACAGAAACGTGCTGCAAATACAGAAACGCGCTGCATATACAGAAACGCGCTGCATATAGGAAAACAGACGCAAAAGGAAAACACTGCAAATACAGAAACGCGCTGCAAATAAGAAAACAAATGCAAAAAGAAAATGCCGCATATCCAGTCATACAACGGAAGTGCTCCAGGCCTCTAGGGGCAGTGCTGAGCGTCCACCGAGAGAAAATTGGAGTCGGGAGAGGCTACATAAAAAGTACGTATTCTTTTTTCTTTTTCTTTCTTTCTTTCTTTCTTTTTTTCCACATGTGGCCCTCATCTTTTACTGTATTATGAAAGTGCAGCCGACTCCAATTTTCCTCCCACCAATAACTTTCTTCTTCTCCTTCACACATCTTCTCCACACGTTGACACGTCCGTTGTCTGTCTCTCGGGTGGAAGCTCAGCACTGCCCCTAGAGGCCTGGAGGACTTCCATTGTATGACTGGATATGCGGGGTTTTCTTTTTGCAGCACGTTTCTGTATTTGCAGCGTTTTCCTTTTGCATCTGTTTTCCTATATGCAGCGCGTTTCTGTATTTGCAGCACGTTTCTGTTTATGCAGTGCGTTTCTGTATTTGCAGCATTTTCCTTTTGCATCTGTTTTCTTATATGCAGTGCATTTCTGCAGTGCGTTTGTACTTGTCAGCCACCGTAGGTTTATCATCATATCATATATACATAGTTTTTCATCTTGTCACACCTTTCATGTGTAACATGCACTCATGGATACACTAAGGAATCATCTTTTCTATCTGTTACTGTCCCCTCCGTTTAGGTTGAAATTGGTCTTGATGTTGTAAAGATCATGTGCAAGGATGCAAAATAAAAAATCAAAAATTCCCCCGAAAACTAAAGTAACGAGCCTGTTTTGAAAATGTAAGGGGTAGAAAGTACAGATGTTTGTGTTAAAATGTAGGGAGTAAATGTACTCAAGTAAAGTACAGATACCTGAAAAACCTGCAGAAATACACTAACAGTGTTTGTACGTTCCACCTCTGGTCCTCTGTGTCTTGGCCTGTGATTATTTTGCTCTTTTCTTTGTGAGTTCATTTCTTGTAGCTTCTCTTCAGCCCACTTCTGCATGTCTGTATTTGATCTCATTTGTTTAGTCTGTGTTTTCCTCTGTGTTTTCCTTGTTATTCTCCTCTCTTGCACACCCTCTGCATCATTCTCTCTGTTTTTATCTCTTTTTTTCCCTTTGTCACACTTTTTTTCTTTTCCACCCATGCCCTTCTACATTTTTACTTTCCTCTTACTTGTCTCTCTGCAATTCTACATTTTCTGTTTTTCTCCTCTCTTGTGGATTCCCCCACCATCCTTCTAATCTCTCTCAATTTGCCTTCCTCTTCATCCTCCACCCCTCATCCTTTCCCTCTTCCTGTCATCCCTCTGTTTTCCATGATTTAGACGCGTGTTATTTCCCTTGTGGCGGGCGTTCACCTGAGCCCACCGGCGGCTGCTGTTCTCCAGCCTCTCTGCATTAAAGCAGGAAAGGCATGAAGATGCTAAACAACGCTTCATTCTTTCTGACCTATCCAGAAATGCAACATTTTTCCTCCACAGAGAAACACTTCTCCCATAATATTGCTCTGTTTTTGTTATTTTTCATGCTTTGACATAAAACTATTCGGTAGAAAATAGGATACTGTGGAGATAAAAAGAAGTTAGAACAGGAAACTCAACCTCGACAGATTTGATGAAATGTGCCTGAACTCCGAAATACAAATGACATGTTATGGCCATGAATAAAGTGAGGATCAAGTTTATGTGACAGAAACATGAGTCGGACACAACATTTTGTCCCGACACCCTATTGGTTATCCTGCATGACTGTCAGGCAAGAGCATCGGTCTGCAACCTTTACCATCAAAAGAGACAATTTTGGTCAAAGGATGAAAAAAAAATCTGTTGGGAGCCACAACTGTCAAATTCTCTCTTTTCTCTGAACACTATTTTTTGATTTGGCAGCCATAGCGAGCTAATGGAGACTCAAGAAGACAAGCTACTGTCAAAATTTAGATAGATGCAGGCTATGACACATTTTAGTTGACAATATTAACTTTTTTTTTAGTTAGTGTACAGGCTACATATTTGTACAGTTGGCAAAATTTCAAGGCAACACACTGCAATAGATTTTTGAGTTTTGAGCCCAACTCAAACTCTTAAGTTTTGAAATAAACTTTAAAAGTTTTTCCGGCCTGTAATGTTTAGTAGAGATAATTTACTTTTCCTCTTTGTTTCCTCTTTGTTTCAAAATTTGTTTACAGTGAACTGGGAACTGTTTTTTTTTAAATACAATTTTTTAGTGTCTAAAACTCAAAGATTTAAGTTTATCTAAAGAAGAAAAGTACATTATCTCAACAAAAGATCAGTAGTAGGTAAAACTTTTTCAAAACATAAGAGTTGAGTTGGGCTCAAAACTCAAAAATCTACTGTAGTATGTTGCCTTGAAATTTTCTCAACTTTTTCATAGACCTGCAACAAGGATAAATGAAAATTAAAATATTTTTAAAGAATAACCATAATTATTTCCATACAATTTTGCCAAGTCACAGGGGGCCACTGGAGAGGAACTAAAGAGCTGCATGCAGATCTGAAACTGCAGGTTGCAGACCCCTGGGCTTGAGGGTGGGCTTGCCTAGTCACACAGCGTGTGTTAGTTTGGAGCAAAAGTAATTAAGTGAGACAGTTTAATAATAATATTGCTATACAGAAATGTGCTAAAAGCCAAAATTATGATGTGTTGTGTTAGTTATGTATTTAAAATTTTAATTAATTCTGATTAGGGCATTTTAACTTGCAAATCAAATAAGTATTTTACTGAGGTGAAAAGAAACAGACATCTATATGTGACTCTTACAACAGGCCTGGTCCACTTATGAAGTTTGTTCATACCTAATGGAAAATTCTAAGTCAGAGGACATTGGGAATGACAAAACAAAAGAATAGAATCACTCAAGTGTAATGACATGCTATTAGATGATAAGTAGATCAAATCACTGCATTAATGCTGTAATGACGCAAAGTTGGGGCACAAGGTGCCAAGGGTTTGTATTCCATCTTAATTAATCATAGATTGACTTGTGTAACATGAATTGAACCCATCTGAGTGTCACCTCCCATTCCCTTTAAGGGCTAGGTGTGCTGCCTCTGGTGCATTGCTGTTTAAATCGCAGATTTGGCAAGCTGGAGAAGTGAACGGAAATGCTGAAACATCACACTTATAGTGATGCAGGCACTGCAGTTAACCCATGGGTCAGGCGTGTGGGCTCATATAAATTAACATTACAATTAATAGTGGATGGATTGCAGGTAGGTGAACTTGACTAAAGCATCTCCCTTTATGCATAGATGCTGTTTGTGCATTTACACATGAGGCACAGCATCATGACTGCTGTGACATTACTGCATGCATGGAAATGTTGTTAGTGACTGAAAACAGCCTTTCTGATCATCAAAGTAAACTGATAAAGAAAACACTCAGACATCAATACAGCTTATGATAAAAGAATCACCTGGAAAACCTTGCTGCTCAACATAATTTAAACAATAAGTTACAGATTAGAGAAGCTGCCTCGGTTATTTAAACACTCCATATGTGCAGTAATGTCACTGCGGCAAATATTGTTTGCCACAGTGTTTGTTTGCAACAAAACTTAAAACTGTAAGTTATAAACTTTACAGGACAGAGGAAACTCTCTAGAAGAGGGGGAATCACTTTTGAGACAGCTCTGATGAAAGTCAGGATTTATGTGCTGCTTTACTCCAGTATAATTTCACTGAATGAACTGCAGCGCAAGCAGCCTCACATCTGTGCCCAGGCTCTGTGGTCAGGTCATGATGTTCTCTGACCTGCGAATCTGCAGCTGACCACTAGTGTTTTCATAAACCATCTTCTTTATGAAAAAAATAATTTTTTGTCAGATGATGCGTCACAGCATCCCCTACCACCTCCCAGTATAAACAGCAATTGACGAGATATCTCGTCAGTGGCGGGGAAAAGTTAACAGATTCTGAACCTTCCAGTCAGATTTAAGTAATCAATGAAGTTAAAGCTGCTGTGCCTCATGCGTAAATTCCCACAGCATTGCTCTTCACTGACCTGCAACCCATTTGCAATTAATCATAATGTTAATTTTTATGATTCATGGATGAATTGCAGTGTCCTATAAGCAGTGTGCTGTGAACCTGCCTATGCAGGAGCATTCAGATTTTTTCAAGTCGCAGGAAAATACTGCACCATTGATTTTAGACTTGTGGTCAAAAGACGCAGTCACTGTCTGCTGCATCAAAATAGCAATGCCCCTACTACACCTCATGGGTACACATATGGGCGCAAGTACGTTTGTTCTACATCAACTTGGGGCATGAAAATGACAAATGCATTGGTCAGAAAATAGCTGCTCCTTTGTGCTGGGCTTTAGGTTGTTAGGCATGTTATCTAACTGGTGTGATAATGTAAATGTTATACAAATATGAATACAAAAATGTCATTGTCCACAATGCAGAAATGTACCTTCAGTTTCACCATAAAACATGTCATAAAAATACAATATTAAATGCATACTACAGTACTTCATCTCCACATACACAATCATAAAAAATACAACTCATGAAATAACAATACACACATAATGTTAGTATATATATTCACAAAAATATAACTCAAGACTTGAATCTACACTGCGCACCATGTCACATTAATCTACAGCAGAAAAGTCAGGAGCACCACCCTGTATCAAATCTATCAGATCTTAATTTCATTAATAACCTTGAGAGCACTTGGAACAAAGGATTTCTTGCAGATATTTCTATTTGTCAACAGTAATCTGTAATGTTTTCCTGAGGGTAAAAGTTCAAATTCACTGTAATGGATGAGAAGGGTTGTTAATTATTATATCAGGTTTTCTCCTTAAGAGTTCATCATACATGCTACCTCGCAACATTTGTGGTTTCAGTAAAGAGGTCATGTTTACTATTTTCTGCAGCTTGTTCCTCCTCTCAAGGTTGAGATTACCAAACCACATGATCTTTTTAAAAATAGGATGCTTTCCATGAGGCTTTAATACACAATTTCCAGGATATTTTGGCTCACTCCAGAATTATTCAGCTTGTGTAGCAAGTGGAGATGTTGTGAGCATTTGTTAAAGAAATGTTCAGTATTTCCCTTGAGGGTCAGACTGCTGTTTATGTATTTACCATGGTAATTAAAATCATTGAACATCTCACCGTTTACCCAATAATTATTACTGGCTGCATTAAATCAAAATTAAATGTTAATTAAAACTTATGAGTCTTCAATCAGATAACAGTACAACAAGTGAACATGTCATCGTCCAATGTGACCCAGAGACAAATTTGAAAATAAGATCACTAGTTGAGACAGTCAATGAAAAAAAGCCATAGAATTTAGAACAAATGAGTGACTTTCTTTAGGATGGTGCTGAAATTTGCAGCCTGCAGTCTGTACTTAGCCTTAATTAGGAACACTAATTATCACCTCAAGTACATTTGGGTTTTAAATCCTCCATTTCTATGATTGGATTAGCACTGTGAACTTGGATTGAACTGAATTTCCCCTTAAGTTTCCCCTTATGTAGAAACTATGATGAAAAGAACATTTTGACATGTCCCCTTTCAGTACTGCAGGTTTCCTTCTTCTGTTGGCTATGGATTGATATGTGAGCTGAGGCATTTTCTCTGCTTGCTGACATTTTTTGCACCTGAAGAGCTGTTTTGTTCCCACAGTGCCATTACCTTACCATTAAAAATTGGGATGCCTTAAGCCTCCTATTATCCCCATTATCCTGTTAGCGAGCGTGGCATATTTGATGTCATCGAGAAGCTTGTAATCTCAGCTTTCATTTAAAACCGAGCGCTCTGACTGACAGCAAAGCCTCACCGATCTAATCACATTACAGAGCCTCTTCCTGTTTGGGATAATGACTGGGCCTTTACGGCTTAAACCTGCTCAATAACAAGTATTTCCTTTGGGGAGGGAGTTTTTCTCCTCTGGGGAGCCCAGCTCTCTTTCAACTGGAAAAGAGGACAGAGGAGATAAGAGAAAAGAATAGAATGTTTAGTATCTCATAACTTCTATCAAGCTCAAAATGTTGGTGTGATGGTCTGTCTGACACTAAAATATCTCACAACTACTGGACTGATTGAGCCATGAAATTTTGTACACACATCACTGGGCCTCATTCACTAACGTGCATAGAAATGTTCTTACTGTGCGCACAGAATAAGTTTCCACACAAAGCCACCGTCTGATTCATGAAACATGCACACCAGCCAAGTTTGTTTGTACCACTGTGCATCTGTTAGTGAATGAGAATCATTCTAAACTGACAGGCTCATACCTGCTGCCTGCAATCTGCATACTGCCACGCCCCCTTTTATCCATATATGGAAATATGTTTGCACTGAAAAATATTGTAGAGGAAGTGGTGAAGTTGTTCTAACTTCACATTCAGACAGAATCAGGCATTGCTGATTATGTGTGGGGGTGTTTATTTGTGTTTAGAGCTTAACCGCTTTACCTGATTAACCTGCTTTTGACCAGCGCTGAGCGCCGCCTCTCCATATTCAGTCTGTACCTTGGACACACCGCTGCACTGCCTGTGTCTGAGGAGGAGGACAGCGAAGACACTTTTGCAACTCATAATAATAACTCCTTGGGCTGCAATAACCGAAGCGGTGTATGTTGTGTCTCAGAAAAAACAAACTGTGTCTCAGGTGAAAAAGAAATGGTTTGACATTAAAGTAGATGGATTAAAAAGAAAAACAGACCAGAAGAAAAATAAGGAAAGAGGTGGAGAACAAGGAGCACCTGATCTGTCAGCACAAGATAAGAGAGTCACCGCAATTATTGGAAATATCTATCCAAGTTGGATTGAAAAAAAAAAGAGAGAAAGAGTGAAAGTGATGACATTTAGCAAGGCCTTTCACCCACTAATAATAATAATAATAATAATAATAATAATAATAAATAATAATAATAATAATGATCTAGCACAATACATTCAATGCAACAATAGAGCTTAATATCAACGTACATAATCATGTCAAAATAAAATTAAGAGTAAATAAAAATAATGAATAAATCAGCCATAAAAACACTTCCAGGACTTCAATTAAAGCTTCATTTTAATGGATGCAGTTTCAATATGCTCTGCATTTAGTTGAAAGGTGTGTTTCCACATTTTCTAAGACAGCCGGGCTGTCATCATTTGTGCGTTTGCATGGTCTGAAGCAGTACAAACAAATTCAGGTAAGAAAATATTGATGAGTCCCAGATTTGTGCCTAAAACATTCATATACACAGTTTGAGCACAAATTTGGACGTACGTACTGTTTGTGACTGAGGCCCACTGTGCCCAGGGGATGAATTCTGCTCAACACTCTGGTTTCTGGCCCATCAGCCAACCCGCAAATGTAATGATATTTCAATGTTTTAGCTGCACTTTGTGTTTTGTACTTGGCATGCTAACATGCTAACCTACAGGGGAACATGTAAAACATTATAGTTAGCATTCACCGCAAAGAGGGCAGCTAGCATGGCTATAAACCCTTTCACTGTATTAAAAAATGTCTACTATGGGGCGCCTTGTAGCTCAGTTGGTAGCGAGTTCAGCCCTCTGCAGTGGCTGCTGGTTTGACTCCTGCCTGCGGTCCTGTGCATGTCATCCTCACTCTCTGTACTGCTCTAAAAACCCCTACTACTACTGATGACGCAGTATGCCCTTTTGACTCTGTATGACATACTGCTTTTCATAGTAGTATGCAATATATGCCTGAGGACAAATCACCACTTCTGTATAACAGCCCTTTATGCTCTACAAAAATGAGTTGTGTGTTGATGTGTTACAAATGTTGATTTTCATGATGAAGAGGAACATTTAGCTTACCTGAGAGAGTGGTAACATCTATCAGACAATTGAAAGGAACCAGATACATCAGTGTTTTGTTCATCACTTCACTGCGCTGTTGCTTTGGAAGTGTAACATTATCCTTGTTTCAATCAAAGTTTGTGCTTTTCATAAATCTTGCTGACTGTTGGTATTTTTGTTGGTGTTAATGCACATTTCCACCTTGGCAACAGCTGCATACTTTCAACACAATACAACAAAAATGTGCATGACAAGAATAAACAGTGGAACAAAAATTTAAAATTTAAAATATCTTACACTTGTGGGTCTGACTTTTCCTCTGAAATTGTCGCTGAAGTTGTCTGCTGTGTTGGCTACAGTGGTCTGTGTGACTGAGGGACAAGAGGAGTCCATGAGCGGATTGGCCAGCCAGCTGGCTAAGCCAGCTACCCCCACAGGTGCTAGTGGAACTTCCTAACTCCAAAAATGTTGGAGCACATTTTCAATTTGACATCAATTTTTGCAAAACTGCCGATATTTAAAATCTGTGTGACAGCATTCTTCATTAAACATTTAATTTTTTTTTAATTTAGATATATGTATATATGTACCTTAACCATCACAGTATGGCACCAAGTCAATTAAACTTAAAGCATAAATGATTGTGAATCAGTTTCACCTGCTTCGGTGCAAATGAAAGTGACAACAGGTGGATGGAGAGGCAACAGCAAGACAACCCCCCAGAAGGGAATGGCTTTGCATGTGGTGGCCACAGACCATTTCTTTCTCCTTATCCTTCATGACTGATTCTACTCTAGTTTAACATTTTGCTGGAGCCCTTGTACAGCCATACTGGTAACATGAGGTAGTACCTGCAGCCCACTCAGGTTGCACAGGTAGTCCAGCTCCTCCAGGATGGCCCTACAGAACAGACTCCATGAGGGTGGCACAAGGGCCTTAAGTCCTTTAGTGGGATCTGTGCTCACAGCTCAGCACCGTGCAGCTTGATTGGCATTTGCCAGAGAGCACTAGAATTAGCAGGTTCACCAGTGGCAACCCGTTTTCCTCACAGATGAGAGCAGGTTCACAATGAGCACATGGAGATGCCGTGGCGAATGTTATGATGCCTGTAACATCATCCAGCATGACCGGTTTGGCGCTGGGTCAGTGATGGTTTGGGGAAGTATATCTTTGGAGGGTCGCATACACCTCCACATGCTAGCCAACAGTACCCTGACTGCTGTTAGGTACCGGGATGAAATCCTCAGACTGACTGTCAGACCTCACACTGGTGCAGTGGGCCCTGGGTTCCTCTGGGTGCAGGACAATGCCAGGCCTCATGTGGCCAGAGTGTGTAGGCAGTTCCTGGATGATGAAGGCATTGATGCCATGGACTGGCCTTCACATTCTCCAGATCTCAGTCCAATTGAGAACTTCTGGAATGTTCTGTGTTGGTGCACCACAGACTGTCCAGATGTCAGTTGCACCAACCAGACTTAAGCCTAGTCTTAACTACACCCAGTCTTAGCAAAGTGAATGCCCACAAGACTATGGGTGTTGCCTAGCAGCTTGGGTTGCTAAGATAAATTGATAACAATATTCTGCTGCCTTGCTGATTTGTAGCGAATCATTTCTGATTTGCAGCAATGTTACGGAGGATCAAAGATAAAGAAAAGGCTATGTCATGTCACACTGAGGTAAGAAGCAGGGGTGGAAGTAACTAATTACAAATACTCAAGTTACTGTAATTAAGTAGTTTTTTTGGGTACTTGTACTTTATGAGTAGATGTTCAAGTCTGCACTTTTACTTGTACTGGAGTATGCATTACACCATGTAATTAACTAAGTTACTTTCAAAATTACAATTGAGTATTGAGTACAAATTGAATTAATATCCAAACCTTTCATCTATATTTTTGTAGTCAATAAGGTGATCTGACTGCAAACAGGCCAATGAAAACCAGGAAATATGGACAAAAACACTCCAAAAGACTACAGCAGACACAGGCTTGGAGTAAGGATGTTAATGATTTATCATTAATTGATCAATCAATCATCAAGAATTGAACCAATTGAAAATGTTTCCATGGATATTTAGTCTATAGTCCAGAAATTGCACCTCATTTGACATTGTTTTGTCTAGCAGGGCCATGTGTTGAATAAAGAAACAAAACAGAAAAAAAATAGAAAATTAGGAAAAAGTTAAATAAAAACATGATTTTTATTCTTATACAAAACATGTTGGGAGTAATTTAGACTGAGGATTTGGAGAAACAGAAACTTCTTTAACTGAATGTCTGCTATTGATAATGTCTTAAACATCAGTGGTTAAAAAGTAATACTCTGAGTACTTTGTACTTTTACTTCAGTATTTTTCTAATAACAGTACTTTTACTTGTAATTGAGTAATATTTTATTAATATAACAGTACTTGTACTTGAGAACAGATTTTCACTACTCTTTCCACCACTGGTAAGAAGATTACCTGAGCTGTACAGCCACAACAAGAAACACTGACTGCTGAGCAGTCCCATGTGATAACAAATACAAAGCATTCAACTTGGAGAGAAATGAAAGACATAAATGATTGTTCAGATAAAACAGATGTACAGATGTTTGAGAGCACACTGTGGTTTTAACTGATTTCACCATTGAATTAGTGACCACAATATCCCCGGAATCCCTTAAAAATCATCCAATGTTGAGAATTGTTGAGTGAGAAGAAACTTAACCCTCTTGTTAATTCTGCAAATGGTATTAAATTCTTATGTCTGATGTTATGTGTGACTGTCTACTCATTAATTTCTGTATTGCTTTCCTCTATTATTTTCCACACAGTTCTGTTGAATAACTCATCTCTTTGAGCATTCATGGCTCAGAATAGAAGGTATCTGTGACTAGATATTGACTTTACGCCTGCTCCTGACTAGATGCAACGTGGTCTTGACAAGAAGCAGACTTAAGCCTTGATGATGCAACCATCATAACTATGAGGTTGGACTTAGATTGCCATGTTAAGACCAACTTAGCCTAAAACCAGGTCTAAGTCCCGTTGATATAACAGGCCGCAGGAGCTCACTAATGCCCTGATCCAGGTCTGGGAGGAGATCCCCAGGACACCATCTGTCATCTCATCAGGTGCATACCCAGACGTTGTCAGGAGTACAAACAGGCATGTGGGGGCCATACACACCTCTGAGCCACATTATGAGTTGTTGTGATAAAATTCTCACAAGTTGGATCAGCCTGTGATTTCAATTTTTCACTTTGATTTTCAGTGCGATTTTAAATCAGTCCTCAGTGGGTTAATGATTTTGGTTTCCACTGACCGCTCTTATGTCATTTTGTTCTTGACAAATTACACGATGAAGATATCACTGTGTTAGTAAAAATTTTCTTATATCTTGCAGTCTTACAATTTCATTTAGCAGACGCTTATATCCAAAGCGACGTACATCTGAGAGCTACACAAAACAAGGATTTTCAACTTGAATATTTTGTTCATCGAGATCTGATGTGTGATTTAAGAGTTCCTGTCATGTTTTTTGAGCTGTGTATATCTTTTATTGCAGATACAAAAATCTCTGTTCAGTCAAATTTAATCTATTTTAAAAGTTACATCATGAATACAAACTGTTGAGAACCACAAATACTGAAAGAACTGTGGTGTAACTGAGCTGAAGAAACAAGAGAGTACATGTTCATCTGGTCTAAACAGTATAGTAACAGAGGATATGGAGGAGAGAGAGAGGAGGATATAAAAAGAGGGTGATATAAGAGATGAAAATGAAAGAGGGGAGACTGGAGGATCCTTGAAAGTGTGTGATGAACGACTGCAGCAATATTTTCAGCTTCCCTGAAAACTCTTCACGGCTCATAAACTCCCAGGAAGAACAGAAAACGTCTCTCTGTTCTCTCACTCCCTCCATCCCATCTTCCCTCAGACAGGCTGCCGTCCTGCCTGGCCGAGGAGTTTCTTTTTTATTTTTTATTTTTGGATAAAGAAAGAGAGAGAGAAAGTGAGTGAAATGGCCTTCTGTTTCATTCTTTTATTTTATTACTTTCATTTTCTTGTTTTTATACGTTTTTTTTCTTGGAGGAGGGCGATTCATCACGATGGAGGAGAGCAACAACAAAACCCAAACTCAGAAGGTGGAGGATGATTTATCTCTTTCCTCTGCTCCACTTTCTTCCACCCTTTTCTCCTCTTCCATTGCAATCTTTCTCTCTCTGTGTTCTGTAAAAAGAAAGAAAGACCGAGAGAGGAAAGAGATGAGGGAGGAGAGGAGGACAGAGGCAAACAAACTGGGGAGAGGGACTGAGAGACAACAGGGAGATGGTCTAGTCTTTTTGGAAATTTTGTGAAATGAGCTCAGTGTAGTAAAATGTAAATAAGGTCGTTTTCACACCTGACCAAGCGGACTCGGTTCGATTGGGGAGCTGAAAGTTGCAACATTGTTGCATTTATCACTTGTTTCGGTTCTGCTTTCACACTGTGATTTCTGAAGCGCACCGAACTTTCTGAGCAGCATCACGTGGTTGAAAGGGGCGCTCGTCGATTGGACAAAGTAGGAGGGGAAATCCCTCATGCTTCGTCACATTATTTTAGGGAGTGCTACAACGTTAGTGAACGCAACTGTTCCTATAATGCTATCGTAGTTTGTCAGGGATTGATTCTGTTATTTTTCTAACTTTGACGATCTAACATGTGACAACATATGAGCTCAGAGTTTAAGGACTGTGACTGTTGGTAGTTGTGATTTGATTTTGTTTAAATATGCCAAATTGTGAATTTATGGGTTATTGTTGTTCAGACAATTGAGCTAAGCTAGCTAGCAACTGCTAATGTCAGCAGTCACTTGTTGCCCTAGCAACAGTAAACATTCACGTAAGGACTAATGAGCTGTAAATAGAGATGCAGAATCAAGCTATATTATAAATACAGATGAGATACGTTGTGTTTTAGCACAGAATACATGATTTTAGTAAACCTATAGAAAATAATTTGTTCAATTCGCATAATTTACCTTTGAATTTATTCGTACGCACTGCATATAGTGTCACTACGTATATTTGGTCCTGTGTTTGGTCCGGTGAGCTTCACACTGCATACGAACCGAACCAGGGTTCACTTGCAAGCGAACCGAGACCCACGTTTTCAGGCGGACCAGAGTTCGCTTGTTTGGTCCGCACCAGAGTTCAGATGAGCTTTCACACCTGCCCAAACGAAGCGGACTATCCGAGGAAACGAACTCTGGCCGTTTAAGGTGGACCAAACAGCTCTGGTGTGAAAGCGACCTAAGATGCACAGTGCAAAGAAAGTGGAGAGAAATACTACAGTATTTGTTTTTGATCCTAAAACAGTCGGCCCATTCTCACAGAGCATATAGGTCACCTGTGAAAGCAGCTTATTACAACCCATATTTACGCTGATTATTAGGTAATTGATCCGTCCTAAGTCCTGCTTCTTTTCACACTCCAATGATGGTTGAGCAAGCCTTGTACCTCAGCCCACTTTCTCCTCTCCTGTTTTATGTACTTTAGGGCTTCTCACACTACATATTTTTAGCCCAGGACTATCCTCAGCCCTGGGCTAAGAGTTAACCCTGGGATAACTTAGCCCCTTTTCACACACACACACACACACACCCACATAGTTAACCCAAAGTTAAGCTAAGTCCAGGGCTATATGATTCTCACTGCCCATCTTCTAGCTCTGTATTAAAGCCTCTGTAGACCCACACAGGTGTGTTGTGTTAACCTGGCTGATTATCTTCTTCTAATCTTTTAGCCCTGTTTCACACTGGCTGCTTTTAGCCCTGGGTTTAGTTGATTTTCAGGGGATAACCCCACAAACTTGGGGCTTGGGCCAGCTAGCTCTAGGCTAAAGTCAGAGGTGTGTCCCAGTGTGAAAGCTCTTTTAGCCTAGGCTAACAGCTCCCTTAGCCTGAGGCTAACTGCTCTGTTAACCTGGGGCTAAATGCTGTATGAAAAACCCTTTTGTTGTTATTACTTCCTGTCTTTTTCTGTTTTCCGGGTCTTTTTGATCACTAATTATTTTCACCCGTTCTTCATCACCCTCACCTGTGTCTTGTTGTTTCATTTCCTGGACTGATTTTTATTTGGGTCGTTTCTCCTGTTCCTGGTTAATAAATTGTGACACTATCATTACCACCACATGATTTACCAAAGATTAAAATCAACAATGACTTGATACTACTTGTTATCATCTGTGTTCCGCTCTTGTCTAAGGACTATTAAAAACACATTTTAAATGGCCTCACTGTGCTGCACCTGTGAGGACAAATCTTACCACCAGAATCATATTATGGCAAAGACTGGAGATTCAGCGGAAGCTGCTCTGTGGAGGAAACTCATTGTGCCTCCTCTTCCCTCAAAATTACAAGAAGCCAGGGGGAGCTCAGCTTCCTGAAAGGAGACCTGAGCTCCCCTGGGTCGCCGGTGGGGGACTCCTGCAGGAGGAACAGTCAGTCCCTGCATACATTTTTATTTCGCTATGTTGTAAAAAGACAATATTGTATCTAGTCTAAAATATTCTTCAAATAAAGCTGACACTGTGGGAATACAGGTAAGTAGATTTGTGACAGCCAGGTAGTTGAAGGAGAGCAAGCACACACTCACTGTGTTTTCACAAGGGCTGCACTCCTGTTGGCAGTGCAAGTGTGCATAGCAGCATGGGTGTGGAGACGTGGTTACTGTAAATGGAGTGCAGGCGATATGTGGTTGAGATTTCTATCTGGGGATGCACGATATGGATTTTTTTTTTCAGTTAAAAAGAACTTAATATAACGTAGTTTATACACACCTGAGGGTAAGAAGGGCTCAGATGTACTGATTTAATATTCCACAACTCTGACTGAACCAAATCTAACTGACATCACTAAGACAAACAAAAACAAAGAACAGCTCTGACTCTTCACATGTTCATTGATTCTTTCTTGTAGTGTAGATCAAAAACTCATAAATATACTTTGGATTTTAAGAATCTGATTAAATAGTTTGATATGTGTTTAAGTTGTCAAATCAGATATTAGTATGGTTGAGATTTATCAGCTAATATCAGCCAATACTGATATAGACAGGACCGATAGAGGAAGTCTTTCTTACCCAAACTATAACACTCTCCAACACCTCACCTATGTCTAACAGAGAACACTCTGAATTCTCTGCTGTAAAGGTTCTGTATAGTTTCTGTTCAACCCAGCTCCGGTGTTCTGCTCTGTTTCTGGTTTGCACCTTCATTACCATGGTCATGGTTAATTGCACATCTTGTCTCCACTCCCACTCCACCTCACTGCACACTTGTCTCTATATAAAATGTTATCCTATTTCTTTACATTTTTGATATTTTCTGCAGTGTGTTCCTGTATACTACTTGTATTTTTATATTTGATGTAGTGTGTCCTTGTATATTACTCTTGTATATTTTAGTATAGTGTGATCTTGTATTTATTGTGTATTTTCAGATATTCTATAGACATTTATCATTAATATTAATAGAGTATGTCAAGGATTTTCTTACACTGTGCATTGAGCTATTTTCATTTCATTAATTGTTGGGTTTATTATTTTCATTTTTCTCTCTCTGTGTTTTCATGTGTTTTCTATCTATCTATCTGTCTGTGATATAGCTGTGACAGGGCAGCATTTAAGGTACATAACGTTACATGTGTCACATGCCCTGTGGTGGAAACAGTATTGAAAATCTGTACTCAAGTACAAGTGCTGTTACATTACTAAAATATTACTCAATTACAAGTAAAAGTACTGTTGTTGGAAGAATACTTAGGTAAAAGTTCAAAGTATTCATCTGAAAAAGTACTCAGGGTATTAGTTACTCTATAACTGTTGATGTTTAATGTATTATTTATAGCAGCATCTCCCAAATCCTTCTCTGTTCTGATCAGTGCTCACAGTCACCTCTACAAATTTTGTGCATTTCTTAGTTGAAAATGCTCAAAATCGATTAGTCATTAATACTTTATCATTTAAAGTCTTTAGATTTTTCATGTTCAATTTTTTTTTCTCTGGGTTATTTTGTTATTTTCTTATTCAACAGATGGCTCCACCAGAGAAAACAGTCAGTGCACTTCTAGACTGTTATAATAATAACATTAATATCCATAAAATCATGATTGGTTAAATTTTTAATCAGCAATTTATCAATTAATGATTAATCATTAACATCCGTACTCCCAGCCTGTGCTGCTGCAGTGTTTAGTTAGTTATTTGACGCTACTAATTTTTATATTCTAATAAAATAAAATTTTAAATATTAAAGGCAATATGCTGCAATAGAAAAATATTAAATACCATCAAACCTTTTGACATAAAATATGATACTGATTGCTTAATTTTAGTGCAATGCATTTTCACACCATTGTAGCAATGAGTCTGAATTATGACTCTGTGGTCTTATTTCAATATTCTTCTATATATACTGTTGTTATATATAGTAGTATAATGCACATAGTTCACATATTTCCTATTTTTCTTCCAGATATTTTACGTTTCTCCACCATCACTTTCCCTTGAGCAAGTGCTATAACCAACACCCTATTTTCTCCAAAATAAACACATTTGAAAGAAGATATTTGTCCACATGACAAAGGATGTTTTTAGTTACTGGCTTTTTCCTTTGGAGGACAGTATAGTAACATAACGTAACATATTAACATTTTAACTGAAAACATGATTGTTTTCCCTAAATATATTCAAGTACTTCTTGTGTCTAAATCTACTGCAGTTTTTCAGTGTTAATCATGTTAAACAGCCTGTCTGACAGTGTCTCATACAGCTGTTAAAGGGAACATTGTGAATCAGTATGAGATGTGTTACAAACTCTGATGATAATGTGTTGATTAGTCAGTACCATCCTGGTATATGTGATGTTTTGTTTGCCGCACAGAGCCATTGATTAATGATGATATGCAGCATGTGGCCGTTTGAGTGTGCTGCAATCTAATTAACACAAGTGTATAATATTTGGCTGATTAGACACATCCCCAAGAAAATGTGCTGTGGGGGAATATTTTACTCAAGTACAGTATTTAAGTCAAATTTTTAGCTACTTGTACTTTTTCTTCTGTTCTATGCTACAGTACTTTGTACTTCTCCACTATATTTCAGAGAGACCCTATTGGATTTGCCTGTTGTCATTATTATTATTTTTCTTATTCTTCTGAATTGTTAGTCGTATTTGTGAGGGGCTAAACATGCTCCATAGCCCATGAAACTTGGCACAAAATTCAATCATGGTGAAAATTTACATGTGATGTGGTTTTTTGTGATGGGCGTGGCCAAATTGCTTTACCAAACCCTCCAAAAAATAGTCCCGGCAGCTTGTTTCACCAACATGCATGAAAATAGGTATGCACATGTATTGTAGAAATCTTTTTACTCAACATTTATTTGTCATCATTAGCTGCTAGTTAATTTCCAGATTCTAACTATTAAAATACAAAATACTCAACTAAGATGATGAATATTTGAAGTAGTTAACAAGCTCAACTTTTACCAGCTGTAACATTACAGTGATGAAATATGATTATAAAATCAGCCACACTGCTTCAGGAGTACTTTTACCTCTGGTACTTTAAAAATATTTTGAATATTTTGTATTTCTGCTTTTACTTGTAACAAGGTATTTTTACACTGTAGTTTTGCTACTTCATTAAAAGATCTTCCATCACTGGGAAAGTGTGTGTTTGTGTAGATCAGTTTACTCTGTTCGTGGAATCAGGCCAGTTGTTGGTTTTTCAGGTTGGATTCCCAGTTTTCCTGATTGTTGATAAAGTTGCTTGTGTGAGTGCATCTGAAACATATTGTATGTCTGTCTGTCCCAGAGGAGGCAGCTCTGCCCTGTTGCTATTTCTGAAGGTTTTCCCCTTTTATTCCTTTTTGTTTTACTTTGATTTTAGTTTTTCTTGTTTCCATAATGGAGTCAAAAAGGACAGAGGGCATCATGTGCAGCACTGACTGCACAAATTTCACCATGGTCTTGCCAGCAGTTACTTAAATATTTAAATAGTTTGTGCTCTTCCAGCACTTGTATTTGTATATATATGAATAGTCTGGATGACTTTCCTTGGTGCATTTCTAAGAATGGGTCTCCAGAGAGAGAACGAGAGAAGGAAGGTAAATGAAGTGAGAGGAAACCAAGAAAATGAAAGAGATGAGAAATGACGGGAGGGGGTGAAAAGGGAAGATTTGCAGAGAGAGGAGGGATCGGGAAAGGGAAATATTGTTGGGAGAGAGGCAATTAGATGACGGTAAGGAGAAAGAGAGAGAGAGAGAATCTTGTCTCTGCCAAGTTGATGATGTAACATGTTCGTCCCTTGGTGGATGGTTTTAATGACGCATTGTCATGAGTCACACAGATCCTGCACTTCCTAAAAATGTGCAGCTGACGTGGAATTCAGTTACACTGAAACTCCAGGGAAAACCCTCTGCTCAGTCCTCCAAATCGTGTGTGCTATCGTAAATATCTGAGTAACATAGTATTGATTTATAACCCACTTCATGCTACTTTCAGCTCATCTTGCTTTTCCAAAGTTTACAGTCTTTGTTGCCCTCACTCTCCATCGATCACTTCATCTCATATTGTTTTCTCTTCTTTCTAGAAATTGTCAGAAAAAAGCAGATTGATTGCAGCATGAATGAGGATTTAATGTGTTTGTTTCTGACTGTCGAGAATAAAATATCTGTTTGTGTTGTGTTGCTGGAAGTCAGTCCTTTAGTGAAGGATGCCTTTTGTGTGTAGGTTTCAATAAACATGAGGTCTATACTCCACGGTTGGCAAATAAATCAATGCTCTTCATACCTAAACGACACAATAGCTTATCTGCCAGTGACAACACATGTCATACGTTTCATTCAAGAGTACCAACAACAGGCTGACTTTCAGACTTTTGTTGCATCAGATGCTCATCATGGTTAACATTGTCGCAGTTTGATTAGGTTTAAACACCAAAACTTATGGTTTAGTCTCAGGAAAAGATCATTGTTTGGGTTAAAATGAAGTTACGTACGCAAGTTACACTGCATAAGTTCCTTAAGTTAACACTGACTTGTTTTAACTTAAAGGAACAGCTTTCCCTCTGGCCTGTAGTGCTGTTTATCCATCTATTTTTTTGGGGGGAGATTTTGGAGACTTATATATGCTACGTAACTTAAAAAGAAATTAAAGATGACTTTTGGTTTCACATCGGTCACAAACTCCGTCTCCTGGGTAAATGTCCTGTGTTCATTTGACCTGACCATCCACACCTCCTCCTTCATTTGAAAATTCAACACTGGTGTCTCTTTTCAGTTTCACCGTGTTTCAGAGTCTTTGCATCATGACAAGAAAAACCTTATGTTGTGTGCACTGTTGTTTCCTCCATGTCACTGTTGAAGTATCAGGATGTAGCAGCAGACACCAGGCAGCGGGCAGATTTGATTTTATTTTGTAAGTTACATGCAACACACAAGAAACTAGAAGACTAAAGCTGCAGTCAGACCAAAATCCTGACTAAATTTACTTGTGTGATGTGGCCAAAAGCATTGTTGACAGGAGTAGGGTTGTAAACATTTACCGCGAGAGCTAGCATGGCTAACGGGCTAACAGCAGCTGTCTACAGATTTGTTAAATAACCTTCTGCCATTGCTGTTGCACTTCCTTCAACCATCCTCTCTCTTCTGCTGCTGTAAGATTAGTGGACAAGAACAGAAACAAACATAACTGCAAGTAGTAATGATTGTTGTCCGAGCAGATCTGCTCCAGAGTCTTGCTGAAGTCTTACACAGACTCAGTACATGAAATACAAGACTTGAGTGTAACCATGATGTCACAGCAAAAAAACACCACTTTTCAGGTTGTATGGGGAAACTTTAGGTGTCAAATTACATCAGTTTATCGTGGCTTGTTGTTGTGCCACTCTATGGCATGCTAATTCTGTACATAGTTTCTATTTTAATGACTCATTTAGTGCAAATGACTCTATTAATCATTTGTACTAAATATTATTTCTCCAGACTTTCTCAAGTTGGCTGATTTTGGCTTGGCGTAGACAACACAGATGTAATACTGGTCAAACAGAAACAAAGTACAAACACAATCACAACAGATTGGTCGCTGTAAAATCAAACCACTGCTTTCAAAGTTAGATTTTTTTAAATTAATAGGGCAGATAGTAATTTAATTTATTATTATTGCCCTTATAACTCATACTCTCTCCTCTGCACCATCCATCACCCATTCATTTTGTAATTAACTGATGAATATATTTTCTTTTTTTCCTCCTCCTCCTTTCTCTCTGTCATGACAAAAAATGTCTGGCTCTTGTCTAATTGTCCTGTATCCACTGTTACTCTAGTCTGTCTTGTGTTGTCTTGCAATAAAATGAAAAATTAAAAAGTTGGACTTTTTTTTTTTTTTAGCCATTTAAGACATTTAATCTTATTGACCAGTAAAAACAAAAGCAGTGATAAACAGGGAGGATTTCTGTTAGGCTAGTTTCCATTTCCCTCGAATTTCGTGTTAAGACCTTTAACCTGGTACAACAAAGAGAGGAAAAGAAATATTAAATGTTATTGGGGGATGGAGTAAGTGGACCCAAGTCCAGAAAAATAATGGTGGGGGGGCAAACCTGGGAAGCTTGGGCAGGTAGCTGGGAAACAGGTGAGATTAAGATGGGAAGAACGGGGGTCAGGGCAGGGAGGTAGACAAGACTGTCGGGACAAGGGCACTTAAGACAGGAACCAGAGACAGAGCAGGGACAAGATGAGGGACAGGAGACAGGGAGCAGAGCAAGAGCAGACAGAACCACAGGGAAGAGGAGACAAGGTTCAGCGAGGGAAAAAGACAAAGATAAAACAACAAAACATGTAGATGCAGGTGAAGTGGCTTAAAACGTAGGAACACTGACAGGTAGCAGAGACAACCATCTTGCAGTGAGGACGTGGTCGACCGGGCAACTATCTGAGTCTTGATTACTGAGATGGTGTGCAGCTGGTGTTCTTCGCTCTGGCTCCAGCACTGCTGTCTCCACTCCCACAATTACAAACACACAGAGGGAGAGATGGGGAGCAGGGAGTGGCAGAGGGGAGGGAGACACAGAATCATGTTTCAAATCATTACTTCTGGGCAGCATTGAAAAAGTTTTGTGGACAGTTCAGGAGAAAGCCACAAACATTTTTCATTTAAAGATGCTGCTATAACCGCCCAGTATTGTATTTGGTATCATTGTATCAGAAATAAAGCAGGAGGGAGATAAATATTTGCATACATGAAGCAGCATTAAAAGAAATTACAGGTTACTGGATGGACAATAAATTAGCATATTTTAATTTTAGAGATTCAAGAGATGGAAAGAATCACTTGTAGGTGGAGAAACAGAAGAAAAACTCATAAGAGTGAGTGAATGGGTCAGAGATAGGTAGATGGAGTGGAATAGTAAAATTTTATTATAAAAAAATTAAGAATTGAGAAGGATGCCCCCCCACCACTTTTTCTCTTTCCTTTCTTTGCTGTTTGTGGTTAAACTGAACAGATGTGACAGAATGAATGAAATAAGTGATGAATTTGAGAACTTGTAATGTGCAAACCTTCGTAAAGTATAAAAGATCTCAAATCAACTGCAATTTCATAAAGTATCTCTAAGAAAGTGAATGAAATAGTACAGTTTAACACTTAACATAATAGTAACTGCAACATAGTTTGATATTTTCACTATTAGTGAACTATATTCTATACTGTATTCATTACATTGTCATATTTTAGTGCAGAATTTTATGTCAGGAAGACTACTACTTCAGTATTTGGCAATCAATCACTTTTTAGAACACTAAAGTTTACTTGAAGCAGAGCAAAAAAAAACTATGATAGAGTCGATAGAAATGTTGTAAAAGTCATCTTCTGTGTTGGCTGCAGTTCTCTTTGTGACTGAGGAGGAACGCTCTGTGAGCAGACTGGCCGGCTGGCTGCCCTTACAGGCACTTGTGGAGCACATTTTCATTTATCATTAATTTTTGTACAAAAATACTGCCAATATTCGAAATCTACAGTTGATTTCCTGCCTCAGAATTCTCATAAGTGAATTTAGTGATGCAAGAACTCTGCTTCGCAGTCTGCCAGCCAATCATTTTGTCTCTGCCCCCTGGCAACTCATACAGATGTGGCTGAAAGAGATGCACCTGACTTTAAAGTGACTTCATTGTAAACCCACCCGTGGATGTATGAGACACACTGAGCTGTCCATGTTGTATGCAAGAGGGAGAAGTCTGCATGTGGACACAGGACTTTCACTCAGCAGGCTGGGGTTCATGTTCCACGTCAAAACCAAAATGCTCTTTGACGTATTAATGTACATAACATTATGTGTGTCATGTGACTTTTGTCTTATGAGTTGCTTCAGTGAAGTCATGTACTGTAACACTTAAACCCAAACATGGTGTTATCCTAAACCTACCCATGTAGTTTTGAAGTCTAGACCTACACAAACTGCGACAGTTTCACAGTACTCACATGTTTAAAAGGCTCTGGCAGCATCAGAGTGTGTTAGATACTCACAGCATCTCATGGCGCTGCAAATGGGTTCACATTGGAGTGAATGGACAGCTTGGTGCACCTCATACACACACTCAAGGGTACCTCGAGTCTGCCATGGACAGTCTGAAGAGACACAATGCACTGTGGGATGGTGACTATGTCCAGTCAGCTCACTGTGCAAACTCAAGAATTCTCCATCCAGGCATTTCTCACACAAAAAAAATTCACAAACTAACTATGCAGTTAGAACGTACTACAAATCAGACATCATACTTAGTATGAATAATATCTTAGCATGTGATTCTAAACACAGACACATACTAGTTTATCCCTGTTAGGATCTAGATTTGAACCAGATATTGAACAAGCATTTGGTCTTTTACTCAGGAGACACCACTGTTTTACACACAACAACCTTTAAAGGGATAGTTCACCCAAAAATGAAAATTCAGTCATTATCTACTCACCCTCATGCTGAATGAAGGTCTGGTTTATTTTGTTAGTCCACAAAACACTGCTGGAGTTTCACAGGAAAACAGCATTGCAGAATCTCCCAAACAATGGAAGTGACTGAATTTACATTTTTGGGTGAACTATCCCTTTAAGCTTTGTACACTGCAAAATGTGCGACACAATTTGGGATCCTTGACGCATCAACAAATCACATTATTTTTGTAAATTTGTAGCTTATCAGACAGTTTTCATGTTATTTTATGGTTGTTACGTCCCGATGCCATGCAAAGGTAACAACCTTACATGCAACACTGTACGAAATGATGGGTGATATTACAGTGACATGTTCAGTCCATCACATTATTTGACTTATTGTACGACGAGGTGGATTTCTTTGTGCAGACTCATTACAAATAACAGAACTGACTCCAACTGCTTGGATCTGGAAAATATTATTGACCCAAATGTAGCTTTTTTTTCTTTTTTTACATCTGTTTTCATGTCATGCGAGGCTCTCACCCCATTACATTGGATTATGGTCATTTACCACTTTGAGACATTATTATTGCTTTAAGACAAAAGTAAAGACCTTTGCTGTAGAGAAATGCTGAACTGTTGCAAGATGACACACAGGGCCATTAAGAAAGGGCTGACATGACGTACACTTGGCTTACTGCAGAAGGTGTATCGCATTAGGAATAGTTGGTGAGGATGATACAGCATAAAAGACACAAATGCACTGGCAGAGAGGACCATAAATTTTAAACGGTTTTGGAAATGTTTTATGAGGACAATTACAGTCAACATGTGGGAAAAACAGTGAATTTCATTTGTAAATATAGTTGTCTACTTTCACCTGTTTGCCACTACTGAAAATGGCCAGTGAGCTTTTCAGAAGAACTTATTCACTGACATCATCTTGCAAAAAAATGTTAGCCGAATGAACCGTCCCTCATTTTTAATTTCACAGACATCTCATGAACTTTCAAGGAGATTTTTGCCTGGAGACACTGTTAATTTCTGTCCCTGATTCAGTACATGCGTCAGTACAAAGTACAGTGTAAGATATCAGTGCCCATCTCCAGAGGGCCATTGTCCTTAATTAGAAGTGTGGTTATCTCCTTCGTTCTGCCCTTCATCATTACCAGCTCCTCTGCTTCACACAGAGGCTGGGGGTCACTTTCAGTTCACTCTGCTCAGCTGAAGGTGCAGAAAAACTCTGTCAGTGCACCTGCTGATTTGTTGGTGGCAGGAAAACCCCAGGTAGCTAATAAGGTGTTAGCAAACTGCTGCGTACCTGCAGTGATGTGTTGACAAATGACATATAGAGAATTATCTTTGACAGGCAGACTCTCACAGATATGGACACATTCTCTGTATATTTTCATGAAAATATACTGCAGAGTTTAGAGAGTAATAGGACACTGATATATGTGATATTGTTTAACTGAAACAATGACTATGAGGTTATAAAGTCTGTTGATTTCTGAGTAAAAGACCTCAGTCACTGCAAGGATCCAACACCAAATTTTTAAGAAATAGTCCTCTAAATCAGGGGTCTATCAAGTTAGCCACCTAGCAACAGCGTTGGTCTTGACTGCTTCCTCTGGAGCAACATTATCTATCTTTAGGAAGGCCTAAGGGCTGATTTTCATTCCCACCCACCGTAAATCAAACTGTGATTGGTTAATTCACCTGTCACTTTCTAAACACACAGCCTGTGGCCTTCTGTCCCAGTGATGAAGTCCTAACCAATGAGTGAGCCAGCTCTAACCTTTCTCTGCCTAGAGTCAACAATAAAAAAAATCTGATTGGATAACTCTGTTTTGTTGTTTTCAGGACAGTAACCCTTTCATTTCTGAAGCAAAGTTGATAGAAAATGAGGCTGAAATTAGAATTAGAAGGGAACAGCCTAATAATTAAATGAAATAATCAAATGCTGATATGTTAGGCCTTCTCCTATGTATAAAAGGTCAGCAGCTCCTAAAATGTTCTGATGTGGACATTAACACCCTCATATTGAAGCTGACAGTCAACGCTTTAACCTACTGTAAACATTTGTAAGTGTCTAAATACTTTGACTACACCGTATGTGACCGTTCAGTTTCTCTGTAAATGGTTTGGGTGAAAATAAACATAACTATGAGAAAACCTGGTTCAAAAAGAGTCCATTCTGATGTTTGGACCAGCAAGACTGTCTGAGAGTGGAAGATCATGTTTGACATCTCCCTCAGGAGTAACAGCAAACTAAGAAATGTGTTTTGTGTTGACCACTGTAGATGGGGGCAAACGTATTTTAGCCACCAAAGAAAAGGAGGAGGAAAAAAAAAAAAAACCAACAGCGCTCCCCGTTGTTGAGTTAGCTCAGACTCAGAGGCACATTAAGCCAGCGGGAGCAGGCACGTTTTGTTGCACAACCTTGTGTTTATGATTGGACTGTGGAATTAATGTAGTAATTTTCTTTATAAATATCCAACCAAAAGCACCAGCAAAGTGAACAAATTGTAGAAATTGCCCCTGTAGTAGCTTTAAAAATCAATATTTAGAATTTGGATCGAAGCTAATTATGCACGAGATCCTAAATTACATGGTTAGAAGGCTGCTGTGGATTAGAGTTTCCACAGTCTTTTAAAAGGTGTGCACACCAAAACAGGTTGTGTGCAGTTACTCAGGCTAATTGAACCTTTGCTCATGTTAAAGTCGGACGCTGCTAGTTCACCGAACTCCACACATCCCAATCGACTGTCTTCTGCTTTAATCACTGCAAACTTTACTACAGCAAACTGTTGCACCGCATCAGTCTCTGGTTTGTTTACATCTGCTTCCACATGAGATCACATGAAATCACGTACCACAAGATCCCGCAAGATTCCAAGAGATCTCGCGAGGTTCTGTTCCCTCCAGTACATTATCTTAATATAATATAATAAGGACTGACTGTAACCTGGAGGATTTTGGGGTAAAATGTAAAATAGTATTTAATAAATATTTAATAGTCTGTGTTTTATTATGAACGTCCAATTTAATTTTACAAGAAAAGTTGCTAAAATGTTTGTGAAGGCTGTCAGGTATGGTTCTTAGAAAGAATGAAAATTGGAATCAGCCAAATTTGGAATCAGCAGGTCAGACTCTGGAATCAGACAAGAAAATTGGAATCAGTGCATCTCTAACATTTACATCAGTACTATAATCAGTTAATTTTAATGGACTTGCTGATGATGAGTGGATTGGCTTGCAAAGACAGATATTGCTGCCCCACAATTCTCTGCAGCAGCAACATTTAAGGCAAAGTACCATTTGGCCAAATATCAAAATAGAGGCCTAAATAGAGGCAAGGGTTTAATTTGATTATTTCTTCAGTAGAGAGAGAACTGCAGCCAAATCAGACTGGAAGTGTATACCTAAATGGGTATGGAAAATTAAGCTAATTCAACCCTACAGGCAGGTGGTGAAGGAAGGTGACTGCCAAAAAGTGGAGAAACTTAAAGCAAATCACATGACCAGTGACTGATTATTTCATTATTGGTCACTGTGCATTTTGCCCCAACTGCACTTTCAGTTGCACTCTGTTATCCATGTTGTTAATAGGAATAGAAGAATCCCCCACCGGCACAGGCACAGACAGTGGTGAGGCAACAGCAGCTCCTTGGCTGTGGTTTAATGCCATGAGACACTTGGCAAAAGACCGTTCATTCAGCCTGCCACCCTCGTTGCCTCGCGCTTGGTGCCAAACCACAGACAGATGATGCTGAAGCCTCGTCCACTGCATGTGAAGAGCCTTCATAAAATGTCCCTCCTGCCTGGCACAGATAGTGAGGAGTGGTCCATACTTCCCCCTGCTCCGAGCAACCCACTAAAAAGCCAAGGAGGGGTGGGGGCATGTTGGCCTTCCTCAGAAAGCAGGTTGAAGAGGAGGAAGCATGGGAGGCTGCTCTATATGAACTTTGTCCTGTTCTGTTCATTGAAGAAATACAAAGCTCTTCAATTGCTGAATGAATGGAACAGTATAGGGTAACATATTGCTTCAATCCACAAAAACTTAGCCGTCATCCACTGGATGACCATGATGACCCTGATGAGTGTGCAAGCCTCTATTCTGCTTCTACAGAGTTTTCCCTTACCACTGCCTAAATCACTGGACTATACAAGCCCTGTCCTCCTACCTCTATCAATATCAACAGATGTCAGGAGCCTCTCTTTTAGAATTTCTGTTAAACATGCTACTGCCAGGGCTGTACACAACTCAGATTTTTGTCAGTCAAATCAGATTTGGCTTCCATTGTTCCCTTTTTTCCATAAACACATATAACATAAACACTCACGCTTTATAGGACTGCTGATTATTAAACAGGTCTGGCGGGATCTTCAGAGTGACAGCATGGTTCATGTGAACAAGCCAAGTTAGACCTCCGAGCTAATGTGTGCTTATTACAGAGACTATATCGTAATAAGTTGCCCTAAGCTGCAAATTCACTACTCCAAAGCAGAGGGCTGATGATAACGTTATCTTGGAGCCCTAAGCCTCCTACAGACTGTCACATTTTAGCAAAACTTGTCCAGCAAGTTTATTGCAAGCCATACTGTACGACATGACTGACAAACTTGGGTACAACATCAAGTTTGAATTTTTATTTTTGGGTGAACTATCCCTTTAAGTATTTGTTCTATGCTATGTATATTTGTGCATTCCTATTAGTTTGTTAGTAGATTTAGGGTATAGCAGCAATCACATTGTGAGATGGTTTTCCTGAATTTCACTGTCAGAGTTTTATCTTTGGTTGTAAGACTGTGGCAACACCCATCTTTAAACCTCTCTCACAGTCTGACCATTTTAGAGGTATTGCCATGTTTCGTTCATGTTGGTCACCTTTTGTCTGGGACAGGCCAAAATCACACCTCATATACTGTACGTGCCTTAACTGGACAGCTGCAGAGCCTCTGTCTCAGAGTTTGTAAGTACTGTCCAGGCTTCACTCAGGCTCGTCCTTTGTTCAGCTGCCTCTGCAGTTGCCTGTACCTATCACAGACATCTTTACCAAGCCGACAGGGATGACTTGAGGTGGTGGTATTATCCCAGAGACAGTAAACGAAGCATAAATGCGAGGAGCTTTCTGTCCCCAGAAGTACACTGAATACTGACAGAAAACAACAAAAACAAAAATGTCTGGTTGGCTTGAAGAATCAGGGAAGAGTGAAGTGTTTCTGATTTGAGTGGTTTCCACTTTGAGGGGGCATACATGCAACATAATGTTCTAATGTATGTTCTTTACTGTGATGCCCAGGAAATTATCTCAACACCGGGTAGGTTGAAGAAGTACCTGAATACAAAGTCAACAACCTACTCCTGTGAGATACATAAGCTAAGTCTATTGATGACAGATAAAACGAGGACCAAGGAGTTTGACCAGTTGGAAGACACTTCACCACTGGTTTTACAGAGTTAATGATTTTAGTGTTTCTTCAGCAGGTCGTGGTCTCCCATCTCTCAGAGGAAGATCCACTGTAACGTGACAAACACTGTGTGAAAGAAAAGGCAAGTTCTTCATTTATTAATGTGCAAAATAAAATTGTTGAAACATTCTTGAATTATTGACTGACACCAAAATGGAACAGGAAAGCAATTTATTTACAAAATGAAACTCATGATTTCTTAGAGGTGTGCGACACTGGTTTGGGGCTGACACTGTGGACACTTTTTCAAATTTATATGTGCAATGACTTTGTTGAATTAAAAAGTACAATGCTGCTGGTACCTGACTTTTCCTAAAAGTGTCTGTATTTCCATTTAAAATGTTTTTTTAATATAAATTACACAAAAGGCAAAGGCAGGCGCTCATACTGACCACACAGAAATTGCCACTGTTATATTGTTACTTTCTGCACAGTTGGAGATGCATCTTGGTTGCTTAGCAACTATCATTGTCTCTGTCAATAAAATTTCACAAGTAGTCTCAATTTCCAATTTCCCAAAATTAAAATACAAATAATTAATCAGTTCGACTCAATTAAAATAAGTAGAGGAGACCAGGGACGGTTGTAACACTTTTTGTCTCAGCACCTATAACTCACTGAATTTTTGTGTTAAAGCTGTCAAATGTTGAAACAAAGTATTCTTACTTATTACAAACAGCAATGTTTCCAGTTTTTTGGGAGTTGTATTTTTGTACTGTTTTCCAGCCTTTTCCCGCAGGCTATAGTTATTTTTGTGATGGTTCTGGACAGAAATTTGTATACTCTGATCTATGTTCAAACCTCTGTCAGCATCCTGGTAAACTGAGTTGCATTTATATAGTGTTTTTCTAGTCTTCTGACCACTCAAAGCTCTCTACACTTCATGTCACATTCATCCATTCACACACATTCACACACTAATGGCAGAGGCTGCTATGTAAGGTGCCTCTGCTCAAACTAACTCATTCACACTCCAATGGATATGCCTTTAGGAGCAATTTGGGGTTCCCTCCTCCTGAGAATGTCTCCTCAGTTTTGCTGTGAGGTGAGCCACACAGCAGCAGTAAGCTCCATATCGTCCATTTTGCTCTATATCTCCCCAGATTCTCCCCAGTCACCCTGATATAGGCCACTAATTGAAGATAGGCTCATCAAGATATACACTGCTCAGCTGGGTAGATAGGTTATTGGCCATTCAATGAGTGCAGAGCTGTAGTGTTGGCCTCTTGATTATCTGATAGTAATATCATTGGGGAACTATTTTGTCCCATTACACATCCACAGCATGTATCAGGCTTCAAAGCATGACGTTCCCTTTATAATGTCTGTATGAGGTGCTGATGGAAAGCTAACAGTTGTGGCTGAGCAATAGAGGGCGCTAGGGCGCCGCCCCTCCTCTCCCCACATCCTAAAACCTCAGTGAAGAAGACTTAATTAATTTGAAATATATACTGTATCTATATTAAATGAGCAAGGATAAAATTGTGTATTTAGTGAGTAAAATGTATAATCTGCATCAAAATGTGTTGTTAAAAATGTTTCTGGCTTGAGGTGCAATTTTTGGCCCACTGAGTCTCTATAAGCTGTACATGTGCAGTTTGATCCTCTCAGTACAAGATAAGGAGGTTGGTGGGATGCATGTTACCTGCATCCAGCATGATAAACAAACCGTCAACCTCTGGGTGGCAGCAGCAAGCAACTGGCTCGATCTACATCAGACAATTAATACAGCAGAGTGAGACGTGTTGATAGTTGAGTTTGTGCATCAGCCAGCGAGACAGGAGAAATGAGATTAAGTGAAGTCCAGTTAAAGAACCTGGACCTGATCAGTCTGACATCATAAAGCAACAACAATCAGAGGAAGATGATAAACTCTCTGTGGAGAACATAGTGACAGTGGAACTCAGCCTGGAATCCTTCGCTGGGACCAGGTGATCTTCAGTCAGGTGAGCCGAGTTGAGTAGAACTATTAATAAGAAAAAAATTGATGTAAATTCTACTTAAGTACAGTACTTGAGTAAATGTACTTAGTTAGATTCCCCCTCTGGAGATGACAGAAGCTGAATGTGTGGTGTTGGTCTTTACAAACTTTAAATAGTTGCTGTTTTATGCAGAAAAGTGGACAACACACTTTAAAGTAGGTATTTTATATAAACCTGTCAGAGACATGTAACCACAGAGACACTGAGACATGGACATCTCTCAGGGAGGAATTATGGACAAAAAGAACATTTTAAGCCACAATTTTTATTAATTTATCCTCAAATCTTGTTATTTTCTAACAGGTTTGAGTTTGCTCATAATTTTCTTTCATTGTTTGAAGGTTTGTGGTATCAGATTTCTTTCATACTTTGAGGTACTTTTTGCTGACTTTAGTCTCTCAGCATAAATTGAAGAATAAAATAGAATTGTTCTAAAGAATTTGCACTAATTGAAGTACCTTAACTTACCTTAACTAAGCATGTTCATGTTAGGCTCAAAAAAAGTTCATTCAGCTCAGCAAATACAAATAAAGGCTCTTTTCCTATATTAAAATACACTGGTGCGATACATTAAGAAGTTTGACTGATTTTCAACATAGTCCTCTCTGGAGAAAAATTCACCAGCTGCTACTGCTTTTTAACATGTGGTTAACATAGTGAAATGTAGCAGTTTGGGTAGCTTTAGGCAACTAAACTACTTGGTTAGGTTTATTAAGGATCATGGTTTATGTTAAGTAAGTACATTACATATGTTATGTGATATAAGTGAAGTAAAGCATGTGTTACGTAACTTAACTTTAGATAACACTGACTTTCAGTTTCACACAAGACACAAACTCTGGGTTTGTCCGTCCATTCAGTCACCTCCATGCACAGACTTTCTTGCTCTTTATACCAGTGTAATGTTCAATGTTCACCAGGATTTCAATGTAGCATATAGAGGGAGAAACAAACACAGGGCTGGGACCCTGTGTCCCATGTGAAAAAGGTACAGTGACAGTGACTTTTGTAATGGGACTTTAGTCTTACAAGTTGCTTCACTGATGTCACGTGACCTACATTAAGAAACATAGTTATTGTAACCCTTAACATGGTCTTCCTCCAAACCTATCCAAACTGTGAGCATTTCAAAGCATTATCCTTCAAATCTTTCTTGACCTCATGATGTTTTCCATGGAGGTGAAGAAAAAGTGTGTAGGACAAGAAACAGTATACTTTTTTGTTAACGTTGTTAGCAAAATGATTGTAATCACCTGTATAGGTGAACCTGTGTAGGAGCATCAGATTCATCTCATTTTACTCCGTCTCGCTAATGTATCTACTCAACAAAATATAAACACAGCAATTTTGTTTGTGCTTCCTTTTTCCTGAGTTGAATAAAAGAAGATCTAAAGACTTTTCAGTGCACACAAAAGGTTTTTGTCCACAAATTTATTAAAATCTCTGGTAGTGAGCACTTCTCTTTTCCTTTTCTTCTGATTGGCTTGCCATGATTATCTTACCTTAACCCGAACCAATCACTCCTCATCCCTAAGCCTTATCAACCCAACGAAGGCACAGAGTACTAGCCAATCCGAGGCAGAGCAGGTGGGTCATGACTTTGCCCCCCTGGGAATAAATGTATATATCTGTAACCCTGTATGAAATAGCCACAGTTCAGTGCCAAATATATATTATATATTATATATATATTATATATGTATGTATATAAAACTGCACAAAACTGTCAGATGGATGGATTCTTGGCCAAAGAGAAGTGCTCACTGACATGGATTTTAACACATTTGTGAAATAAACTTCTTGTGTTTTTCTTCAACTCATGAAAAATGAGGACCTTAAACCAGAGTGTTGAGTTCATATTTTTTGTTAAGCATATTTAACATTTCTGACTATTAACAAATACTGTTCCACAGAATCAGCATTTTCTGAATCAGCCACTTTGAACCAAACAGATCAAGAGTTTTCTCTCCAGAATCAATACGCCTGAAATCTGTGCTCACCTCCTCTGGAGATAAAACAGCCAGAATTGTTGTGTTTTGGTGGATTTAAGCCATTTACTTAAAATCAAAACTAGAAAAAACATATGTGAATGTCAGTCAGCAGTCATGTTGGCAGAGAGCCGTGGAGCCACTCTACACTGTCTGTGTTCACATGAATCTGCTGTACTGAGCTGAGTGACTCTGTATTCTAGATGTCGTCTCTCAGAGTAGGACCGCCCAAATTCTGGGGGTTATGGGGCGGCTGGGACATTCAGCCAATCAGTGCTCTCGCTTTAGCAGCATCCTGCGGTCCGTGATGAAGCCATTAAAGATGCCTGGCTGAGGCCAGATGGTCTGTCATTGAGGAGAGAGAGAGAGAGCGAGGGAAAGATGGAGGGAGGGCAAGAGGGAATATATAGGGAGGGAGGGAGAGAAGGTCACGACAGATATAAAGTGGGAAAGAAACAAATGGGGTCATCATTGAGGAGGGATGAGGAAAAGAGGTCTAACAGGGAGAGAGGAAAAAACTGAAGGGAGAAAAGAAGGAAGGAGAAATCAGACAGAGAAACAGCTGGGAAGGGAAGAGGAGAAGGAGCGTAGAGAAGATGAGAGAATGAATATGAAGAAAGGAGCAGATGAGGAAGAAGACAAGGAAGGAAAGGACTTTATTTTTACTCTACATTTCTACATTTAAACACAAATATCTACTTTCCAGTCCTCACTTTTCAAAACAGGCTCAATATTTTAGTTTTAATGCATTTGTGAGAAATTATTGATTATTTTTATGTTCATCATTTCATGCTGCCTTCCTAACATCAGGACTGATTTCAACCTCAATGAACGGGACAATAACACATAGAAAAGACGATTCAGTGGTGTATCGATCAGTGTAGATCATGCCTGACAGATGTGACAAGACCAAACTGACATAAAAGATGAACAATGCAAAAAACAGAATGGGCGGAAATGGTGTAAGAGACGTAATAGGATGAAAATGATGCAAAAGATGTAACAAGACAAAAAAGACACAAGAAGATGAAAACAAGGAAACAGACATAACAAGACAAAAACAACATAAACTTTCTATTTTTCGACAGTCATTAAATAATTTTGCTATCAGATGTGTCTCAACCATAAAATGTCAACTCTGTAGCCTAAGTCAAAGCTAAATAATAATTGCTGTTTAAAAATATGCATTTTATTCATTTATTTTTATTTGATAGGGACAAATACAAAATGAAAACAGCTATCCAAAGATGTTAACAATGTCAGTAAAACTAGATTATAGATTACCACCACTTAAAGTGTGTAATCAAAAAGGAACTGTTTTTCATATTCTTAATGTGACAGAAAAATAATGGGCATCTTTTATTTAGTCTTTTCGACTAATTGTTTAAGTATTTTTTAAAGCATAGATGTCATTAGATTGCGTAGTTGTAAATGCTCAGTTGTGAGGTTTTAATCACATTTCATTGTCTTATTTGATAATAAACCTCGTTATTGATTTGATTATTTTTAGTTTGTTTTGTTACGTTGTAGCTTTGGTACTTTTGATACTGCAGATATTGTATTGAAAAATATGGTACTGAAAAAGTATCTTTTTTTTTTTTTTCTTTTTTCAAAAAATGTGTATTTTGATTAGCATCAAGAGAACTCTGAGCTACTTAAAAAAAATGGCTACTTGCTACTACCATGCTGTGAAATTAAAAAAAATTAATCACTAGGCCAAGAGTTTGATCTTTTACATTATATTTTCACAGAAGAGTAAAAATTAGTTTATGCAGTTTTATAGTGTACAGTTTATTTAATTTATTTATTTTAATAGAAAAGGCAAGGACAGCTTTATTTACATACCACATTTCAAACCAGGAGGAAAAAAAGACAAAAAAAAATCTTTTTGTCTGATTTGATTCAGATTCTATTTTTGATTGAATTAATAGAAAAGGGGGCACAATCTTCTCTTGTTCCAGCTTCCATGACATAAAATATGGAACATACCTGGAAATTAAACGTTCTGCAGCCTTTTTAATTTTTAAAAAAAGTTGATGAAATTAATGAATGAATCATTCTGAAAGAATTCTACAGTCCTCTGCCTGTATTACAACAAAAAAATGAGGTGGAGGCAGAATGTTTGGCTGTGTGTGGTGTCATTCATGTTGTGTCTCCATCAGCGGAAAGCAGCCTCTCAGGTGCACCATCAGCTCTGAGGAAAGACCTCGCTGTCCAACACAGTTTTTGAGGTGAAACAGACTGAGCAGAGAGTCATTTCCTTCATTACAGAGTTGGTGGTAGTTGTTTGTGTGTTGCTCAGCCGCTCTCATCTGTTACAGCTGATCCTGCTCTGTGAACTACTAAACATTTCTGGGTGATGGTAAAAAGTATTCATGTATTTAGACATTAAATTAAAACATGACTGCAACCGCTGCTCTTTGAGAAATGTAACACAATGAAGATGAAGTACATCTCTCCTTGTTAACTGCTGGTAACTCTAGCATGTGTGCACTGTAAACTGTCCATGTGATGCTTCACCCTCACAGCTTGAGTTTCACTCTTTTCGTTCCATCAACTTCATGTTAACATTTGACATTTAGAATTCAATTTTTGAATTTATGAATTGATTCAGAATCCCATCCCTAGTTACTATAAAGTATTTCTGGGGTTTTAGTTATAATGATATTTTTAATACAGCACACTAGAGAATAGTGCAACCTGCTTTTTACACTTAACCAAGCCAAGTGATTATGCATTTTATTAACTTTTGTTCATTATGGCGGTTAGGAATTATGCAAGCTGCTTTGTTCTGAGCTACCTGTAAGCAGAACTTGCTGTGGCTTTAAGGGAAATGGGGTAGTATGGATATTTTTGAAGTTTTATTTTCCTCAAAGGTCTAAAATGGCAGAATACTCCTGTCTGTCTGTGTGTGTAGACCTCCAGAAGTGAGTCTTGGTTCACTCCATTTTCTTCATTAGCTCATCATGGACGAAAGACGAGGCAAGCTGTTGTTGGTACACTGCTTGGCTAAACAACAACACACACACACACACACACACACACACACACACACACGGTTTATTTAGTACACATGGATACATAGTAACTGATGGGGCTTTGCGCTGCAGTCTGTTTAGCTGTCTGAGTGTGTAAACTGAGCAGAAAACATCCACAGTTATGACAGCGACTATCTGCTGCTGTGATGAAAGGATTAACAGGAGCATGGGTGAATGAATGAATGTTGATTCTTAATTGATAATAATTAAACGGTTGAGGCAGAAGCTGAATAAACTGAGGGAGGATGTATGGCTGAATGAACAAGGTATGATGGAATAAAGATGAATGAATGGAGTGTGTTGGCACTAAATGAGCTGCTAAATGAGTAAATGAATGCATGAATTAATACAGTAATGTGTCTGTAATTAAGTAAACAAGCCAGAGATTGTACTGCATTAGCTCGCTGATATGTTTGATTCAATGAATGAACGGATTATTAAGAGAATTAATTGAGTGAATGAGAGGCAGTGAATGACTGAATGAATGTGAGTCAATAAATGATTAAAATGATGCATAAATGAATGAAATGAAAAGAATGTGCAAATGATGAGCAGCTGCAACAGGCTGCTGCCACACAATATCACACCATACAACAAATTACGAGTGAATGAACAAATCATATCCACATGCACATTATGGATCTATGTATAAAGCCTCCAGACTCCTTTGGTAAAAACAGTCATTTTACCTCAGAGAACATGGGATTTGCTGGTTAACCATCGCCTCAATCTGTTAGTCTGTGTTATTGTTTGACTTCAGTAAATCTAAACTAACCTTTAAAACTATACAGTGCAACTAAACACTAGGCTAAAACAGAAAGCACAGACCTACACATGTGAACTACTATTCTGTTAAAATTCACTGTTACTATATGAAGGGGGAAAGAGAGAGAAAAGTTACTTGTTTTGTTGCTATTCAACGATGAAGAACCCCATTTGTAGCAATTCATCTGTTTCTTTATTAGCCAAGATCTTTCTTCTCCTTCTGTGTGGGAGAGAGAGCACACTCTGACAGCTTCTCTGCACCAGCAGCAGGATCAGCACTTTGGAGAGGGCAGCAAGCCCCGCAATCCTGAAAATTGAGCTACTGTAATGCATAAAGGCAGAGATTTGTGTGTCAAGTTGGGTTTGGGTTGTTGATTAACACAAATCTTCGCTGGTCAGACGGTGCACATTGGCTCTCTTAATGTCCAGGTGCATGTAGAGCTTCAAAAAGCTTGAACTGCGTGTCACTGCAGTTTGTGCTTATTGACATGGTTTCTGCGGGGTCATAAAAAGTCATAAAAAGTCTTCAATTTAAAAATGAAAGTTTTAGGCCTTAAAAAGTCTTAAATATGTAGGGATTTTCGATACAAGGTAATAAATAACGTTTAGTCATGTCTTAAAATGATTCGCTTGTTTATTCATTGGTTCCATCATTGCCTTTTCCTTCCGGGAAATGCCTCGAGAAATGCGCTGATGGCGGCATCCATTCATTCCTCTTGTTGTAGTTCTGTCTGGGGAATTCCAGAACTACAAGGTCCATGCTGACTTCCCGGAAGGAATTAATTGCCGGACATCCACGGAAACCTGCCAACACCAAAGAGTACTTCCATAGACGGGCTCTGGTACTTCCATATTCTTTAGCTAACGCAGTATCAACAGAGAAGGATGGGGAAGTGCACTTTTAATGAAGTCTGGCTTGACAATGATGCGTTTAAAACCTGAAGCCCTTAAGCCCGTTTCTAGCAATCGATACGAACCATACTGTAATCCATGTAAGGTGTTGGAGCTTTTGAGTCAGAGAAGCATACCTTGCTGTGAGAAGTCTTGTAGGCCTACTACATCAACGGCATTACCTCCGCAGGTCCGAAATAAAACGCTGGATTCTGGCGGTGTGTATGGATCAACTGCCGTGTTGAAAGTGGAGGTCCTTTGGGTGTTGAATTGGTAACAAAACATCACTCCTACAGCGGGAACGAAAACATAGCTGAACTTTTCCAAACAATGTTTCCAGATTCAGACATAGCTAAAGCATTTACATGCGGGAAGGACAAAACCTCGTACATCACGCGGTTTGGCTTAGCTGAATACATAAAAAAGGAACTCATCTCTAACTTGGAATGTGTGAAAATGTAACTAATGAAGTGAATTTGTGTAAAATGTGTGATGAATACAAATAAATGTTTCAAGTAAATTTTTAATGACGTAATTTTTGCTAATCATTCATTTTTTCACTAATCAATGTAGGTCATAAATTTAAATCATAATGGCCATAAAAAGGTCATAAAAAGTCTTAAATTTCACTGACTGGAACCTGCAGAAACCCTGACTGAATTCCACCTCCAATCATGTTTTAAACCAGTGTTTGTCAAACTTTTTACACCGTGTACCACCTCAGAAAACACTTCGTTGTGCTCCATTCAGTACCAGCAGGTGCTGTGGAGTACCACTAGCCACTGGCACATCTTAAGTAGCCACTAGCAGTTGTGCTCGGTCACTGTTTTCCACTTTTAACATAATTGCTAAAATAGCCTCCACCTGATCGCACCTCTCTTTGTAATTGTTCCCAGTCAGAGCCCCAATTACAGTGTTTATAAGTGCAATGTTTTTCCATTCTCACTCTCTTTATCTCACCTCTGCTCACTATCTTGCCATCACAGGTTAGCTTGTTAACTAGTCTGACATCTGATGACGTATGCACACTACGTGCATGATTGTTACTACATAGCAGGCTGATATTGAAATAAAAATATCATGAAATACATATTATATTATATATCAGGGATCTCATATGTTATGTAGGCTAGCTTCAGTTTTGTGGTGTTTTGTTTGTATTTGTTTTTAAATTAATTTATTTCATTAAAATTTTTTAAAAGATCTGCGCCGCAGAGATTTCATTATTTTAATAAAGTTTCTAATAAAGACCTGTGTGTATGGACTTCCATACACACAGTAATCACCTTAACAGACAAAAATTATTATTGAATTATTCATTTATTCACAATGCAGATGAAGTTGTGTTTTTTGCATCATCAAAACTACTGTGAGTTGAACATAAGGTGGAGGTTGAGTTCAGCTGGAGGTTTATGAAACTGAAACTGGAGCAGAGGTCTGTGTGTCCACTGTTCTGCTGGCGAGGCCAGACGATGCTTTGTGGCATAAAGCAGGTCTGCTGGGAAATGTGATGTAAGATGGTCGTAATATCTCTGCTTCAACCTCTCGTTAACTTCCAACAACCTGCCCGTCTGCCTATACGGGGGCCCAGGGCCTCATCTGCAGCCAACATGGGGCCTCTGCTAGCACTTCCTGACATGTGTCAGCACTTTGCTCTGTTTGCGTCCCTTCAGGACGTGACCCGGATACACACTTAATCCGTCATGGGCCCACGAGGTTAAAGCATGCAAATGGGGAAATAATATTTGTGGTTGTTGGCATAAAAGGTGCTGTAGTGTTCCAGTGCTGTGAGTGTAAACTAGGCTACAATAATTAAGTTTAAAAGTAAACAGGATTTAACTTCTGAGAAGAAAAAACAGAACCGAGGAATTAAAAAACAATGTTATGGTGATATATGAACCACATTTTCAGGTTTCAAACAAGTTTGTATGTTTTTGTAAAGATTATACTGCAAGTTTAGGCACTGAGGTTTAAGTTACATTGTGAGGATCTAATAAAGACTCAATACTTGTCACTGTGGCTAATTTTCAAATTTCAGTTTGAGCACTTTTCTCTGTGAGCGATGCTCTGAACTTTTTAATGTTCACATCTAGCAGCTGAAACTCTCAGCCTACCCATTTAATTCTCCTACTGTTTATTGTTAAATGAAATCCTTCTACTGTAAGTGAACAGACTGTCAGCTCAGTGGCAAAAATGTAAATAAAACTTCAACATTCAAGGTTTAGAACAGATATAATATTTTAACTTTAGATTAAAGTTGTAAATGGGGCTGTAATATCCAAAGTTTGACACTGTAGTATTTCAAATGAATGAGAGTGAAGTGGTTGCAATGCTTGAAGGATAAGCTTAGGGATGTAATGTTCTCAGGATGGATGTTCCAGAATTTTAGTACTTTAAGATCCACTGTGTAATATTTAGGGGGGTTGATTGGCAAAATATGGCAGAAAAGAAATATAATATTCATAAATTCAACTCAATAACAGGCTGGGATGCTAAATGAAACCAGAATGCAATGATTTGCAAACCTTTTTTCACCTGTGTTCAAGTGAATACAGTACAAAGACAAGATATTTACAGTAATGTTCAAACTGAAACTTACCAAATATGATGCCTGCAACATGTTCAGACAGGAGCATGTTTACCACTGTGATAGATCAGCTTTCTCTCAGTCAGTGTTTGGGAACTGAGGACACTAATTCTAGTTCTGAAAGTGAAATTCTTTCCCATTCCTGCATGACATATGACTTCAGACTTCACTTCCTATTTCTTTAGAGGTAAATAGGAAGCCAGTGTGCTTGTGCTGACAGCATGTTTCGGTGCTTCACTCCCCACCATTGCTGAGATATTTTGTCATTTAAGACACAATGATTAACTACATCCGTGCTCAGCTGCAGATCCACGGGTCAGAGAGCACCGCGACACGGGAACAGAGCGAGGCTGCTCCGGACCTCCACAGCAGCCGGACACAGTGAGGCTGCTCACACCACAGACCCTGAGACTCGCGCCGCATAGAGGCAGAGGGCGCTCCAGCCACTGAGCCTCTCGGACAGAGTGTTTTGGCTGAGGGGCGGGGGACACACACAGCTAACATTAGTGACAATGACAGTGATGTCACACACGTAATATGAAGTGATAAAAATCAAAAATAAAAATGTGAAGTCAATATTTTGCTTAAAAATGTTTATTTTACAAAGATGAATGGCTAAACAATGTTTTTTTTTAGTCTGACACTATCAGATCTGTTCTTTCTTTTGATATATTCCTTATTAACCTATTCATAGAACTGAATATTCTGTGGGTCAAAATGCTGGTGCTGGTTGGCAACTTTAAAAAAAAAACACTGGCAGGGAAAGAGTTGAAGGATATAATATTCAGCACCACTATCAGACTCATCATGGCAAAAAAAAACAAAAACACAAGAACTTGCAGGGACAAATGAGAAAAGAGAAGATAAATGAGATTTTTGAAGGTCCGATGAAACAGCAGTCTGTTTTAAGTCGTAGCAAAGAGATCAGTGATGAAGCTGTGAAAGCTAGCTAACGCATTGCTAATGAAATAGCCTCAGCATCAGAGCCACAGCCTACTCTGAGGGTGGGTTTGTGAGGACATGCATGCTGCAGAAATCATGTTTCATTCATTGTGAATGGTTTCAGATTGTACCTGTACTTCTTTACACTAACAGAAAGAAAAAAAAAAAAGGTTTTAGTTTATTATGCAATGATTTTACTAGTGCAGCCCACTTGAAATCAAATAGGGCTGTATGTAGCCCATGAACCAAAATGAATTTGACACATCTGTTCCATATACTTGGAAGGAGAGAGCTGAACAGTATTTAGTCAGTTGCAATCTACTGCCTCACTGCTAGATGCTACTAAATCCTACACACTGGACCTTTGCGAAGCATGATACTATGTGATCAACAATCTCAATCTTTTGGGAAGAGTGAGATATGTTAGTATTGCTTATTCTTGGTCCATTCATCCATCCATTGTCTGTAACCACTTCTCTTGATGAGTCGCGGGGGGTGGAGCCTGTCCCTGGACAAGTACACCCTGAACAAGTCGCCATTTCATCTCAGGGCTGACACATAGAGACAAACAACCACTCATGCTCACATTCACACCAACGGGCAATTTAGAGTTTTCCACATGTGGTCACATGTGATCGCATGTAGGAAACATGTTACCACATGTGGCGTGGGTTTCACATGGGAATATACATATTACACCATGAAAATATTCCAAACCAGCATCTTTCCCATGTGCCAGAGCATGTTTAACATGTGAAAAACATGTCCCACATATTTCACATGTGATTTTGCACATGTGATTTTTCTGTAGGGGATGTCATACATTTTATACAAAAATGTGAACAAGAAATATTTTTGGACAGTCAAACCTAAAGCTTGGAGTGATTCTGAGCCACCAGAACGAATACAGAAACTGATCAAATACTGCTGCTCTTGTGGCTTAAGTGAGAACTGGTGAGATGACAGACATGAGTACAGACACTTGAGAGACATCAGTTTCCTTTGTGAGGCAGGTTTGTCAGATTGCACTGTGCTCTACTCAGACAGGTGCCAGACATTTTTTTTTTTTTCTCAAAATACTGTTCATCATGTCTGACTAGAAAAGGAACCAGACAACCAACCAGCCTGCAGCCAATCAGGAAGCTCAGCAGCCAGCCAATTAGTCTGCCATTCAGTCAGACCTTGGAGTAGGAGAGCACTCACACTTCACTTTCATTTTCCACTTATTTCAAATCAGATGCATGGAGTTGATGGGGGAAAATATGTGTGCATCCATCCACATCTTCTCCTTCATCTCAATACTTTCTACCTTGATGAGTTTCTCTGACCCTCCTTAGGTTTAAATCTCCAGCAAAGTTATAACAAATTTGGAATCTGCTACATCTCTGAACACACCAAGAATAACTGGATGTTTTAAGCCAGGTATACACTAAGCAATTTTGCAGTGAAGATGACCAATGTGAAAGAAACGTGGCGCATCTTTGGCCATGCCTCCTTAATTGTGGTCCTATGTACAGGTGGGCGAATCGATCCCAAAATATCGGCACTTTGCCTTTGTTAGTCTAGTTTCTCTCTTCTATGTTTAACTGTTTTTATTCAACCAATAAGAACTGCCTGAAAGACACAATGTTTAGTTGTGAAGTGCATGTGATCTTTGGTCCTCCACTGCTGTCTGTGTCTGCATGCACTGAAACAGCACGTGTGTCATGCCTGTGCAGCACGCCATGATGCATGCCCTGACCAGTTTGATCTGACACATAGTGATAGGTGAACATTTGGAGATATTCACAGTTGTGAATGAAAATGTGTGCAGTCAGAAGGCTGAGAACTTGGAGCTGTGACACAAAAGGGAGAGAAGGAGGAGGAGGAGGGAGGAGGAGGAGGAGGAGGGACTGCCACAGCATCCAGACCCTCGACACAGACAGAGTTGACAGAGTTTTTTGTTTCAGAGAGGCTCAGCTAGGAATATCCAGTGTGTAGTAGTTAAATTCATGTTTTAGTCAAATCGGCTCATCAGCATTACTTAATGTTATGTTTTCAAACTGTATCTCTTCTTCAACTGCTGTTACCTTTGCAGACTAGTTACATAGAAACCTAGATATAAAATATTTTCAGCCCAATGAACCTTGTTATCTAAATGAATTACAGAATTTTAAATAATGAAATAATATACCTCAAATCTGAAATATGAAAATGACTGAATATAATAACCTTCAGTGTAACAGTGTAAAGGATTCCTATAGATTTTGCCTATTAGTGATACATTCACATCATAAATAAAGACAGTGCTCTCTGAAAGTGCATAAGCCTTTCTAAAAAAATAAATGTATCAGTATCAATATTGGCAGTTCTGGCCCATAATTACTTGGTATTGGATCAAAACTAAATTTTGTGGTATTGCCCACCCCAGTCCTATGTCACTCTATGAGAGGTTCAAAGACGGCCATTCTCACAGTCTTGCAACCAAAGGAAGCCTGGGAGAAAAATTCTCACACTGTCAGAAACTTAGGATAATCATCTACAACATGACAGCAGCTACGACCCACATCTACTAACCAACCAATAGGTGCATCGATGGACAAAGTCAGATCATATCGGTAGACACTACAATGCCCTGAGTATGTTTTTGTCTGCTATTTTAGCATACTTACTATACAACAACAAAAAACCTAATGTTACCTCAAAAAGGTGGGTTAATACCTTTTTTGTCTATAGCATGACATCTGCTGTTTTTACTGCTGGTACTGTAAAGCACTCTGTGTACTCTGAGTGGGAAGGGTGCTATATAAATAAAATTTTACTTACTTACTTACTTAGCCTGCTAAATACCTTCAGTGTTTTGTGCTACAAATTTGAGTGTATTTCCAGGCTCACCAATGGCAATCCAGCTGTGTAGCTTAAGCTCACAATTTAAAATGAAATCACTAATCTGCCACTTTATTGAAAGCCAATGAGGAACCAGCCATCAAACAAACCTTGACTTATATTCAATCAAAATGAAACCACAACAATCAGTCATTAAGATGATTAACCAGCCAAGAAAAAAACCCACCCATCTACAAGCCAGCACAACCTAAACCTAAATATTTTGACAAATTACTTTGAAAGGTGACGATATTGATAGTTGTGTCCATCCAAATGTATCTCAAATTTTGAACAAATTTTAATGACACTGGCAACAGAAAATGCAAATGGATGCTTGTTTCCATCCCATACTGTTAAAGCAATATTCCACCCCAGAACGATAATCCACTCAATATGTACTCACCCCTATGTCGATGTGAGGATGGGTGAAGATCTTCAGTTCACAAAACAATCCTGGAGTTTCAGCAGAAAACAGAGTTGCAGCCAAATCCAGTACAATGGCAGTGAATGGAGACCACAGATAAAATGTAAAAAAAAGAACACAAAACAAACACAAAATATCTCCATCCTGCTCGTGTGGTGTAATCCAAGTGTCTGTGAGCCGCGACATTAAAATTTAACTGCAAAAGACGCCGTTTACCCCATGTTTTTAGCTGAAATATCAACTGTAGCCTCTCAGACTCGAGCCAGATGCACAAGAGATCTTGCAATATTTTCACATCCATCCATGCATGCATCCATTAAAAGATATACGAAGTCTTGCGATACATCGGCGCCATGTTTACATGCTACCTGGGAGGTCACAGGGTCCATCAGATCTGTGTGGAGCGATCATGGCTATGTTATAGAGCCATGGGGGCCATGTACAGACTGCTGGAGTGGAAACAGCCAAACAGTCACGTGAGTTAAATGTTCGCTACATCAGAACTTATTCTCAAAAAGTGTTTCCGTCTTGATTGAGTTGTTACCATCAACCCACAGTACAGGTTTTAATACAGGTCTTCCATAGGAATGCTCACACAAGCATGTGTATTGATAATTAACCATCAAACAAGCCTGACTGTTTGGCTGTCCCTGACTAAAGATTTTCCCAGCCCTACTTTTGGGGCACAAAGGGCACCTCTTAAATTCTAACGGAAAAAAAAGGTTATGACTCTGAACATGTTGGAACAAGCAGCAAGGAAACTGAACATTTTTTTCAGTATAACTTGAGAATAAGTAACATCCAACTTCAGCTTATCCACACAATGATGTATACAACAAATTAACTTGCTAAATTACAAACTCAATCCTCGACTGCTTCACGTCTCCTGTCCTCGCCTGACCCCGCTGTGTCTTCATCATCCCCGGAGTCAGAGTCCAGTCAGAGCTGTTGTGACGTCAAATTCCTGGATGTCAAACCAGCCTCAACTGGTCTCTGAAGCTGTGTCCCACTCTAATACGACCGCTAACCAAACTAACTAGCTAATGGCAGCTCCAGCACAGTTAGCAGCAGTGTGCTAGTGACAACAGCGTTGCACAAAAAAAGGTGAGTGTTAAAACAAACCCGTGGTTGACTAAGATTCTTGTCAACAACTAATGTTTAGTCGACTTTTGAGGGGCAGCCTTATCTACCTGTAACCTTATAATAACCCTAAACCTAATCCCAAACTTCAACTAGACAAATCAAGGCCTGTACCAATTATACAGTAAGGGTGAGGAATGAAGATTATGCAAAAATAACCAACCAACCATACAGTTATCCATATCCAATCAACCAATGAAGCCAACCAGCAAACCGACCAACCACTTGTGCAGATGGCCACTGGTTAGTTAGTTATCGTTTAAGTGTAGATCCAGCTAACCAACCAGAGTTTCACTTGCACACACACATTTTCAACACCAGTATTTGTCATTCTGAACATCTGCTGCAGCCACAGATTGTTTATCAAGTCTGGAATGATGACAGAATCCCAAATGACCTGGAGGTGTTTAAGGGACAAAGGACCTTTTGAAAAAACGGGGATTGGATTTTAGTTGCGAATCTGATTGAGACCAGCAGACTGCGATGGTGCTCATCTCCTTGTGATGTTTATCCACCACCCCTTCAACTCCCACCCATCCCTGAGGAACAGCAGACAGACAGTTTGCCCATGCCAGTCATCACACTGAACAACCCATTTTTATGAGATTTCACATTTGTACACAACCCAGGTAGCTTATTAGAAAGGATAGATTGAATTATGGCCTCATGCAAAAAGAAAATACTGCAGTGTAATTACTTATTGATGGGTGTTTGTGTGGATGTTTGGTTTTGTGTGTAAGTTTTCTGACTGAATGAAGCCTGTATGCATGCACACGTTTGAATATTTATGATCTGTGTATTCATATGTGTTGTATATGTGTGCAGGACTGCATGAATGTGTGTGTGTGTGCTCATTTTCAATTCAGTTGCTGTGTGTGCAGCCAAAGTAAGATTTGAATAAAAAGAAAAAGTAAGAAATACTGTAACAGTATGCTAATGGTGGGCTGTTTATGAGGGAAATATGTATTCAGCGCTAGCAGGAAGGACTCTATGCATCTATAAATTACTTTGGGGGCTCTGCTGCCTCTCTCAGGGATGCTGATGCATCACAGAGACGGAGAAGAGAGACAGCCAGAGAAAGATAATCTGAGTGTTTGTGTTGAGAAAATCTTTTGAGATAAAAAAGACAAATGAGAAAATGAGAGACAGTCAAACAGAGACACAGGAGAGATACATTGGGAAAATGAGAAAACAGATGAGAGAAAGAACTACTAATCTAACTAATCTAAAAGTGCTGAATGGATGTCTGAGATTTCTACTGCTTTTCAAAAGCTGCGCTGACCCAGGATGTCGTGGTTTATGGTCAGCACCTGGGCTGGGTAACCCCTGAGCCATCAGGGAACCTTGTTCTTCTGCTTTTTAAAATGATTTGAAATCTCCCGCACCATAGCAGTCCAGTTGGTGTTGCTGATAATGAGTCTAATAATGCCCTCTTTGGTGCTATTCCAATGGACAAAACACAATAAATCGTTCAGAGTTCCCTGAGTCTTTTTTTTTTAATCACAGATGCAGATAGCAGTCATTGTACGTTAAATCTGACACAATAAAACTATTTTAATCAAAACCAGGAACTGAAACTGTTTCACCATGAATGTATTGTGACTTTTGGAATGCTGATGCTGACACTGATTGACCCACAGTAAACAGTAAGCAGACAGTAATGGCAGAACTTCACAATTCCCACTTAATGTCACAAATCTATTCTTCATAACGATATTGAATGAGAATGATAGGATGATATTGATATCTGACATTATTACCATGAATATTAAATGTCAGATAATTATATATGAACATATCATGCCTTGCAGACAGTCCGGGTGCCACAGGATTTATTTTCATTTTGTTTTTTTTTGTTTTTTTGATGTTTCATTGCCCAAGGAAACAGTTATTTACATTTTAAAACATATGTAAATAAGAGAATGCATATCTGAATCAATTATCAAAACACCTGTTAAACATCCAGTTAAACCACATCTAAAGTCTTCTCTACAGATGGATATTTCTGCCTGGTCTCATTCCCAACTGTCAGATACAGATGCTTCGTCACCGGCTCTCTGCGACTCATACAGATGTGCATGGTGCTCTTTAGTAGCTGACTGAGATGCAATAGGCTTTCAAGTGACTTCAGTGTGAACCCATCCACAGCTGTATGAAACGAACCACGCTTTCAACATTATTATAAAGAGGGTGAAGGTTCACACATGGAGGAGGTGGGTGGACGGATGGCTCAAACAGGACTTTCACCCTGGAGATCGGGGTTAGTGTCACATGTGAAAACCAAAATGTTTAAGTTTTAAGGTACATAATGTTATGTACTTCACATGATTTGTATCATGTGACTTTCGTGTTGCAAGTCATTTCAGTGACATCACATAATGTACATACAGTAATGTGAATACTGGTGTTATCCCAAAATTACCCAAGTAGTTTTTGTGCCTAAACCTCGCCAAACTGTGACAGTTTCACAGTGTCACATGTTAAAAAGGCTGTCTGGCTGCTTAACTGCACCTTGTGTGTCTGTATGAAAAGTCAAAGGGCAGTTCCAAAACGTATCTGTAACGTATCTGACAAGATGGGATGAAAATGGGTTGCACACTTTTGAAAACACATACAATGCAATGCAAACAACATGTCTGAAAATGTCCTCTAAGGTGCAGATTTGTCAAAACTCTGGTTTCTGTGTATCCAAGTGAACAAGCAAAACGTTGCCTTGTGCAGTGACTATGTGCCTGAAACAACAGCTCTATCAGTAGGGTTACCACTGCCATCCGCTGCCTTATCTAAAGTGCATATATCCATGTATCAAGAAAAGAGGGTTGCACTAAGAGGTAATATAATTTCACAAGCTTTTTTCTTAATCATGTCTGGCAGGAAAAAACTCCTGAAAAACTCAACAGATGATTTACGTGCCTGAAAAAACAACAACGGCAGACTAGTGTTTTGTTTTTAGTTCAGTTTGCACTGCTAGGACTGTGTGCCAAAAAGGTCTTAAATAAATAAAGGTGAAATAGGTATCTGATAATAAGCTTGAATAATAAATAAATAGCTGTTGTTTGTGACAACAGGCTCACTGTTCACATTTCGTTGACATATCATTGATGCAACACTGTCACCACCAAACTAGTCCAGCACGCTTGTTTTTTGTGAGTATTTGGAATATTTTTGCATTCTTGTGTGTACAATAATATTTTACCCGTGGTGGAAAGTACTGTTACACTGCTAAAATATTACTCAATTACAAGTAAAAGTACTGGTGTTAGAAAATTACTTAAGTAAAAGCACAAGTTTTGTGCATTTTCCTGAACCAATAGATGAAAACTCTAACAACTGGTTAATCATTAATAATTTATAAGATACAAAACACTTTTTTTCCCTCATTTTCAGTTTTTTTTTTTTTTTTTGGTCAAGTCAAAGAATAGCTGCAAATGGCTCTGCAAGACAAAACATGTCAAATGAGGTACAGCAGTCCATGTCTTATAATATCCATGTATACATTTTTTATTGGTTGAATTTTTAATGGCAATTAATCAATTAATGCTTAATCTTTAACATCCTTACTCCTAATGTGTGCTGCCACAGCATTTGGTTTTGTTTTTCATTTGTATCTCATTGTTCTCATTGGCCTGTTTGTGATCAGATCACCTGATTGGCCACTGAAATACAGATGAAAGATTTGGATATTAATTCAAATTGTACTCAGGACTCAATTATAATTTTGAAAGTAACAAAGTAGATTACATCTTGCATACTTGACTTGAAAATCTGTTCATAAAAGTACTAGTACCCAAAAAAAAACCCTTCTTAATTACAGTAATTTGAGTATTTGTAATTAGTGACTTCAACCCTTCATTTTGACAGATGTATCTTTAAACAGAGATGTAAAATATCTGTTTTCAAAAAGATCTTTATACATGTAGTTAAGACCTAAAAGTAGTTTATGGATGATGGCTGTCATAGTAAAGAAGGGCTACAATCACTAATCAATTATAAATCGATTATAAAATTAATTATCAACCATTGTGATGATCAATTAATCAATTTTTTTTAAAGAAGAAAGTCAAAATTCTTAATATCTTTGGGTTGTTGGCAAAACAAGACATTTGAGGACGTCGTATTGGGCTTTGAGAAACAGTGCCTGACATTTTTCATTTTTTGTGAGTTTTTGTAGCCCAAACATCTAATTGATTGATCAATAATCAACAGTATAATCAACAGATTAATGGACAATGAAAATAACAGTTGGTTGGAGCCCTATGGCAAAGCGAGACATTTTCCAGCATTTGAGATTTTTCTATGGAGGGTTGCCATGGAAAAATCATTATGAAGGAGTGCTGTGCTAACTCAGTTTACCTTCTTCAGTAAGTGCATTCCTCCTCTTGGTTCCCTAATAAATTTAATACTGTTGGTTGAGCTTACTTATTTTGTTCATTACATGAAATTTAAATAAAACCAACACAGCATTATAACTGATTGATTGAGCCATCAAGTGCATGAATCAGAGGATGGCCTCATTAATCAAGCGTGTCCCACAGAGCTCTGATAAATCTTCACTCTCTTGCAGTCTCAAGAGGCAGTTGGACACTGTGGCAGACAGCTGCCAGAAATACACAAGCAGGGACAGACTACTTCCAGTGTGTCTGTCCACACCCTGTCCTGCTTCACCCACTGTGTTTCCCTCCTCTAGAGATCACTTGACCTCGTCACCCGCCTGTCCAGCTGCCCCTCATTCACAATCTAGTGTCAGACTCTGTACAGTCACTTTACACTTCTTCACTATAAATATTCGGACATATTTTCATGACGTTGTGTTACTTGAGCTGTCTACTGCCCAAATTAATCAATCAAAATACTCCACTTCAGAGATGTGGTCACTTGCAGCAGAGCAAATAAAGAATAAGCTCTAGCATCTTGGACAGAGGAACACTGTATGTTGCACCAAGGAATTATGGTCGAGCAGCTCACAGGAGACCCCCGGATGGGCTGTTAAGGGGGCTATTAAGAGGGATGCTGCCACTGGAGAGGGATGATAAGGGAGGGGGGCTAGGGAATTGTTTGTGAAGCTCTTTAATCATTTGTGTCTGTCGTTTTTGCACCATTTGCAACCAGGCCTGTTTATACGTCACCTGATATGTTTAAAGTGGGAGGGACTGGTGTATCACCTGCATGCAAAACTGGACTTTGGAGTATTCACATTGTATTTTAAAGTTTTAAGTCATCTTATTTATATGCAGATTGAAGTGAATGGGCTGCTGTATGTCTTATCCTGATCCTGAACTTACCTAAGCCTAAACCTGAGCCTGAGTCTGTCTATTTTCTCCTCTCTGCCTGTCTTTTTTCTTGAGTTTATATAAAGTCCAGTTTTCAGCCTGCTCTTGCTAAATTGTCTATGTTGCTAAGCTGCTGTAGCATTCAGGCCATTCTGTTCTGCCTGTTCCCTGAGTGTTCCTCTTCCCGTCAGCCTGTTACTAGTTCTGATTACTTTTTGACGATTTGATGATAGTCCTCCCCGTGTCCCCATCTTTGAATTACTTTGCTCAGTCTGTCTATAGCTCTTTATCTGATCTCTGAACTCAGGAAAGTGTCTTTTACTCCGCCGATTAACTTTTGGTTTCTGAGCTCCTCACTCTTGTTGCTGCCGTCGCACGAATGCTCATATACACACAAGATTACATAGTGTCTAAATGTAGGTGTGTTACTGAAAATGCTGCTGGCTGTTTGTGTGTGCATCGTGCAAGAACAAGAGTAAAATGGAAGAGTATCAAAGCTGGACATGTGGTATTCTTTGTCTATCACATCCTATTTCTTAAATTTCACCCTTTCCCTCTTCCTTGGAATGTCCTCTCCCCTTTTCTTCTTCCTTTATCTCTCCTTCTTGTTATTTGGCTCTCATAAAAATGGGTTACTGAGCTTGATATACCTTGTGACACTTTTGAAAATCATAAAAAGTCAACCAGTAAACCTGACTGCTAAATTTCTTTTATTGTTTCAATCTACTGAGGCAGAATGAAGCATGTTTTTATAGCTGGAATTACTGTGAAAATAAAGCTAAATAAAAATGAAACTTATTTTATTCATTTATTTTTACAACCAGGCTTCTAGTGTTCTCTTTCAGAGCTGTTGGCTGAACCAAGAGAACCGAGAGGCAAAGCTGCTTTATGCAACAGCTCTCAGGTGAGTGGCTGGTTTCAGGGTAGATTGTTGGTTTGCTGACTGGTTGGGTTGTTAATTGCCAAGTTCCAGGTTCCCTGATTGGCATGATTATTGGTAGCCTTATTGATTTTCTAGCTTGGTGACAAGCAGGTGTGTTTGCTAGCAGGCTTGTTGGGTAATTTGGCAGGCTGATTGGTTTGGTGCCTGTTCAGCTGTGTGTTAGAGGGTTATTAGCTCTTTGGTTGGTTGAGTGCTTGAAGGCGTTGTGATTAGTGTCTTGCCTTCTCTGTTTGACTGGGTGTTGCATTAACTTGTTCGTCTTGCATGCTCCCAGTCACCACTGAACATGGAAGCTGCCATGCTACGAACATCCAAACGGTGTAACCAAAGGTGATTTATGGTGTTTCTGCAACTACAGCCATTTTTAAGTCCCCAGCAGTGAAATGTCAGATTTATGTTAAAATTTGTCACATGATACTTGATAAAAAAAAAGTATGCAGTGTCATTAACTCTTTAACAGGCACACCAAGAATATATTTGCAAAAAAAATATTTTAGTGAATTTGTGTTCCTGGCTCCACATTTAGCAACTTTTCTGTTTTTTGTTTGTTTGGTTGGTTGTTTTTGTCTCAGAGGACCCCATCAGGAGGCAGTCCAGTTCGGGTAATTGTGGGTCTAACCTGCAAGTATTATATTTTTTCATTTGTGCAACTATAATTCAGGTTTCTTCTTATAAAAACATTACAGAGAGTAGAATATGTTAACAATATTCAAAATTCAATTGTCTTACTATAATGCACATAAATGCATTGTAAAAAGTGAAGTAGTCAATGTAATAGAAATAAAAATCTAAAATAAAAGCAATCTGATAAAATAAACAAAAAAAATCAAAAATAACTAACTAAATCAACAGCAATAACTGAATAATAATAATACTAATTAATAATAATATAATAATAATAATAATAATAATAATAGATCTCACAGAACTTTGTTTTAAACTACTATCCAAATACGAAAAGAAAAATCTACGCATTTTTTAAACTATGGCACTGTGATAATAGTATAGATCTATTCAAAGCAGAATGGGGTAAATCTCATATGAATTCATGTGCAATGTGCAATGAGTTTGAGATGAGAACTGCCACACACACGCACACACACAGCCTCTGATTGGTGAATCAGAGGTTGTGTGTGCATGTGTGTGGCAGTGCTCCTGACCTGTCAGCAGGGTCAGCCAAAGGCATCATGGGATTGCCAGTTGATGGTTAACAGTTTTCAACAAGGAGAAATGGATAAATAACAATAGCAGACAGTCAGTGTTGGATTTATCATGATGGAAAGGTTCAGATTCAGTTTACCCTACACGGGCACACTGATGGTCAAAATTCATAGAGGTTGATTTTTACTGATTTTGGAGAATCAAACACGCTTGTAGTTGCAGAAGCACCCTTATAAAATATCCTTGACCTGAGAGTTTCCAAGATGTCACATCACCTAATGGCCCTGAACCCCTCTGAAATACCTCACTGTCACTCTCCCTGTTTCTACCTTCTCTCGTCCTCATTGTCTACGTGCTGTCTCTCAGGATCAACTCTTCCTGTGTCTGTCCTTATTTCACGAGAAGACAAACCAAAGAACAACTGCTGCTGAAGGCTTTGGGCAATGAATCTCAGAGAAAATGACAAATGTGTTTTTTCACTCGAGAGCGGACCAGCCGCACCAAGGCACAAAACCAACCAATACAAGCAGTTTCCAGTCTAACAGACAAGAAGCAAAATAGGTTTTGATTTGTCTGAACGTGGCCTTTGGCCTTGTTAGTCTGTATCAGGAACTCTGTGACAGGCTGGTGAGAGCGACGGACACTTCATCTTACTGTAGCTGAGCACCAGGGACATCTTGATAGGACAGAAGACAGTTTTCTGAAGTCACACTTCTAAGTTATTTTGCATGATTAATTATTGCAACAATTTTATTGATATGGATGTCAACTTCACATCAAAAGAAAAATATAGTATTTTTTTTTCCAAAACTCCTTAAACTCCCAACTAATGTAATTGTCAGTGTTACAGGTCAGAGGACAAAGACAACAAAATCCAGTGAGCGCAGCCACTACATCTGGTCCTCTGCAGTATATGACAGAGACAAGAAGAAATTCTTTCTGATTGGTCCAAAAATGCCCTTTGGCTCTGCCAGCATCCATCAGCATGACATGACATGTTTTTTCCCTTGTTTTTTTTTTTTTCTTTTTTTGAAATAAACATGAACAAGAATCAAGTATATGTTGTGGAATGGCCTTGAATTGTTTAAAGTTAGAAAATCTAAATGCTGTCAAAGTAACTTACTAGAAATGGAAACAGCTTTTGGGGTCCAACCTTCAAAATAAAAGCGCAGATCTTGAATTACATTGTGAGTTTTTTGATAAAACTGCAGGAGGGAGTACTCCTTTATGAGTTCAGACAATTCTCCTTTTTCTCAAGCCAGACAAACCATTTGCAAAGCCCCCAGATCATCTGAAAAATTCATTTCCACAAACATGAAAGCATAGATGTTTTCTTAGCTCCTGAAAACTTGACATTTTGGAGATATGTGGTTTGTACTGGACAGTAACGATATGTAAGTTAATTTATGTACTGTACTAACCTTATCTTTTCCTAAATTGAACCAAACTGCGACCATTTCACGTTAACCACATACCATGAAGGTAACCATAACAACCAAGATCACCTGCAGGGTTGGGTAGAAGCAGATTACATGAAATCAGGATTAGGTAGTCAGATTACAAACAATAAGCATCTCTAATCAGACCAGATTAAATTTGAAAAAATGTGTTATTAGTTTATAGTTACATTGCCAAGGATGACTCGATTACATTTTTGATTGTATCCCTAAAATTTTAAAATGATAAAAGATGTTTTTCTGAGCATATTTTGTTTGTATTTTATGTGCTACTGTAAACCAACGTAAGTTTACTCCTCTTGACTTGCCAGGTTGCTAGCTCTGTTTATGGTAACCTAACTCACATTTGCTTTTTTGTTTTGTTTTGCTTAAATGATGATTTGATGGACAAAGGAAGTTTTAAATAAATTTTTATTTAAACTGAAAATGAAAGATGAACATTTTGATTAAATGCTCCTTTTAAGCCTACAGGTGTAGTTTGTTCCAGTATTCCAGTAAATGCAGAATATACAAAGTGTATTTTATCTGCACTGAAAATGCTTTGAGATTTAAAGACAAAATATATATGTGGAACTCAAATTTTTGTGGCTGCATCAATTTTTTTAGTAAAAGGTGCAATATTTAAAATGTTAAATTTTGAAGTAATCTAATTTGTTGATACAACTGATTATGCTACTAATTACAAAAATTGCCATGTAATTTGTATTCAGTAACTGAATATTCAGTAATCTGTCCCAACCCTGGTCACCTGACTATGATGGAGGTGGTCAGTGGAATTTGTTGTTTCTTGCAGATCCAAGACACAAAATGCAGCAGACTACAAAGTGTTGAATGAAATGTCAAAAACTTAAAATGCATAGACATGACACTTGAAATGACATCTCAGGAGGATCATGTGGACTATTGGATTATCACTTTTGAATGCTCACTTTGACTATCTGTAGAGTTTACTATCCTACATGAAACTCTAAAGAACTGAGCTAACAGACAAAGTTGCATCATTTTGCTCATGTTTTCTAATTGATATTGAGCATTTCTCTCCACCTGTTATTTAGCTTGGACACAACACTCCTATTAGACACAACACATCACTGAAGAAGGCAGAGTGCAGCTGTAATACTAACAGAACTCTATGATGCATTTCTGTTTCTCTATAGAGCACTTTTTGAAATAGTCATTTTTTATTTCTCACATTTCTTCTGATTTCTCTCTGCCTTTTCAAAGCAAGAGAAGCAAGTTAACTGAGCTCCTGATAACACCTCTCATATCGGTCTCCTGGCAGCTTGAACCATGGGAAGTGTGCCCATGGAAACATCTACCTCTACAAATAAGTAAATTTAATACTCTATGTAAATAACAAAGGTCTGAATACAGCTCCACCTCCACAGGGTAAACATTGCTCATATTTGTGCCTTCCGCCTGCCGGAGGTTTCACCCTGCTAACGTGCAGCCGAGAAATTACATGTCAGCCGCAGCGTCAGAATGATTAATTTGCCTCTGCATCATGGCATAGTAATCCTCTTCGCGACGGTGCGATCAATCACACAGCGCCCGGCGGGTCGCCATGGTGCACACCGCACAGCCCAGCCGAATGCTGAGGTGAGATGGGTTCCTCCCATAATACAGTCACAACAAACAGCTTGATAGAGTCTGGGTGCCTGGCAGGAACACAGGGGAAAGATGCAGAATGAGAGACAAACACCATTTGTATGATTAAGTGTTTTCTGTTGGTCATGTAGAAAAGTTTCAAAGCTGAAAATATGTAATTAGAGGAGAGACTTCTGATTCTCAACTGCAAAGAGGGAAGTAGTTAAAAAAAAAACACAACCCAACTGAGTCATCTACTGCACATGACAGCAGAGAAAACTCCATCCACAGTGGTGCTTTGAGCAAAACCCTAATGATAGTAACGCTAACATGTTCACAAAGACAATGCTAATATACTATGCTGTATAATTACCTTTGAACCATTAGCAATTGACATGCATGTTGACATGCAAACAACATCTGACATTTGCTAATTAGCACTAAACTCACAGAACAGCAGACACTGATTGGAATGTTGTTTTGCAAGTATTTGGTCATAAACCAAGCCAAATTCAAATTTTGACCTGGTTGTGTATGCTGCTAGAGAAAAAGTCAGACAATCACCATAGTCACATTATCTGAGAACCATGAATCTGTACAGGGGCGTAAATAGACAGTGCGAGCAGAGCAGTTGCTCTAGGGCCCATGGGGGAGGGGAAGAGAGCAGCCATTCAAACAATGTGTTGGACAAAGATCAGGCCCTGGTGAGTAGAACTTTAATCGGGCCTGAAAAGTTGAGCCCAAAAAGGCCGAAGCTTGACAAAATTCTGTCCGAACCCGACCTGAACCCATCCCTCATTAGCATATTTCAACCCGAAGTCAATTACAGCCCGACATTTTTGGCCCGACATTGGCCGTGACAGGTAAAATAAAAGATTGCCACCTTGGAAATACACCTTTGTGCAAAGAAGAAATAACTGAATGTTAAATTAAGACCTATTCCATTTGCTAAAATACACCCTGATTCTGATTCTCAAACCTCAATCTCCGTCATAGTTTTTTTTGGTAAAATATTCAAAAACAATCTATCACAAAACTATGAATAACCTATGAAAACTATTCAACTAACTAAAAATGTTATTATCTTCTTTGATATTTTGTCAAATACAGATATGCTTTGATGACTGCTGGGTCTTATATATTGATGTTGCCCAGTGTCAAGTCTCAATGTGATGATACAATCCAACTCTTTGTTGGTAAAATATATGTATGCTTGACAGTGTGGGTGCTTCATAAGCAATGGGCCCCTCATAATAGCTTGCACTGGGGCCTTTCAGCACCTTACCCCACTGAATCTGTGGCATAAGGTGCCAACTTTGTGCCAAGACAATTATCACATGCACAAAATTCCATGGCAATAAGTTCATTAGTTGTTGAGAAAATTCAGTCTGAACAAAAGTGGTGGATCGGCTGGCAAACCAGTAGGGCCAATCCATTGACATTTTTGGCCAGGCTGATCCACATTAACATAACCAGTTTAAACAGGCTGCGTTGCGCTGAGTCGCTTCTGAGATTAGTGAAAGTATACCCAACCCCAATGTCAAATGGGCTTCGTCAGTCAGGGACTTCCTCTTCCTCTTCTGAATCCATTTCATTATGTTGTAAGTGTTACATGCTAGGGTAGGGCAGTATAAATGTATAACAGTATACCAGGGTATTAAGAAATCCCAGTAGTGTGATTTTCAGTACCATCATGAATACAGATGCTCCTCTTTCTATTAAACTCATACTGAGATGGTGTATTGTAGTTTGCAACTTATGCCATCAGGGGTCAGTATCTGCACAGCAGCACAACTGAGCAGGGAAACATGGCTTTCATGTGAAGAAGAAACATCATGTTTTGAGAATAAAGTTGAAAGACTAACTAATTAAAAGGAAGGAAAATGCACCTGCTCCTGTTCTGGATTATGTTTGATTCAGTCCAGATGATAAAGGTAAGCTAACAAACACTGCGGGCGGTCAGAGAAGCATTTCATCCTGACCTTAGCGAGCATTACAGAAGGAGAGGTGCAGACGAATTACTGGTGACAAAATCACGGTGAATGCGCGCTGAGCAGAGGGAAAGGTGAGCTGTGAAGTTGCCACTCTGCCAGAATATGTACAGAGACTGCACTGTACAGTTTAGGTTTGAGTTTGTCAGTGAATAAAGGCTGCATCTTCTCAAGACTGAAGTGGAGCTCCTGCATGTGCGTGCAGTGTTTCCCAGTGGTGGGAACAGCGCCACTATGTCGATCAGCTCCGCCTACATTGTGGGAGTATTACATACAGTGGAGTACAGTGTGGCTGAGCTATTTTACGCAAGTTTTACACAAATGCTAGCTAATGCCATATAGCCCGGTAAAATGTCAAGAGGGTATGACATTATGAAAAAATGAATACCGCCCAAGCCTGGTACATGCCAAGCAAAACTATAACAACAGCCTGCACAAACTATTCAAGAAACAAGTCCTGCACAAAGCCCATTCCAGCCTGTCTTGATGCTGATCACCGGCTACATGCAGAGTTCCATCATTTGTTCAAGCAGGTATTAGCTTGTTGAGTATATAGGCACTCGCAATTGACTGTTTTATTGATTTACTTCAATCCACTTTACCCTGAACTACAAGTCATTGTGATGTGTGTTTGACCACGTCCTTTAAACTTTTGAATTGTATTGTCCATTGTGAATTATTTTTGACTTTTTTTTTTTTTAACTTTTGTGCTGTCGATTGCTGTGTTACTCTTGGACAATAAAACAATTGCTCTCTCATTAAAAAGTTGACTTGAACATGAAGATCCATGATGATAGGTAGCTGACTACCAACAACGGTTGGTAGCCGTTAGGACAAGCACATCATCAGTTAAAAACACACCTTCATGTGGACAGCTCTGCTGTAATGGAGATGCTTATCCCTGCAAACCGAGTCCAGGCAAGCCAACAATGTAGCCATGGCATTAGTGTCGAAACATATAAATCAATAGTCAGCATGATGATCATTTAAAAAATGAACTGATACAACAGAAGACAACATGTTAGCACCAGAAATAGTACAGACGAGGCGCTATAAGTTGTGTTTTGGTGGTGAGTGTAGTGTGAATTTGTGATGTTAAATCATTGCCCTGAATTAATCCTTTCAGGTGATGATTCCTCCAAGGCGACTTAGGTTCCCAACAGGCTACTTAAAAGTTGGGAAAATAAATCACATTCCTCCTCCTATTTCACTGTGTGAGGAATGGACAAAATTTCAATTTCTCGTGAATGAATTGTTTATGACTGCAAATTCTCAGAAGAACTCATTTACAACAAAACAAAACAAGCCTCAGTTCAGGTGTCTCAGCCTTCCCGTAGGCTCATACACATCCACAGCCGGCCAGGATTACAGGGCATCACACTGCTAACCAGGTCATTGAGTGTGTGTGTGTGTGTGTGTGTGTGTGTGTGTGTGTGTGTGTGCTCTCTAGTGACACACAAACACACATACCAACATGCACTAACCAGCCCAAGGCAATGCTCGGCTTTATCGCCGATAAATTACATATTGATTTCAGTGTGGACGGGGGACTGGGGAATAGGCTGAGCTGGTGAATTGACTATTGAGTTTTCTCCCTGAAGTGATGATCGAATTCCTGCTGTTCTTCTCCACATACGCAAGATGTCTGCTGGCATCTTTCAGCTTGTAGCACGTTCAACAATATTTAACACCTACATTGTTTGTATGTGTGATTTAATCTCTGGGGAAAGTCCTGAGAGCTGCACAGTGAAACCGCTGCCTTCTCAATAACATGATGCTCACTGCTGGAAAATGATTCTCAGTTAAAGGATAATATGCCATTTTTTCACAACAGCCATTTTTTATCAGATAAAACAAGTCATTTGATGACATTACTGTGGATTATGATTCAATCATTTTTTATGACATTTTAGACAAAACATTGATTAATCAGTAAAAAAGTAATGAATAATGAAAACATTCACTTTCTATTCACCACCACCTCACCTTGTTCTTCCACTCAACAAGTCATTTGTGCCAGATTAGGTGAATTAAAAAGGTAAAACAAAAATAAAATAAATAAATAAATAAATAATAAAATAAACAAATAAGGATTTTAATGATGTAGTGAGAGTAATATCCCGTTTCCTTTGTTTCTGGAATGCTAATATTAAAAAATAATCTAATTAATTATTTCAAATTTTAAAGAAGTTTCTGCCTCCACCTTAAAGGGGGAATTCACCACTTTTTACGTGGATATTCAACAAGCAACAAATTCCTCAGTGTGTGCTGTACTGCCCAAGAAAACTGAGCCCTACTTGTAATGCCAGTGGTACCTTCATGTACCAAAACTTGTGGTCTACGTCCCATGATGCCATGTATCATGTTCTTAACCTATAGCTATTATTTTGTTGGCCCAAACACAAAAACACTCATCTAGCACAGCCCTGGCTACCCAGAGTTAGAGGCAAGAAATCCAAACTGAACTTGTCTGTGGTCCTTCCTTTTGCAGCTCTCTCAGTCATTTCCCATCAACACTGACTGAACATCCACATTGGAGTCACAATGTTTGTTGACATTTTAATAGCAGAGTGAGAGTAAACACCCCCAGTTATCCTCGTTTCTGGATATTTAAAGGTAGAGTCAGTTGGATTTGCCCAAGCTGTTCTCAAACACATCAGGATGTGAAATTCCAATATTTTAGGTTGGTGAAATGTCCCGAGCACAGCAAAAGAATGAGAGAAAATAAACAAATACAGGCAGAGAGCAGGCTGTCTGCAGATACAGACACCACCACACACCTCTAGTGAGCCATAAGTAAAGACTGACAGGTATTATGCCATATAAGTCTGTACATTGTTTTCTTAAGGAAAATACTGCAGACCTTTAAAGAATATTGACATTATTTTGGTTATGACACTATCACTGCACTAGTATCAAGAAATTGTTACAAAATAGTTTGATAACCTTAACTTGTAGCAGTTAGCCTATTATTTCAGGCAGTCAGATGGTGTGTATATGGATTGAGTCAAAATAAATGACAGGGTTTGTGTTCGTGGAGCTGAAGGAACACTGGGGCTCTGAAATAAGCACACTGAAAAAAATTCACCAACCACAGTTTAAATTTAGATCGCTTGTTGCCACAGTGGGTCACCTCTCATCCTGCTGGCAAACCAGCCCCCTCCAACAGTGCATGAGAATCTGATCTGCATATTTGATTTGGCACAGGCCTTTTACGCCAGATGCCCTTGCCTTCTTCTCCAGCCCTCCCCATTTTATCCTTGCTGAGGACTGGGAATTTGGAAATGCACTGATTTGTGGCTCTCTAATGGCTGGGGAGGAATCAGGTGTCCAGTGTCTTGCCCAAGGACACTTCGACATGTGGACCGGAGGAATTTGTGGCATCTGGCGTCTTTAAAGTTTTTCTTCTAAACACATTACACGTTAGAACATAGCTGCTTAAAACATGAGAAAAGACTGAGAACTATGTAGTACTGAATTCTGGAGTGGACAATTTCTGTGTTCAGATTTTTTTGGGCAGACCTGAGACATGGCTCGGTGATGTGCCAGAGCCATGGTTCCCCAACAATATATAAGGCCCACAAACTGATGTACGAATGACATGTCTCTCCTCACCCTCACTAAAGGTTAGTTATGAACATATCTTTAGCAACTGCCTCAGTCCAAATCAGCCCAGCAGTTCACTTCAGCTCACTTCAGTTCCAACAACCCAACACAGAAGAAAAAAAATACCATCCTGTCACCGTCCTCTGGCTCTGGTGGCTCAAACATGTCTGGACATGTCCAATAAAGCTGCTAGACAGAGTGTTCATGTTTCAGGTGGTTTTCAGGTCGTAGTGGTGTTTCACACTGAGACAGTGGAGTGGACTCACCCCCAGTGTTTCAGAACAGAGAAAACTGCTCATTTTTTCATGATTTTGAGACCTAATTTTATGTACTTAGAGATTTCTTTAATCATTAAAATTTGGCTGTGTGGTTATTAACATGTTTCTGTGTTGTGACAAACTCAGACCAAACATATATTGTTGCATTACAAGATCTTTAAGCATGCACCTCCCCTGTGTCGCACACACACACCCCTAGCAAAATGAATGGCTGAGCTTTTAAACAATATGGTGCAAACTCAACATCATCTCACACATCAGGAAGAGGTAGAGATAATCTATCTGTCCCTGCAATCCAGAGATCAAGATCGACTGCCAACCCCGTGACAAGTGGACAAGCTGCTTTACCTCCTGAACCACAACCATCCCTCTGCCTCCACCTTAATTCACTGGAAGTAAACAGAATGACCTTTGCAGTGCTGTCAGCATGGAAAAATAACATACAGTAACAACACAATGCATTTTGTTTCATGCAACAGTGCCCTGTAACTTTAAATTCCACAGATGCAGCTATGAACAGTTTTCAGGGGGACTATTTCTTAAAATCTGCATGGATATACAGTACAACACTAGTGATTAGTTAGAAAGTACTTGTATGTATTTTTGTAATTTGGATATAACTTGATCTGAAGAGCTTCTGCAGTGTTTACAGGTGTACAGGTATCATGATTTGAGAAAAATATTGTTTGAAAAAATTCATAATCCTGATTTTTGATTTGATAGATTTGAAGAATGGGGCTTTAATTGAATATCTTTTTGATATATTTTTTTGCATTTTCTGAGTATCTTTTTAAAGCATGGGAATGAAGTAGAAAAGTAACAGATAAGTTCCTCAGAATTTAATGTATATAAATATGGACTATGGATTATCAAGTTCATGAGCTGGATCAAATGTAGATTGTTTAGGTTTTTTGTGTTTGTGGGGCTGTGCTTGTGTGCTTGTATTGTGGAATATCTCCTTGAGTGAGATTATAATTGATATTGGAATGATGTTTATGCCAGGGTGATGCTGATGTATTGTGCGGTTTGATGATGATGGACTTGCATGCCTGAATGTTTCACTTGTAGTTAATGTGTCTGAGTAATCCTGTATCAAAGGTCAAAGAAAACTTTATTATCCCAGAGGGGCAATTTGTTATACAGCCAGCAGTCTCACACACATAAAACAAGACACATATGATAAAGGCAGAAGTACAACAACATTCAAAGTGCCTTATTTAGGAGGCCAGTGGCAGTCAGAACAAAAGATTTCCTTAGCCTGTTGGTCCTGCAGGTAACTTGGCTGTACCTGCGGCCAGACGGACGCAACCTGAACTCTCCATGCAGAGGGTCGCTGGGATCAGCCAGGACTGACTGGGCCTTCTTTAAGATCCCAGCCTGGTACAAGGACGTCAAATCATTTAAAGTTAGGCCGGCAATTTTGCTGCACACTTTAACTATGTTATGAAGCCTGCTTTTGTTTTTAAGGCTGACTGACCCATACCAGCTGATAAATGAAAATGTTAAAACAGATTCTAAAAAACAAGTATGGGGTGGCTCATGAGAAGGACCAGACATGAAAATAAAATATTCATTCATTCATTCATTCATTCATTCACAGGTGGATACCGTCCATACAACACCTAAAGGGCACCTTGACTGTAACTGATTCTAACTTATTAAAGTTGTCCATTTATATGTGTCTGTGAGTGTGCTTGCACTTGCTGCATGCAGGTGTATGTGTCTGAGTTAGTTTGTTTGTGTGTGTGTGTGTGTGTGTGTGTGTGGCCTAACATGCTGTGTGTATGATTGCAACACACCTCACCGAAGCGTACTTAAGACATCATGCTGCTCGCCCCATTCGCAGGGATAATATGATTAAGAGCCACCTATGGCGCTTTGTGAGTGAGTGCTTGTGTGTAAGCGAGAGATAGTGTGTGTGTCTATGTGTGTGTGTTTGGAAGAGAACTGGTCAGCAGCCAAAAGCACCATCCTAATACGTGCTTCCTGCTCTTCCCCCCACAGGGCTGAAGCAGCGCGACGCCTGCGCCACGCAGAGCCTCGCCTTCAACCCGAGCCAAATCGTCAGCCAACTATCACCCTGTACAAGGTTACATTAACACTCTCAGGCGTCCACTCACATATCAGACTCGATACACTGCAGGAGCCGAGCTTTAAGCTCTCAGATACAAGGAGAGAGTTTCGTCATCCAGTCTGCTGACGTGGCACTTTCTCTGTTTTTATGTGCGTGTTTCTGTGTGTGTGAAATGATGAACACAAAGTACAAAGTGTGAAAAGCACTTTGTGACACTGATGAGGTGAATCCACGTAAAAGCCATCATCACTTTATTGATTTCCTTTAATAAATCTGAGGGGATATAAAATACAAGGGACCTAATAGAAAATACTGTGATGCTGAATATGATTTACAGCCTTATAAAATATCAGAGACACTTAGTTCATTAAGTGAACTGATGAGGAAGATTCAGGTATGAGCCATTATTGCTAATAGATTTCTCTCATTAAATCTCTAATAATTAAAAAGGAGGAGATGTAGATCAAGAGTTTGAGAAGAGCAGAGAAGAATCAAGTAACAAGTAAGTCTTTTCTTTAAGTAAGTCGAGTCCCAAATCCTAAACTTTGAATATCAAGTCATAATGTAACAGTGAGTTTTCTGCCTCAGTGATTTACAAAGTTACTTAGCTTTTAAGGTAACTTGGCTAAGCATTAGCTTGCTAACTATGTTAGCCTCGACTACTGAAGCTGAAAGTTGTCGCATCTTATGTGTAATTTTCTACTCGTCCTTTTTTGTTCATCAGTGCGTAGCTTTTGTACGCAAAAGAAACATTATTTCTTTGTGTTTTGCTGCAACTTGATTGAATGCTGCTGAATTGGCTCAAGACAAAGTGGGTGAGGGAATTATTTTATTAAAATTAAGTGTCAGATTCATGGAACACTTTTGGATGTGTCTAGATGGGAACTACAGATTTGCAAATGTTGAAAAACTCTTGCAAGTTTTGTAGGTGCTATTTCTTCATGTAGTCTTATTGTACGCCACCATAAAAAAATGTTTATGACTTCTTTATTAATCTATTCATATCATTTTTGCTCTGTGAAAAGGGACTACAACTAGCCTTTTGTTATACGACACTATGTTATGAGATAGTGTTTCAATAATAAAAGCTGAAAAGCTTGAATCCATCATATCATCACCATCAGGTTTATTCAGATTTTCATCCAGCAGTCCAACACGTCTCCATACTGGAAAGACAGAAGTCAGTCACAGTCGTCCAAAAGGACCCCTGTGATTGTTACAACAATGATTCATGTAACTGTATCCTGATCGGGCACCTCTGTCTGTGGTTAAGATTTGGCTCATTTTACTGAAACTAAATGATTACGGTTGGAACAGAGAAAAAAACAACAACATTAACAGGTGGTACCAGATGGGATGCAAAAGCCAGGCAAGTGTTGTGCTCTGTGCCAATTTTGGTGTAGTAGACACAGTGTGAACTTCAGGTTAAATATAATGTCTCTCTGTCTGTCTAGATTTAAACGCCTGTATGACGATATATGAATTCTATTTACATCAGTCAAGTGATGAGCCAACACAGCCATCATTCACCCCTCATATGCCAGACAATAGAAATTCTGAGTAGCCGACCTTACATTATAACACATTGTATGTCGCTACATACCAAACACAGCTTCCACAGCACATCATGGGTTCCACCAGACATAGGCTTCATCGCATTCCCGTCACCATGGTGCAGACCAACCACAGCCATTCTAGACAATGCTTGTGAAGTACCACAGCGCAGTTCAGAAGCATCCCAGGAGCAGCTCTTCAGTCTGCTCAGCGGAAAATGTGCATGAGTGTACTTTTGAGGGAAGCTACTGTACACAAAGCTGCACAGAGCAAATTGAGCCGTGCGGGAATTCAGACACAGGGACGGCATAGAGCACCCAGTAAATTACTACAATGAAGCACCCTGTGAAGACCTCCGATCATAATGATAGACAAAAAAAGAAACCGGTTAGCTATGTAGCCTACCTACCCACGGTAGAAGCACAAAAGTTGAAGGAAAATTACCAAATCAACACCAACAGTGAGACATCTCAAGTCCCTTCAGTCATGTTTTTGTTTTCATTCATTCATATGTGTGTCTTGATTGTCTGTCCCACCCTGACTGTCCCCAACTGCGTCTTGTTATCCTTCTCCTTACAAGAGAACTTAGTGTTAGTTTGATTTTCCTGGTTTTTCAGATTCTATCTGTTTTTTTTTTTTTTTTTTTACTCTTCTTCTGCCTTTTCCTCACTGATTTGTTTACTTTGCTGATTGATTTTGTGTGTATCTATCCCTGTTTTTGGCAAGTAAAGACTCAAGACAGTCTCCTGAGTTGTGCATCTGAGTCCAGTCTCACCTGGTTCATCAGTTGTAGCATACGGGACATGAATCTGTGTGGAGGACAAATCAAAACTATGTCATAGACGCTATGTCATAGAGCTGTGCCTGGTGGAATCAAGTAGTCAGCCATGTGGCTTCATAAGCTTTTAAAAAAAGAGTAATACCCAAACAAAAACAGCCAAAGCATTAATATATTCATGAAAACAGTATCAATAAATGACTATTAGTGTTGTTTAGGCTAGCAGTTTCCCCTGCTTCCAGTCTTAAGTTAGGATAAGCACACCCACAACACACACACACAGATAAAATGGATCATCCATCTTTTCATACAATTCTGGATAAATCAATTTCCTTTTTTCCTAAATGTTGGAATGTTCCTTTTGAGCTTCGAAGCTACAATGAGAAGTGAATTGCAGAAGAGGCTGTGACTGTGTAGCCTACATTCACTGTCTGTGTGAGAGTTGCTGCTCATTAATCACAGACGGGATGACCCAAAAAATCTCTGTTGTTCACTGCACAAAAAAAAAAAAAAAAAAAAACATGTTGAGAAGAGGAAGTACAAAAACGCCCACAATCACAAATCAAAGGAGCCACAGTGCTGCTGTACAGTTCGGTGTTCAGTATGTTGGCTTCATCTCAAGGTTACAGTCAAAGTGAAGCTGCACTTTGTTGTTCTATTGCTGGGAAATCCATGTGGTCAGATCGAATAAAGAACATGAGACAAGACGGGAGAGGTCCTTGTCTTGTTTAATATGACGGACTTTCATCAGCGAAAAATGTTTTTCAGCTGGCTTCATGTTCTGCCTTCACACTGCTGCAGGCTGCCCTCCTCTGACTGATGCTTACATGTGTTTACAGTCATTACACCACAACACCAACTAATGTGCTAATGATTTAATGTTCACTTGCTTCATGCTGTGTCCTTAAAAGGAAGACTTCAAGTAAAGGCTCAGTGGTTTCACTATTTCCAGAAAAAGAAATGCATTTTTGGAACATTTTTATGGCCCAACAATCCCAGATGTTGCTTTTCCTGCAGTCAGACGTCAGTGTTCCCCACAGTCTGCCATAAATGAGGTCCTGTTGCGTTGAGCTCTATTAAAAGTGAAGAGAAAAATGTGGAGAAGATGCAGATGAGCTGCTGATTACACACCCCCAAAGCAATTAAAGAAATCAATAATTAGTTAACCTGCAAAGTGCCTGCTCTGCAAATTCTACTTTTAGAACAGATTTTCACCCCCAGATCTGTCTATAAAGGGTTTTCCTGAATCCAGTTTTCACCAGGGTTTTGGAAATAAAAACATGAAGTAGGCTAAAATGTCCTATGTTGCATCTTAATTTTCAAAAAGTAAGACCTAGCTATAACTAGCACAGAATTTTTATTGAATAGTGAAAAGGCTGCTTCACTCCCTGTTTTCCAACATTACTACTTTTTTTTTCTTCTGCATTTCAACATCTGTTAATTTATCAGTCAGCTAGCTTAACTTGCTCACTAGCTTGTTCATGTTTTTTAGTTTTATTTGTTCTTGTAGATCATCTGCTAAACCTGAGGGCTGTACTACAAAGTGAGATTAATGTGTTAGCAAGTATGTTGAGTCTAAAGTCAAAGTTTTCAGTGTCACAATAGTGTCTCTCTTTTAACCTGCTAGATCACCATGGTAACTGATGCTGAACTCATAACCTGGTCAGGAGCAGGTTATGTTCTGAGTTTCAGATTAAATCGGCTGTAAAATTCAGTTGCTCTTTAGCCAGTTATTTTCCTAACAAAGTTCTTTACGAGCAATATAGATTATAAACTGAAAAATGAAAAGTTGCTGAGCTGTATGTTCGTAATATCACAGAATGAAGTTGTAAAATGTAGAAACATAATGTAATGTAACAGCAGCACAAACTACTGAATGTGTCACCCTGTCACAGGAACCTCTGTTTGGTGATGCAGTCATTTTTTCCTGTTTGCTTCAGGTCATATTAACACTTTAAATTTACACAGTGTATCCACCACACACTAAAGAATGATGAAGCAACTACAGACACTTTGGATACTATTTACTATTTAAAGTCTGTTTTTCAATGCTGATACTGCAGCTCAGAACACTGATTAGATAATTGATCAGTCTATCCTATTTATCACAGAAAATCTTCAATCAGTTACATTCATTTTACTTTGATTTGTCCAAAAACTTTAGTGATGTCCACGTCTCTGTCATCATGGGACAGTGTCAGACTGACAGCATCATGCTTAAATCTGCTGGATGAAGTTTAACTGTTTAATGTGTAGTTGTCATGTTAGAAATAAACAGCAGCATTAAGATCACATTCAGTCCATCAGTCATTTTCTGACAGCATTCTTCTTCTCCTGACTTATTTGCAGCATCAGTGCTGCTTTTTGCCATGATATGATTTTTAGATTTTCCACAGCTCTTCAATATAACAACTTGTTCATTTTGATTGAAGTGGGCGGCTCGTGATCGCTTCATTTTGTGCAGAAGAAGAGTCAAATGACACAGCAAACACCCCTTTTTATGTGAGCGCACAGAGTCTGAAGAAGAATTCTGAGTTAACAAAGCAAGATGATAACCACTGTCATGATACCTGTTATCTCTGAATGGGGGTTTAGGTTTTGTTGAGCAGCTCATGCAAACAAAGCCTGGCTGTGTTGAGCTTCCTTCGTAGTACAGCCCTCTAGAAACAGATGTGCATCATCAAGTCTTTTCAGCAGTAAGTGACTGGGCACTGTCAGTTGTTTTTTGTTTTCTATCTCCATCACTAGCAGAATGTTTATTTTTGTTTGAGTACACTGAAAAAATGAATTTGTAAGATTTACTTAATAAAATCCTCATAACAATTTGCACTCACTTTTTATAAGTAAATTTTACTGCTGCAATATTAAGTACGACTCACTTGCCAGTATCAAGTAAAATTTACTCACCATTCACTTTTACATTTGTGAAAATATTAAGTAAGTGTTACTTAATTATAATCAAGAAATAAGTTATATTTATTTAAACTAATTAAGTAAAATCAATTTGTTTTTTTCAGACAGGAATGTCACAATCATCAAAATAGTAAGTAAATCTTACATATCTTTAATATTTACTGTTGTGATATAATTATGTATATTTTATTTTATTCTTTTCTGCTTGATATTTCCAATTACTTAGTTACATAAAGTTATATTACTTACAATAGTTATGTAACTGTTGGCAGTTTAAAACATTTCTTTAATTTACCACAAATCACACAACTAAAATACAATACAGTCAAAATGTTTATTTTGTCAACATTAATCACAATGTTCACATCACCTGGTAAAGTCTGTACAGTATGTATAAGTTTGACATTAAAACCTCAATGCATTTAAACATTTTGATCAGCAGCTAAAGTGTTAATAGTTCATACTAGCACACAATACATTGTTGTTCCATTTTAATTATTTTTACATCTATGCATTACTTTAGCATTAAACCATCTTACAAACAGCGACATAGTTTTTAAAGTCAACATGTCCTGGTCATATTTGACCTCTTACAACACAGTCTTAGATAGTCAAAGGCAACATCCCTACCTTCAAGAAGGATGGAGACATCTCCTGGATCCTCTCCATCAGCCCCATGGATGACCAGGATGTTGAGAATGTGCTGAGTGGCATCACTGCAGCTGTCCTCCTGCAATTTACAAAATAAATGAATAAAAGATGAATGCTATTCACAAACAAGTAAAAATGCTTGAATCATTCTAGGTGACGTTATCAGGGCCGAGCATACATGGGTCCTACAAATGAGTAAAAAAATTGAGTAAAATGTATTTTACAATCAGCTGGCATTAGTAAAACATTTGTAGAACAGTAAGACGGGTGCACTTCACAGAGGGTAGCCCCTGAATGAATGCTGCTCTCAGCCATAAATTGTGTCTATTTGCACATTTACAATGTCAGGAAACCTTATGTAAACAGATTCATATCGTGTCAATATCAAATTATTGTTCATACACAATGAGCTGTCCAATAAGAACACAAGAGTGCACAGAACAAGAGCCATGTGTAGAAAGATGCAGTGTACAGGGGCACAGAAACTACACAGTGTGAGGATTTGTGCTGTAGTATACTGTATGAGACAGTGTGTGTGAGAGAGAGACAGTAGGTCCATCTCCCTGCAAAAACATGTGAACAAACACAACTGTGAACACACACCTGACTTACTTTGTTCACGAATGGCCTCAGCTTGGTCCCCACGACACCACGAGTTACATGAAGGTCTGCTCCAGATCTGTGAAAAAAATGAGTGCAATGTGTTAAAAAATGTTTAATATAAATACCTCACTGTACTCAGGGTCAGACACAGCAAAGCTGTGAGTGTTTTTTACATGGAAATACATCAAATCAATGTCTGTGTATCAATGATCGACGGGAGAAGCAGGACATTACAGGACTACCTGCTTGAAGGTGTCTCTCTTAACTGAAGAAGAGCTCGATGAAGCTGGAGTCGAGTGGCTGTAAAGCGGTAGATAAACCGTTCATATACATCTCTGATAAACACACTGTTTCCTTAAATTCTTCACAATAAAAGTCCCCTGTTGTTTCATTATTGGAACGCTTTTATTATGAAGCAGCACAAGCAGGACATATTTTTATTCGGGGTTTCATTAGTAGTAACTTAACACGACTCCTACACAGCTGAAAATAAATATGAAATGGTAAAATAATGTAGATACCTAAAAGTACGAACAGTGGAACAGGAGAGTTACTAACGTTATATTTCACACACACAGATTCAGTTAGAAGGCACAGAGACCTGCACACATGAGCTCAGTATCACAACACTCGCTTGATCGGGGGAGACAGGAGGCTCGTCAGGTGTTAGCTGCGGTGAGATGTCTCCGCAGCGAGTCGGGCTTGCTCCGGCTGCTCCAGAGTAGGTCCATGTCGGCCGCGACTCGCCGCGATAAAAGCAAAACTGTGTGACACGGTTTGACTCAGTGCAGCCAGAAGTGCCGGTGAAAAAGCCCCAAAGAATCACACTATCAAAATGCACACGGAGCCATATGTTATCACAACTTTAAAAGAGAAAGACAGAACAGTACTTACATTATTCCAGAGCTAATCCAGCCATGTAGCTCCTCTGTGACATCAACACCAACAGTCCTCTTCTCATTTTCTTTCTTCTCCTTCTTCTCCTCCTGCTCCTACCTTGTGTGTCCCAACCGTCCTGAACGAAAATCGCGGGATCTCCTCTCGTCTTAATGCGCATGCTTGGATTCAAACATGTTATATAATTTTAGATTACAAGTTACTTAGTATTTTCAGGTTTAAGTGGAGTGAATATAAAACATTTAAACTGTGTGAGTAAATCTATAATAAAATTCCTCCCACACAGTTCATTCATTACATGAAAAAAATTGAATTTTTAATTAAGAATTTCTAGTTTTCACTGAAACGTAGTAATACAATGTAGAAATTATTATAGTTAATGTAATAAATATTACTATACCAAAAAGTTTTTTCAGTGTAGACTGTAGAAGGTAGCCTGAGGAACACCAAGTCTGGCTGCTGAATCTTGCTGGCTTGTTTTTGGCTGTCTGTCATAAGCTTTGAGGAGACTGTTTTTCATTGAGAGAAAATTGGCTCTTTTTTAGATGAACTGTGCTTCACCTGGAGAGCAGACGAAACCCAGCAGCTGCAGCAGGAGGTGGTGACAAAAAGCTGCAATCAATTCAGACAGTTTCCGGCAGCTGTCACAGAATATACAGGAAGCAACAGAAATACTGATAACCTGTTACATCATGTGTAGGCTACCTGGAGTTTACAGACAACGGTCAGAGAGTCAGAGCTGAGGAATAAAACAGGTTGCTCACTGATGAAACTGAAGCAGAGGGATCCCCAAATATATACCTGCATTCATATGCAGATATTTGTTTAGTCATTAACTCCATTCTCTCATGTCAAGCTGCTCATTGGACTGTAGCCTTAACAATGACCGGTGCATGGAAGAGAAAATCTTCAGGCTACACCTGAACCCAGAAATATTGTCAGTTGCCCCCAGAGGCTAAACGGTTGTAAAACAAAAGCTGATGGATTCCAAGGTTGTAAGTGTAGCACTTATATAAACCAATACAACAATAAATCTACTGGACCAGCTCTAGGTTTGAATGGAGTCGGGGGAACTGTACAAAAATAGACCATAGACCAGATACTTCAAATACAAAAGCCAGCACTTCACTTAATGTAAACAAGGCAAAACACAATATAACAAACATTCAACAGATTACTGACCCTGTAGGTACCCAAAAGGGACTAAAAATTCACAAAAGGTCACTTTTCCCTCCTTAAGTTCTTTAAACCAGTCATTCCCAAAGACTGGGTCGGGACCCATAAGTGGGTCATGGGAAATTTTATTTGGGTCCCTAAATAAGTAAGACTATGGAGGAAATTTAGCAAATTTAAGATTTATAAATGCAGAACACGTGAACACCTGGTTTACTGATGAGAGGAAAAAAAGACCATTTATTCCATCTAGATTCACTAATTTTGTCTCACTTATGAAGTAGGTCAAAATGTCATGTGTTGTTTTCCTGATAAAAGGAAATGAAAATAATTAGACGCCCTGTTAACTCAGCCTAAATGGATTTCTAAAGTTTTAACGTGTATGTAAATATAGCATCAAGATAATAGTGTGATGTGGAAATGGCAGTAAAAATTGTCAGAAAGTTCATTTATTCTCAAATAAACTCTTCCCAGAATTTATTGATGAGGCTTTTTGTGATTTGGGTCGGTTTGTCGTTTTTAAAAAGTGGGTCCCCATTTTGGGAAGCACTGCCTTAAACTATGTTAAGAATAGTTTAGTTCAGACAGCTCATCTGGATGGGATGGCTCGTTTAAATTAGATAGTTTGAGATATTTTAGGTTAAGGTGAACAGGTTGTTCCTATTTCCGTTTCGTTATTGTCTCGAGTTAACTCTTTTTTCTCTTTCACAGTTAAAGGTGTAGTTAGCGATGTGGGAGAAAACGAGTAGAGAGGTTGTTGATATTTGAAGTGTAAACGAATACAGACCCACCCCTCCCTTCATACTCCACCCCCGAAGTTCATGGACGCACATCGTTTTTGCCTTTGTGGTTATAATACACTTTGCAAACACTGTGTAGCCGAGGGTTTCTGTTGCGCCTATACTTATGAAGCTATAAAACAAAGAAATACGGAGGCTTCGTAGAGTTGAACAGACAGCTTCACTTTTTATTGCCGCACACAAAGTCAATGCAACGCATACCGAAAAAACACCACTTCCGTTTCTGACCTTTCACAATAAGAGCTGCCGATATAGGCTATACACTGCTTCAACAGGTAACTCCACCTCACGTTTACTCCGATAACATTATAAAACAGCTTACAACTGTAAAAAAAAATACTGTGATGTAAGATGGCCAACTACACAGCAAGTAAAGCAGCTGAAATAGCCAAGTTGTGGGTTAGCACACTGCTAAGCCGTGAAGCTAAGGTTAGCTGACCCGTCAGACAACTGTACCCACAACTCGACTGCTATTATAAATAGATAACATCACAACAACAGTACATTTTGACAGATTAGACAATATGATGAATGCCCGACGGCTGTTACTGTTATGTGAAGCACCGCAAAGCTAATGTTGCTCACCTGTCCAGCAGAAAGACCGCGACCTCCGCGTCCGTTTTCAGACCTCGTGGAGTTCCCTCCACCATCGGAAAGCCACACCGATGTTGACCCGGGTCTTCACCCTTTCATGGTCGTAGCCCTTCTTTTTTAATTTATGCTCCTCCGACCGTTTTCTCTTGGGCTGTTTTTCAGCCATCGCGAATGCAAAATATCTGCACCTGATATACCGTGTCTCTCTCTTACTCTAACTGCTCACACTACGCGACCTACTACTCCCCCTCCCCCCTATGTCTGACCTGTGCACGAGTATGAACTGCCCCCCGGGCATGAGGGGGTAGACCCATGTCTTGGTGGCTCGGTCCGAGCCACAGATTTACCTGCTGAAATTCAGAGCTCAGGCTGTGTATTGAAACCAGATTTTTTTTCAGCATGCTCTCAGAAGTGACAGCTTGCGGATAGTGAGGAGAAATACGGTGATTTTGACAAAAAGTGCGTCGGATTATGATCGCTAACTATACCTTTAAGAGATCAATATCACCATTTAAAAAACTAAAATGAAGTGAAACATCATATACCATAAATCACAATCATGACAATTATGAAAGCAGGATACAATATAAAATATCTAAAATTAGCCCAAGTTGTTTTCAAACTCAGTTAAGTTAGAGTTCAGTTCAAGAACCCAGTTCTGTTTTCAATTTAGTTCAGTGCAAGAAAGAAGAAAAATAATAAAGAAGTGTTCGACACTCCTACCCCTCTGGCAGCAAGTTAACCAACAGTCCATCCGTGTGCAGCAGATCCTCTCACTGGCCCAACGAGGCAGGGTCTCTGTAAACATGGGTTTGGCTCGCCATCTTCTCTCCCTTTATGTGTGTGTGTCTTGTCACATATACACACCATGGAAAGATCTTCACTCCAAGCCTGACCTGCACGACAGGTCATGAAGAAAATAAATTACTCTGTCCATATAAATTAACTCAAACTTTTACATTCACTGTGAGTAGTAATATTACTGCTACGCTGTTCAACCAGGCCCAACATGGTGTAACGTGCAGTAACATTAGTGTTATGTAGTTTACACAGCCTAACATGGCACCACAGCTGCAACATTACTCTCACTCCTCATGTCTAACAGGTAACAAAGCTCAGCATTTCTCCACTTAACTTCCAGTAACTCGCCGGATTCATCTATACTTTGTGTTAACAAGCCACCATTGCTGCGGTGGCATCTCCCTACAGTATGAGCACGAGTGAATGTGAGCCGTCATGAGAACTTTACAATTGTCTACTTTAACACTTACTTATCTGGAACATTACTTTTGACAACAATGTCTAGGAAGTCAGGAAGAAGCTGTGCAGAAGGTAGAAGAGAGCTGCTGTCTGAAAGCAGAGACTCTACAGAGATTCACTGAGTGTACAGAGGACCACCATGTGTCAGAGTGGATCAAAAATATTAACAGAAAGGAACTTTCTGAAAATCTTGATCCTAATGAAAAATGTGAATTCACAAATATATTTAATATGTATTACTCCAACACTTAAATGTGGCGGAGGTGGTCTGTTCTTTCTTTTAACACTAGATATATCAGTATTTTGTTCAAATCAAATCAGCAATCAAGAATGCACTTCATTCTTCAGCGATGAATGTGGTCTCCAGACTACAGGTAGCCTACAACTGTCTGACTTGACTGCAGCTTTTTGTCACCACCTTCTGCCGCGGCCGCCTTATCTTGTCTAGTTCATCTCAACTAGCCTGATGTCAGCAGGCAACAGCAGACACAGTGTTTAGAATGGAACCCCAGTCCCACAAGATGTCACGAGAGTGAACATTTTAATTAAAACTACGAAAAATCTTGCGAGAGTGTTGCAAAAGTGGGGTTCCCGTGTAGGCACAACCAGCAGACACCAAGGGTAACGTGTCACGTGTAACATGTCATGCCACCTCAGTGATGGCAGCGCCTCACGATGGCGGTACGTACAAAGCGGTGGCCGCATTCGTCTATTCTCACACATGGCTTCCTGTATAAACCAAAGAATTAAATGCTTCACAGTTTGTGGTGTTTCAGGCCTTTCTACACATTTGCATTAGCTCTGCTAGAATTCACTCTCTCAGGTGTAAACATGGCAAAACACATCACGAGCAAAGTTTCAACTGAAGGAGTTAAAACTCGTTGTGGTTCATTAACAAAGGCTTCTCAGGAACCACCGACCAGGCAGGTATTATTTCACAGGTCTTATCAACTCTATTTAAAGCATTTCACTGCTTAATTTCTCTGCTTTTCTCCTGCTGCTCCCTCTGTGTCTGTGCTCTGAGCGGGCTACAGTAACAAGGTGCATGGCTCTTAAAGGGGAAGTGTCATTACCATTTTTTGTAGGCAGATCTTTAATCGTTCCCCTTAAATGACTATCAAAACATTTTTAACAGACTCTTAATCAATGAATAAACACATTTTAACCTTTTAAACATATTTATGCATTTTACTCACTTATTTATATATTTTAAAGGACTATTTAACGACTTGCTGCATTTTAACTTATATTTACATGTATACATATCATGTTTTAATGTGGGTTTACATAAGACCTCAAGTTTGGAAACTGTAAAATCTCGGGGTGTGGGAGTAGAGGGTGATATGGGAGTGGATTTTCATGTTTCACTGTCCCGTCCCATTGGCACAAAAATACTCCCAATCCATTGACAAAGTAAAAAACAAAAAAAATCCTGTCCCCTCCCATCTCAAGCCACAATCCACACATGACATAACACACACTTTTAAAAACTGACCTATTATTATTATGATTCCTGCCCACTTCCATTGACTTTTCTTCCTGTCTCGTCCTAGTCCTGTGATAAATAGTGAAACTGACTCCCGTCCTGTGGAAATCCATGAAAAACGACCTCTGTAGCCCGCTCGTCATGTCTGCTTGAGGTTAGCAACTCAAGGCTACACACAAACAACTGAACCCAACCATCATGTTGTGTTGTAGGCAATGTAGGCACCAGGTTATTATAAGGAAAAAATCATCTGTGGGATAAAAAAGAAGATTTGTTTCTGCTGAATCCATTTTTATCTTCTGTCCACTGTATGAAATTGATGTGTCTCTGTGTAATAGAGTGGAGTTTCACCCTCAGGGTAGCTGATTACTTCATCTATCCCTGTTTTGTGCAGACTGATGATGACATAACCAAAACCTCTTTGTCGTCTGTTGTTTTTTTTTCGCTATTTTGTTGCTGCATTTTTCAGTCACTTTATGCATTAAATTCTTCTTGTCTGGATCTTCTTTGTGGTTTCTCTCTTTCTTATGCTGAATACACAGCATGAAACAAAGGAACACGACCCACGTCTGGTTGTGTGTGTGTTTGTGTGTTTCATGGACAGTTGTTTCTACGATGACAGCAGATGGCTGTAAAACAGGAAGAGACAGAGAAACAAAACTGTTGGAAGTTTAATCACCCAACTGCTGGCGGAGTCGGGAGCCAAATTATGGCGTTGCCATGGCAACAAACGCTGTTTTCTTAATTAGCATTTTTAGTTGAGTACCAAATGAGTTCCATCTCAGTGATAGAAACATTGTCAAACACTGCGTGGCTGCCAGACAAACTTAAATGTCTTCATATGCACCACAGCTCAGTGGTTTCATCAGAAGAGAAAAACAAAAGGAGGTTCAGTTTCAGCTCACTTTTGATGTCTGATCAGAGGTGGGAAGTAACTAAGTACAAATACTTTGTTACTGTACTTCAGTGTATCTGGGCATCTGTACTGTACTCGAGTATTTATTTTTCTGACAACTTTTTACTTATATTCCCTACATTTGAACAAAAATATCTGTACTTTCTCCTCCTTACATTTTCAAAACGGGGATAGTTCACCCAAAAATGAAAATTCAGTAATTATCTAATCGCCCTCATGTTGACTGAGGGTCGGATTTAGTTTTTCAGTCCACAAAACACTGCTGGAGTTTCACAGGAAAACATTGTTGCAGAATCTCCCAAACAATGGAAGTGAATGGTGACCAGTTTTCAAACATAAAACAAGACAACAACAACAACAAAAAAAACATAAAATGCCTCTGTCATCTGGCATAATGCAAATCTCCTAAAGTACCGACATGCTGTTTGCACACCATCACACACACAGTTCAGCAATGTGTGAACGTGGCTCCAAGCTAAGGATCTACAGTGAAGATTCAGGCTAAAAATTTTTTTAGTCAACATGGCATCTTGGGGCTTTAGTAGACTTGGATTACACCAGACGAGCAGTATGGAGGCATTTTATGTTTTTATTCTGTTGTTTTTTTTCACGTTTGAAAACTGGTCACCATTCACTTCCATTGTTTGGGAGATTCTGCAACACTGTTTTCCTGTGAAACTCCAGCAGTGTTTTGTGGACTAAAAAACTAAACCTGACCTTCAATCAGCACGAGGGTGAGTAGATAATGACTGAATTTTCATTTTTGGGTGAATTATCCTTTTAATGCAATTGAGGGAAATTATTATTATTATTATTATTATTATTGTGCATTGTTGTCCACCACTTTCCCAACACCAAGACCAATTTCACACTAAATGGGACAACAACACAAGAAAAGACAAAAAGACATGAAAACAATGTAAAAGACGTAACTAGATGAAAGACGTAACAAGACAAAAATGATGTAAAAAGATGAAACAAGACAAAAAAGACATGGCAAGTCTAAAAGGGCTAAACAGGACCAAAAATGTAAGAGACAAAACAAGACAAAAAGATATAGTATCAGAGTTCAGTAAAAGAAAAACCCAAAACTGCAGACACACAAGGACGAATGAACAAAAGATGATAGTGGAATATGGCTTTAATGTTCTCACTGAAGGCAAACAAACAAAAGGCAGCTGAGGTTTTCAGGTAAAGTCCAACAAAAAGTGAAAACACAAGTCTGAAATGACAAAGCAAAATCAAAAAATCAAAAAAACTGGAACCTGGCTAACACCGGGGAGCAGACAAGGAAATCAACACAGAAGACCTGACAACTGAACGACAGACCACAAACTGACTGAATGCACACACGTGGGCTAATGAGGGGTAGGTGGAAACAATCAGTGATTGAAAGGGCTGGAAAACTGACAAAGGCAGGAAGTAAAGACACAGAAACAAGGGGGGACGCAAGAACTAAAAAATAAAACAGGAAATGACTACAGCAAAACCCAAACCATGACACATCAGAAGAAAAAACTACATAAGGTGACATTCAGTGAGAGGGCTACCTGTTATCTTCATACTTTGAGTACATTTCAGATCCTGTACTTTTTCACTTTAACTGGATTAAATAAGTTGAATTTATATTTCTACTCTACACAAGTGTCTGTACTTCTACTTTGTTAAAGAATGTGTGTACTTTTGCCACCTCTGCATCTGATAGAACATTTGGATGATTTTAAATTACAGATAATTAAGGTTATTTTAAGGTTATTATGGTTATTTTAATTTTCAAATTACTGTCGAGTCTACTGGAATATTTCAGGTGTACAGTTTAAAACCAACTCAATTCAACTGCTTCCCCAAATAACAGTTGTGTTTTTGTCTAATCATCCAAACATTCACATATGAGTTGCCTGCAGTGTTGATACAGGACAGACACTGGAAGCATGTCTCTGTGTTTACTGCTGTTGCCAGCGGTGTCAGATGAAAGTGGAACAGGGGAAAAAATAAAAAACGCTGAGTGCAAAATTGCATCTGCGAGGCCTCTTTTAGCAGAGATACTTAGAGAGGGAATGAAGTCAAATCCCTGTGAGGTGTTGTGGCTAAGTCGTTCCGAGGGATTTTCAGCAATATGGCCTATCATTTCTCTCACCTTCTTTCTCCTCTCTCCCCTTGATGTTGTCAGCCCCTCTATTCCTCGCTTTATGTCCTCTGAAAAGCAAATCCGGCGCCATAAAAGAGAGCAATAACAGCATTTTACAACGCAGCAGATGTCACTGTGTTCCTGGGATGCGTCCTCATTTGGCAGCTCTGAGCACAGCAACTCTGCAGCGTCATTCTGTCTATCACTCGCTGTGTGGGAAACAAATGAGGAGGCACATTTCAGAGATCCAACACTTCAGACTGTGATGGCTCCATTCACAGAGCTCCTGCTGACATGGTGAGATGTTCTGCACTGTGACCATGACAGGTGTCAGCTGAAGAAAAGCAGTGTGGACTGAGATTATGGGAATTGTTAACATGCACAATATGCTCATTTAAGCAGTGGTGGAAAGAGTACTGAAAATCTGTACTCGAGTACAAGTACTGTTACATTATTAATGTAAGAGTTTGTTAGAAAAATACTGAAGTAAAAGTACAAAGTACTCGTCCCAAAAACTAAGTATTTGTTACCTTTTAACCGTTGATGTTTAAGACATTATCAATAGCAGACATTCAGTTAAAGAGGTTTCTGTTTCTCCAGATCTTCAGTCTAAGTTACTCCAAACTTCCTCTGTTCTACTCAGTGATCACAGTCATCTCTAAAAACTAGGTCGCAAATGTTTTCCTTGACCAATAGTTCAAAATGCTAACAAGCGATTAATTATTAATAATGTATAAGATACATTTTTATGTATATATATATATATTTTTTTTGTTTGTTTGTTTGTTTGACTTTTTCCTCATTTTCTTTTTTTCTGTTTTGTTTCCTTATTCAGTAAATGGCTTTGTCAGACAAAACAATGTCAACTGAGGTGCAATTTCTAGACTATAGATTAAATATCCACGAATACGTTTTTAATTGGTTCAGTTCTTGATGCAGATTAATCAGTTAATGATAAATCATTAACATCCTTACTCCAAGCCTGTGTTCAGTCTTTTTTGGTCCATATTTCCTGGCTTTCATTGGCCTGTTTGCAGTCAGGTCACCTGACTGGCTACAAAAATATAAGTGAAAGGTTTGAATATTAATTCAAATTGTACTTGGTACTTAATTCTAATTTTGAAAGTAACTAAGTAAATTACAGGGTGTAATGCATACAAGTAAAGGACTTGAAAATCTACTCACAAAAATACAAGTACCCAAAAAAAAAACTACTTAATTACAGTAACTTGAGCATTTGTAATTAGTTACTTCCACCCCTGTATGTAATACAACTACTGTCTTAATCTCATGGTGTAAAAAAATAGGACCCAAATGTAGACTGAGAGGCAGTACAGGTACAGTTCAAATGATCTTTTAATGAATGAATTGAGATACAAAGGCTTACGAACAGACTTACTCTGCTTTATAAAGAATCTGTAATTAAGAGAAATATATAATATAGTTACTTACTTACCCTTCACAATATTCTTCAGCACCATGGACATCAGCCACGACAGCTGATGTGAAGAAGCTCGTAATCTGAGTGCCTTTACTTACTGCTGCTTTGAGAAACCTAAGATCCCTTCAAAGAAACAACCCTGCAAGGAAAAAACATTACATTTATATATACTACTAATTTGCTTTGCTGGTTACATTTTTCAAGAAACTGTTTTTGCTAGCAGGAACATGGGGCTGTGTCTCAGGTACAGAGGTTCACACCTTGTGTCCCCCATGTGGATAAGTTTAGGCAACAAAAGAATTTCAGGTAAACAAAGACATAGCATGGTTTTGAATAGTTAACTTGATTTATTCAGTATTTAACCAAGGCCATATATTTAATATTTTAATATTTACTGTTTAATATTTAAGACCACAGTTCCTAACACAGAGCCATAACAAAAGGTTAACTAGAAAATGTTGCTCAGTTGAGTGCAGATCTCTGCCAGGACACCCAACAAGATATCTGGATGTAACTGCCAACACTTTGATTAGTAACTGCAATTTAATCAGATACTTTTTCTTAATTTAACTAAATAGTTACATGTAACTAGTTACTCTTCAGCACTGCTGGTATCCTATCAGACATTTGTCGGTTTGTTTTTTTCCAAAATTAGTGTATGTGTGGGGCCCACTGGACACCCTGCATATCTCATATTATTTTTATTGTTGTGGTTTATTATTTTGTTCATGCATAAACTGATATATTTTCACTGGCAATAGCAACTTTAATGCTTTAGTAGGTTAATTTGTGGTTATGTTCAGTAGCTCACACAGGCACTTAGCCTGGAGGTCCTGTGGGTAGGACACAAGGGGACATCTGTGACATTCTGTATCCTGCAGCATGCTCTGATGTGCTTGTGTTCCTGTATTTCCAGGTGTGCAAAAGTGATACAAAGTGTGTAAAAGTAGCAAAACAGATGTATAATGAGTGTGTACGAGTAACAGACTAATGCAAATATGAGATTTATATCAAAGTTTTGTGAGTGAAAGTGACAGTAAACGTATATCATGCTTCAAAGAGTGATCCACTACTGAGGAAATCTGTAAAATAACCACATGTATCCTGCTAAAGTATGACTTGTGTGAATGTGCAGAGTAGGATCAGTGAGTACTTTTGAGGCTTATAGTGTAAATAGATATTTTATGTGTCATGTAAGTCCAGGAGTGAGTGTGGACGCTTGTAGGGCACCTGTGTCATTCAGGATCTGTAGCCTGCAGCATGCAGCCATGTTACTCTGATGTTCTTGTGTGTCTGTATTTCCAGACTGAAATAAAAGGAATAAAAGCATTATTTTAAACTTATGCACACCTGGAAGTCTGCTCTGTGTCCATGTGTGCAACATGTGACTTGTTGAGTTATAGCTCACAGTGAGCTTTCACACCAAAACTTAATCAGTTCATCCTTGAGTCCAAGTAGACATTTGTGCCAAGTTTGAAGAAATTCCCCCAAGGCATTCTTGAAATATCACATTCACAAGAATGGGATGACCTGAAAACATGACACCTCTGGACTATGGCAGTCGCTGGCATAGAGGCAAAAAAAAAAAAAAAAAAAAAAATTCAAGGTTTTTCAATAATTGTGAGTCACAGAGGTCCATCAGCATACGGTCATGAATGTGCACAAAGAATAGCCAGAGATAATAATGCTTTAGCTCCTGAAAGCTGACCGTACATTGCAAGAGCAAATACAACAAATGAAACACATTGTTAGTAAGCGTGTTACTGATAGATTCAGTATCAGAATTTGTCAAGCCGACAGATAAGTCAAACATATTTGCGGTTGTAAATGAATAGTACAAACTTTCTAAGAGACACTGGTTGCTATAAACAGCCAGAGGACCAGAAACCTGCAGGACAACAGGGTAACAGTGAGCACAGAAAGTTCCAAAGCTGTTAATGTACTTGGTGTACCAGGATTCTTCTTGGCAGAGCCAGTCCTGACCTCCTCAGGACCCTAAGCAAAATTCTGCTAAGGGGCCCTCCTAACTGACCAGAGAGTCATGTAAACCATTTGCCACACAGTCACACCTGACAGCCCAGTGCTCCCACTACAGTCCTCTCTCCTTTAGAACAGTTTGCTCCATCTGTCACTCAAAAATAAGCAGATCTAAACAGAACAGAATGAGGTACAACAAACAACATTTATTGAATAGAATGTAGAATGTTATGATAAATGAATATTTACATTAACATAATTAATACATTTTATAATGTTTAAAATATTAAAACATGACACTGAACTTTAGGTCTGCTGCCTGGTAATTAGTCAGTTAATTGATTTTAAATTTAATATTTAATCAATCATCCGTAAGTCCAGATGTACATCAAGTACTGTACTTTACTTGAGTTCCATTTTATCCAACTTCATGCTTCTACACCACATCCAAGAGGTAAATACTGTACTTTTTAATCCACAAAGCTAAAAAAAGACTGTTTTTTTTTTTGTTTTGTTTTTTGACGTTTTAGAGATACACGGTTCTCACAGGACAGTGATGCTACAGATATTTAATGGTCTTATAGACCATGATGCATTGCTGTAGATTAAATAAGCCAACAGTGGCCTATAAAGTAGTTAAAATGAGCTCAACCTTAAACATCTACAGCAGTAAACAGCAGTAACATTAAAGCAACAATATGAATCCAAACACATCAGACATAAAAACACTGACAGGAACATTTTACTATAACATGAATACTTTTACTTTAAGTACATTTATATATTTACAGACTTTTACTTCAGTAAGGTTTTGTGAATGCAGGACTTTTACTTGTAGTGAAGTTTTTTTCAGTGTGATATTAGTACTTTTAGTAACATTATGTCCATATATTGTCTGGACAGACAGACAGACTGGTCTCCACAGAGGCTGTTGTGGAAAAGTGTACACGGGCACATGAATGCATGTTTACAGGCAACATGCTTATCTTCTCTGAGCTACAGATTCGTTGCTGCATGTTGGCACTCATCAGATGTGATAAATATCTGTACTTCATTCTCATTTCTGTCAGATATAAAGTCACAGAGCAGCCCTGGATGTGTCTGTAAGCAGGACACAGACAGACAGACAGACAGACAGGGGGAGGAGCATCAGCTAAATGTTACTGTGAATGAATGATATCAAACCTGTAGAGGAGGAAACACAAGTTTACCTGATTACTGTTCACTCTGTTCACCGTCAGGATGTTATTTTCTTAAGTTTCTTAAGTTCTGCCTCATCTTCTCATCAAAGCTGTAAACATTGGCTCCTGTTTTGACACAAGGGGGAGGCAGGGCCCTTGCATAGGCAAGACCCCATGAAACTTGCGTAGTGTGGTAAATCAGGGGCACGTGGACTTCATATTCTTGAAAAGAATCAAAATAAACATATGTAATATAGATAAGTACTCTCTTTTCACAAAAGCAGGTGCAAGCAGACATTAGTAGTCTCATATCTTCTGACTGACACTCCGTCACTCTCTCAGCTGTGAACAGAACAGCCTCATGTGGTTTGTCTTGTCTTGGTTCTGACTTCATGCTTGACTTGCTCTCCCAACCTCAACAACTTATGAATATGCCATCGAGGTTGCAAAGGGACTATTGTTACACATCCAGCATTCATAACAAACTGAGAGGATGAGGTTTCCGGTTGGGGAGATGGTCATGTATACTAATACCTTTAAACATATTTTTTCCTCGGCAGATCTGCTCAGCATGCTTAATTCAATTAGCATTTGCAGCATATACATTCCATGCATGCATCCTGCCTTCCCTTCTCTCCTGGGGTTTTACAGCACAGGAAGAAGCGTCCTCATCTTGACATCTCTCTTGGACTTATGGTCACTGTTTGTCATGGTATGTGGAGGCAGACAGCTGCTTGTACAATGTACAATTTTCCAGCAGAAAAGTCACAGCCAGAGTGGAGGCTAACAGGGTACACACTTGGCAGAGCTGATTGCAGTGTAATTCATTGTAAAAGTGTATTGATAAGAAGGAGAGAAAACCAATCTTCTCAGTAAATTCACATCCTTTCCTCCTCTAAATCAGTTCTTCTGACTTTGTCCTCTACTTGCCCCTCAACTTGTAAAAAAAAAAAAAAAAAAGTCTCTAGCCTGGTACTACTGTCCTCAAAACTGCTCTAGTTGATTTTTTGGACTTTTTGGTGCACAGGAAACCCACTAAAAGCTAAAAAAACACGTGTTATGTCTGTTGTGTCAGAAAAAAATCTGCATATTTACACATTCAGCAGAGCAGAGCAACAGTAGGATTCATTTGAAGTCATGTTTGTGTCCAACTGATGAATGTAAGTCCAATGTTTGCTCTTCTTTTAGCTCTGGATTGGTCTCCACCAACATCTGAGGAAATATCTGGCTGTTTAGTTGCTAGAAGTCCCACTTTTATTACTAGTGTTGAAAAGGACAAAGGAAAACCAGAACCCTGATGCAAGACACATGAGACCTTATAGGTCCTTTAAAAGGCAGTATTTGTCCTATAATGAAAGGCCTTATAGGCTTCACAAGGAGCAAAATTCAAACAGTAGCCGTGTTCAGCCCTGAAATTATATTAGAAATTATGTTTCTAAATAACTAATTTGTAAATTTTTTTGAGGGAAATGTAATGCTGACCAAAATACATTTAGATTATAATTATCTTAATTTTGATGCACATAATAATAAATATAATAATAACAAGGAAATGTTCATCAATGTATCTGGCAAGTTGCAAAATACTTGAAATTGTCACTTACAACATATTTTATTTGTTTTTCTGACAAAACAGGCAATCGCAGAAGACACTATCCACTCATGGTGACTACAACATGATTCAAAAGTCAGCAGTGTGACATGAGATTTTTTCAGCACATCCTCATACCTACACAGCAGCATAGGTTGATTGCTAGTGACTCACAAATGACATATATCAGTCTCTCCAGGATTTCATGGGCTGTTATGGGGATTGTTATGGCCTAAAATGCCTGATTTCACACCAGCTTTTCTAAAAATTTGTGATGCACATTTTGATGTTTTTAGGTGTTTTTTGCAATGAAGTTGCCGGAGCACATGAAAATTGCTAAATAAAAGTTACAAATTTTGTTCCAGTGAGAATATAACCACATTTTGTCCTGAGTCTTCATCGTAAATCTTACCTAAAAGGCTTGAGATTATAAAAAAATTAACAAAATCTGCTTTCATTGTAAATGAAGAAGTGCACCTGGTGGTTATTTCACAAAGAAGCAATATTTTCTTGGAGCTCAAACTCAAGGAAGCACAAAATTATAGAATATATAATATATATAAGTGTACAGAACCTGTTTGGGTTAGGGTTATGACGTTTGCCTGGGGGACTGCTATGATTGGTGGAACTGCAAGAAGCTATGAAAATTGGTCAAATTAGAGAAGAAGTCGTGTTGATTGGAAAAAATTGCAAGGTCATGCAGAATTCACAGGTAGTTGTTGAATTTGAGTTCACTGTTGCAATTGCGACATCGCAGCTTCCTGGAGGGACTGATATATTACCAGTGGAGAGTTCAGCAGTGCCAGCTTACCTGACCCTCACTACATTACATAAGTTACTGTTAATGTAGTTAATGTCCCGTGACATTAAACATGTGGTTTATGTTGCAAAATGGTGGCAGTTTGTTTTGGTTTAGACATAAAAAATCATTTTCATTTTAATCAATAAATCATCAAAAGTACTAGGGCAGGTTTAGAGAAAGATTGTTGTTGGGGTTAAAATAAGTACGTTATGTCTACCACTCCGTCAAATGCCGTCATTTATATTCACATACATGACAAAATTTAAGTAAATAATTCCATGTTGACTTTTTGTTTTACTTTCACTTGAACCCCAGTTTCCTGGCTACAAGTCCTGTCTTTATTTGAGTCATCCATCCACCCTATATGTAGACTTTCTCACTCTTTATACTTCTTCTCTTCTTCTCCATAATTACTGCCCCCACCTCTGATGAGGAATGGCTGGATTTTTTTATTTAATATTTAACCAAAAAACTGTGGTGTTAAAGTCCTGCATTTTGTGCAGCTGCCATCCACCCAAAACACCTCCTTATATAAATGTATTGTTCCAAAGAAATATCTGTGAACATAATCCAGGCAGGAATTACATTTGCCATCACTAGATCATTATGAAAACAATTCAGTAATACAAAACTGTCATTTCTAGACAGGGTTGCCTTGTTAGGGCTCATGTTTGTACACACTAATTCATGGTCATTGAATCATTATATACAAACAACACTGTGTGATTATATCATGATAACAAGTTTCAGACTAATCAAATGATTTTGTAAAATATTAATGATGAAATAAAACTTTAAGTTATTTAGAAACACATATACAACTTTGTAAAAATGTCTATAATCTTTTGACAATAATGAAACTGCTGATAGAAAGTACCATGGAGGCCAAGTGGACACACTGTTTCACACCTATTTCGCACACGGTTACAGACACCAAATTTCCTCTCCCAGGAGGTAAAAGTCATGGCTTTGACTTACCCTGATTTTCAAACTGTAACTCTAATCAATCACTCCTCATGCCTAAAACTAAGCAACCTAACCAACAAAGGCAACGAGTGCTAGCCAGTCAGAGGCAGAGCTGATGGGTCATGACTTTACCCTCTTGGGAAAAAATCCTATCTGTAGCCCTATGTGAAATAGACATAGTTCAGTACCTAATAAATGTCTTTTTTATAGTGGCCTTTTATTGTGACAGTCCAATCCACACCTGTGTCATAATCCTGATGTTCAATCAGCATCTGTATACCACATCTGTCAGGTGGATGGACTGTCTTGGCAAAGACAATCTGAGAGGAATAAACATTGAATGTGTGCAGAATAAGTCTTAGATCTTTTACTTCAGCTCATGAAAAATGGGAACAAAAATGAACGTGCTGCATGGATAAATTGCCAGTGGAGTCAAGTTACCCGTTTCACATTAAATTTAGTCATTTGAGTCATTATAGGCCCTTTTACAGCCAAAGTCATCGAAAAGCTGCGTGTGCATTTAGGCAGCAGAAGTAGTGGTCTCCTCCAGTCATCCAGACAAGTTATCAAGCTGCAAATGTTGAATTAAACATTTTACCAGCACTTAAATTACCAAAATGTCTGGTTGCTGTGTATATGATACGTCAGAATCAATATTCCACTGGTCAACTTAAGTTGTTCAGAATTTTGACAGGATCATGACCATTTCAGGGCAAGCTGCAAGTTATTAAATGTGTTGATTGGACTGAGGACACGATCCAAACTGCTCGTGTTTGACAAGTTGTTGTGGTCCACCATACTTCTGTTGTAAAAATGCAGCTTTCTCATTGTTCACAAATTGTAAAGGGTCTATTTATTAAAAATATCTGTTATAATACACTCAGACTGGGCTTTACAAATCTGGAAAATGAGTCACAGAAGCATTTATTCTATCTTTTATTACAACGATCGCAAGGTAAACAGTAAAGCTTGAATGTATGTAATCAGCCAGTACCTTGGCATTGATTGGCCTCATTCAGTAAACAGTTTAGTAATTTGATAAACTGTTAATAAAAAATTATAAGCTAGTGAAGCTTTAACGTTGTGGTTCTCTGACCACCATGACCTTCCTTAAGAACACAGAAGAAAAATTGAGTCATTTGAGTTTCTCCAACTGCTGACACTATCTTTGTGAATCATCCTGGTACAATCCATAAGAGTCCTTAAATGCAAGTGTAATGGGAACATAAATGGTTTTTCTTCCCCGACACACATCGTTCACTTGAACAAACAGATGAGGCTCTGTTGTGTTTCAAGGTAATCCCTATTGCTATGACTGACTGATGGAGTTATTATAATGTTGTGATGGGCGTAAAACATGCTTCATACAGTATGTTTCATGAAACCCACGAGGCTCAACACATTGCTCAAGGGCACCTCGACAGCAGCGTTTAATGAGAGTCCACATCATCCATCATCTGTCATCAGCATCATCACGTGAGCAGCTCTGCTTTGGAAATCACACGGCGTTACATCTTTATTTACCTCTAAAATAAAATAAATGATCTGCACCAGATAGCAGAGAGCATTCAGTTTTCAGGTCAAAAGAAAATCAGTTTTTTTTTTATTATCTTTTTCCTGCAAGGAGCTACAGAGTGCATTTCTCTGTAAGCATGCCTCATCTTTCTCTGAGCAACATATGGCTATTAGTCAAAACCTTCCTCTGCTTAAGCTGAGTAGACAGCAAGAATTACATAACAGGTTTACTCACAGTTTCCATTTGTGTGCGTATGTTTTACTTAATTTCATATCCAAAAAGCCATACACACAGGGGGCCTTGTTCATATTTGAGAAGGACATAAAAGACGTTGGTAAGATGTAATGTGTCCCAACTTTTGCTCCCGACAGCTGTATTTAACAAGCGGAGTGGATTTAATAATCTGTGCTAACAAACGGCTCGGTCGTCCTCCGCTGGCAGCTCTCCCCTCATGATCAGCTCAAGGTTTGACTGCAAGATAACAGCTGTTAGACACAGTGTACTCATCTAACTGGACATGGACAAAGTAAAACAGAAGACATCCTTCAGAGCTTGTTGGGTTTAGGTCTGTGTGTCAGTGCTAAGTGCTAAAACATGCTCAACAACTGCCAAAGTGAAGGGTTTCACTTCATTACTTATCTCTATACGGAAGAAACATTGCATGATGACAAAAGTCTGCATTTGCTTTTTGCTTTTGTGGAGACTGACTGATTAGCCAAAATGGCTGCTAGATTTTTAAGTTAGTCAGAATTGCATCTCTGTTTTTTGCAGATGACGTGGTTCTGTTGGCTTCATTGGGCCATGAGGTTCAGTGTGCACTGGGGCAGTTTGCAGCCGAGTGCGAAGTGGCTGAGCTGAGGGTCAGTGCCTCCAACTCTGAGGCCATGATTCTCTGCTGGAAAACAGTGGATTTCCCCATCCAGGTGGGGAGTGAGTTGCTGCCCCAAGCAAAGGAGTTCAAGTATCTCAGGGTCTTGAGTAGCAGGAAGATGGAGCGTGAGATCGACAGGCAGGTTGGTGCAGCAGGCGTCCCTCACTTGGGTTGTGATAGAAAGAATAAAGCAGCTGAAATGAGCTTCCTCCGTAGGGTGGCTGGGCTCAGCCTTAGAGATAGGATGGGGAGCTCAAAACATCTGGAGGGAGCTGCTACTCGTTTGCGTCAAAAAGAGCCAGCTCAGGTGGTTCAGGCATCTAATTAGGATGCCTCCTGGACATCTAACTGGGAGGGAGACCCTGAGGTAGACCCAGAGGGAGCTGAAGGGATTACATATCTCATCTGACCTGGGAATGCCTCAAGATCCCCCAGAAGGAGCTGGAAAGTGTTGCTGGGGAGAGAATACTGCTGCCACTGTGACCCCACCCTGGATAAGTGGAAGGTGTGTAACAACACAGGTGTGTGCCATAAGCGTCTGACTAAAGACACAGATAGAAAGATTCATTTTATTCCAGTGAAAAAAGAAAATTGATGCCCCAACACGTTCTCATCCCAACTCATCACATACTAACAATCTGTCACCACCCTTCCGCATCTGATACTGAAGCACAAGGTACCATATTGAGTTAATGTATCAGACGTGACCAGAATACCTTTTTAATGTGTGATTAATTCCACCAAACTGTCTTTTAACATGATCAACACTGTAAAAAATAACAATTTGGTTAAGTAAGCATTCGCCTGTATACTGAGGCTGAGTCCTCTGCAGTAGGGATCGACCAATATGGATTTTTTAGGGCTGATGCCGATATTGATTTTTTTCCATCACTCTTAGCCGATGACCGATTATGGACTGCCGATTGCCAATTTACATTAAAAAAATGACACAATGATAACAAATATTACAGGTCTCAAGTTTAAACAAATAAACGTTTATTGAAAAGTAAAAATTTAACAATTTAACAACTTTACTTTAACTTCAACTTCACCACACACCGAGCCTTCCCAGCAGTCGGCTCACTAAAATTTTGCCATACCGGGTTCTTGCGTTCAGCCATCTGTATAAAGAATAAATAAAAACACAGATTAGTATCAATCAGTATCAATCTTTTGGCATCATCTTACATTCATATCACCCAATATCATCATCCCTTCATCAATATCTACAACACAGCCTTGATGATGCATTGCTTGCTGACATACTATAAGGCAGGTATAATCTACTCATCAGAAAACGTCCTTTGTCACACATTTAAATAATTTAAGAGAAAACAATAAACCTGAAAAGCAGCATAAAGTAACATAAAGTGCTTGATTTGTAACTTAAGACTGCCATGGTTTCATTTTTTTCTGCACAAAATAAAGTGATCATGTCTTAGGCTACTATGCTGTCAGGTTTGGCAACACCAGAACATAAATCAGCAGGAAAATAACCGTGATGTCAGAAGCACATTAAGCAACAAATTGTTCAAGTTTAAGTTTTAAACGGCATTATCAACTTTAAAAGGAATAAATATTCAACCATGTACAAAACATTTCTCTCATAGTTTAAATTTTATCTCCCATCGATGTGATGCCTGCTCCTTCCCAGTGAGACGCACCCCCCCCCCCCCCCCCCCCCCCCCCATTACTTAATCCTTAAACCGGTGTTCGTAACAGCTGTACATATTAGCCTACAACTATGTCAACAGCTCCCTAAATACAATGGTAAGCAGTTTTAAAGACGAAGCATTCAGCAGCATTCCCGTTTTTCTGACCCACAAACTTAACTATATTTGCAAGCACGTGTATTACACGCGCTTGGCATTCATGTTTCCTATTTCAAAGTGGGTGGCAATATTTCAACTAAGTTTAACAGTTAGAGGCTAATTGAAAGTTTACCGTTGTTCTGAAGCAGCCTCCGGGGCAATGCTGCTTTCACCACTCTTCCAGTGGGGGAGGGGTAACGCGTCTGCATGTGCTGCAGGGTCTTCCGGCAACACAGAGCTGCCCCTGGATGCCTGTCTGTAAATCATGCCGCGGAAAAATACATCGGCGAAACCATGCGCGAATCGGCCGATGCCGATTCAAGTAAAAAACGCAAATATCGGCCCGATATATCGGCTGGCCGATGTATCGGTCAATCCTTACTCTGCAGCAGCTGCAGGTTTGACTCTCGCCTGTGGCATGTCCTCTGCAAAAAAAACTGGTTCGGTTTAGGATGAGTATATTTGGGGTTATAATAGCTATGTCACGTTATGTACATCTCATGATGTCACTTAAGCGAAATGAAAGTCATGTGACACATGTAAGTCATGTGTAACTCAAGCAACTCGCAACATGAGAAGTTACATGATGCCGTAACGGTATGTACCTTAAAACTTTTAATTACATTATGTCTCCTGGGTGAAAGTCTTGTGTTTGTTTGAGTCATCCATCCACCCCACCTCCTCCATGTATGGACTTTCTCTCTATATATACTATGTCAACAGCCCAGCGGGTCTTATACAGCCATGGATGAGTTTACATTGATCTCTTTCAGCTGTGAACTGTTACCGTTTTTGTCTGTGTCAGTCACAGAGGGGCTGTGAGAAATTGTCAGTATCTGAGTTGGGAGTTAGACCAGGCTGGATGCCCATGCAGAGATCATTGATACACGAATCACAGCATCTTTTTTTACAATTATTGTGAAATAGATTCATCACTAAACCCTATTCCATTGTACAAAACCCTCCTGTACATAGGACACTGCATGAAAATAACAGGTGCACTGAGAAATGCTGTCATTGTTACCTAGCGCTTTGGTTTTGTTATTGCCATTGTGCCATGAAAAAATTTAATCATTTTAATAACCATATTTGAAGCTGGCTAGTAGCCACCATAATTATTTGCATCCACACCTGGCGTGCCAGATGAGGCTGCCAACTGTCAGAACACTAATCCAGTTAGCTGTTTCTTTTAGTCTTAAAATGTCAAAACATGAATAAAGTGTAGGTTTAGTAGATATTTACATCCTGCAGAGTCTTGCATGTTGCACCCGGTTGGCTCAGAACTGGTCCACCTGACAAGAGCAACACCTGCTTTGGAGGACGTCTCTGTGAGATGTGGCACAAGAGTCTTCCTGCTGTTTGGTCAGCCTGAGACCCATTTCATCTGTTTCATTTTCCTGAGTGGACATTAGCCAGGAGCAGCCTTAAATCCAAGCTGGGTTAGCATGTCTCTTAATGATTTGCTGATACCAGCCAATACACACGCCAACATGTATGTAAGGGGGGCTCTGGCACTTATTTTTTTTCCACTTCAAGCACTTTTTACAGCATGTTTAGCCTCGAATGTGGTTTGCCATTTTCCCTCCATGACTGGTTTCTCCCTGTATAATTGTTAAACATAGGTGAAAATAAAATATGTAAAAATAAGCCCTTGTCTTTAGTGATCATACAATATGTTTGATCACTGACATACTTTCTGATGTCACACATGACTTAAAGCTGCTGGAATTATATAGACATTAAAGCCACAGGAAGAAGAAACTGTCAGACTTTAACTCTGATGTTAAATAATTAATTAGTAGTGCATTAAATATGTGGTTAACATTGTTAAAGAGATTTAATGTACTGGGTGACCAGATTCAAACAAAACAAAAAACGGCATTTCTTTTTTGTCCCTTAGGGCCTAACATTTCTATGCTTTACTCAAAATTTCAAGGCAACAGACACAACCAACACAAACGCTTAAAGAATAACTTTGGTATTTTTCAACCTGGGCCCTATTTCCCCGTCTGTATGTGTGTGTATGATTGATAGGTACAACTCGTTTTAAAATTTGTTCAGTATTGAGGGAGGAGGATGCAGCCGGCAGCTGCGAAACGAATTATAACAGTAGATATGAGGGCAAATACGTCCCGTAAAAGTTTGTGCATTAAAAGTGTTTTTTTCACCACAGACCGGATCAGATCTCCAGTGTAATCTCTGTCAACAGCATGCTTCACTTACTGCTTGCTGTGTGTGACGACATCTCGCGGGATCTTTGTTTGTTGCCTGAAGAAAACAGAGGAGTCATGCTGAGAGCCGGTCAGAGCAGAGTTAGCTGTCCTGGAGTTCAGTTGAAAGTTTTACTGCAACTATTGAAAACAATGGTTCATGTTTGTGCTTCGCTGAATTGCAAGAACAGGATGTCGCGCAACACCCCGTACAGCTTTCATTGGCTGACTTTGTCGGACAGCAACATGCTGAAGTTGTGGCTAATTGTGCTACAATTGGATGCTAACACTCCTGTCCACACACTGCACCTTGCAGACCATCGGGTCTGCAGTGCACACTTTTCCCAAGATGACTACTGCCAGCCCAAGAAGAGAAGACATCCAATCCCGAAACACTTCACCAAACACACCTAGAAAACAGCTGTCCCACTCACTGCAACAAGACATTCTTCAACAAGCAAAGATCCCACGAGATGTCGTCACACACAGCAAGCAGTAACCCTTGATTTACACCAGGCGCGGCTGCGCCACAGCACTCTGAATGATACGCAGCCATTCTAGTCAATGCTCGTGTTTACACCAGATGCGCTGCGGCGCGTGTCAGCTGCGTCCCAGAAGTGGCTCGGCGCTCTGCTCCACAGAGAATATGCAGCAAGTCTATTTTTGACGGATGGTGCGTCAAGCTGCGCAGAGGAAGTCCCATCAGGAAAAGCATAGTGAATCCAGTCAATTTTCAAAATAAAACATCTCGTGTTGAAAAAAAGCACTTTTAATGCACAAACTTTTACAGGACGTATTTGCCCTCATATCTACAGTTATAACTCATTTCGCGGCTGCCGGCTGCATCCGCCTCCCTCAATACTGAACCAATTTTAAAACGAGTTGTACCTATCAATTAGGTATTCAATCAAGTTATTCTTAAAGTTACGGAAAAAAAAACAAAAACAACTACATATATTTTGTTGAGATAATTTACTTTCCTTCTTAGAGAAACTTATAAACTTTAATCTTTGAGTTTTAGAAACCTAAAAAATGATTGAGATGAAAATAACTGAAATGATTAAAACCATTTCATTTTCAAGCACTCACATAATGAATAAGGTTGACGGCTCACTATGACCAATTTTTTAAATATAATCATTTTTCAGTTTCTAAAAAAAGTCAAAGATTCATGTTTATCTAAATAAACAAAGTAAAGTATCTCAACCAACTTGTTAAAACTTTTTATTTTATTGTTTCAAAAGTTTCAGTTGGGCTCAAAACTCAAAAATCTATTGCAGTAAGTTGCCTTGAAATTTTAAGCATTTTCTTACAGTTTTGTAGCTGCATTTCATTTTCTTTATGATAGATTTTAGAAAAGCATCTATTCTAGTGGTTCAATTATTAAAAACTTCCAGTCCCACATTAAGTGGGAATCCGGGTCACTCTGGTTATAGTTTCTGATTGATTATTTTCTGATTTATCTTGTCGAAATGTTTAGTCTAAAATGTTTTCTAGTGCAGGTTAGTGATTAATTCAACTAATTCACAAAAAGGAGACAAAAGATTACATGGTCAGAATTGTGCTATGAAAGCAGCAGCTAAAAAATTGGGATGAAGCGGTGGAACTAACCAAATGTCTGAGCAGAAGGGGGGGGGGGGGGGGGGGGGCAGAGGACTGCCTGAGACGCCAAGCACCTGAAAACAAATTCAAAATGATTCTGCCAGCAACACATGCAGGCAATTCAGCAAAACTATCTTTAGCTTCCAAGAGGCTTACTGTACAGTTTTGCTCCTGTTACTGTAAACATGGTGTGTGTCTGTGTGTGTGTGTACGTGTGTGTGTGTGTGTGTGTGTGTGTGTGTATTGCGTGACTGCCCTGTTTTTCTCCGTCCCCAACCATTCAGCAGTCACCAGCCGTCCTCTGTGCAACAACAGCGCCGAATTATAATTAAGGTGATGCCTGTAAGGGAGTTTGTGTGTTTGTGTATGTGAGTGAATGTGTGTGTGTGTGTGTGTGTGTGAGAGAGAGAGAGATAGAAAGGAGAAATTGCTGCATGCTTCTTTGTGTGTACATGGACAAAGTGTGTGTAAGAGTGAGTGAGTAACAAGAGAGATCCAGAATGAGGAATAGTGGAGGAACATGTGCAGAGTGCATTCGCAAAAGTGTGTGTGTGTGTGTGTGTTGGCGTTGCAGCGGAGGGGAATCCATCATCGTCAGGCTTCTATTGATGTGAATGTCAGACTTGGTGAGGACCGATCACACTGAGATGCACCACAAAGCACTCACTATAATTAGACACGCACACACAGGCTTGCATGTACTGTATGCCAGAATCTTTGAGAGTACACACACACGTGCATACAAATTCATTCCAACACACACACACATAGAGGGACAACAGTGACATCATTCACATCAGCATGACTCAGAGCAGTTTGTCATTTTAACCAAAATAAAACAGCTGTGTCCAAAGTCACTTCCTGTTTGCTATTTACTGCACTTTATTTACCTTACACTGTTTCATTTCAGTGCAAATTTAATGCACAATACAGTGCACTTTTTTTTTCCAGTTGTATTTTACCTTTGAGAGCTGGTCACCATTCACTTCCATTGTTTGGGAGATTCTGCAACACTGTTTTCCTGTGAAACTCCAGCAGTGTTTTGTGGACTAACAAAATAAACTCAACCCTCAATCGGCATGAGGGTGAGTAGATAATGACTGAATTTTCATTTTTAGGTGAACTATCCCTTTACTTTAAGATAGACAGACAGAAACAAAATAAAACTCACCAAAACTGTCATCGGGTTGGTTGAAATAAATCTTCAGTTCACTGTGTTAGATGTGCAAACAGTCTGGTTCTGCAGGCTGTTTTACTCTCACTCATAGTCACCGCACCGTGGCCTGTCCTGAGCCTGAGCAGCACCTGTCCATTAAATTAGCAAAATAAAATTAGAAAAGTTGCCCCCCAAAAGACAACACACAATGGACTCGACCAATTTGCGATAAATTTGTCCAATCACCTAACCCTTTGACAAACGTAAAGATCGTCCATCCATTGAGTGAGCAGACACAGGTTGACCAGTATGTCAACTTTTTTAGGTAACACTCAGTCCTGGAGAGTGACTGTACATTTTCTGATATTTCTTTAAGCCATTGTTAAAAAAAACCAAACAAAACTTGCTAGCTAGTGTTAGCTAACATGTTATGTTTTTTCTTTTATTCACTTTACATGATGTCACACTATTATGCATTCTACTTATTTATTCTTATATTGTCTAGATGACATCATGTGATTTGGTCTCTGCATTCTTTTCCCTTTATTTCCATTTATTCTTATCAAAATGTTTTCTTGTTTTCCTCTTCTAATCTCCTTTTCTGTTCTGTCTTATTTCTACTAAGTTTAGTGTTTTTTGCTCAGACTTTAGTTTTACTTCAGTTCTTATTTAATTTTGTCCTGCTTCTGTTTGGCTTCATTGTTCTGGCTTTCTGCTGTTATGTTGCCTCCAGGGTATCCTGCTCTTTCACTTTGCTTGCCAAAGGACTTTGTAAATTATGTTTTTAAAGGTGCTATATAAATGAAGTTATTCTTCTTCTTCTTAAAAAACTCATAATGTTTACCAACAGAAATGAAGGGCTATATTTGCACTCTTTATACTACAATTCCTGCTGCTGTACTCTGCTGTAAGTTCCATCTTAACTTATCTGATCTGATTTGATCTTCTCTCTTCCTTTTCAATACTGTTTTCATCATATTACACTTGCTTCCACTTTTTTTTTGTTGTTGACATTTTTACATCTAGTCGTAAAACTTGTGAATAACCATAGTTTCACTATATGGCTGTACTGGCTAAATTTTGACGTGCTGCATTCTAGAAGATGTTGTGGTCATATTTCTTGGCAAAACCAATACACAAGTAGTAAAAAATCCAAATCAATTTTTAGAGGCTACAGTGTTATCACAGGGGTTTAAAAGTCAGATACCCAGCAGTAATTATCCCTGTCAGGCAGATGTTTATGTTTTTATGGCTGGAGGCATTATGTTTTCAGGTCATCCCATTCTTGTGAACACGATATCGCAGGAACACCTTGAAGGAATGTCTTCAAACTTGGCACAAATGTTCACTTGGACTCAAAGATGAAATGTTAAAATTTTGGCGGTCAAAGCCTCAAGGGTCACTGTGACCTCACTAAACACATTTTTGGCCATAACTCAATTTATATGCTTATATGCTAGTTATGACAGAATTACACAAAAATATCTAATAGGATAAAATAATGAGGCAATGACATTTTATATCCAAAAGGTCAAAGGTCAACTTCACATCACTTCATAATGTTCAGCTTTCTGTCAGTCCTCTGTCCTCCTCTAAGTGAAGACAGCATGTTTCTACCCAGAAATTATTCACTGGAATCACACATGTATAGTGAGAACTTCCATTTTGCCAAAAAATACACTTAAAACTTTTTTATTAAATTCCTTCAAAGTTACAGGTCAATATAATGGTGAGTTACATATTAAATTCCTTAGAAGTTTTCACTACAGACACTATATGAGTCTGGACTAGAGCTTGAGCTCTGTGCCCGAACCAGATTGGACCCGATGGGTTTAGGTCGGGTTGTGTCAAGGCTGTATTTCTCACATATTTCATGGGCTTACATCAGGTTTGGGCTGATTATTGTTATTATTATTATTGTTATTATTGTTGTTGTTGTTGTTATTATTATTGTTATCATTATTGTTTCCTTGTTGTTGTTGTTGTTATTAATATTATTACCATTATGGTTATCATCATCATCAGTAGTTGTAGTAGTAATTATCCCTGTCACTGCCAGCTCTTACTGTTTGGTAAAGAGAGGGAAGCTTGTCAAGAAAAATGTCGGGCTGTAATCGGGTTCAGGCTGAAATATGGTAAAGAGGGACGGGTTTGGGTCGGGTTTGGCCAGAATTTTTTGGGGCTTGGGCCTTTTCCGGCTCAACTTTTCTGGCCTGATTAAAGTTCTTAGTCTGGACAGACATGGATGTAAACTGGAACTTTACTAGTTAGTGGAGACATACAGCCGTGAGGCAGTAATTTATACAACCAATGACAGCTGACTTCTCACTCTTCCTAACCAGCCGCTAGGGGCAGCAAGTGATCAACAACTGCTTCATTTTGACATCTTGTTTCGGCTCAGGACAATGTATGTGGAGGTCTTGTTAATGTTGGCGTAATTTTGCAAATCTCCACTGGTTGCATCTGTCAGTTGTGGTGGCATTGCAGCAGGTACTTCACCATCTGATGACTGGCAGGGATCTGCACTCTACTGAGTGACCTCTTCTAGTTAAATTAGTGTTGTCTGCACGCACACACTCATGAATGTACACAGTGTTTACTGTTTACTTCACAATATCCCTGCAAAGTCTATTAATATGTGTCAGTACTTTGATACATGCAGACACACAGACCCAATCTAGTGAACATTTCCTTAATGTTTTACGCAGTAGTATTATAGTGTGTGTGTGTGTGTGTGTGTGTTTATTTATATATTATTTAACAGCCTTTCCATACATTACAAAGTGGAGCCACTGAGAATCGCTGCTTTGCAAAAATGCCTCTGGTCAAATTAATATTAACATCCCTACATTAAACATGAAGATATAAAATACAGTCTTTACTGTTGAATCAGTGTGAGAACAAGTTTTATCTCCCCAGAGGAAAATGTCTTACTTGCCACAGACAAATATTATGAAACAAAATATTAAAACATACAAAATGTCCTGTGAAGCATAAAGAAGAGGAAGAGAAGGAGGAGGAGGAGGAGGAGGAGGAGGAGGGAAGCTTTGTAGTCGTGATGACTCACATCGTATACAATGAGGGTTTGTTTTTATATGTTTCCTCATTTTCCCCTTTTTTAATATTTGAGAGTCAAATTTGCAGGAGGCAGCCAGGCTTCGGTTGCTCATCTCGGCAGCTTCCTCTACGCCAGCTACATCTGTTCACTCTGCCCCACGGGAATACAGCTGGGCTTCGGCCTTCATAGGACAATACAGAGGAGAGCGAGGTGGAGGATGACTGAGAGAGGGAGAGAGAGAGAGAGACAGAGGGAGGATGAAGAGCTGAGGAGGAGGAGAAGGAAAAAGAATCATTTCTGCTTTCATAAACCCCACATGTCTTGCACACAGTCCCAGAAATCAGCAATCGACTGTTGTTGCAATGTAGATGAATCCACCACAGGGTCCGCTGTGCAGATGTTTGCTGAGATAAACCCGCTTCACTGCTGTTATTTTAACCGAGAGAAAAACAGGTTAGAGCCAGAAAACCAGAAGTAATTGGACAATTATGACCATGCAAAGCAAAATTACTAATGTCCAGTCACATCTGTGGTGCTGTGAGGAGGAGTGGGCAGAGGCACCGACACAGCGAGGGGTCCAAAATACCAAAAAATAAAATGTTTATTACACAGAGGCATGGTGAGAACAGATTTTCTGAAACATCTCCTGTTTGGATAAGTTCAGTATAGGGTCTCGAGGCCCCATCACCAGCATTTAAAGGAGCAATATGTAGCAATTGTGCATGCAAAAATGAGTACTGCAGTCCAAATAGTGAGTTGGATCCACACACTGTGTGTTAAATAGGTTGAAATCCTGCTGAACTTACAATGTATGGTTGAAGCGAGTTGTTTCCCCCTGACCTCTCCTCCCCAGACTCTGCAGGCTGCAGGAACACTGCAGGAGTGCAAGACATTGTAAATTGACAATAACAAAATAGGATGAGTTTTCACTGTAAGTTGATCAGCTGTTAATAACTGTCAGTTGTCTGTCAGTGTAAATCTAAACCAGTTATCCTGAAAACAAAAGCCCACTGCTTTGAAATAACACATTCTGGAGTCTGAGTTCAGTGTCTGTCTGTCTCACTGCCTGACAAACAGTTATAAACATCTACTCCTTTTACAAGATTATTAATGATCTCTTACAACTCATAAACAGACACTTACTCATTCAGCAAACACTTGTTCTTTAATTTGAACTCTAATTAACATGAGACAGGCAAACTGAAACAGCTATTCTGGCCCAGGATAGAAATTTCAAAGACAGGACACCGCAGCTGCAGGGTTGATGTCAGACAAGTGAGTATTTCAACTTAACATGTTTCTTTATTCTCTGATGACAAATCAAAGTTATTGTGTGATATATGAAAGTACATATATTACAGATTTCTCTTTAAAGTCCTGGATTAACCTTAATCTTCCTTCAGGAAAGTGATTTGGAAACAAAGCTAAATCATGGATTTGGTGTGAAAGGCCACTCAAGTGTAGACCCAGGCTTAAACCCTGTCAGCTAAATTTAGAATTTTGTTTATTCAAGTTTTTAAAAGGGAAATGACATTTCTCACAAGTTCCATCAATCACAGCAGTCCTCCGTGCAAATGTCACACATGTACATCTCAAACAACTGACTCAAAGTGTTGCTTTGTTATTCACATTTTTTTTGAATTTATACTGTATATATTTTTTAATTTTGCCATGGGTACTGACAAGAGCACATTTATCATTTTTATTGACATTTATTGATGTTCTGCGCATTTCTATTTAAAAATTTTGTGCTGTTTTGACTGAGTTCAAGCTCCAAAAAGATTCTGCTTGTTAAATACCCCTTGGTGCACATCATTTACAAATAAAGCTGAATTTTTGTAATTCTGAGCCTTTTTGGTGAGGTTCATCAGAACACTCAGAACACCGTGTAGTTTTGTCCTCCCTGGAACAAGTTGCCTTCGATTTTTTAATGAATTATAGAAAAAAATGTGCAACTTTCTTTGGAATTGTCTCTTGGTTCCACAATTTCATTGCAAATAATGTCTAAAATCATTGCAACAGGCATCCTAATTTTTTAGAAATGCTGCTGTGAAATCAGACATTTTAGCCTGCAACAATCCCAAAAAAGTGCTTGTAAAATCCTTGAAGGACTGATTAACGCACAAGTAGTTCAGCTCAGGTTTAATCATCGTTCGAAATTCATCCGCAACTCAACTTGTAACCATAGCAACATTGAGGAGCACAGCTGTCAAAGCTCACACCACTTCCTAACTGGAAGTGATGTGATGCTGAGCAATGTGTCGCTTGCTTAAAAAAAACTCTCGTCCTTTATTTGAGCCACAGCAGCCTTTTTATTGTAATATCCTCAAAAAGGACAGAGTTTGGAAGGAAGAAAAAGGGAACTTTTGGAAGTAACAAGTAAGTAAACTGTCCTTCAGCTATATAACAAGGCTGATTTAAGAAAATGATGTTAGTTATGAATAAAAAACTCAGACACATAATTTACTCATCTACAGAGGGAGAAATCTAAAGCGTGTTACACTTTATCAAGCATGGACTGCCAGCTGAGTTTGGTTGTAAAAGCGACTAGAATTATTTGTTGTCATGTCAACAGTAAGCTCTTGCTTCATAACTTTATATTTTGAGTGCAAAACTTTCAACAAATAATCTGAGAATGCTTTTATTTCATTTTGTTGGCAAATGACCAGGGTATAAGTGGAAGAATCAACTTGTAGGTGAGTGTTAAACAGTTTGAAGTTACTTCGCTGAGGCAACCACCCTTCACTTTACTCATTTAACCTTCATCTATCCCTTACATCAGTGTAAATTCTGGAGAGAATTCATTTGTGCATAAAATGAAATCTCCTGACCATTTTTACTGCCATTACTGCATCACCTTATTTTATCTTGAATGTTATTAAAAACATATACACATGTTCAAACTTGAGAAATGAGAACTAAATTATTTAGGCTGAGTCATTGCTTTAATTTCCTCTTATCACGAAAACAACATAGGACATTTTAACCTCCTTCATAAACCAGACAAAATAAATATATTTAGGCAGAATGAACAGGCTTTCATTTTTTACGCTTATCAGTAAAACAATATAGACATTTTAAATGCTTTGTAAAGGCTGTACTGCTGATATAAATCTTAAATTAGCAGAATTTCTTCCATAGACGTATTGTATTTGGGGACCCATATAAAATCTCTGGTGACCCACCTGTGGGTCCCAACCCAATCTTTGGGAATAACTGCCTTACATAATAACCCACCCACCATTAATTCTTTTCTGTGGGGTTAGGGTTATAGCTTCCTTTTTCATTACAGTGTGAACATTCTAAAGACCATTCAAAGTCTTCATGAGTCATCTGAGTTGAAAATAAATATCTAATCTAATCTAACTGCTTCCTGTGCTGAATTATGGCTCATTATGTAATCTTTCTATGGAGATGGAAAACTGCATTTTTCATGCATGAGATATAGAGTATATGTGGATAGATCAAAGATGAACCTAAAATCCAAAACATGCAAGACCAAGAAAAAGAAAAAGACGATCAGGCTCCTCTGTCAGATGAAACACACCACACACACACACACACACACACACACACAGACCCACCACCCGTGTTAAACCTGAGGTCAGCAGCTGTGCATATTCTGATCGATGTTGGAATCTCTGAGGTTGCAGTTTGTCTGTCAGTTGTCAGCCGGTCGAAGATGAACTGAAGTGACCCAGGATCAATCGGAGCCTCACATCTGAGGTGATAAACATTTCCTCCTTTTAACAACATTTGAAACCACATCTGTTTACAGTAAGAGGTTTGACAAATTAACAGAAGGAAGCCTCAGATACGTTCATGGCAGATAAAGTTCCGGTAATAGAAAAGTCTAGGTCTCACATCCAAGGCTATGTTAAGTGATTTAAGTTTTTGTCTTTCTTGTTAGTAGTACTGAAGAACTGGACACACTTTAAACAGCTGAATTAGCTCAGAGCACTCATGTCACCGTCAGATGGAACTCGAGTCTGGCTCTTTCAAGTTTTCAAAAGATAAACTTTTATCCTTCCATCACCATATGAGCACCAAGCACCAAGGCTACAGCTTCACTACTTCTTTAACTCAAAGAGCAGACTAAACAGAAAAGTGCTTACAGAAAAGAGCAGCCTCATATTTTAAGTCAGGGGTTCTCAAAGTTTTGGTCACTTAAGGTAAATCTGCCAAGTCTGCACAAGATAGAGGGTCTGAAAAATATTGCAAGTTTTGAACCAAAACTTGTATAAACTACTGTGACCAGTCCAAGGCACGCTGTGCATAATCCTAATCAGCATCTTCATATGCTACACCTGTCAGGTGGATGGATTATCCTGGCAAAGGAGAAGCGCTCACAACCACAAATTTTTAACAAATTTTGTGAACAAAATTTGAGAAAAATAAATATCTGGTGTGCACAGGAGAAGTCTCAGAACTTTTACTTCAACTCATGAAAAATGGGAGCAAAAACAAAAGTGTTGTGTTTCAGTGTAGTGAAAATGTCCTGTCCCATGCTGCTTTTATCTTTTTTAATATTTAGCAAAGACCACAATGTTTCTGTAACCTTAACCAAGTACTGTAAGAACCTAGATAGAACCGAAACATGCTTTGGTTATACTTTTGTCTCTACACATGGATATTGTATTGCAAAAGTGGGTATTGTAGGCAAAGCAATTGACCTAAAGCTAAGTCCCACCCCTTTTTGCTCTGTGCTCCAATAACAGCTGAGCAATGTGGTCAACTTTCTCCTTTCCTGTTTCCTGTAGATATGCTATGTGCTAGGATCATCTATGTTGAAAAGAAAATCAAACTTTGGAGATGGTTAAAAGATGTTGCTGACAATTGATGTAGGTTAGCTAGCTAGTTGGCTAGCATTCTGCTGACATTAGCTATTAGATGGACCTAGTTAGCTTATGATTGATATGGTTTAGCTAGTTAGTACAAGTCAAAATTTGGTTTTCTTCTCACTATAGACAAGCCTAGCATGTAGTATATCTAAGTAACATGAAAGGAGAAAGTTGATCAGAGTTCAAGTTTGCTCAACTGTTATTGGAGCACAGAGCAAAAAGAGGCGGGACTTTGGAAGTGTCAACTGAAATATGTTGTCAATTATGGCTGGTCGACTAAACTGTTGGTGAGAGGAATCTTAGTTGACTACATTTTCATTTGTTAATCAAAGGGGGAAAAAAACTTTTACTTTTAACAGTGTAGTCACTAGGACACTGCTACTAACTATGCTGTAGCTGTGATTAGCTAGTTAGCTAGTTAGCTCAGTTAGCGGTCCTGACTGGGACACAACCTCAAAGATGGATGGAGGCCAGTTTGACAACCGGAAATACATTAATGTTGCTGTGGTGATGTGCTGGACTGAAGTGTTGGAGGGGTGAGTTTGTAGTGTGAAAATACATTGCGTTTATTATTTCACAAATATTTGTTTTTGTGAAGTTGGAAACTATTTTTACCGTGTTTTGAAAAGTGAGACTTGTGTGAAGTAATACAGTGTTGAAATAAAAAAAAAAATTCAATCTCTCTTCTGGTTGTTCTAATACTATGCTTAGCTTTTAGCATTTAACATTTAACCCCAACTTGCTTTGTGCCACAAAAACATGTATTAAAATGATAAAATGAGTTTCATAAACATGCAACAACCAGTCTATTGGTGTTAAAGCCCCCCTCCAGTGAAAATCAGGTGTGTGGAGAGGGCAGGGACTATTTGCATATTCATTATGCTTGAATATTAGATTTAGGCAAGGTGTGGAGCTATATGTAAGCCATTTTAATAAGGTATTTGAACTGAAAAACAGAATTTATTACTTCTTGCAGAGCATTTTATATCGATTAAAACTTGACTGGAGGTGGACTTTAACTAACGTCTACTAATTAACTAGCAAAATTTGCAGATACAGTTTTCCAGATACGTTGAACATTTCCTCATTATGTTGTAAATTAAAAAACAAATCCACATGGCATTACGTTTCTCTCAAAACAAATAGGCCTACGCTGATTCAAAATATTAGCCGTATGCTACATAAACATAATTTCTCGGAGAGAGGTGTGGTCAAACCTTGTCAACCTTCTCTCTTCTGAAAGTCACAAGTACACACACTTGCGTTCTTTCTAGCTTTCTCACAAGTTCCATATTTTAGGAAATATTCTTGTTTGCTTTCTTGCTTAAAGTTTGATGTGGAGATCAACTCTCATATCTGCCTGCTACATATAGCCTACAGTAAACCTAGCTTAGCACAAATACTAGAAAAAGGTGAAAACAGCTAACCTGGCTCTGTGTGAGGACTACTGTACAAGCAAGAATTAATTTGGCACATAATCCCACATCTAAAGTCTGCATGTAGTTTTTGGACATTAATTTTTTTCAGCATGTTTTTTATCATTCTGTTGGAAATCATTCACTCTCATAACCTGTGTGTTATTTTAAGACATTAATGTTACTGATTTGTAGAATAACTCTTGTTTTCACCCATTAATGATGACAGGATAATACAGGAAACAATGTGAAAGTCAGCCTCAGGAAGAGATCTCAAAGTATTTCATTCTGTGGATGGAAAATAATGACAAATGACAGAACAATGTGAACTGAACTTTGACCTTGTCAGAGTCAGAGTGGCTGCCTGTGTGCACTAACTTTCTGCCTCAGGGTTGCATGCAAACCTGCTTGCAAACATGAACCGGGTCAGTGTTACTCACAGGCACTTTGGATAAAAAAATGTACAGCAAACAGCATATTCTATATAGGTCACATGATATATAAAAAAATCACATAGCTCTGTTTATCTTCTTTGGCTGATATCCGATGAGATGTTGATAAAACATGACACAAGAGCGGAAGGGACATTGTTTGTTATTTCATGGCATCAGCCTGACAAATGCTGGTTACAGCATCAGGAAAAAGTGTAATAACTCAGCATCCCCAATAACGTGTTTGTCCTCATCTACTTGACTTTTTCTTTCAACAGGCAGGCCAGGTTTTCTTCCTTGAGGCTTATCCAAAATAGCACAGCGAGGAGTTACATCAGATCCTGTGGACTCTGGAGCCTCAGTCCAGCCACTTCCAGCTGCTCTGTGCATCCCTGTAAGTCAGTGACAGAATAAACTTACAGCATTTGACCCAAAATTATCGCATATATGTGGGTTTTTGAAATGTGCTTAATCCCCCTGAAATAATAATCCTTTTCCCACTGCCGGTAAATGAGTTTGTCTTTCTAGGATTTTTTTTCTTTTAATGCTGCACAGGAAAGCTGAGACTCAACTCATGTCTGTGCTGGAGAGCAGAGAGAAAGAGGTTTTTAAAAGTGTCTGTGTTCATCTCTCAGTGCTTTTGTAGCTTCTAACTGAATCTCTGTGGTTTGAAGTTAGGTTGATTTTCTGTGTTGCTGTTTGTATTTTCAGGTTTCTGCCTTGTTTTACTCTGTAAAAGGGTCATTGCAGGCTACTAGACATTTAGCCTCTCATCCAAAAGGCTTCTTCAGTTCTAACTGACTAGTGGGGAGTTCAGGTATTTAACCTCTGTGGAGTTGTTCAAAATAAAATAAATACTCCCTACTAGTCAGTTAGAACTAAAGAAGCCTCCAGGATTCCATGACCTGGATGACTGGAGGGCTTCTAACACTGCACTTAGCCCAAGGCTAAGAGAGCTGTTAGCCCCAGGCTAAGGGAGCTTTGACACTGGCACAATCCTGGAACATTCCAAAGTGGGCTAACCCAGGCTTTCGCTTAGGGCTTGCTGGCCCTGCTCCAGAGCAGGGTTAGCCCTGAGTTTGTGGGGTTATCCCCTGAAAAATGACTAAGCCCAGGGCTAAAAAGTGCCAGTGTGAGACAGGGCTAAAAAAGCTGAGTAGTCACAGAACATTCTAAAATGTTCACATCACCAACAGACGATGTAACCTGAGCTAGTAGAGGTGCAGTGTGAATCAGTGGCGTAATGAGTCAGCACCGGGCCCTAATGCAAGATTATCAAACGGGGCCCTATCCATCACAGTCAAGCATAATATGACGTAATGTCCGTGAATGAAAGAAGTGAAATTATGCAGCTTTAAAATGACAAACAACAGTAAAATGCACCACAGTGAAATAGAGGAGAAGTCATAATAGCAAGGCCAAGATGGTGATAAACTAGCCTGCCTGACAAAATCTGGTATTGGAGCATCGTAACAGATTAAAACATCATCACTGTCGGAGCAGCTTCTTATACATGAAAACTAACTGGTGATGGCGAACCTTTACATGGATGGAAACTAACAGGTGACAGCACCCCTTAACAGATGAAAACTAACAGGTGACAGTGCACCTTGAAACAGATGAAAATACAGTGATGGCCCACCTTCACATTGATAACAATCTTCCTGTCTACATGTTGGCATTAGCAAATAAACAAAAATATAAGCGTGTCGGTTGATTGTTTGTCAAATAAAATAATGAATAAGTTCTACTTAAATCATAGGTGTACTCTCTTCAATACATCCATGGGAACAACTTGTGCTGGCTCGTCTTTCTTAAAATTTCTGACAGAAAACTATTTTTTGTAAGCTGCTTTTTCTTCCTCTGCTGTTTCTTTCAATTCTCGCTTCTCAAATACACTTTTGTGTTTGTATATTGCTCGTTTCTGTCTTGACATTTCACTCACTAACTTTCTGTTGATTTTCCCTCGCGGTAGTATCGCACATGTCCATAACTGCAACAACTCAGTATTCCACACAGGCACGCTTTGTACATTCTTGGACAAGAAATCGCCTTGTTTCGCCTTATTTAAACTTAATTTAGAAAGGTGACATAGGTGTATGAGTCAATAAACTATAAGCTTGTATATATAAAACTTAGTTTGTGTTATTGTAATGTTATTTATTTGGTGAATGACTGGTGATGTTGGTTGGCACTATGACGTAAGTGTCTTGATTAAATAAGCACTATAAATACCATTCACGCTCTGCTGATTATCCGTATGATAAGAGGAAACAGTCATAGTGACACAATAGTACATTGACTCGTGAGAATTACCACACATTTATTTACTGAATGATTAGAGGCTCATGCTCATGGGCCCTAGTCAGTTGCGGGCCCTGATGCAACTGCATAACCTGCATTTATGGTACTTACGCCTCTGGTGTGAATCATTTAGCCTTGTGCTTAGCTTAACCCTGGCTTAACAATATGTGTGTGAATATGGGCTAAGTTAGCTCAGAGTTTACTCTTAGTCCAGGGCTAACAATATGCAGTGTGAAAAGTCCTTGAGAATCTTAGCTTTCAGTTGTATAGGAGTCATGTTAAAGGAGCAATATGTCATTGAGCATGCAAAAATGAGTACTCTGAGCCATAGACATTATATTACAAGGGTTGTAATCCTGTTTTAATACATAAACCGTAGTCAAAATTAGTTGTGCAGTTGATCAGCTGTTAATAACACTCACTTGTCTGTCAATGTGAAGTTAAGCCTGTTATCCTGAAAACAAAAGCCCACTGCTCTGAAAATAAACACTCTGGAGCTGTCTCACTGTCTGCCAAACTCCATTAACACTTTGCTCAATTTAACCGTTACAAACAATTACACCTTCTACAAGATTCTTGATGATTTCTTATGACTCTAAAACAGACACTGACTCATTTGGCAAAAATTGGCTTGGTTGTGCATTCTAACTCATTCAGACTCATTTGTATGACTAATTGAAAAATTTTTATTGTAAAGTCTGTACAGTTACTCTAGGTTTGAACTGTAAATATAAAGCAAAATTTGCATTTGGATAAGTGTGAGTTGACAATTATATTTGGTGGAGGACTGTGTGAAGAGTGACAAGTCAGAAGTAAACTTTCTAGTCATTCATGCAAATTTTCAGGTATCTGAAGCAGGCAGTGACACATGGAATGCCAGTTGTCTGTTTGATTGGCATCTACTTATAAAACAATCCTGTCCAACCTCTGCTGGTTTCAAAACAGAAAAAAAATGTAATGGAGGAGAAATTGATCCTTGCTGTCTCCAGTTTTCTCATTATCTCTGATGCATCTTTTCTTGAGCACAGAAACTGATCCGAATGTGCAGCAGCATGGAAGAAAGTCTCTAAAATCACTGGAAGATAACAAAACCTGTAAAGCCATTAAGAATTTCAGTGAACATTCACAGTTACAGAGAAGGCCTGCTGGAAAACAGTCAGAGTAAAAGACTTTAAAAAAATTAAAGTACAGTATTTAGGAAAGTTACAGCAGCAGTGCATTGATGCCAAAAATGATAATGATGAGATGTATCAATACACTAGCGGTGAATCAGTTTTTTTCTGATTCACATTCAGCTTTTTACTGATACAGGCCTTCTGAACCGATGTACTCATATCTTACACATTAAAGCCTGATGCATTGGATGCATGAGTGAATCATTACAACCCTAGTATTTAAGCACTGTCTTTCCCTAATGGTAACCAAACTGCTTTTGTGGGCTAAACCACTTGACTTACAATGTGAACCTCAGCCTCTGGAAATGATTCTGTAGTGTGTGTGGGCTAATGTAAACAGCAGCAGCATCTTCGAAAACACATCCTGGGAAACACCGCGACACTGACCACAACTGTACTTTTGCATGAAGCATCATCATCCTGCAGGGGTCCTGCATGCCGCATCCTGTCAGCTTTGAACAAACTCCACACGTAGGGAGTCCAGACATCCTGAAAAATTCAGGACAGTGACTATATTTATGAAAAGTTAAGACGAGCAAAGAGCAAAGGGTAAGAAAAGTCTCTCATGGATTCTCATTGTCATCACTTTGGAGCATATCTGACACACTAACATTCCTCAGTAGTTTTGTGAAAGGGCCCCAAACTTTTTTCAAAGGTTTCACCTTTCCTTTTCAGGAAGTTATCTTCTCCATAGCATAGCTATTACTCATTTCTCTGAGCCATCAGCCCCCCTGTGGCCTCTGAATATTCTTCCATGATAAGACAATTGAACACTTTGCTTGGAGAAAACACATATAGGACTACAACGGACTGCTACTACATGCTATTGAAATTTCAACTGGCGAGTCAAAAGTCCAACTTTCCAGTTCAAACTGAACGCACCATAATGAGAACTACAGGGACATGAAAAGGAAGAGAATCCAGAGGAGATGAACAAATATGACGCAGATCTTTCTTTTCTAATTGTAACACAGACTCCAGTCTGTAGTGCAGTTCACACACTTCATGCTATATGATCAACCAAAGTTTCAATCACCTCTACATTTCTGTCCATATTGTTTGTCTGTCTGTTTTTAATCAGCTGAGCATGTGAGCGCCATTATCGCTCTGAGGTCTGAGCGTAGCTCATGTTCATTGATTGCAAACTGATCTGTTCAGTTCACCAGTTCAACTGAATTGATATAAACATTTTTTTTTTTACCTGTTTCACAATGTTTGTGCAGGACAATGAATGGGTCACCCAGGAGGTACCTCAAACCCCACGCCTTTTCCAGTGGGTAATATATGTTTCAGCAATAAAGCTGAAAAATAAAACCGATTGTCAGCAGCATCTGCATGCACTACCAACCCATGGAGATTTATTTATTTTACAACTGAAATTAAGACAAGAATCACTTGTGTTTTGTTAAATTTATCTGATGTAAAAACCAAATACCCCCTCTCAGCGTGGACATCATGGGAGATGTCTGGCTCGGGCAACAATAACAGATGGGCCTTTTTCAGTTTTATAAAGTGCATATCCTGCTTTAAGTAGCCATGGTATAATCACAACGCCAGTTATATTTATTTATAAACACCAAAAAAAGAAAAGGAAACTTTTTAAATCAGATTATGTATTGCACAGAGGCAAAGCTAAAAGGTCAAACACACCATTATCACAGTGTTCCAAATAAGCACAGAAACATTTAAAGCTGTGGGAAAAAAAAAAAAAAAAAAAAAAAAAAAAAAACAGTAAAAACTTCCAATCTGTTTTAATTAACTCCTTATCGGGCTGTGCAATAACTTGGGCCTGCAGTCTCAGGAATATGTAAGCAAGAAAACAGCCACACAATTACAGAACAACATCAACATCTGCTCCCCAGTCAGCCACCAAACCTCTGGCACATAATCCCAGAATGATTTTTTTTTTCCTGCCGCATGTGTGTTTTTTTTTCCTCCATCTTCTCCTTTTTACTCTACAGCACTTGAGCACCTGAGGGAAATGTAATTGCATCCTCCTCCTGGTAATAATACAAGCAGACTGGCCTCATGCATTATTCAAGCTGTCTAACGCGGCGCGTTGGATTTTTAAATTAGAGGTCATCCTGTGTTCTAGCTCAGGACGCCGTGGGAATTACCTGCTCCGCAAGATGCATGTGTGTGTTAAAGTACTATTGTGTATTGCTGTGCACGTGTATGTTTGTAAAATGTACAGTCAGTTTATGCATTTGTGCATGTGTGTCTGTCCTTGAGTGAGTGTTTGAGTGCTTTTACCGTACTTGTGAGTCTAAGTATCAAGTTTTGCTGTATTTGTGTTGTACATGTGTGCGTGTGGGTTTATGTGGCTGATATCCGTTATCTCCCTTGTGGGATTAAGGCGAACCTCTCAGTTTGCTGCTGAAAACTTTCATGATATTTTCACCTGGAAGCATATGGCTCTGTGACCTGACTCCTGTTAGAGTGCCATCAGGTCGCTGTTCTGCTAATCTGTCCAGTCTGGACAGGTCAAACCCACAAGGATGAACGCAAAGGCACAGAGGAGTTTCTTAATGTATTTTTTAACAGACTTTAAAAAAAATCTTTACTGTGTATTAATAACACATATAAAATTGAGCATCAAGTTTGTTATGAATGTTGGCAATGCACGAAAACAGCCATACATCACATCCCTGTCTTGAGAATGGCCACGCCCCCCGTTTGGGTAAAAATGAGCATGTAAAAGCAGCAGTTACTGTACATTAAAGGGACAGTTCACCCAAAAATGAAAATTCAGTCATTATCTACTCACTCTCATGCTCACTGAAGGTCGGGTTTATTTTGTTAGTCTGCAAAACACTGCTGAAGTTTCACAGGAAAACAATGGAAGTGAATGGTGACCAGTTTTCAAATGTAATAACCAACTGGAAAAAAAAACATAAAATGCCTCCATACTGCGCATCTGGTGGGATCCAAGTCTCCTAAAGTGCCGATATACTGTCTGCACACCATCACAGCACACAAACCCAGTTCAGACAGTATGTATGTGCACGTGAATGTGGCTCCAAGTTAAGGATCTACAGTGAAGATTCAGACTAAAAACATGGTGTAAATGCCTCTTTCAAGTCAGCATGGCATGTTGAGGCTTTTAGAGACTTGGATTACACCAGATAAGCTGTATGGAGGCATTTATTTTTTTATTCTGTTGTATTTTTACATTCGAGAACTGGTCACCATTCACTTCCATTGTTTGAAAGATTCTGCAACACTGTTTTCCTGTGAAACTCCAGCAGTGTTTTGTAGACTAAAAAACTAAACCCAACCTTCAATTGGCATGAGGACGAGTAGATAATGACTGAATTTTCATTTTTGGGTGAACTTTCCCTTTAAGGTTGCTGGGATCATTTTGATCCACAAACTCTTGGCCTTAGTTTACATTCACAAAGATCAGATGATGATGTTGATACCTGATACCAGGGGCTCTGTAAAGCCTTAAATGCCTTGAACAGTGCTAGAAGGCTCTTTATTTCTCTGTAGTTAAAAAAAAACACAAGTTTGCTGAACAATGTTTAATAAAAGTTCAGCTTTATTGTTTTTATTATGTGATATGTGATTCTCGAAGGGGTAAATATGAGAAGATGAAAAACACTGCCCATGTCCCCCTGCTGATTTCGAAAGTAATTTTATTCTTTTGCTCTGATTATTCTTTTTGAAACAGTAGACTAATGTTGTTGTTATAGCCTCTATACAAAGTATAAAATGTTACTGATAATTAACACTATCTGTGGTATTAAAAGTAGAACATTTTCTTCAGTAATATGTATGCATGTGCATGTGACATGCAGGAAAAGAGCTTCCCCAAAAACCACAATGTAATTCAAACCCCAGTTAGCATAATAAAATCTTTTTTGTTTATTTCTCTACAAAAATAATATTCATTCAGCTTTGTATCACTCTATATTTCACCTCTGGTCATCCACGCTGTCAGACCTATCTATAAGTTAAGTATTCATGAAGGTTTCATTATTCATGCTTGCCTTTCTTTAATGCTAGCCACGGTAAAATTCACAGTTTTCACTTGCTGTTATTAAAAATATATTTCTTTGTTCATCATATTTGCAGGAAATCTCCAGGGTTAGGGGTCATACATCCACCCCACCTCCTCCATATGCAGACTTTCCTGCTCTAGTTCAGACCTGGGCAAAATGTGGTCCTGAAAGCTTTCATGTGGCCCACAAGATCATCTTACCATATATAGCAGCTGGATTCACAAGATCACACAAGATCGCGAGATCTCACGAGATCACGCAATCATGCAAGAATCCACCTTGCCAGACTACAAACTATCCATTGTGTCCATGGTGCAAGCTAGTCAGCATCCTCAGATGGACTGCTGACAGCTATGGGTGTGGTTTTAGGTGCGCCGACAGCAAAAATTGTCAGTGGAAACAGCTCATCTCAAACAAACAATGGCAGCTCCTGAAGATGTTAGCATGGATACTGTGATAGCATCAGTTATATCAGAACTGGAGAGTATTTCTTCATTGAAAGAAGAGCAAAGAACAACACTGAAGTTTTTTGTTGATAGAAAAGATGTTTTCACTCTTTTTCTGGGTGGCTTTGGCTTTGGTTCGGTGAGTTGATCTGATTGGTTGAAGTTAACCCATGTTAGACATGACAGATGGTTCATCCAATCATCTGCCAAGTGTTGTTTGAAAGCACCCACCCTTTTCCAAACAGCTTTCCAGATGGTTCTGTGGAACAAACCATCTGGTGTGTCAGGTTAAAGATCATCATGGAAAGACCAAAAATTAAAAGTCTAGTAAAGACTAGTAAAGTCAATAGCATTTTGCTTTCCATTAAACCATTATCAAAAAGGTCAGTGCTGCGTTCACTGTTAATGATAATGAACTGTATCTTTTATATTAAACTGTAACTTTATCCACTCAGTGCTGTACATCCATGTTGTTTATGTTGTTCTACTTCTACTTTTGCTTCTACTATCAAATTTTGGACATTGCCAACAAAATATTAGCCCACAATTCAACATGGCAATTCAGAAAGGCTGACCAACAGTAGACGTGCCCTATACAGAACACTTCTGACTGTTCATTTGTGTCTGGCCCACAGCAGGCTGATCACTTTCTCATGTGGCCCCCCATGAAAAATAATTGCCCACCCCTGCTCTAGTTGTAAGCCTGGTGTGTCTCATACAGCCTCCAAAGGGAACCTTATGCATCTGTATGAGTTGTCGAGGAGTGTGACAAAATGATAGTATTTCACAATTTGGGAATAAAAACGGGCTTGGAAGCACCACCTCACAGAGCTGTAAGAATGACTGTAGACTCTTTACATTTTGACTCTTTTTCCTGCATGTATAGTTTCTACTATTTTTAGAAGCACTGCACTTCACATCCATTCAGACACACACTTTGAAAGTGGCACACTATAACATACCAACACAAACGCACAAATGTTGGCATGCTTATATGCTTGCATCTTCCTCTCTGCATGAATTCACACACATAAAAGAAATCCTGTGGAGCCCTTAGCAGTAAGTAGTGCAGCTATAAGTCTCTCTGTCAGTACTGAAAAGTGAAACCACAACAGTGAATGTGTAGCACTGCAGGACACAGAGAGAAAACACCTGTTCATTGGTTCCAGCAGCCGCTCTGGTGTTTCAGTTCACTTGGCAGGGCAGCAGGTTCTCCTGTGGGGTCTCAATTTGAATCCTCCTTCAATAAATAATTCAAACAGTTCAAGTTTGAGTCTTGAACCAAGCAAGCGCACATAGTATACAGAGTATACAGTGAGCTGTTTGACAGGATCAGTTTAAAACTGAGGTATTTTTCCACCAAGACTCCAAAAGAGCCTAAAGAGGTCCCTACAGGCTGCAGTATTTATTCTAATGTTTGGTTTATTATCTTAAAAGTATTAAAGAGCATTCTATGTCACAATGTATTTACGAGATCACACAAGAATCCATCTTGCCAGGCTCCAAGCAATCAGTTTGTGTCCGCACCAGAGGTGGTACGAGCCAATCAGTGTCCTAGGAGGGACTACTGGCAGCTACTGAACACTGAAGTCTTGACTTGCAGCTCAGTGTTTCACTGGAGGTAGCAACAATAAATAATCATACAACAGTACAACAGCCAACCACAACACAGGGGGATTTTACAACAGCCAATCACTGCACATGTTTTTCTGTTTTCGTTTTTGTTTCAGAAGCTAATCACAGCACAAGAGGATTTTACAACAACCAGTCACAAAACGGGGATTTTACAACAGCCAATCATAGCACATTGGGTTTTACAACAACCAATCACAGAACATGGGGTTTTACAACAGCCAGTCACAAACCAGGAGTGTTTTATAACAGCCAATCGCAAAAGGGGGTTTTTATAGACAATCACAACACAAGGAAGGTTTACAACACTCAATCACAAAACAGTTTTTTATAACAGCCAATCACAACTCTGTCAATCACGAGGCTGAAAATGAGAAAAGGATGAAGGGAGGAAAGACGCCTACCAGAAAATGTTTATTTTATTTTTGCTTTGAGAGTGATTAGCACCCATCTGAAGTTGTTGCCCAATAGGTCAGTGGTTCCCAACCTTTTTACTTGATGTCCCTCCTACTTGTATCTAAGAAAAGTTGAGCCCCAGGTTGGGAACCACTGCCCTGGGTGACCGCCTGTAAGGTTTAAGCCTTCAGCCAGCCCTGTTTGTTTTATTCTGCTTATTTGCTCTTGCTGTGTTATGAATGTTTAAATTTGATTTAGTTGTGTTTGGTGAAAACTGGGGCAAAAGTGGGAATACTCACACAGTTCAGATAGTTTTTTCAATGATATATAAAAAAAAGGGGGTTAACTTTTTATAAGAATCCACTTCTTCCTGCTCCTTTTTGGACATTATTTATTTCTGTTGAATATTTGCTATTAAGTTCATTTGTTACTTTTTTGTTCTTTTTGTTGTACTTCTATATTCTATTTTCTTTTCTTTTAACATCTAATTTTATCTCATCCAGACTACCTCTTCCATTACCTACAAGTGTATTTCTGTCATAGATGATATGTGTTTTGGCAATAAAGCTCATCAGAAATAACAGATTAAAAGGGAAAAGTAGCAAAGTTTGAGGAACGACTGACTCCAGTCTTTTTTTTGTCTAAATGATTGAAATAACTTAGTTTCCCCCTGTGGATATTGCAGGAATAGCCCATTGAAATTATGGCATTTTGCAAATACATTATCTTGAACCTTTACTCTGAAATGTAACAAAATCCTGCCATCCCTGCAATTTAACTTCTTTCCAAATGGAAGAAGTTGTATTTGAATATATGCAGGAGATTTAGTTGATATTGTCACCTTATTACCATTTTTCACTGCAGAAAGCATTTAAATTTCTGATTGGTCAGGTGTAACTGATGCATTTGATACAAAACTCTGGAGCACAAAACAACAAAACAGATTGAATAACATTAAAAACAATCAATTTATCTGATCTCATTTGCATCTACACATATATGGATTGTGAGTCTCTGTTGTTGCACTGTTCCTCCATCTCTCTGCTCCCCTGTCTTACCCCTCCCTCCATCCTGACAGAGCAGCCAGTGTGTGAAGTGCGATGTCAGGCCCTCCTGCTGCTCGTCGATCATGATTTTCCTGGTAGAGCTCTCAATAACTCAGCAGGCCCTCATGCACCATGAGAGCGCAATTAGGTCGACTGACAACTGCATTTTTCTCCTCAGCAATACAGTGGTGCGACCCGTTGGTATTAATCTCAATGGAGATTTTGACTGATGTAATGAACGGATGGTTTCCCGCTGAGCTCGGCGCTGCTGTACGGTCGCCTGTCTTCTTTTAACCTAAAGTGAGGAAGAGGATCTGAGGGGTTGATTTTTTTTCTTTTTAGGGATAAAAAATTTCAAAACTGGGTCAGCTGCACTTAAAGGTTGACGCACACCAAAGTAAAGGTCACATATTCTTTTTTAAGACATGAAGATGGAAGGTGAAAAATGTGCTGCTTTGGAAAAGGGAGCTTTGTGCTATGTGTGATATTTACCTCCAACTGAACGTGCTGTAACCCTCTGAACACCAAGCTGCTTTGATTTTCACAAAGTATTTATGACACTCACTCTATGTCTCACTTGTGCCCAGTATCCATGGGAATTGTGTCCATGTTTGACAAACATGGACCACATGATTTGCATGAGGTTTCCATTATGCTATAAATAACACTGTATAAAAGAGCAGGAGATTGTCAGTGTTCCACATACAGTATTAGTCTCATGCTGATGGGACATTTATGAGCCTGGAGGCCCTTTCACACCACCATGCAGTAACCTCAGTGACAACTGTCAACCTGCAAGAGCATTAACACTAGAACAGCCAGGACTGTCATTTTGACTGTTGTCAAATTTATATGTGCAAAAACTTTGTTGAATTAAAAAACACAATGCTGCTGGTACCTGACTTTTCTGTAGTGTCTGTAATTTCATTTAAAATGTTTTTGCAATATAAATTACACAAAAAGCAAAAGAAATGTGATCATTTTACTTATTTCAGCTGTAGATGCTCGTACTGACCACACAGAAATTGCTGCTGTTTTATTGTTACTTTTTGCACAGCTGGAGCTGCATCTTGATTGCTTCACAACTATCATTGTCTCTGTCAATAAAACTTAACAAGTGGTCTTGATTTTTAATTTCCTGATATTAAAATAAATAACTGATTGATTAGACTCAATTAAAAATAAAGTAGGAGACCAGGGATGGCTGAAACACTTTTTGTCTAAGCATCTATAACTCACTGAATTTTTGCATTAAAGCTCTTAAATTTTGAAACAAAGTATCCTTACTTAAAAATAACACTGTTAACTATTTGGTTTTTGGTTTCATTTTTGTACATGTTTCCAGCCTTTTTCCCACAGGCTTTTTATGATGGTTCTAGTTAAAATAACATGTCTCTACTCTAAACTACATTCAACTGTTTCTCGCTCTGAGTGAGTCTAGATTAATCTGAAATTGGAAGCAGATCACTGATAGTTATCCTACAGAAAAATACTGCTGTGACTATATGCAGTCATTTCAGTTTACTACATGTGATGGCAGCATATTGATAACTATATAAATACATTTTACAAAATTTACATTTTGGTGTTATTTCATTTTTAAAGAGATAAACTAACAGAATAAATACATTAATCTTTTTTTTATCATGAGAGGTAATAGAGTCAAAGGTCAAAATGATGCTTATGGCCGTTCTAGTAGTTCTGGAATTCTGGCACTTCTAGTGTTAACCCAAAAAGCAAAGTGTTTTTAAAAGCGGCCACAATATGTATACTAGCTTTCAAATCTCTGTCATGAACATTTGTACAATAAAATAAGGAGGTGAAAAAAACATGGCTCAATCATGTAAATACATTTCCAAGGATGCAGGCTTCAATCATCGGTTCCACAAGTAGAATGTATTATTTTTCCTCATATGTGATAGCAGCAGCTCTGGGTATTCAGACACCAGCTCCTCCAAGTTTGTTTCTTTCTGACCCACAATGTCTGCTATTTCTGCAATGCTTGGCCTCTTCTATTGAATTGGTCAACACCAAGCGGTTACCATTTAACACTGTGAAAAGGCCTTTAGTTTAGTCATGATGTACTTATAGTGCAAAACATAACAGAGCAGTTTTTCACACATTTTGTCAGCCTGATTGTCCCCTATTGGCAATAAATTATATGCAGCCCTAATCTTGAAGCATGTTATTGCAAACATATACACATGTTAAATAATTTATAAATGAGAAATAAATGCATTTAGGCTGAGTTAGCAGGACATCTCATTGGTTATATTTCATCTCATCAGGAAAATGATATAGAACATTTTAGACTACTGAATTATAAGAAGATAAATGAGATACTACTACATTTCTTCCATCATCTTTTTATTTATTTGGTCAATTAAATCTCCTGTGACCCACCTGTGGGTCCCAGTCCAGTGTTTGAGAATGACTGGGCAAAGGAGTCCATGGCCTGAAAAACGTTGGTCTATAATACACAGTTAGAAGGCTGTTGTGGATTTGGGTTTCCACTGGTGGACCTGCACCCCACAGAGCCATGCTGCATTAGCTGCGAGCAGTTCCTGTTTGTTTTGTAACCATCAGTGTAACAGCATTGACGCTGATGGATGCTGGAAACAATAAGTCACACTGTCATCTGTGCGCTCTGGTTTGACTGAGATATGATGCTGAGAGGAAGATGTGCAATTTTTGGTTCATTGTTGATTTCGGCATTGTAAAATGTCCCTTCATATGTTTGTGGTGCAGGTTGTTCTGTTATACAACAGGACCACATTGTTCTTTCTCATGAGAGCCAGCCATTGTTTTCTGTCCCCTCCACAGGACATTTTATTTTTGACCGACCATGCTACCAGAGCTGTGGTTGTTGTACTTGTTGTACCTTAAAAAAGGACATTCTCAGCATTTCAGTGATATAAAGATGGGCAGATGGGACCTTGTGGAACTTGCTGGTTTTAGAAATTGCACACTTTCCAACAACAGAGGAAATGATATATTTCTTTACTTTTTGATCTTGCTGAATGTAATTTTTGGTAAAGAGTTAAGAGTTAGGGTTAGGGGTAGGGTTATTCATTCCTGACTGAATTCCAGGCTTTCACAGAGCTGCTAGAATTCCTTGTGGAGCACTTTGATAAGAGCAATTCATGCATTTACTCCAGAGAGTTTATTGTTTATGGAAATCAAATTGTCACTGACTTCTGTACAGTTACAGCATGATTTGTACGAGAGTTGTGAAATGAGTCTGACTGCTGGCATCTCTTGTTGCTTGGTGTAGCAGTGAAGTTGTCCTTGTCCCGGTCTATTTTTGTATTACTCATGGTACAGAGTCGGTTGAAACATTTGTCAGTGTAATCTTCAAGGTCTTCCAGGTTAGTCAGTTGTGTTATTGCAGTTGGAAGTGAACAGAAAGGGGCTGCTGTGTTTTTAATCTAGCAGCTGGGGGCTGCCATCTTGGATGTCGCAATAGTCTTGTCGGATCTTGTGGTCACATGCACATCATCGCTGAACAAATGTTTTCTAATTTATAATGACAAAACAAACTACACTTGCTCTGCCACCATCAGCAGCTTATTCCATCAAAGCTGGTAAATACAGTAAGTCTGTGCTTAAGGGAAAAGTCTGGCTTGAATTAATTTAAATTTCCACTCAAGGTTTAAGCTGTTCCACTAAGACAATTTAGACTGGTGTAGTCAACACTAACTCAAGCCAGGCTTAAAACAAACTAGCATTGTGGTCTTTCATGGAGAACAGAAGCAGCCCAGAACAGCTGACTGTCAAAAAGAGGATAAAAATGTCACAAAAAGAAGAGAAAATGAGAGAGATTTTCTTCTCAGCAATGAAACAAACCCTGCAGATTAAACTATATGAGGAATATAAAGGGGTAATCATGAAAAAATGACAATACTGCTGCAATTAAAAAATGTGTCCCCCTCAGGTACTGAAGCCTCAGCAGCAACACAGGTTCAATTCCAACCTGAGGTCGACCTACATGTTGTCCTTCTCTCATTCCTTCTTTTCTTGTCTATCTTAAGCTGTACTATTTAGTAAAAAGGCAAAAAGCCAAAAAAAAGCTCTGCCAGACCAAACTGATGACTTGAACTGTGTTCAGATCTTATGCAATGCAGTTCTCATAACAGTCTGGATAATGTATCCAGATACAGATCCCATGTAAGATAAAGACTCATTCAAGTACAAAGACTGAGAAGCAGAGGTGATTTGTAGCAGCAGCTAACAGGTGCAGCTCATCAGTTATCAGCAGCTTTTCTACCTGCAACTCAGCAGCTGAAAGTCACAGGCTGATCATGACAATGCAGTCCCCATGTGTGCTGCAACACAACTCAGTCACAGCCAAATGCTACCAGATTACAGATATGTTCACAAGCAATGGCCATGGTTAGTTTTATTTAAAACAAAAGAAAAAAGAGAAACATGCTAGCAGGTCTGCTATCAGAAACAAGTACACTTTCCAAGGTGATTCTTTGTTTTGAAAAACAATAAATGGTATCAAAACTACCTGTAGAGTCTGTAGAGTAGCTAGTACTCAGAGCTTTTCAGAAGTCCAGTCAGAGCTCTCAGGAAATGCCAAGTACAAAACAAACAGTACAAAAGTGATATATTTAAGTCCAGTTGACTAACTGTTGAACAGGACTTTTTTTTCAGAGTGTACATGGTTTGTGTGGAGAGAAGAATGCTGCAGGGATGAGGTTTTTTTGAAGGCCAACCCAGAAGTTAGCATCGCTCTGGTTCCCTGGACAGGAAGCAAATGGGATTTTTCCATTGGACTTTGACTTAGTGCAGATAAAAAAAAATGCTCTGTGGCAAACAAAAGTTCATAATATTTACACAATTTGTTCAGCAAGATAATCTTCACAGAACAACTTTTCAGGCATCTAACCAATAATCCATTCAAAAAACCCCCACTAACTTTGAGACAACTGGAAGTGCTAATATGCTTACTTATTTCTGAGTTTTAGGACTCATCCCTGCAGTTCTGTTGTCTTGGACTGACGTTACATTCCTGATCCAGCACAAAAAAGACTGAAGTATAATTCCATCAACTCTTTTTGCTCTTATCTTGGCTGTGCAACATGCAAGCAGCAAAATATTTCAGGAAACGTGCAGGAAAGATTGGGATTTTAACAAAATATACTGCATGTGAAATGATTACTGATCTGTGGTGCCTCCTGTTTCATGAATAATACAGTGTGGTAGTTTCCACTGCTATTTGTTCCACATGTTTCAAGAAAATGCTGCTTTCTACTAGTGTGAAGAACTCTTACTTTTTATGTCTGCTTCCATCTGTTTAACTTAAGCATTTCAAATCTGCTGCAAACTAACTAACTTAATCAGAAGTGCGCGACGTGCAGTCATGCTGCATAAAAAACCAATGTGCAAATGGTGATGAGCGAGGTTGATTTACACAGTAACTTTCAGGGGAGCCCTATTTTCCTGTGCACACTACTGCTAAAACGTACACATACATGGAAGTAAAAACATTCAACTATTACTACTACAGACAGTTAATACTGTCATAACATTTCAATGAGACAATAAATAAACTGTTTCAAAATCAAAGAATACATTTATTAATCAAAGCAAAAAACATCACAAAATCAGCAGGGGAACACAGGTGATCTTTTCTGTTTCACATTTGTTTTTACATGGAAGGACTTTACATAAAGTATCATAGACTCGAAGAAACAGCTGTTTTGCTGCTTGCATCTCTCTCTCACACACTTTCTATCCTCACTGACTGTCCCTTTACTTCCCTTTCCTTTTCCTTCTGTCTGAGGATTGTTTTAATCTGGGGAAAAGGGCCAAAAGTTTTATTTACAATCATGAAAAGCAAGCAGGAACCAAAGTTGGTGACATGGACAGTATGACTGCCCTGGTGGCACACACAACAAACAGCGCACACAGCATTGTGTTGATTAGTGAAGACAAATGTTTGGAAATTATAATTTTATGAGTGAACAAACACATAGCATACACATACACACAATATTTTACTATAACTAATTAATTTCAGGAACATCATGTGTTAGAACTCCCCTAAAATGTCCTGAAGTAGACCTTCAGGGGAGCCCGTGTACTTTTCAGGGGAGCCGAGTTCCCCTTAGCTCCCCCATGATTCAGACCATGGTAATCAGTAATTTATAATGAGGTAGTTCATTTGTTTTTCTCACTTTATTCTCACATGATGTGTAGCAGTAAATCAAGTTCATACCCAATAATTGATTTCCTTTTTTGTATTTGTCAGCTGTGCTTGGTGCTAAAAGAAACACAGTCAAATATCCACATGATCTGTCCAAAACAATTCAGTTGAAAAGCTCTCAGCCACAAAGCTGAAAGACTCCAACAGTAAAATCACATCTTAAAAACAAAGTTCCTTTGAGTTATATGCTTTTGATCCTGGTAACTTTTAAGATCCTGATAACTTTTGTATTGTTAATTCTAATTTAATTATCAAATTGATTAAGTATTTTCTCTTGAGTCTGCCTGTTGTTTGATCTTGTATTGTGCTTTGTGATCTTGTAATGCACTTTGTGAGCTCTGTTATTTATTCTGGAAGCTGAGCGGCAGAATGCTGAAACAGCTCATGGCCACATTTCCGCCTCCACACCTGAAGAAGCTCCAGGTCGGCCCGTGAGGAGCAGGTAGCAGAGAGCAGGTAGCTGCAGGTCATTCTGACTGTCTGACATTTCAACCGACCGTGGAGAGAACCAGCCGGCCGTCTCAAGGACAGCAGGACTGATGCACGCAAGAGAGGAAGACAAGCAGGGGGCCGAGGGACAAAAAGATAAAGACAGGGAGGGAGAGGTTTGGTGATGGAGATAGAGAGAGGTAGACTGAGAGTAAAGGGAGAGAGTGCAGCCGTACAATTCATCAGTCTGGCTAAATTAAGCAGATTGCTCAATGTGGTCCCCTGTGTGAATATGAAGAAATGTGCCTCTTAATGTGATTGCCAGTGGCGGCCACGCCAAACTCAAGGTTGAGGTTGGGTGATGCGAGCATGTGTGTGTGTGTGTGTGTGTGTGTGGGGGGGGGGGGTGTTCGAGGACATTTACATGTGATGATGCCAGGCGAGCATCAAGGAGAGCGGAAGCTCAGACCAGTCAGCAGCTTCACCTTGTCGATGCAGAGCAGGCCAGAGAAACAAGCTAACGGCTAAGAGCACTGGAGCTAGCTTCTACAAATGTCTTTTTGCTAACACTGTATGAAGCAGAACACTGAGATATACTCGGTATAAAGGTGTGTTTAGATTGAATTGAAGTATCTTTTTGCAGTTTGATTTTAATCACCCCAAATATAACCAGTATACTGACTGAATGACAAGCTTAGCTAGTGTGTAGGCTACATATTTGCCAACCCTCTTCATTTTATCAGGACACACTTTCATTTCCCTCCTCCAGTTTCTTCCAGGGGTCACAATTCTCCCATATTTCTCCGCCAAACTTCTGGCACTGTGTATCAGCCCTATGACTCTAAAAGTGTACTGTTTCCATCAAGGACAACAATACAACTACACTAAATGTTGTTTTGTTATGTGGAAGAGAGCTGTTCATGCTGGTGGTATCATACCCAGTTCTCTTTGATACATCCATGCTTGTGGGTCAGGTTTAGAAGGGAACCCCTGACTGCTAACCTGACATGCTAGATGGCTCGTTACACAGAACCATCTGGGAAGCTGTCCTGGAAACTGTTCAGGAAAGGGCAGGCACTTTCATAAAAACACTCGGCAGGTGGATGAGCCGTCTGTCATGTTTAACAGGGGCTAACTTCAACCAGTTGAATCAACTCACCGAACCAAAGCCAAAGCAGGCCAGAAGAAGAGAGAAAAGAACATCTTTTCCATGGATGAAAGACTTAAGTGCTGCTCTTTCTGCTTCTACCAATGAAGAAATATTCTCCAGTTCTTATACGTATAACTGCTGCTATCACACTGTCTACACTAACATCTTCAGGAGCCGCCATTGTTTGTTTGAGATGAGTCATTTTCATGGACACTTCTTGCTTTTGGCGCACCTGAAACCATACCCATAGCTGCCAATAGTCCCTCCTAGGATGGTGATTGGCTTCGCACCACTTCCGGTGTGGATCACAAACGGATAGCTTGGAGCCTGGCAAGATGGATTCTCCTGTGATCTCACAAATCCAGCTGCCTCACAAGGTAACTGACTTGCAAAAGATCTCAAACATTTCCCCTAAACCTTAACCACAGTGCTGTCACATTATAAAACATAATTTGTTTGTACAACGTGCAGAAGAGACAAGTACAAATCACCGAGAGTTTCACAAATCTAGGGTTCCGTTCTACACAAGACCATGTTCACACCTCATCCTCCTCTGTCTTCAGCCTCAGTACAGTGAATTGATCTGATTGGCCGAAGTTAGCCCATGTTAGATGTGACAGATGGTTCATCCAGTCACCTGCCAAGTGTGTTTTTGAAAGCACTGCCCTTTTCCAAACAGTCTCTATGGATGGCTTCCCAGATAGTTGTGTGTAACAGATCATCTGGCATGTCAGGTTATCTCCACTCAGCCTTGGTTACAAAATGTGGATAAAAATACGTTCTGTACCATTTTACTGTACACCAATCTCATATTTCCATCGTATTGTCAAAAAATAGACTTGAAGTCTAAATAAACACTTCAAGTTACGTTTTCGCCCCACAGATGCAGTTGGGACACAAGACGCATGGAGATGGTGCAGAGAGCTGTAGAGATTAAAATGAGAGCTGTTGAGTGAGCTGTGCAAAAAACACTTCCTACTCTCTTGCAGTTGAGACAGTGAGAGTTACAACCAGGATGATCTGCTCTTCTACCCAGCTGCCTTTGAGAGTTTTTGTAAACAATAAGGAACAGGCTTTTGCTCAGTCTATAAAGCTCTGACAGTGTTATGCAAGGGGTCATAATATGTGAAAAATTGATATACTCCAAGATATGTCACAGGGGACCGTAAGGTATCCACAGAGTTGGATTCAACTATATTAAAGAAACTTGTACTTCAAAAGTGGACAGAAACATACCCAATAGCCATGGAAAATAAATAAATTCTAAATAAATAAATTAACACAATTTGAAATCATGGGGAGAAATATTATATATATATAATATATATCATTTTTTTGTGGTGTTGTCACAATGAAGGTGGATCCGTGAACAATAATGACATGTGGGACATATGTAACTATTGATCACATTCTGAAGGATCGTTTCATTTAGGAAGATTTGAGTTTATGAAGTGAGTGAGTTGATCATATAGGAATATATGGATCTTGAGCTTGTGCCTGTATGAGGAGTAGATGGGTGTTGGTGTATGTCTTGTTAGGGCCCGAGCACAGAATGGTGCGAGGAGCCTATAGACCCTTTTACAGTTTGTAAACAATGAGAAAGCTGCGGCGAATCTTGGCAACGGAAGTACAGCGGACCACAACAGCTTGTCAATGGGGCCGCTGCAAACACGAGCAGTTTTAATCGCGTTCTCAGTCTAATCAACACGTTTAATAACTTGCAGCCATAGACGCCACCAATTGCTCTGAAACAGTCACAATCTTTTGGAAGTTTGAACAACTTATCGAACCACTGGAATATCAATGCTGAAGTATCATATACTCAATAAACAAATGTTTTGGTGATTTTGGTGCTGGTAAAATGTTTAATTCATCCTTTACAGCTTGATAACTTGTCTGGATGACTGGAGGAGACGTACTTCTGTTGCCGCGCGCGTCAGCTCTTCAATGATGTCAGCTGTAAAAGGGTCTATTGGATTTGCTCGAACTCTTCTTCTTATCGTCCTCTTCAGTCGCATTTTTGAGGGGCTAAACGTGCTCGATGGTGCATGAAACATTGCCCACGCATTAGTCATGGTGAAAAATTTGTCTGATATAACTTTTGATGGTGGGCATGGTCAAATGACATGGCCACACCCTCTAAACTGCAACCCCCATGGTACGTTCCACCAACATGCACAAAAATCGGAATACACATGTATCATGCACAGATGCACAAAAAAGATTGTAGGGACCCACAACCTAAACCCAACAGGAAGTTTGGCCATTTGAATTTAGCGGTGATTTTGGCGTTTTCCAGCATTGTATTCTAACAAACTCCTCTTACAGAATTCATCATAATGACTTCAAAATCAGTGTGTGCCATCTAGACTAGTTTGTGATCAAAATATATTCAAAGATTTAGCTATCATTGAAGGGCGTGGCCGTGGTTTGGCATAAACTTTAATATTCTATAACTAAATGATCCAATCTACACCAAACTTCACATTTGATAAGAGTCCCGCCCTGAAGCAAATCTACATGACAATATTCAGTCATAGTCATAGCACCACCTACTGACAACAGGAAATGACATGTTTTGGGCTATGACATGCTCTTCTTAGCAGGTTGACCATATCTAACTCAAATCTGGTCAGAAAGGACTAAAGACCTTGGTAATGGTGCATTGTGAAGATTGTGATTATCGTCAAAGAGCGTTGCCATGACAGCATGGTGAACTTCCATGTTTCACCAAAACACAGGAAGTTGAACTTCAGTGTACATTGTGGAATCTCCTTGAAACTTCACATGGTTGATAACAATCCAGGCCTGAACATGTGATATGACTTTCTTCAATGGGCATGGCCAAGTCTTTCGGCCACTGTAAACAGCAGGCTAAACAGTTTCACCATATTTTATATTGAGGCAGTCCAAAAGTAATGGAAAGTAATCAAATTGCATTACTTTAATATGTGATATTGGATTAGGTTACTGACTACATTTTAAACAGGTAATTAGTAACTTGGAATCCATTTTTTAAGTAAACCTCCTAAAATCTGCAGATACGATTGCAGAAGAAAACAGTTCCTGCATGAATGAGAAGACACTGCTGTTTAACTTATTTTTACTACAAGTCGAAGTGCCATTTAGTTCCATTATATTCAAGAGAAGACAGACATTTTCAAAACTCTGCAACTCACCAAAACTGTCTAGATGGAGAAACAGATGAAAGGAATTTAATTGGATTTGGGGATGAATGTCCCTTTAAACATTTTAACACCAGTGTTTTACCATTTTTGGTTCATTTCTGTACACGGTTGGAGATGCAGAGAATATTTTGCTGCTCTGTACGAGTGGTGTCTTTAAAAAGACTGCTAAATGTTTGATGACCACGGCCACACATGCTAACAGCCACACATGGTAATAGCCATGGGTAATAGCCATGCTAAGCAGCAACACCTTGCTAACAGCAACACATCTAACATGCTACACATGCTAATGCCATGCTAACAGTCATGCTAATAGCATGCTAACAGCCATGCTAACAGCCACACATGCTAACAGCCACTCACACTCAACCTGCACAGGTTCATTTCATCTACAGTCAAACACACCCAAACAATTGACATGACACAGTTTGTTTGATGTGAATCTTGTTAGTTTGTTTGTATTCTCACTCTGTTTAAATGGAGTGAACACAGTTTCACTCTGTTTAACTGGAGTGAACACATTCTCACTAGTGATGTGTCTTTTCGTGTCGAGGCTTCGAAGCGTGTGTTGAGTAATCTAGGAAGATTTTTGTGAAGCGCGTATCGAGGCTTGGTTGTTTTGTAAGACATTGTATGGTTGGGTGACGTTCGAAGCCTCGCGAGCCGGCCGTACCACGTGACTGATTCAGAAAACGGTTTGGGGTTTGGCGTGAGATTAAATATAAGGGGCAGCGAAACGCAATGGATCCCCCCTCACATTTTGTGGACATGGGACTTTATCATATTATTAAGTTAATAATTTATGTATTGGCATCACAAACATCATTCATTTATTTAACTCAAAGCTTCACACACCAAAGCCATGGTGTCATTATAATCACTCTGCCTGTTTTACATTTATTGTCCACTTGATGGCACAGTAGAGCAAATGAAGTACCATGAAGCTTCGACCCATGAGTGAACCAATTGGATGGAAAGCTTCAATGCTTTATGAAGCTTCATCTCGCCATCACTAATTCTCACACTGTTTAAAGATAACTCTTTTGTGGTTCAGTGTTCTTTTCTGTTGACTTACTGTGCTTGTTTGGGGTGGGGCGGTTCACTTCCTGGTTGAGCAAAAGGTGTGTCTGAGGGGTGGAGCCTCTTAAATCTGAAAGCCAGCTCATCAGACCAAACCATGTGCTGCCAAGTCAGAGGGGGGATCAGGCTTTAGTTAGTTTTTGTCTGGTATTAGTTGTAGTTGGCGCCATCTTGTTTCCCCTTTGTGTTATTTGGTTTGACTTGGTCACTATATATGTTCACTGCTGCTCCACAACAGTTTTGTTTCTTCCTCAGCCACAGAGACAGCTGCTCCATGAAGAGGAGCTTTATGGACTACAGGTATGTTCAAGAATTAATGAATTGTATGAATGTTTATGGTGATATGTTGTCAAATTGAGGATGAATTACACTTTTACTTTGTAATGTTCCACCATTTCCTGTAGTCCACAATGTCCACATCACCTTGCAGCTTTATACATTAATGTCCTGTTGAAACCAGTGAGACCAAATGTCCTCATTTCTACTTCTACTGATTTCTCTGGTTTCTCCTACTTTCCTTTTCCTTTGTAGTAACTTAGGTCGACTGAGGTAAATGTGTGAGGCAGATTCAGCAAATTTAACTGTTTTTAAAGACTGCTGCTGCGAACATAAAATTATTCATAGTTAACTCTAAACATTGTAAATGTATCTTTAGCAAATGAACTCAAATTTATAACTTCACTTCTGACTCTTGAATCATGTTTAATTAAATGAGGGGAAGTGAAAAATAACATAGATTTAAAGCTTCACATAACAATTGGAAAATAACTGTAATCAAAATTATTTGCAGTGTCTCTAAAGCTGCCTGTTTCATTGACATAAAAAAATGGCACCTAACTTGTGTCAGCTGCTGTGAAAGAGGTCTGAAATGATTCTGGCATGAAGAACTGAGCCTGGCCACCATGTTAGCCAATCAAGTTGCTTGAGGGTGACTCCGGAGGCAGCTGCTAGAGGGCTTTATCCAAAAGGTCAAAGGTGAACTTCACTGTGATATAATAATGTTCAGCTCTCTCTCAGTCACTGTACTCCTCTGTTAAGTTAGTTAAAGATTTAACTGTCGTTGAACAATGTCACTGTGGTGTGGTGTGAAGTTTTGATGTTTCATCATGAAACAGAAAGTTGTTGTAACTTTGTCCTTCATGGACAAATCCAACCCCAAACGTAACATGTTTGATAAGATACTCAGCCTAAATCCATCTACAGGACAATATTTAGTCAGTGTTGCAACATGGCTCTATCATGCCCCCTACAGTATTTCAATGAAGCAGCCAGCACGTTTCATCAACATGTACAAAAATCAGTCGGCACATGTTTCATGTCCAGGTGTACAAAAAAAGCCTCTCGGAGCCACAGTCTAAACCCAGCAGGAAGTTGGCAATTTTTCAATTTTGTGGTCAATTTTGGCTCTTTCCACGCGCTGTTTTTAACTAACTCCTTCTAAAGAACTGATCAGATTGATTTCAGAACTGGTGTGTGCCGTCTAGACTAGTTTGTGATCAAATGTTATTACAAGATTTGGCTGTTGTTGAAGGGCGTGGCATGGTGTCAAGTTTAGCTGTCTCGCCATGAAACAGGAAGTTACTGTAATTTGAGTATAAATGAGCCAATCAGCCCCTTCACATGTTTGAGAAGAGTCCCTTCATGATCAATTTACTTCCCAATCAGGAGTTATACTCATTACGCCATCTACTGGCAACAGGAAACAAGCCTCATGTGACAGTCATCATCTGATTGACATGAAATTTTCAGTGTTGTCTACACTTAATATACTGGGACATAACATATGATTAGTGGCTGTAGTGCCACCTAGTGGAGACAGGAAGTGGCATCAAACTCCTTCCTGTGGTGTCCAGAATATGTGACATTGTTGTCCAGTGATGGGGTCGATGGGCACACATCTTGATGGGCCTGTTCATTGCTGTTTTGTTGTTAAGATTGTGCGTCTTCATTTTGTTATTGTTGAAGTATTTTGTTATAATGAGTAGACTGTATCAAGACGCCTAACGAGACAGACACTCAGACCGGAGTATGAAACAGACAAGACCAATGACCAAGACAGCACCAAGTCAAGGCAAGACTAGTTCAGCTCAAGACCGAGACGAGACCAAGACAAAAAAAAACCTAGTTTTTTGTCATCTTGCATGAGTTGTAGAACATAAGACATATGGTTCAGCCTGCTTAGTGTGCTATTTAGGACTGACATGACTATTACTAGTCCCAAAGTCATCTAACAAAATAACAAGCCTCCAACACCACCCTGCACCTCAAAAAAAGTCTAATGAATGGTAAATATGTCACTGATTTAAACTGTACTTAATTTGTAGATGAAACGTGAATTTTAAATATTAAAGATACACACAATTATCAACTTGAAATTGCATTATTTACCATTATAGTAGCCAAATTACACTGTATAATATCAGCATCACTGAAATGGCATAGGCCTAATGCTTAATCAATCACAACGATATGCAAATATTATTCAAAGGCCAATGATGCCATATATTTATTCAAACAAGGCCATTATAAGCACAATACTGTAATTAAATACATAGACACACATGCAGGTGCACCAAAAAATGCCTTAAATCAAATGCAAAATACAAATAAAAAACTGTACTTCAAATTGTACAAATCCCTTCGAGACCACTCGGCCAGTCTGAGACATTGTGAGACCGAGAGACCCGAGGAACCGAGACAAGACCGAGACCAAAGACTGTCGAGGCCGTGACAAGACCAAGACCACAAAAAAGTGGTCTTGAGACCGGTTTTGAGACCAAGACCGGTCTCGAGAACTACAAGTCTAATAATGAGAAATCTAATCTGCCATGAAGAATATTAGCCTTGCTGCTGCTGAAGTATTTTACTCATCCTAGTAACAATGTACAGTGAGTACAATACCAGAAGTGTAAAGGTCTGCTTATTGATATTCCTTTAAAAAAATAGTTGTTGGCACATTTATGTTCATTTTGCTGGAACTACTTTCTGTTCTCGTCTCCCCTATGTATTTCCTCCCCGAGAATGAGTTGTATTTCTGTCTGTTTGTGTGGGTGTACATGGCGCAGCATATTTGTATTACAAGTTCTCATTTAATGAAATTCTGAAATTCCTTGAGCCTGAGTTGAGCTCAGAATAAATATCAGATGAGGAAACTTCTAGATAAACCTGAACAGTAAGCGGAGGGTTGGGGGAGGAAAATGCTCCATTGGAGAAGTCCTGCAGGTACACTGGTCATGATGCAAGTCTGCACCTCTGTATGCAAGTCTGAGGTATCACTGTGATGTCTGTAGCCTCTAGTGCTGCATTCACGCTGTCTGTACCTGCAGGCCTCTGACTGTATTCTGTTCAGAGCAAGAGTGATATTATGAGGGAGTAAAGTGCCAAACACCACATTCTGCCAGGACAGTGTGTTCATATAACACTATTTTCAATTAATAAAAATGATCCTGCAGAGATGGCAAAAGTACACACATTCTTTACTTAAGCAGAAGTACAGATACTTGTGTAAAATAGAAGTGACTGATTCAATTTCTTTATTGCAGTAAAAGTGAAAAGTACAGGCTCTGAAAAGTATAAAAGTATAAACTCATCCTCTGTAGGACATTTCTACTGGCTGTTTTTGTGCAAAGCTAACTGAAGTTAACCTTTCCATGAACAAGTCTCCTTCTCTGTCTGTTCCTGCTTGTTACATATTTTACGTTTTTTCATCTTATTACATATTTTATGTCTAGAGTTACCACCTTCAATGTGGAAAAATAAAGAACATGTTGCCAGTGACTTCAGGCATGGGAACAAAAATCAAGCATGGGAGCTGGGAGTCCTCCCTCCTGAGTTCAGGACATTTTATTTCCTGCATTCTGGTGAATTTTAATACACTAATTTGTACTTTTTATGCATCAAATTCAAAAGCCTCTGCTACTCTGAACATGAATGTAAAGGAAACAGAGTCAATGAGCCTCGTTCACAAACAGATTTGTTCTTAGATCATGTGTACAAACATTTTACACACAAATCTGGGATTCATCAATATTTTCTTACCTGATTTTAGAACTGTTTCAGACCATGCATATGCACAAATGATGACAGCCCAGTTGTCTTAAAAAATGTTGAAACACACCTTTTAACTAAGTGCAGAGGATATTAAAACTGCACCCATTTAAAAAATGCGTGTGTGTTGTGCTTTTAGGATGTTATCATCGTCATGATTGTTTTCATTTTGAGGACGTGTTGCATTTTATGAATGTATTGTGCTAGATAATAATAATATAATAATAATAATTAATAATAATAATGGGATTCTTTTCCTGTGTGAAACCAAGTTATTTTAACCCAAACCACGATTTCTTTTTTTTTTTCCACTATTGTTAAAAATTGTGTATATATACTGTCACAAGAAACAGAAATATGAACCTTAGTGTGGAGAACCAATCATATTGCACTTATAGGGAGTGTTAACATGTTGGAACACGGCCCTGAAATATCAACACGTACTTTCCATGTATTTCCATGTTTTTCTTGATGTTAATGTTAATTTGTCTGTGAGTTTCCTCTTTTGTAGCAAGATAAGGCCAACTTATAGAACTATTTTAACTTCATTAACCTGTCTCATCCACTCATCTACTGTTTCAAGTAGGAACTTCCTACATTTTCAAGATGTTCTTTCAGCAAACCCTCAGCCAAAGAGAGGAGAACTCTGAGTTAGCCCTACAGGTTAGGATTTAGGAGTTTAGCAAAAACAAGAAAGCAAAAGTTTTTTGATAGAGTTTCACTCTCTCATAACCAAATCTGTGTTGTGGCTTCATTATACTTTTTTAAAACTTATTTTCTGCTAGTCTGAGCGCAGAAATAGTAGGCAAATCTGCAACCAAAATCTTGTTTTCACATCATCCGATGTTCTAAGATCACTGAAACAATTTCTCATAGCAAACCCCAAACAGCTGCTGAAAATAACAACAGAACATCATCTATCCAGCCGACTACCAACAGGATGAAAAGAAACAGACACCAAAACAACCAAATGGGCAGAAAAATATAAGGTTGATCACTAAAGGCTGGCTATTAAATTTTTAATTGTTAGGGTGATTCTTTCTGGTGACTGGGGCATTTATAGAAAGAAAACTGGGACAAGGCACTGTCTTGTTAGTGAATAAAAGAAAACGGAAACAGAATAGCTTTAACGAGAAAAGAGAGAAAAGCAGCTTGGGCTGTCACTGACCGTGAGGAGAGGCTCTGAAAAACAGAAGAAAAACAGCAACGTTTAATGAGAAACTGTGAGCAGATTGTGACTGGTTCATGTTTAATGAAGAAAACAACATTTTGTGAAACTACAGCTGATTTATATAAAATCTGTAGGAAGTGACATTGAGATTAAAACTTGTTTTATAAGTGAGACCCAGCTGAGAGAGGGTCAGAATAGCAGCATGAAGGACATAAGACAACAACAACTACAATACCTTCAAATCAAGTCACAATAGCAGCAGTAAGTATAAAACTACATTTCCTAATGCAGTGTATAGTCAAAGAAACAAAATTAGGCATGTGTGAAACAACTGCAGCTGGTCAGTAATCACTTCTGTTATTCTGCATTCAAATTCATTTAAAGATACACATTTAAATGTAGAACAGGCTTGATTTGCTGGTCTCTGATCTGACTGAAGGAACTATGAACTGAAGCCATTTATGCGATATGATGTTGACTGTTTTGCAAAACTTCTTCCTTAACTCTTTCCCTGCTTTTGACGAGATATCTTGTCATTTAAGACACAACACTTCCCTGCCAATGAAGAAACATTGCGTCAATTGCTGTTTTCACTGCCAGGCAATCGGGACACTGTGACAGATCATCTGACGAAAATTTGTTATTCGAAGAAGAAGAGCAGAAGAAAAAGATGATGCTCTGTAGCATGAAAACATCGGTGCTCAGCTGCAGATCCATGGGTCAGAGCGCACCGCGACCCAGGAGCAAAGCGGGGTTGCTCACATCGCAATCCCTGGGTTTTGCACTGCAGCCAGGGCAGAGAGCACTCCATCCCTGTGCCTCTCAGTGAGAGTGTTTTTGGTGGGGGGCAGGGGACACACCCAGCTAACATTAGCCACACTGGTAACAATTATGAAATTAGAAGATCTGTTCTTTCTTTTGATTTATTCCATGTTAATTTATTCAGAGAACTGAATATTCTGTGGGTGTTGAAAAATCAGTGAACATTATCAAAAATGCTGGGGCTGGCTGGAAACTATTTTAAGAAATGCTGGTGGGGAAAGAGTTAAGTAGGAAATCTTCCTCAGATAATCTTGTAGATTAAGATGTACCAGTGTTGTAGCCTTTGCAAACTGCGGGACGATCATCTTACCTTGCTGTATAGAATACAGTGAGGGGGTCCTAAAGCTAGAATTAGTCACATATATCAGGGTCCCTGCACTAAATTGAGTCCCTGTGCTTCCTTTTCCCACGTTAATGAGTGTATTTCTGTCATCTATCATGTAGATATACCTGCTGTATTTCACCATCTGACCAGTGTTTGCTGAGATGTAAGCTAGCTTTAGCCTCAGTCTGTTAGCATTAATGTTATATCATGTATGCAGCTGCTATGTAACTTTACATTCACACTTTCACAGGGTTCTTGTTTTAAATTGTATTAGATGGAAACATTAAAACATCAAGTGGAGACTTCTCAGCTGACTTAAGTTGAATTATCTTTAGCTCACATCAGCCAGATACACTTATTAAATCTGCTTGTGAGTCATTTTAGCTCACAAAATCCACCATCGTCAGGTAGAAATGAGAAGCTGCTTTCGTTTACTTCCCTAAGGATTCAAAGACCTCATGTTTTAACAATTACTCCCAATTTTGATGTTAAATCTGCCTCTGTTATCACCGTAAACGGCATAAATGCGGTACAAGAATGAGAAGTTTGGCAGGCTTAGCAACAGTAACTAAGGAGGGCGGGGTTTAGTGAAGGGTCAGTTGGTTTTGCTGCAAGACAGATACAAAATACAAAAAGCCTCCACTGGATACATCAAAGGGTGGAAACAATAGTGGCCCCAGGTTTACTTTACAATCATTGAGTACAAACAATTACAAAATGCTAATTTTGGGACGATCAGTTCAGATCAACATCACTAGTATTAATAAATAATTCACTAATATACATACACATAGATATTAAAGTGCAGTTCAACAAACTCAATAAAACAACAGAGACTGTATGTAAAAATAGCTGGCTGCATCGTTCATTTCCTGTCTTTTTGTATATTCCCTCTTTTAACTCACAGGCTCAGCCAATGTGACATCGCTATTTGGCTCCAATACATGAGGTAAATACAAATAAGACTGATTGTCATACTCTGTTTTCATCATAGTCATTTTAAATAATGGTCATGAAATGCAAGCAATTAGTTTACACTGCAGGGATAAATAAATATATATCTTTTATTGGTCAGACCAGGACACAGCAACAGTACTTTTCTTCAAGAATTCCTCTTAAAACTACTAGTTTAAGGTTAATGGAAATGTCATTTTCATGGCTAAAAGAAGCTACTGTTGACAGCTGGAAAAGAAACAACAACACTATTCAACTACGCTATCTGTCACTGAATGTACAATCAATCACAAACCATCCAACTGGACTGAAAATATAGAATCATTGTGTGTTTGTTATCTTAAAGTAAGTGCTTTATATCTACACAGGGTGTGGGTCCTCTTCTTCTGAGGCCACCATGTTGCAGCGCCATATTACAGTAACCCAGCACAGATAAACTAAACACCGGCTCTAGATTTGGCCCTTTGTGAGTTGTTTGTGGGTTTTGTGTCCATTAAAATTTACATACTGCAAAGACATGATTGCATGAAAACAGTCACTGGGGACTGCATAAATTTAGAGAGAGACAAATTCACATGGGTTAAAAATATTTCATTTGTGCAAAGACAGGGAGATGAAAATTTACTTTGTTTGAAAAAAATGCTCAGCTTTAAAGCTTTTGCAGTCTACTTTCTGTTTTGTTCCTGAAATGTAATATAGACAAGTAGACTGCATTTATATAGTGCTTTTCTAGTCTGTAGACCACACAAAGGGCTTTACAACACGTGTCAACATTCATACACTGATACACTGATGGCAGAGGCTGCATGCAAGGTGCCAACCTGAATACCCAAGTATGTCTTCTTTGACAAAATAATTTTGCCTTCCTCTTTTTCTTATTTGGTTATTTGCTGATCAAAAGATGTCTACATGCCAAGGTTAAAACTCTGCGGAATTTTATTACAATCCTTAAGGTTATGTATGCAAAATTATTTCAACATTCAGCCATGAATACTTTTATTATTTACACCTGTGGCTTTCCTATTGTGTCATCCACAAGACTTCAGCAGAGATCTAATCAGTCACAGTAGCTGACCCTTTGCTAAGCCCCTCCTGTGAACAGAAGCTGTGAAATCAATGCTTAGCAGCTATAACTATGGCAACGCAAGCCTGTCAAGTTTTGCATTTCTCTACGTGTTGAAGCGGTGCGCATGAGGCTCTAAGACCAGCGATACTCTGTGTGTCATGAGACAGTGGTGTCTTTTTTTGTAGTCTTTGTAGTGGGGAATGGATTCAACATTGTTGTTACCTGCTCTAACATCAGCTGAAAACACTAGCATGTCCGGGTAACACTAGCTTACTAGCTGCAGTGATGTTACCCCTGACAAATTTCCCCTGCATAATGGTTTATTCCCGGGTGTTAATTGTGATTTGTTATGTGTGTATTTCTGTCATCTATGGTATACATATACATTTCATACATTTGTGTTTGCTTGGGTGTAAGCGAGCATGTACTGTGTGCTGTGAAGTAACCTTACATGTGACCTTACACATTGAGACAGACTTCTCAGCTGAGTCGTTGGCCGTTTCTCAATACCAAGTTCGCCAAGTTCGGACTTATGTACTTGCCAGTTTGGACTTAGCAAGTTCGATCTGGGAGTACAGTCTCTCGAGGACGGGAGGACCAGGACAGGTCATTCTGCAATTGGGACGGTAACGTACTTGATGACGTCACAGACGTCCGTTAACAGGATGACACATCTCCGAAAACTTCGGAGCAAATTTTAAACTACGCGCTATTGTGATGAATTGACCAACAGATTTTAAGTTTTAACATCTACTTTCTCACATAAAATTAAACTTAAAACTACATTTCATGGCCGCAATGATTACATGATCCGCGTGTTGTATTTGGAACCTGTAACTGTGATACACTGTAACTTGGCAGATCCTGATGACTTGGATGGAACTTGATTGACATACTGATGAGACGATAGTCTCAAGAACACAAGACACAAGAGAAGAACACATATTGAGAAAGAGCCAAGGAGTCTGAGAATTAGCATTAGCTCACATTAGCCAGCTACACTTATGAAAACTGCCAGTGAGAGTCATCATTTTAGCTGGCAAAATCCACAGCTGTCAGCCAGAAATGAGAAGCTGCTGTTTACTTCTCTGTAGAATCAAATACTGTGTGTTTCAACAATTACTCCCAATTTCAGTGTTAAATCTGCCACAGTATGTGCAGTGTGAGAATAGAAAGCTTGACAGGTATAATAACAGCAACTAGGGCAGGTCCATCCAGCTGGACCTAAAGGCAATGTATAAGTGTGTCCAGTGTCTAAGATTTAACAATCTGTTGGTACAACAGAATTAGAATATAAAAAGTGTTTTCAGTAGTGTATAATGTGTATAATATAATGTTTCTACAGCAGCCCAGCACTGCTGAGTCCACCACTGCTTCAGTGCATAAAGTTGTGTTTCCATCAACATATTTTCCTAAGTATCACAGTAGGAAAGATTGATGAAAATGTTAAAATTGTAAAAAAAATTAAAAAAAAAAACAGTATTGTAATTTTGTTGTGCCCTCTTGTTCTGCAATGATTTTGCAACTTGAGAACTGGCGCCAACTACTGCTTATCTCGATGAACCAATAATAATATAATGGCATAACGCTAGTGGATGTAAACAAGCCTTCATTCACATTTTCTTTTGCAGATTTACTTGAAATTAGGGAACAATTTGTCTGACTCACCAGATGCATACTGCTGGTATAAGTCTGCGGTATCACGGCCTCCACTAGCTCCATTTTCAAAGTCCCTGGGAACAAAGAACAACCTCCAAGCTGCAACCTACATGCTGAAAATGAAAAATTAGCAGCTGGGATGCTAATGGTATGAATGTAAACAAGTTTACAGCTATTACTTTTGCTTTTGCAGCAATGTAGTCATTTTAATGTTGGAGCTTGCCTCCTGACGTGCAAGTGTTCCAACAAATCAAGTTCCTCCTCAATACTATTTTGCAGCAGCACCATCGCTGCATCCTGGGCTTAGCTCTGCCCAAGACATTTGTGGTTGGTTTAAAGAAATGCAGAATGTGTATGTGTGGAGCCAGATCTATGGGACTAGATCACTGACATAATTCGCGCGCACGCAAATGGGATCTGCGCGTGCAAATCAAACATCCGCGCGTGCATTTTTTTTTCCATAGAGTGCTTTCAAAGCACTCGCAAGCTATTTTGTACCTGCATCTCTTACCCCTGGAGCAATATTGTAGCCTGCGAGGAGAAAAACAGCTCAAGCATGCGCAGAGTCCGCTCGCAAGACTTTCCCCTCCTCGTGTGTGCGCAGACTGCTCATTCGGAACTTCCTCTCTCGCTCGCAACTTCCTCCTCGCCGTGTACAATGCTCACTCTGAATCTCCCCTCCTCGCTCGGAAAACTTTCACCTGCTCGTGCGCGGGTGCTTTTTTTTTTGTGGGCGGTTTTTGTCAGTAAGGGGGCAGGCCTGGGGGGCATTCCAATCACCATTGTATCCCCGAATATAATTGGTTGAGCGACTTCGCCAATGGATAGTAAGGTACGGCAACACCACTAGGACAAATGGAACAAACCACACCCCTGAATGCCTGAATGACATGTTTGGTGTCTTGACTTGAATGTTTGAATATATATATATTTATAACCTTCAATAAATGCTTGAGTATGCATACAGGAAAAATATAAGCTTTAAAATATAAAATAAAATATAAGCTTTAAGTTAATGATAACAGCAAACACATATTTGCTTAGTATCAGTGGTTTATGTGAATTCTGCTTATATTCCCAGACAGCAGGGGCGTTCGGGGTCTGTGAGTAGTTGAGCCACAGAGGTCAGTCCTGTTTGTTTTTCCTGTCTTCATGTGATGAAGACAAGTTCGATAAAGTACCTTCTCTTTCAAGAAACGTCCATATGGGGCTTTCATTTTATTTTATTTTATTTATTTTTGCCGCAGCAGCCAGCTCCTTTATTTCCTGTCTTACATTACTATTGGGCAAACTGATTAATCCAGGTGTGTCTGACCTCAGAGGGCTGTACTATGAAGGAAGCTCAACACAGCCAGGCTTTCTTTGCATGATCTGGATCGACAAAGCCTAAAACCACAGTCAGAGATAACTGGTATCACAACAGTGGTTATCAACTCGCTTTGTTAACCCAGGCTCTCATCTTTAGGCTTTGTGCGCGCTCACATAAAAAGGGGCGTTTGTTGAGTCATTTGACTGTGAAGTGAAGCGATCGCAAAAAAAAAAAAAACAAGTGAAGCAATCGCGAGCTGAACACTTCAGTCAAACTGATCAAGTCGTTATAATTAAGAGCTGTGGACAACATGCAAAAAGCAACACTGTTGCTGCAAATAAAGCAGGAGAAGAAGAATTCTGTCAGAAAATTACTGATCGACTAAATGCGATCTTAATGCTGCTGTTTATTTCTAACATGAAAACTGCACATTAAACCTATAAAACTTCATACAGCAGATTTAAACATGACGCTGTCAGTCTGACACTGTCCCGTGATGACAGAGATGTGGAAGGTTTTGGCCAAACCAACGTAAAGTGAGTGTAACTGATTTAGGATTTTCTGTGATAAATAATGATGAATTTTCTAATCAGTGTTCTGAGCTGCAATATCAGCAATGCAACACGGACAATGGTAAAAAGTATTCAAAGTGTCTGTAGTTGCTTCATCATTAGTGTGTGGATTATATACGATGTAAATTTAAAGTGTTAATATGACCCGGAGCAAACAGGAAAAATGACTCCGCATCACCAAACGGAGGTTACCATGACAGCGCGATAAACACAGCTCGTGCTGCTGTGACACTATGTTAGATTTCTACATTATACGGATTCGTTCGGTGATATTACAAACATACAGCTCAGCAACTTTTCATTTTTAACGTCTTCCCTCAGTTTATAATCTGTATCGCTCATGAACAACCTTGGCAAAGGTGGGAATACAAAAAGAAGATAGAGAAGAATTTACATCATAACAACATCCGTGAGGTGTGGAGAGAAATAAATACCATCTCTGGCTACAACAAAAAGAAAAGACAGCCAATCGTGGGTGATGTGGAAAGAGCTGATGAACTCAATCAGTTCTTCAACAGGTTTGACACTGAGGTCACATCCCATTCCACTGCCGCTCCTCCTCCTCCTCCTCCTCCTCTTCAACATGTGGGCATCTCCACCATGGCTCCTCTTCAACAACATCTGGACATCTCCATCATGGCTCCTCCTCCTCCTCCTGCCCCTCCTTCTCCACAAGTGTGTTCCTCCACCATGCCTCCTCTTCAACAACATCCGGGCATCTCCATCATGGCTCCTCCTCCTCCTCCACCACAAGTGTGTTCCTCCACCATGGCTCCTCTTCAACAACATCTGGGCATCTCCACCATGGCTCCTCCTCCTCCTCCTCCTCCTCCTCCACAAGTGTGTTCCTCCACCATGCCTCCTCTTCAACAACATCTGGGCATCTCCATCATGGCTCCTCCTCCTCCTCCTCCTCCTCCTCCACAAGTGTGTTCCTCCACCATGGCTCCTCTTCAACAACATCTGGGCATCTCCATCATGACTCCGCCTCCACCTCCTCCTCCACATGGGTACATTTCCGCGACTGCAGCTACTCCTCTTCACACACCTGTTCCTCCAACCTTGTTTGTCACTGAGACAGGGGTGAGGTTGGAGCTCGGGAGACTTTGCTCTGGGAAGGCAGCTCGCCCTGATGGTGTGTGTCCAAGGCTGCTTAAAGACTGTGCTGCCCAACTGTGCCAACCTCTTCACAAAATCTTCAACCTGAGTCTACAGCTGGGGCGGGTGCCGGCTCTGTGGAAAACATCTTGTATTGTCCCGGTACCAAAAAGAAAATGTCCAGCTGAACTAAATGACTACAGACCGGTGGCCCTTACTTCACACATCATGAAAACCCTGGAGCGGCTGATTCTACATCTTCTGAGGCCTGAGGTCAAAGACAAACTCGATCCCCTGCAGTTTGCCTACAAAGAACACATTGGAGTGAATGATGCAGTACTCTACATGCTCCACCGTTCCCTCTCTCATTTGGAAGAATCTGGCGCTTATGTAAGAACTATGTTTTTTTGACTTTTCAAGCGCATTTAATACCATCCAACCCAACATACTCAAAAACAAGCTCATAGAGATGGGAGTGGTTTCTTCCTTTGTCTCCTGGATCACGGATTACCTGACAGAAAGGCCACAGTTTGTCAGGTTAGGGAACTGTTTTTCTGGGACATTAATGAGCAGCACAGGGGCTCCACAAGGGACTGTCCTGGCTCCATTCCTGTTCACATTGTATACAGCAGACTTTAAATATAACTCTGAGTCCTGCCACATCCAGAAATACTCAGATGACACTGCTATTGTAGCTTGTATAAGGAATGGACAGGAATCTGAATATAGGGATTTGATAAAATCCTTCAGTGACTGGAGTCATAAAAACCGCCTCATACTAAACACCTCAAAGACAAAGGAAATGGTCATTGATTTCCGTAGATCCAAGCCCCCTCTTCAGCCTGTGAACACTTGTGGAGTGGACATCGAGGTGGTAACAAACTATAAATATCTTGGTGTACACCTGGATAACAAGCTGGACTGGTCCCTTAACACAGATGCACTCTACAAAAAGGGGCAGAGCCGCCTCTTTTTCCTAAGGAAGCTCAGATCTCTAAACATCTGCAGTAAGATGCTGCAGATGTTTTATCAGTCTATTGTGGCAAGTGTTTTATTTTATGCTGCAGTCTGCTGGGGAGGAAGTTTGGGAAAAAAGCAAGCAAGGAGGCTGGATAAGCTTGTGAAAAAGGCTGGCTCTGTGATCGGAGTAAGGATGGACTCTCTGGAGGAAGTTGTGAAGAGAGACACAATGAGGACGGTGGAGGCCATCCTAAACAACATGGATCATCCACTGCATAACACCTTGATGGACCAAAGAAATAATGGTGGTGGAAGGCTTCTCTCTCTTCGTTGTAGGACAGAGAGATACAGAAGATCTTTCATACCAACTGCCATCAGACTCTATAATTCTTATACAAATAGATGAGACTACAGACAAATGAATTTCCCCTTGGGGATCAATAAAGTATTTCGTATTCGTATTCGTATTGTTAGGACAATAGGCTAATTAGGCCTAGTTTAAGAGCAGCGCTTTTTACAGCCAATTTAATCTGAAACACAGAACATAACCTGCTCCCGACCAGGTTATGAGTTTAGCATAAGTTACCATGGTGATCTAGCCAGGTTAAAAGAGAGACACCTTCGTGACACTGAAAATCCTGGCTTTAGACTCCACATAGTTCGCTAACCCATTAATCTCGCGTCGTAGTATACCCCTCAGTAGCCACAATGGTCAGACACACCTGGATTAATCAGTTTGCCCAATAGTAATGTAAGACAGGAAATAAAGGAGCTGGCTGCTGCGGCAAAAATAAAAAAAATAAAATAAAATGAAAGCCCCATATGGACGTTTCTTGAAAGAGAAGGTACTTTATCGAACTTGTCTTCATCACATGAAGACAGGAAAAACAAACAGGACTGACCTCTGTGGCTCAACTACTCACAGACCCCGAACGCCCCCTGCTGTCTGGGAATATAAGCAGAATTCACATAAACCACTGATACTAAGCAAATATGTGTTTGCTGTTATCATTACACTTAAAGCTTATATTTTATTTTATATTTTAAAGCTTATATTTTTCCTGTATGCATACTCAAGCATTTATTGAAGGTTTATAAATATATATATATTCAAACATTCAAGTCAAGACACCAAACATGTCATTCAGGCATTCAGGGGTGTGGTTTGTTCCGTTTGTCCTAGTGGTGTTGCCGTACCTTGCTGTCCATTGGCGAAGTCGCTCAACCAATTATATTCGGGGATACAATGGTGATTGGCATGCCCCCCCAGGCCCGCCCCCTTACTGACAAAAACCGCCCACTGAAAAAAAGCACCGCATGCGAGCAGGGAAAGTTTTCCGAGCGAGGAGAGGAGAGTTTCGTGAGCGGACTCTGCGCATGCTCGAGCTGTTTTTCTCCTCGCAGGCTACAATATTGCTCCAGGGGTAAGAGATGCAGGGTACAAAATAGCTTGCGAGTGCCTTGAAAGCACTCTATGGAAAAAAATGCGCGCGTGGATGTTTGATTTGAGCGCGCAGTTGCCATTTGCGCGCGCGGCGAATTATGTCAGTGATCTAATCCCATAGAGATCTTTCTCCAGCGCTGAGCGCTGTGGAGAGACGTCTGGCTATGTAAGACCAGGGAAAAATACATGATACATTTGGATGGAAACAGCTGAAACCTCATTGAATTTTATGCACTGGAAGCAAGAAAGGTGCTCTACTATATGCAATGCAATGTTGTGTCATCTTCATGCTGTAGTTATATCTTCCCACCATGTCGGATCCATTTCAGATATCCTCCACTCTTCCTGTTACAGCACTGCATCCTATAGCAGCCATCGATTATCTGCTCTGATATGAAAAATGCTCAAGTTCAGGCCTTTCCTCAAGTCCTCCTCTGAAGACTGTGAGAGTGGACATGATGACCTTTAGTAATAGATAAATGTTGGTAAGACGCTGCTTTCATTAGGAAACTGGAGCTATTGATCCATCCTGCAGGCGTGCTGCTGAACATCGTCTTTACTCGCCGCATATGTTCACCTTCCGGCAGTTATACTGATGAACGACAGCATGTGTCAACGATACTACTGAGCAGCCAGCAGACAGAGATACATGCAGTGAACATGAACATGTGGGTAAATACACACAAAAACACATGCAGCACGGTTGTTCAGTTGTTCTTTTGTGCTGCTGTTGTCAGATTCTTCAATCACTTCTGTTCTCAGTGAAGAAGAACAACTCCTGAGTCAATCACACCCCTCAGCTGTGAACTGTCTTTGCATTAAGAGACTTCACATACTTTTGTGTTTCCTGCTGCAAACTCACCTGCCAGAGACCAGGGCCCTATTTCAGAAAGCAGGATTACTGAAAACTCTAAGGTTGATAAGCCTGGGATGGAGGAAACGTTTCAGAAAGAGAGATAACTTCAACTCTGGGTCAGTTGCTCCAGTAACTGATTCTGATAAGCTAACCTGTTTGCTGACAGGTTGTCTTAGAGACAAATCCAGCGACCACTTTGTGTTTTCCTTCATCTTGCAGCGTCACCACTGCTACAGTGGCACATTGGTCCGTCACACTTTGGTGTCTGTGGTTGGGTCTAGAAGGGTACCCCAAATTTGCGAGGACTCTCCAAGATTTTTCATGGTTTCACACAAAATCTTCACTCTCGCAAGATCTTGTGGGTCTGTGGTTCCCTTCTAGTCTGCTGATGCTTTCTAATAGTAACAGCATGGATAATTGGATTGACGATGTTAAACAGTGGCCCTCAGTAACTCACAAAGGACTCCTTTGAGGAGGATGATATTAATGTAATTCAAATGATACACAGTAGTTAGATGCTGGTTGTGACAACAGTCAGAAATGGATAATAGAGAAGAGAAAAAAACAGAACACCACATTTAAGTGATGAAGTACTGTGTAATGTATATTAAAAATATACATGAATTCTCATTTTTCATCATATATTCAAGATTTTCATGAACAAAGTTCCTTTCTGTTAATATGTTTGATCCACTCTGACACATGGTGGTCCTCTGTAACTCAGTGAATCTCTGTAGAGTCTCTGCTCTCAGACAGCAGCTCTCTTCTTGAAGTAAAGCTTTGTGTATTTTGCATTCTATTTTTTCTCCAGAGTTTAAATTTTACTCAACTGTTGGAGCAGGCAAACTGCACAGGTTCTTACCAGCTTCCTAGACATTATTGTCAAAAGCAACATTAAGTAAGTGTAAAAGTAGAAATTTGTAAACTTCTTATGGCTCATATTGGCTCACATTCATTCATACTCACACTGCAGGGAGACGCCACCACAGCAATGGTGGCTTGTTAACTGTGGTACTTTGCCAGATTCGTCGATCCAAACTCTGAGTTTTTCTCTAACTGTGTCTGTTCATTTCCTCATTCCTCATTCTAAAACTGAACTAAATGTCTTTTAAAAGTGAGAGTTTTTTTAAAAAACATATATTGCATTTGTCCTAATGGATTTCATGACATTTCATGTTACAAATATTTACACACATTGAAGTATAAAATGCTATTGAGCAAGATTTAGAAGAAAAAAAAAAAGACGTTTAAAGATTTACAGTCACTTTGGTAATGGTAAAATCATCTTTACTGGGTCAGACTCTGACTTTTAAAATAAGTATCAGAAAACTATGCATCTTATTTGTTTGATCCATATTTTCATCTTCAGTCACTGTCACCTACATTTTGTCACTGTCAGGTTACGGCTGATAAATATGTTTAAAAAAACTAATGTAACACACGGTCAGATCCCAGAACATTAAAGAAAAATGATGTCTGGTAAATGTTGAATGAGCTTAAATACACTGAATAAAATTTAATAGTGTTAACTTCTTGACTTCTTTCCCCACTCCAGCTAAATGTCATGGTCTGCACTGGCACACATTCATATTTCTACCTCTGCTGGATTAAAATGAAGGCTCTGCCTGTTGTTTATCTGTTGCCATGGTGAATTGTGGTCTTGGTGCCCCAGTGATGATGGCTTTTTTGCACGCACTTAGCTCAGAGTTAACATACTTAGAGCTGACTGAACTAATTCTGATCAGCTGTTGTGGAACCAAAACCTCAAGAGTTTGCCATCTCAGGTTCCATCACATCAAAGTTCAGGATTAGGCTCAGAGTTTGTTTAGGCTGCCTCCTGAAAAAGGCCCCTGAGGTAGTGATGAATATTTAGGAACTTAGGATGCTCTAGTTTAGGGACTTTATCAGCCCAATAGTGTGTCGGTCAGGACAGATGAGCACATGTAAGAAGTTCCAGCTGAATCTTTTTTGTAAGGCAGTTTAAGCTGGTTTTCCTGATAACAGAAACAAAAAGGATAAAGAATATTAAATATTAATAATCCAAAAAAGGTCATTTTACTTCAACTATAATCACCATAAACATGAGAATCAAGAAATAACTTTGCAGAAAATTAATCATCACAACAAATTAATTATAATCTACCAAAGTCATTCTAAATGCATTTAAATCAAGGAAACTCATATTTCACGTATGTAGTTCAAACAATTTGAATTAAGGAGCTGCTCCTTTGTTCTCCAGAGAAAACAGTGATCTGGCTGCTATATAGACTCTGGGCTCCACCCATCCAGGATGACGGAAACAGGTATATGGAAGGGGATTTTCCTAGTCAGCCTGGGTCCAAACTATTGACGTGTATAAAGATGGACAACATGACAGGTCCCCAGAAGTGAAGCCAAAACATCTGGATCGCCCCCTGGTGGCTGGCTGCAGTACAGGCTAGTAAATCCCAATTCCCCTCCATTTGTACACATCAAATAGATTTTTCCCAAAGATGGTTTCTGTCATTTTACGCAGCTCTTATCACAGTGATGTGTGTTCATGTGTTCTTTTTTCTGATCAATTTGATTTAAATGAGGTATTCAAGTTACAACAGCTGAGGCCTGCTCGTGATTGAGTCAGCCAGTTGTATGGGCAGGACCTCGAAAGCACAGCTGGAAAGCACACTGGTCACTAGTGAGCAGACTCTGGCTCCAAATGATGTCACCAGCACAAGATAGTAGTGCTCGCATCCAGGATATTTTGGCTTCATCTTTGCAAAGTGGGTGGAGGTGGTCCCAGCTTTATATATCCTATTTGGGATGGATAAGTTTGATAAGTCCATCCAGTCTCTATTGACTCTCATCACGTGATGCAGTGTAACCATTGCAGGAGAAAAAAGTTAAGTGTTACCAGCAACCTTATTGCCAAGAGTGTTGATATTTAATGATTCTGATTACTTTCAATGACCATTTTTTAACATCCAGCACCAATGTATTTAGAATTTACCCCCACACCCTCACTTTCTGCTTTGCTTCTGCTTTGGCACTACCAAGGACTACCCCCTACATTGGCACAGAACTTTATTAACTGTGGGGTGTGATTTGTCCCATATGGATGTAATTCCAAGGGAAAAATGGGCTCAGGTGAACTGTGAAGTGTGGGAAAATAACCTCTCTTTTCAAGCAATAAACCTTTGCACAATCTTTCCATAACCTTAACATTAAAGTAGTTATGGTTTCCTTAGAATCTGTAAAGTTTAACAATAGGGGTGTCTGATCAGAAAAAAACAGTCAGAGAAATAATTTTGAACACAAACAGACACATTAATACGTGTGCGTTCCAGGATAGCTGCTCTGTGAGAACAAAACACCTCTACAGAGATCAATAAAGTATCACATTAAGAACAATCACAGGCAGATGGCATCCTGCATCCACAATCTGAGCAACACAGTCAACAAATCAATGAATCCATCTGCAGAAGTACAGCCAGCTTGTTGAATGAAAAAAGTTGGTAAAAAAGTCAGCACATTTTCACACATTATAGTTATTGTATTGAGGTCCAAATAAATACAACTTTTGTTTTAATGCAACATGAATAATACAGTACATTGCTTGAAGAATCATTGACTCTAGAGTAAAGGCTCAAACATACGCTCCGTGTTCTGCATATGGTCTGGGGTTCCATGCCACCCAATCCAGACTCCATTCCAGTTGGTGGCAGTAATGCACCATAATGTTGCCTGCTAACTGTCATAAAATAGAGAAGAAGATGAAACATGTACATTTGGAAAGAAAATGGTGACCTCACAGCAGCAAGTAAAACTGCTGTCTGTGTTGATTTTGGCTGAATAAGACTGAACACCAACACAGAGAAGCTTCACCTCCTACTGGTGTGGGCATGCACGGTCGGCGCACTTGCTATGCGTACAGTCCACATGGTCACAAATTTTGGGCTGCACACAGATGACCACATCCTTAATGTTATATCCATTTCTGTCAATAAATCCCCATAAATCACGCACACTGAACCTACAGCAATCATTTGCTTTTAGGATGTAAATGATGGCCAAAACTGCCAAAGTCTACAAGCTGTATTAAACCAGAAATATACTTTACCCAGTCCAAAACTCTTGGTCTAAAAATGCTGTCCCTGAACAAACTGTCTGTGAATTAATAGTCATTTGTTTTCAACGGTACAGTCAAAGCATTTGACATCATTTGAAAATACATCAAATTCAATTTTATCGTGGTTTTCAGGCAGCCTGAGAGCTCAGACAAAATGTTCCTTGTTTAAGGAATGGAGAGGGTTTGTCTGTTGTGAATATCTCCATCAGGGATTTGAACCAGGACCTCCCAGTCACACAGCTGTTGATCTGAGCTGCTCCATGCTGGCTCACCCTCCTCCATGTGCACCACCTTCTGCGGTGACGGGTCAGCTGGGTGGGTCGACCCACTCCAAACAACGATGGAAGCCAATTACAGCCTGCTGCGACTATAAATAACCACCACAGCACTTTACTCTGCATTTACATAAAGAGCTATAATGGCTGTGTAATGGTTTAAATATTCATCATGCTTCCTTTGCATTTCACTTTCCACTTCCCGCTTTCCACTGAATTATAAAGAGAAAATTGCTCTGTTTGAAAGCTGTTGTGGTGACCAAGTGAAGAAAACTCTGTAATGATAATGATAAAACTAAAAGAATATCTTCTTCCTCCACATTTTTGCAATTTGAAATTTAAAAAAAACCTGAAAACTAGAAGAGGTCACAGAGTGGAGATCTCCACCAGGCAGCAAATCTTTAAGCACCTACAGCAGTGCCACCTCAAGTGCCAGATGTAACCAGCAGAGGTTTGCAAAGTTTTGAAGTAACTTTTTTAGTAAGTTAAATTTTATAAGTAGGTAGGTTTTCTTCTATAGATGTGCAACATTTTGATAACTAATAAAGTAGTTTTGCATTGTATAGTCACAATTCGCTTTAGATGAACTTGTCTTCAGTGTTTCTGAAGCAGGGCCAGTGGGTCTTTACTGTAACTGCTGCATCTGTAACACATGATTGTTGCATCTTTATGCATTTCAAATGTCAGTGCAGTTTGAGTTTGATGTTTGTTTTCCTAGTTTTCCAGATTTCACACTAATGCACGTTTAGATTAACAGTGGAAATTGTGCAAACTTAAATATACTTTTTAAAGTGTGCCATTCACCCTTCACACTCAAGTTAACTGCCATAAACCTATTATGGGGCTTGTGTTAATAACTACACACCGTCCTGGTCACCAGCATCACCACCTACAGTCCCAAAACTGTCCCAAAACTTTTCTTATTGTTGAGCCAAAATAGTTGCAGGCAGATAATTGTATATGTGTCAGTTTTATATCTTTATATCAGGTTATTGTTTCTACATATTAATCCTGACATCTGATTTGACCTTCGACCTTATTTGGAAGTTCCTGTATTCTACCTTTGCAGAGTTTACCGTAAATATTGGGTCATACCAAAGCAAAAGACAGTAGCTTCCATTTTATCTGATGACTTTAGCTTTAAAAAGCAGAATAATGACAAATCCTCCATCTGATGATGTCAAATGAAATTGCACCTTTTAGTGTCACTTTATATTATTGTTGTTATTATTATTGTTATTATTGTTATTATCATTACTATTATTATGCCATCATTATCATTTATTCACAACATTTATTATTATATTGTGGTGTGCTCTTGATGTTCCAAGTAACTTTTAAAATCAAATTCTTTCAATGGTTTTGGGATGCTTCTGAGCATTTAAAGCTCCTAATATTTATATTAAAATAAAATTGGAATTTTAAATATAAAAGGCAATATGCTGCAACAGAAAAAATATTAAATACCATCAAACCTTTTCTGATAAAATATAACACTGATTGATTAATTTTAGTGTAATGCATTTAAACCCCAGCAATCAAAGTCTGAGGTGAGTCTGAGAGTTACAAGTCTGTGGTCTTACTGTACATGAATATATTTTTCTATACTGTTTCCTATATATTTTACATGTTAGAACACAGTACCTGAAGTTATGTGGTTTGCTGTGGTTTCTCTGCAGCTTTTTGCAGTTAATGTAATTTTGACCCCCTATTTTCTCCAAAATAAAACACATGTGAGAGAAGATATTTGTCCACATGACAAAAGATACCTTTAATTTCACAAAAAATAAGTTAAATTAGCCGGTTTCATTGAGACCAGAGTTGTGTCGTGAGACGTGCACGGTAGCATTCCTGCTAATAATCACCATTCACATATCTATAATCTGGGGCAGCACAGTGGTGCAGTGATTAGCACTGCTGCATCACAACAATAAGGTGAATATCTTTAATCTGATTCAATTGTCTTTAATGTGATTCAACTGTTTTTCTTTAACTGTAAAAGAACACAGTTATCGTTTTAATGTATCCTAATTATGTAATCCTGTTACATGTAATCCATTACTCCCCAAGCCTGATGATGTACTGTAGGAACCATCCATGTTGTTTGTGACTATGATAATTTAACATCCTTCTCCATGTACCTACAGCACTTACTGCAGGTCCATCCATCCTGAAAGAGTGATCCCTCCTCTGTTGCTCTTCCTGAGGTTTCTTTTCCATTTCTTTCTCTGTTAAATGTGTTTTGAGGGAGAGTTTATCCTTATCTTAGGCTCTAAGGATGGAAGGTGGCCTATGCTCTACAGATTGCAAAGCCCCTTGAGGCAAATATGTGATTTGTGATATTGGGTTGTATAAATAAAATCAACTTGACTTGACTTACATGAGGTATTTCCATTATTTACCCAGAGGTCTGAGTCTGAGGTAGAAGCCTTGTAGAGGGAGCAGCTTTCCCCTTTACACTAATGAAGACATCATATCCATATTCAGCAGCTCTCCCCCTCTTCTCTGTGTGTGTGTGTGTGTGTGTGTGGTGTGTGGTGCGTGCGCTGTGTGTGTGTGTGTTTGTGCTCTTCAGTCCCAGTATCACTCAGCCTTGTGATTCCTTCAGTGCCTGCAGGCATTAGAATCAGAGTCACGTTCCAGCGGACACTTCGGACAAAACGGTCCTGAGGAGGAGGAGTGTGTCTGTGTGTCTGTGTGTCTGTGTGTGTGCAGAAATAGAAAGTGCTCCAGTAATATCACAGAAGACATTATTAGAATGTCCTAGCATTGAGAAGTACCCCTCAGTTAATGTATGGAAACACTAGTGAGTACTATAAAGGTTGATGATAATCAACATGTGTTAAAAAATTAGAGAATTAGTTTGTGTAATCTCATGTAAAATGATAAACCATCAATATGCAAATGGTGTAAAGTTGATGATTTTACCACAAAGACTTGTATCAGAATGTGAAAAATCACTTATTCAAACCAAAGCAAAACTCTGAAACCTCGTACATGTTTTGACCAGATTAGAGCTGAAAAATTCGTGAAAAATTGTAAAAGGAAGGTTGGAGGAAATATGTGTCAAAATATCATATTAACTTAAATACTGTTTTGTTTCAAAAATGCACATTGTATTCCACAGACTTAAGAAAATCTCACCATAACCATTTTGATATGTTTTTCAATGAAAATGAGAATAATAATAAGTGGAAAAATGATCATTTTCTTTAATATAGCAATTGCAACATCAGTCAAAATAATCAGTTAGATAAAAAAATCACACTGATGGGGTGAACGTTTAGCTCAGTTGGAAGAGCGTCTGACCATGTATGGAGGCTGTTAGTCCTCTGCAGTGGCCGCTGGTTCGACTCCCGCCTTTGGCCCCTTGCTGAGTATCATCCCCTCTCTCTCTGCCCTGTTTCCTGTCTACTCTCTGGCTGTCCTATCCAATAACGGCAAAAATGCCAAAAAAAAAAAAACTTCAAAAAAAAAAAAATCACACTGATGATTCTGTTATTCCTGCAGTCTGTTCTGAGAGTAGTGCTAAAATAAAGATCATTAAAGATCATTAAAATCACAAGGGTTCATCCTCTGGGGGGCAGGACTGTGATCTGAGACTCAGTAAAATCATAAGCATTTGATCTCTCAAGCTCATCAATATGTTGATGAGGGTTTGGCAGTTTTGGGAATTTTGAGCCGACAAAAACACCAGATTTTTGGACCACGCAGTCTGCATCAGTGGTAGTCACCGAGATAAGTTGCTCTGAACCAGAGCAGTGAATGAACTAATATATCTACTCTTTAGTCCTCTTGTATAGTGAAGCAAATAACAGCAGTAGTTTGTTTAAAAGGTGTCGGCTGAACCTTGAGATGAAAATATCTATACCTGTCTTACATGACACGTTCTAATAGGCAACACTTTTACTACTGGGTTTAAGCTACAAAAACAAAACACAAACAATGTGACACATATTACAAACTATAATGTTTTAATGTCTTTTTTTCTGTTTGTTATTAGTGTAATCATTACTCATACTAATAAATAATAGATAGATATAGAAGATGAAGAAAAAGGCTTGGTTTTGGAAACATTATGGAAATAAATGATTATAGAGTTTTTATTGAGTAACACAGAAACACTGTAAAATCTGTGGGAGATTAAAAAGCAACAACTAGAACTTCATTAAATCTCTAACAGCCCAACAGACACACACAGTGAGCAACCGTGTGACATATCACATCATGAAGCATGATGATGTATGTGGTATGATATAGGAATTTTACTGAGATATAACCAGTAGGTGGTTTGAGAGAGGATTTTTGCCTTTGTGTTTGTCCGTTATGCTGTCCCCCTTGTTACCCTGCCATCCCTCTTCTCCATCCCCTAGTAACAGAGAGAGTGCAGGGACAAGTTAGGATCTACAGCCTTGTCTACGGCTCAGAAGCAACAGTAGTCTAACTGTGCTGTGTCTTGATGAATCCATGGTGCTGTCCGTGGTCCTGAAGGAGCAGATGATTTCTGTCAGTCTCATCTTGGATCTATAATATTCTCTGTAGTATACCCTCAATTCTACACTATATTGTAGCATGTATATTCTATACATGCCCAGTCATTTTACTATAATAATCACTCACTATATATTACAACATACCATGTGACAACTTACTAAAAATTTTAATAATTTGACACAAATATTGATTTAAAATGATTGTATTACTTCTGTTAAGTCCCCAGAATCTATGATCACTACTGTGTCCATACTAACAGTCTGTTTGTCCAAGTCCAGCCATCTGTTGCCCGCCAACTGCAGCTAAAAGCTAACAGTTACATTTAGTTTCTTTGGCAACAAATAAGCTAAAGCTATCTGTCCATCAGGAAACTGTGATGAAATCACTGAGAGTTGAAGATGAGCAGTCAAAGGACATCAGAGGGGAAAACAGGAAATCTTTTCTCCATAAAAATGGACGCTCTGGTGAACGGATGTATTCTCCTTCCATTCTCTGGTGGTGCCATTAGCAATCAAGTTTTTCAGTGGACACAAATTTAGTGTGCACCCCTTATGGCAGAATGAGTCATCAATATTTTTTTCCAGGAAAACTGAAAAGTCTTAATTACCATTAAAGACACTGGAGAATATCTACAAAACAACTTTTTGTCATTGTTGGGCCAGACACTGGCATATGGGTGATGCACAGTGCAATAAAAACACTTAAACATCAATTTTGACTTCATGGGAATTTTAAAATAAAATTCAGCAGAATACATAAGCCTAAGAATGGTACAAACTCAGCAATAATATATACATCAAGAAATAAACAATGCACAGATCGAAATCAAAATGAAATCTAAAGAAAATATTTTAGTTTTCCCATGCCTTTTGTTTGTGAATATTATATACAGCACTTTTATCACCACACTGAAACTCCTAAAACTTTTGCTCTTTTTACTTTTCTGTTTTTGGTGGATTTTAAAGTGACTGTTCAACCCAAAATCAAAAATACATATTTTTCCTGTAGGGCTATTTATCCATCTAGATTTTTTATGTGAGTTGCAGAGTTTTGAATATATTGACCCAAAAGAAGTCTGCCTTCTCTCCAATATTTCTAGTAGAAAGAAAATAGTTCCAGTAGATTCTAAAGTAGTTTTGATAGATTCTACTGCAGAGAGGGTCATGATTTCTGGAAAGACACATTGCTGTTGAGTTTTTCAATTGTTTTTTTTTTTTTTTTTTTGGGGGGGGGGGGGCTTTGAGCACCACAAACCAAGCTTCATTAAGTTCCATTATATTGGAGAGAAACTGCAAGAACTCTGCAACCCACACCAAATGAACCTAGATGTATAAATAGCACTACAGGTAAGTGGGAAAATGTGTAATTTTGATTTGGGGGTGAACTCTCCCTTTAAGCATCAATTTTGACTTTATGAGAATTTAAAAATACAATACAGTGAGATATAGGCCTACAGAACAGCAAAAACTCAATAATCACAATAATACACGTAAAGAAAGCACAAAACACGGAGACAAATAGAAATTGAATTTAAAGGGGAAAAAAACTTGTTTTCCTGTGCCTTTCATTGATAAATTATGTACAGCACTTTATTTATTTTCATGAATTTGGAACAATTTATCACCTCATTGAATTTACACAAATTTTACTTATTTTCTATAATTTATTTTTCCCTTGTAGTATATTTTGTGATTCTTTTTGTGCCATGTGTAAAAACAGCTACAGCAGTTGAGAACATTAATGTGCTGTGCGGTCCGTTTAAACTCATCAATAAGTTCTGATTACACTCGTTTCTCTCCTCACGGGATCTCTGCGTGCCGAGGCAGACCTCATGTGCAGGTAGTGACACCTCTGCCGACCAATCGGAGACGGGCTCCAGGACCGCGCTGCCCAATGACAGCCTCCTGTGGGCGTGTCTGTCCACTGCGCGGTGCGTTTTGTGGAGTTTGCTAAATGACTGCAGCAAGAAAATACAGTGTCGGAGCGCGGAGTGTCGGCTGGCTCTGCTCTGCTTGCCTGTACTGTACCACCGTGTGTGTGAGTGTGTGCGCGCGTGTGTGTCTGCCATGGAAGAGGCTCCACATCAGTCTGCGTTATTCTAACACTCTCACTTCTCCTGTGGGGATTGGTTTATCTTTTTTTTCCCTCTGTCTTAACGGAGTCGGTGCCCGGATGGGAGCGGATGCGGAGCGCAGCAGCAGCGGCCGCCGGTGCGTCTCCAACTTGACCACCACCAGACAATGGGAGTAGCTGAGCCGGGCTGCCTCAGCGCCAAGTACTACTACTACTACTACTACTCGCCCCTGGGAGACAAGTACGAGAGGAAGAGGCAGAAGCAGGAGGAGGAGGTGAAGAAGAAGGAGAGGGAGAAGAAGAAAAGGAGGCAGAGTTCTTCTACCTGCAGACCTCCTTCTCTCAGCAGCAGCAGCAGCAGCATCGGGACTCCCGCAACAGCCGACACGCACGGATCCAGAGCGCCGCTCCGGCTGCCTGTGGGATGCATGTGAGAGAAAAGCTGCAGATGTGAGCAGAGCAGTCTACTGGAGTGGAATTAGGGGATATAACAGTTTGCCAGACCTCTGGAGACACTGAGACGCAGCCAAAAAACCTTTTATTTTGAAGGAATATGTCTTATTTCCCCTTTTGTGGATCGCGCAGACTGGACTCCAGAATAATTGGTTGTAATTGTGTGTCAATTAACAGCAGCCTGTGAGCGGCTAACCCCCCTCCCCGTCCTCCTCCTCCTCCTCCTCTTCCTCTTCCTCCCTCCCCCTTTCTCTGCCCCCCCCAAAAAAAGAAAAAAAAAAAAAAAAAAAACCTGGACGCGCTCCCACCCCCTGCAGCCTCCACCGGACCGGTGTCTCCGCCTGCCTCTGTCCGTGGTCCTGAACACATTTTCGGGCTGGATTTTGTGTATTTTCCCCCTCCCCCTTGCTCTCTGGAGCTCTGGAGCGGACACAAGCATGATTTCACGGCCGGTGAGGTCATGAGCATCCCGCGGCTCAGTAGCAGCAGCACCGGTGACTCCGGGATCTGACACACACACACACACACACACACACACACACACACACAGACAAAAACATTTTCGGCTCACCTTGGAGGTCATAAACCATCCCCACAACCCCCCCTCCCCTCTCCTCCTCTTCCTCCTCCTTTTCCACCACTACTAAAGGATTTTTTTTTCTGTTTTTTGTGTCTGGAGGGGGAATTCATCCTCTCAAGAGTGTGACCCCCCCTCCCCTCCTTCAGCAACACCTTCACCCCCCCTCCACCACCACCCCTCCAAACAAAATGAGACTGGCAAAAATGTGCCGACTAAACGCGCTGGGGATCTATTTGTGGGAAACGGTAGTGTTTATCAGGTAAGCAGAGGCATGAAATGTGCTTCATGAGTGAAAATAATGATGTGTGTGTAATATGTATGGGGCTTGATAACACTGGAATTTGCATTTTTATTGCTTTGCTGCCATTTGGGACGGGCATGGAAATTAGAGCTCCCTTCAGAAGTCTTGAAGGGGGGAAAAAGAAGGAATCCAGGTGAAAAATCTTGTGAAAGTTGCCTTTAGGTTGTGTGTGTGTGTTATTGCTCACATGCACGTCAGCCTGCACGTACTAGTGAGTTGGATTAAGTCGCATTGGATTGTATGAGGAGCCAACAGCGACCGCTAGTGGGCGGTCTGCGTTTGTGAGGAGTCAACAGGCATGTGGAGAGGAAAGTAGACTCTCAGGGCACCACATGTTCTGGCGTTTAGATGATGCTCTTTAGGTATGACTCAAACACACACAGGCACACTGATGTTTCAGCCTGTGTAAGTCGTATCAGTCAGTGTGTGGAGGGTAGATGGGCTCTCTGGCCACTTGCAGCTGAATTTTTCATCTACAAATAGTGAAAATGGGAGTAATTTAAAGTGGCCATCTTATGCTTTTGGCTTTTTCCCTTTCCTTTAATGTGTTCTGTGGCTTTGGTGCATGTCACAGGCCTGTAAAGTCACAAAAACCAAAGTCCAAAGGGAGTTATACTCACTCTCTTGCAGAAAATATTCCTGAACTGCCTGAAACGCCTCATTTGTGACCCAGCCTTTGTTCTGTTACTTGATGATGTCGCTGTGTAACATGTTTGTGTAAAAACACTGCTAGTTTGGACAGATTTTCAAGGGGCTTGGGGCCTTAAATAGACAAGTACTGTGTTTGAAAAGCACTCACTGCTCAGGGTTCAGCCTTAGTTTGTTCAGAAATCTACTTGCCCAAAGTCTGTTTTACTTGCCCCTGTACAACTTGTTTTTACTACTGAAGTTAATTGTCATGTTTATTGTGGGTCTGCAGTATCTGTAAAATGTCAGGAAATAGTGAAAAATCCAATGTGATGTTTAAGTTTAATATGATAAAAAAGAAAAAAAGAGGCTGAAAACAGTATTTTCTGCCATTATACATAAAAAAATTACTTTAGCAATTAATGGATTATCAAAATGGTTTAAGAGATTGATTCAAGGGTGTCAAACAGCAGGCCTGGGGGCCATTTCAGGCCCCCACTCTCACTCCCTCCAGCCCGCAACATGATGTTCAAAACATAATAGAAATCTGGCCTGCAAAATTATTTTGTTTCATTTTATTATTTCATAGTTGTTTCGTACTAATTTAAACTACCTCACAATATAAAACTGAAATAAAAATGTACTCCTGCACTTGACGAATGCACAGAGAAAGCAATGCTCAGCCAGCCAGTTTCATCAGGGGTGTTAAATACCAATTTGAAGTGAAAGACGAGTTTATGAGTTTGTGTCTAATGAACAATCAACTAAAAAGTATTTAGAAACAGCTTTTTGTTGAGAGTAAAAACATAGTATTAGATAGTAGTATTAGTACATATTAGTGATGCACATTGAAGTGGCCCTCCTATTATATGACAATGCTGGCAGTGGCCCAAAGCTAACTGGAGTGAGACCCCTGATTTATTTCTTTTTGTTCCACTTGCCTGATTGGGCAAGTGAGTTGCCAGATCTACTAGCCTGACATGGCTTTTTACTTGCCTCAGGCAAGCACACAACCCTTTTTTGTTGAGGCCTGATACACACTATATAGTTGTCGACATAGTGAGTTTATCATTTTGTAGTGCTGCTGCATGTATAGTGAGAATTATTACACTCTATATAGTGGACTCAAAGAATCCCAGCATCATGAAAAGTAGTGTACAACTGATGGTCACTAGCCAAACACTACACTATATACCATCATGCATTATACTGAAAGAAAAACAACAGCAATGACACAATTAATGGCACAGAGAGAAGTGTCTGAAAGTTTTTTCTTCACTATATAGTTCTCTACATAGCCTATTGAATGAGTGAATGATTTCAGACACAACCAAGGGAACTGAAAAAAGATGGAAGGGTCATTGCATCACTATAGAATATTCTGTGTTCCAGACTTTGGAGCCATTTCTATTGAAGCTTATGGGAGATGCAGGGAGAAACACACTAAAACCCAAAATATGTTGTAGGACTGGATAATATGGCTTGAAATTTTAAGTTTATTCTAACATATACAATATCACCAAATAGCCAAAATAATGCAAACATATGATGATCTTATAGAATTTGATGCATTTCTGATTAAACTACCCATAAATTAGTTAAAATGAGCTCAACCTTAAACATCCACAGCAGTAAAATGCAACATACATATTAATTCAGTAGTAATAATAACCCAAAAACATCACATATAGTAATAAAACACTGACAGTAGGGCTGGGTGATGTAGACAAAAATGAAATATGACAATATTTTTGACCAAATACATCAATATCAATATTGTGACAATACTGTCATGATGACTGTTGGTGCTGGTAAGTCAGAAAATGACATCATGTTACTGTAATGCAGCCTTTAAAATCTGGAAAACACTGATGCCATATCACGATGTAACGATATACAGTACAAAATCTGTGCCAATATCTAGTTTCATATCATGATATATGAAGAAAATGCCTCTAAAGAATGAAAGAACACACTTCAGACAATAACAGACCGACTGATTTGTGCGCATTTATTTGTTTGCTTCAGTAGAACTGACGCCAACGTCTGGAGCACATAATGTTCTATAGTGCTGTAATGATCCTTCCTTCTTTTTTAGTTTCCTTGTTATGGGACAGCAGCTAATAAAAGTATGAGCTTGAAAATGAGCAGAATATTGTCACTTTAAATAATTTCTTGGCCTCTGGTTAACACAGCCTTTCTTTCCTGAAAAATCTCATCTCATTTGTTTCATTTGTCTCACCGGTTCAATAAGACAATCAGTTGTTCGGAGTTTTGGGTTGTAATTTCTTCTTTCATTACAAGCAATCCATTAATCGATTAACAGCAAATCATCCTGCTGCTGCTGCTGCTGCACTAGTTTCACATCAAGATAAATCCAAAAAACACCAAATACAATAAACTTTAATGTCCAGCCAAGGCAGGAAACATGTCTTTGGCCTCACAGAAAAAAATGAACACAAATATGTCCATAAAATACCAGAAAACACAGAAGAGAAAGAAAACAAGTTTAACACACATTTCTTTACTTTCACAATTCAAACATGGTGTTTTTCTGTTATCAGATACGTCATATATAAGGTAGCTCTTTTGCCAGCAGCTACAGCCAGCCATATTTTTGCATATTTTCCTTTTTTTTTCCTCTCTCCCTGGTGTACCCATGTTGATTTTGAGGTCATCTCCAGTTCCCCTCTCTGCTGGAAGCAACATTTACTCATCCCTGCTGCCTCCCAAAGTTGCCTATTCATCAGGGCCCTCGTGCACGCTGTATGCAGCACCTCCCAGCAGCCGAATCCTCGTGTTAATGTCGCAGCAGTAGCAATCGCAATATTCCAGGGTATTTCTGTGATGTGATGTGATGTAATATTCTTGATCATGAATTCACAATAGCTCCTGAGCTCTCCTCATACTCAATTAGATGCTTCTGCTTGAGATGGTGAAATTAGTTTGTTGTATTGCCCGTTTTGTTGTTAGTCTTAAATATTACCTCGGTTTGTTGTACATTTCCTCTTTTGTAATGAATCCACTTCCACATCACTGAAGTCGCTCCCTTTTTGGACCTAACACCTCCACCGTGGGGCCAGGAGCAATGCTACGTTAACTCTCAGCCATGCTTGTTGTTCCTGTGTGTAATAGTATGACATTATTACAATATAAAATATGTCTAAAATATGACAACACGGCTGTGCAACTGGATGCTTAAGGGGGATGTTGTCTGATATGTTAATGGTAGTTACAAATGAAAACGTGACTCTTGTCACCATCAGTTGGTACTCTTGAATGGACTCATGTTGATCAGATTTGGCAGTTGCTAATTTTGTGATTAGGGCTGCAACTAATGATTGTTTTTACTGTCAATCTATCAATCACTTTTTTCGAGTAACTGATTCATTGTTTGGTCTTTAAAATGTCGATCAGTGTTTCCCAAAGCCTGAGAGGACGTCCTTAAATGTCTTGTTTTGTCCACAACCTAAAGATAAGAAGCTGGAATCAGATTATTTTGACTTGATTGATTAATTATCAAAATAGCTGGTGATTAATTTGATAGTTGACAATTAACTGATTAATTGAAGAATGGTTGTGTTGATAGTGGAATCCCTCTAAACAGAATGGGTAGATGGTTGTTGACTGCAGTGCTTGTTAACCTGGTCATTGGTCACATCCAGAGGGACCAAATGGGGCTGCATTGGTGGCTGCATTTGTAAGTTTAGTAGGGATGTTCCTAATGACTAAATTCAATGGCGATTAGTCAGAAATTTAAATTTAAACTAGTCAACTCTAAAAGTATGAAAACAGTCTGGAGCAGTAAACATGTCGGTCATACTGGTTTGCTGAGTGTTGCTAATGTGTTAGCTAACACATGACAGTGCTAGCACCAGCCACCAGGATCAAAATACTGCCAAACTGCTCTGGTTTTATAAGGCGTCATCTTTATTCTGCTTTCCACCTCACTGGTTTATATCCAGCCATCAGCGACTGTCTGCCTGAGCTGCAGCCTCAGCCGGTGGTGAACGGCTGCATGACATCTTAAAAGTTAACTGGTGTTGTACATCAATAAAATATTAGTAATTAGTTTAACCATCTAGTATCTCAGGTGCTAGCAATGGTAGCAACATTTAAGTGTGTAAATTAATCTAAATGACTAATCGTGAACACTCCTACTGTATAGTCTAGTGGACAGTTTTAAAACATGTTGAAATAAAAATTAAATAAAAAATAAAAATAAAAAACTATACACTCAGAATAATCAACTGCACAATAAAACCTGAAAGCACAAAGAAAGGATGATAAATTATTTTTTAAAGTTGTTTTGAAGACATTGCTGCAACATTTGAGGACTGTGTGGTGGACAGATCAGATGGAACGTAGAGGAGAAGTGGTTTTCAGGAGGCATTTGGCTTTAGGCCACTATGGGACACCTAATGCATCATCAACAAGGTGAAAGCATTTAATAAAAGAGTGAGAAAGTGTCAGATGTCACTGCCCTTTGCAGGTTTAAGATTGCTCTCCTGGGATCATACATAAAAGCTGCTGGTTTGGGGTTTGTTGAGCTTACTGGGTTCAGGTAACAAGTGAATTATTCACTTTATGAAGTTGACATTTTTATACTAGCTTATATTTATGCATGATGATTAACAAGAAGTGACAGAAGAAGTATTCAGTTCCTTCATTTAAGCAAAAGTTGTAAAAACACAATATAAAGGTAGTCAAACAAGGAAAAGTACTGCGTTTTGTGTACCAGCAGGATGTACCTAAGCATTGGAAGTACAAGTACTCATGCAGAATGGCCCTTCAGACCATCATCCCAGAATATTTATTTTATTACTGGATACATATCACTGATGTCAGAAGCATTTCAATACTGTAGCTGGTCAAGACGGGGAGTGTATTCAGCCTGTTGTTTAAAATAACTCAGCTTCTCAGATTTGAGACTAATTTTATAACAAAATGAAATTCTGTGTTTAAAAGTGGAGCTGTAGAGTTTGAAAGATGTACGTGTTTACCAGGCAGGCAGGATCTATTGAAAGATGCTCTTGCTAGTGCATGATGGGAATATGAGTTGCATAAAAGAACTTAAGCTAAGGTTGGCCATAGATCTTCATCTCAGGATGTCTTATAAAAATGAGTTGAATAAAATCAGGGAGGACAAAGGATTTCATTAGAGATCTCTGAAGTGTTTAAGTGTTCACTCATGCATTGCTATAAGGTCTTTAGAAACCATCCTCAGAAAATATACAGGGACCCACACCAGTCATAACGGTCTATATAATAGATATAAAGACGATAATAGTTTTTCAACTTTGTAGCTAGATAGCTAATTGTTAACCTAATTCTGTCACATAGATTAACATTAGTTTTGTTCACCAGTTTTTGTTGACTCCTATCAGTGTTATATATTAAATATATTCATATTAAATATTCTCATATTTCTTCATAATTTCATCTACAGTTCATTGCACAGCAAATTTCTTGCCTTAATTTTGTCCGTCACTTCTTGCCATGTCTTCTGCTTGTGTGTATTTGTCATGGCTGCTTGGTTAAATTTACTTTGGATTGTGTGTTTGTTCTTTGATATTCTTCAAGACAGAACAACATTCTAATTTTCTGTCCGGTTTCTTTTTCTGTCCCCTTTCTTGTCCATTTTGGATCGCAACAGTTCATGCAAATTCAACCAATCCCCATGAATTCTGTGCAACCTTGCAATTTTGCCCAAACTTTGCAACTGCATTTGACCAATCATTGTAGCTTCCCGCATGTTCAAAGCAGTCCCTCACACAAACATCGTACATGTACATGTATGAACCCAGTTAGTGTTTTGTTTTAATATTACTATTATTTATTTAAAAATAAATTCTGAGGCTTTTTGTTGAGGTTAGTCAGAACACTCAGAACAGAGTGTGATTTGTTCTCCCTGGAACAAGCTGCCTTTGATTTTTAATGAATTATTATAAACTTTCTTTTGCAATTGTTACTTGCTCCCACAATTTCATTGCAAAAAAATGTCTAAAAGCATCATAATATGCATTGCAATTTTTTAGAAAAGTTGATGTGAAATCAGGAATTTTACGCCGCAGCAATCCCAAAAAAGGCCTGCGAAATCCTGGAGGGGCTGATCGAACTAATCTTTTGTTGTTTAAATGTGAGAGAGACCCCTATATGTACATTTAATATGAAGAAACTGGTTGGTGAAAAAGTTGCTCTGCCACAAAGCCACCAGATTTTTTAAAATCATTAGTTTTTGCTTGCTGGGAACAAACTGAAGGAGCCTCTTTGCTCTCTTTACTCTTACCCACTGTTTCTCCCAATTTGCACTGAATTGCATATTGTATGCAAATATCTCCCAATATAATTTGGTAATGTGTTTGGGTCCTGCTTTGTATCCCAGCCTGCGGGGACCCTGCACGTTTCGCTTTATTGCATCACGTGTGGATATTATTTCCCTGCTCAGCCTCAGAGGTATTTCATTATGTGAACTATCAAAGGCGTTTGTCTACCTGCTGCAGCGACTCGCTCATTTCCATTGAATGAGGCAGCCGTTTACAGTTGGGACGAGTGGGACGGGTGCGGGTGGGGGCAGCGGTGTTGGAGGGGCGGCGGCTGCAGGAGTTTTGCATTCAGCACGCACTGTTTAGTTAATGAACCAGATGGGATATTGCCGTCTCAGCTCCTCAGGCCTGGACTCTGCAGTTCCCTGCTTAATTGATATCTCTTTCCCCTCCATCCCGACCCAGACCCCCCACACCTCATTCCACATTCAGCCTTATTACTAAACATTGATTAGCCTGTCAATGGCCGGGGCCAGACCTGATGAATACACATTTAATGCTCGCACATATCTCTCTCCTCTCTCTCGCTGTCCCCACTCCTATTATTCATCAAAGATGCAGGAGAGGAGAGCTGAGAATTTAGATAGAGATCGGACCTGCAAGGAAATTCATCTCAACAAAACCTTTAATCTTGTATTCAGGTTTGAATCTGTGAATTCTGTCAAGGCAAGTGAAAGAACGTGCCAGATCATTTCCCCAGTGGCCAGCATATCTCAACTTCTATTTACTAACCTTTTTTAATCAAGTGATACAACTTTTTGAACAAAACGAAGGGCCATATTTCAAAGTCCTGTCACTAGTGGAAAGAATGTCAGTGGAACAAGAGAAGTGACCTTTGAACTCATCTTATCCTGTTGTCAGCAGATAAGTCACAGGGGAAAAGAGCAGCAGCTACTCCAAATGTATGCAATAGGAAAAATGACAGGAAAAATAACACATAATGAAATATTTGAATTGATTTGTTTTTATTGCCAATGATTTATTAGTGCATTTAGAAAAATCCACCAGTAGAAATGTTTGGATCATAATTAGGTACTGGCCAGGTTAGAGGCGAATCACATGAAGAGTTTTCATGTGAAACAAAAAGAAATACGTTGTATTTGTCACCCAGGTTAGTGAAGAGCAGAGTCAGACCAGGGGTCTGCAACCTTTATGATCAAAAGAGCCATTTTTGGCAAAGAAAACATTTTAGCTAATGAAATATAAAACTTATCTTTTAAATTTGGTGTATAGGCTACATATTTTACAGCTGGCAAATGTGAGAATCATTTTACACCTTTAAAAAAAACAAAACAGCTGAAACAGCGTACTGCAACAGATTATTGAGTTTTGAGCCCAAGTCAAACTCTTATGTTTTGAGATAAACTTTAAAAAGTTTTGCTAACATATAATCTTTTGTTGAGATCATTTCATTCATAAACTTGAGTCTCTGAGTTTAAGAAGCTCCAAAAAATTGTATTTTAAGATTTGGTCCCAGTGAGCTGTGATTTGATTTTTGGTGCCTGAACATTAAATGGTTTTAATAGAATTTTTAACCATCATTCACTTTCACTTGAAAGAATTTACTCTATAATTTTTGGGTTTCCTAAACTCAAAGATTTGAGTTTTTCTAAAGATGAAAAGTCAATTATCTCAGCAAAAGTTGTAGTAGTTGGTAAAACCTTTTCAGAACTTAAGAGTTTGGGCTCAAAACTCAAAAATCTATTGCAGTTTGTTGCCTTAAACTTTTGATTTTTCTCGCCTTTTTATGGACCTACAACAATTATCAAATTAAAATATATGTACATATATAATATATATATATATATATATATATTATATATAATATATAATATATATATATATATATATATATAAAATGACCATTATTCATTTCCATATAATTTTTGCAAAAGTCACAGGGAGCCACTGGAGAGGAGCTAAAAAAGTTACATGAGGCTCCAGAGCTGCAGGTTGCAGACCTGAGTTAGACTTTCAAGCAAAGTGATGTATTACATTTACTTTACATTATTATACTTTCTGTATCTGCCAGTGTATGAGGATCACTAGGGTCTGCATGATATAAATTTTGGGTGCACATGTAGGCTCTTTGTGGTCATCCACATTCCCTCGATTTGTTGTGACTGTGTGTGCCACTAGAGACTCTGATCCACTACTCATGTGTGTGGAATGTGTCCTCCAGACACAGTATGAATAGAACTATTAGGCACTGGTGGCGTCCACGGCTGTTCGTGTACACGTACGTTCAGGAGAGTAATCCAGTAATTGCAAAAGGCAGGTGAGCACTGGTCTATGTGCCTTAGTTTTTTGTTAGCAATCCTCCTGCACGGTGCATTCTTTGGCTTTGATAGATGCGTAAGTTGCAGTGCGCTGAACTACACCTTTAAGGATGAGTGAACGAGCGAACAAGGAAGTGCTTTTGGCTGCAGCAGTTGACAGTGATGGTGCTGCAGCTAGATGGCTAACAAGCTGACAAATCAGCTTCTGCTGCTGCTGAGAACGTGTACAGTATGAACCAGAATACTCCTATCACTATTTCACGGTCTGTATCTGAGCCGCAGCAGAGGAACAGACTTGAAGTGCACAAGGTGAACACGATGTGCTCCTCAGGCTACGTCGTCCACTTTTATCGACTGCTGAGCAGGAACGATTAATCAAACCAGTCAGCGTTACATTTAGAGAATGCCAACGCACAAACCATGACCATCAGGGAATACCAATCAGTCAGTCAGGATGAGTGACAGGCCTTTGAACAGCCATTGACATCTTGGCCTCATTGCTTTTTTTTTTTTTTTTTTTTTTTACCGGGCAAGAGTTTGTTTGTTAGAAGAGCAGAATTTTTTAGGTTAATACAGGAAGGCTCTGCTTTGCAACATGATGTTTGTGTTTGTTTTCCTGGAAATTTCTAGATGTTTTGTCTCTCTCTGTGTGTGTGTGTGTGTGTGTGTGTGTGTGTGTGTGTGTTGTTTGTACTGAATGCTAAAATTGGAGCATATGTACAGTTTGCCACAAATTCCTCTCTAGGGAATTTGTATTCACTGATTTAGACACAATTATGGACTGAATTTATTATCTCACAGTTGTGGAGGAGTGGAAAAAGAGACATACAGGCTTTTCTGTTTACATCTTGTTTATTTTTTAAAAAATCAGTAGTTGGAGGTGATTTTCGGTGATGCTCAGTGTGTTTTTATGGCCTCATTTGTTGCAGTCGCAACAGCATCTCCAGGTTTGAAGAGCTCAGCTTCTCTTGAGACACAAACAACGTTCCTTTTCCATTTTTGATCAGGTGCTTCGCTGATTTCACATCCACCTCGCCGCGATAACGCAGATTGAGCCCCCGTCTCTCATTTCCGGGTGCTTGCACAGATCGTTACTGTGCACACAAGCACGCAAGTATGCAAACGATTCATCTTCACCCCGAACGAAATGTGCAGAGAGTGACCTTTTCCTCTATGGATTTCTATATTCGATAAAACTCTTTATTCTCTCAAGTGGAAACAGTGAGCAGTCCATATAAACAGCAGATCTAAACATTTCACCTCTGGGCTGAAATATGGACGCTGCTTTCACAGATCTTTATGTGCAACACCATCAGGTAGCTGTTCAGGGGGAAAATGTATGCAGGATCTATAATGATAATGTAATCTATAATTTCTCTTAGCAGGGCGAATATTCAGTCAGTGCTTGCGGCCGTTTACCTGCTGCTGGAGGGTAACCTTGAGCTGGCCTTGAAAACACAGCTGCATGTGGGGGGGGCTCTCTACACACACAGACACACACCTTCATCACATCGCAGGGTAAATTAAATCCGACTCTGCCAGTTCATGAAATAAATTGATGTTGAAATTGTGCGATTTAGAGAAGGTCATTCGTCTGCTTTCCTAAATTATTTTAAGTAAAGAAGCCCTGGATGTCAGACGCTGCTGAGTCTTGATATTAAATAAAAGTCCTTATCCTGAACCGGCAGGATTGAAATTAGGACCGAGCTGACTTTTTACAGAGAATAGAGTGACTTAGAAAAGACTGAATGTCTGGGCAGCGTGTTCATTAAATAAAAGGTTAGCCTCCACATAGACAGACAGAAAAAACAGAGCCGTGACAGAATGATTTAATGGAATGTCATGTTACCTTGAGTGATATTTCACTTCGGTGTAGTGTTTCTAGTTGTGGCATTCATTAGCTGTATGTGAGTCCATGTTGGCTGTCATCTGTATTTACAGTCACGTAATCGCAGGCTTGCCTCAGTTTTCCTACAACCAGATTGTAAGTTCGACCCAGAACATTGAACATATTGAACAGGAATGAGTCTCTGTTCTGAGCTGTTTTTGTGAAGTGCAAGGTCAAACCCAAAGGGCAAAATATGGGAAAAAATCTGTTTTTTCTCTGGTGCTTTTTTTCTCTGGGGAATATAGAGCTTTTATATCATATCAGAGTTATTGTTAATACCAAAGCTGAACACTTGAGACTTGGACTTGACTCAGAATTGAGTCACAAAAGTGAAGAGTTGACCTTGACTTGAATGTTGTGATATTTTCTCTTTTTGTGATTTTTAGTGAACAGGAAGAAAACATATGGCAACACAAACAGAAGGGTGTCAGACAGTCCATGCTTCTCAGTTCTGCTGTGATATAAAACTTTAAATGTTCCTCTGTAAGAACTGCAAAGCTTCAAGTGTAGCAGGTTGAGCGTTGTTCAGTCCTGATGTTGTAGATTTCAGATTTACTATGATCAGTGGATTATTTATCCAGAATAAATGCATACAGATATCAAACAATTGTAATCCAGGGGTTTAGGACAATTTATTGGCAGCCATAAGATCAGAGGAAAAAAAGTGCCTCTTTTTATGTGAATGTCCAATCAGTGTTGAGTCAGCTGAAGCAATAAATTCCTCTGTGTGCGTTATGGAGCCTTTTCACAGTGCGTCATCAATCTAAAGATCAGTCATGTTGGCAGTACTGACCATGGGCAAAAGCATCCAAATTTGCAACCATTCCTGATGATTAGCTGCCTTCAGCTGGGGCCATAGGCTTCCAAACCCTTTGAAACATTTAAAGGGATAGTTCACCAAATAATGAAAATACAGTCATTATCTACTCACCCTCATGCCGATGTCAGGTTTAGTTTTTTAATCCACAAAACAGTCCTGGAGTTTCACAGGAAAACAGTCTTGCAGAATCTCCCAAACAATGGAAGTGAATTGTGACCAGTTTTCAAACGTAAAAAAACAACAGAATAAAAACATAAAATGCCTCCATACTGCTCGTCTGGTGTAATCCAAGTCTTCTAAAGCCCCAACATGCCAAGTTGACTGAAAAAAATGTTAGCTTGGAGCCACATTCACGTGTACATGCACACATCTGAACTGTGTGTGTTGGTGACAGTGTGCAAATAGCATGTTGGGAGACTTTAGGAGACTTGGATTACACCAGGCGAGCAGTATGGAGGCATTTTATCTTTTTATTCTGTTGTTTTTTTTGTTCACTTCCATTGTTTGGGAGATTCTGCAACACTGTTTTCCTGTGAAACTCCAGCAGTGTTTTGTGAACTAAAAAAATAAACCTGACCTTCAATCAGCATGAGGGTGAGTAGGTAATGACTGAATTTTCATTTTTGGGTGAACTATCCCTTTAACACTACAGGAACAACACATACTCTAACAGAAGTTCTTCTCTGGTGATCAAAGAGCAGTAAATGGCTTCTTTCAGATATTCAGAGAAGAGTTCTCTTCACCCAGTTCTTGTAGCTTTCTGAAACTCTGACATTTACTGACATCCTGACAAAGTTATTTATTCAAAACTAACATCATTTTCTTAAGTCATCCATGTTTCTCTGTTGTTGGAGAATTTTAGAGATTTTACTTACTTGTAACTCCAAACAGCTCTTTGATTTCCTACCAAACCTCATCCTTTTTGAGTGTGTCTACCTACAAAAAGGGTGCTGTGGATGAGAAACATAAGTCAGTCCCTCCAGGATTTCGCCGGCCTTTTCTGGGATTGTTGTGGCCTAAAATGCCTGATTTCACAGCGGCTTTTCTTAAAAGAACATTGCAATGCATTTTGCAGTGTTTATGCATTTTTTGCAATGAAACTGTGCCACCAAGTGAAAATTCCAAAAGAAAGTTGCCATTTTTTCCAGGGAGCACAAAACCACACTCTGTTCTGAGTGTTCCAACTAACCTTACCAAAAAGACTCAGAATTAACAAAAATGATCGAAACCTGCTTTATTTGTAAATGAAAAAGTGCACCAAGGGGTATTCCATAAAGTCATAGTCTTTTTGGAGCTGATAAATGTCAATAACAATGATAAATGTGTTCTTTTCAGTACCCATGACAAAATAAAAAAATATAAATCCAGAAAAGTAGTAATAAATAATAATAATAATAACACAAAACACTGAGTCAGTTCATTGACACATACATGTATGATGTTTGTGTGGGGGTCTGCTCTGAACTCATGGGAAGCTACAGTGATTGGTCAAACTTGGGGAAAAGTTGGGCAAAATTGCAGGGTGGCACAAAATTCACCGGGATTGGTTGAATTTGCTTGAACTGTTGTGATCGCAACATCACAACTTCCTGGAGGGACTGATAAATGTCAAGGATGCCAGTAGCCACTTTTACCAAAGAAAACAGATCGAAGGTAAAGCAAGTGTTGGAAACTTTTCAAAAATAGGATGAGGGTGAGCGTTTTTGTCTCTTAGCCTGTTCTCTGATGCACGGAGCAGATTAGGAGATATTCACTGAGAAAAACTGACACAAACTGATGTGCGTTTGTTCGTATCACTTCCAGTTTGGATACAGTGTGACATGCGTGACAATATGTAGCTAAATTTAATGTTGCAAGTTGTTAAATGGTGTTCTGGGAAACTTATTAAATAGGCTAATGACTGTGAGCAGAAGCAGATGTAGCAAAATGAATGAAAATTGGTTAAACAAAACCATACCTTCTAATGTTTCGTTAGATAATAACTTTTAGAGTGTAATAAGATTCATGGATTGATGATTATTATTATGATTGTAAAAGGATGTGAGTTTGACTGTCTGAACAAAAAATATTAAAAGACTAAGTTGATTTAAATTGTTGTACATAATTCAGTGCAGTAATCCTCCCCTGATCCCCTGAGGGAGAAATCTGTCTTTTTTTCTTGCTGTAGTAAACATGAACGTCAGGGGTCAGAGGTCAGGGATGAGGGTCGGCTGTAGAACAGAATCTCTGGAGCTGGCGGCAATTTATTGTGTTGCTCAAGGACGCTACAGAAAGATGGAGAGCTCAGCACACACCCCTGCCAGCTGGCCCTCTCAGAAATCATCCAGTGTCAGTAAGCATACACTCCTGGTTCAGCCAAATTAAAGCGACTGTGTTATTTATGAACCTGCCCCCAAGCTGTTTCATTTGTTCTGCAGGTACCAGGGCCGATATTTATCACTCACATCTCCCATCATAACAAATCATAACATATATATATTTTTCTGTGATCAATTTCCCAAGTCCTCTAATGAAAAACAATCGACTGCTCTGGTGGAGTTCGCTACCATCTCTACAATAATTAACTTCTGGGCAGGTTCATTTCCAAAACTTGATGTATGATAATACATTATTGATTAGCAGACAGAGACAGATTTGCACCATAAATAACAGAGTATATTATCAATGCCCTCTCAGAGCTGTAACTCAGTTACAGCGAAGGTGAATTCCTGGAAATGTTTGGAGCTACAGCACATTTCTGTAATGGAGGTGGAGCTGGTCAGAACAGTGTGTGCATTTTGTTTTGCTGTTGTGTAACAGAAGCTGTTTAGGAAGAGAGCGGGGAGATTTTTCAAGTTGTTTTCTCAATGTTTTCTTACAGACAAAACAGTTTAATGATCTTCTTGTTTGTTACCCAGCAAGTTTTCAGCATTGTTAAAAATTCAAAGCAAGCAAGCATATAAAGATCTGATCATGTTTTCATAAATTGACTTTTCAAAATTTCATACAGCTACAATTAATGTATCAAACCTTTTTAAGCACTGAGATTATTCTGAGTTTAGTGTCATATTCACAGCTTTAATAATGAGTTGATTATGTTCTGTGTACAACATTAAGATACAAAACCAGTGATCTGACAACCTGTTCATGCTCCCAATTCATCAAATATGGCAGCTAAGTCAGTGCCCCTATGCTTCAAGCTATGACGCTGTACCCCTCCCCCATCTCAGTGGCATAAGGTAGTTAATACAGGCCCTCATGCATGCTATTATGACAGGCCTGAGTTATAAAAAAATGACCCCCAAAATATGAAAGTATCAGTTTAATTTAATACTTTTTGTATTGTTCACTTAAAGTTTTTACAGATTATGTAGAAAATAAATAATTTTGTTATAGATTTGGACTATTTTCCAAAAAAAAAAAAAAAAAAAAAAAAAAAAAAGAAAGAAAGAAATAGTTTGCCTTTTTTAGGGCATATATAGCAAATGGCACCTTAAAGCTAGGTGCACAGAGTTTTTAACTGGAGTTGTGACAAGACCATCAGCAAGAAGAAGAAGAAGAGGAAGAAGAGGCTCTTCCTTTATAGTTGTTCTTAATGCCTGACACCCAGTCAAATTTCTGTGAAATCAGATGAGTAGCTACAGTGAGTGAGTAGTAAGTTAGCCTTCCAAAAGCAGTTGATTTTTATTTGGATAATTTTATTTTTGACATTATACTTTGAAAACACTACTGCTTTTGTCCACAGAGGCCTCAAAAATCAACAAAATATGAAAACTAGTAGTAGCTTTAAAAAAAAAACAATGTATAGACTTATATAAACAAAATCCATTTTAATTCATCACTTATGACCCTCTGAAAATGTGTATTGATGTCTGTTTCTGCAGAGACTCTGCCCTCTTCCTGTATATACCTGTATATATAACCCAAAACGTTGGTATTTGATGTCCTGGCAATGACACTCAACAACCAGCTTATCTTTCTGGTGTGTTTAGGAACAGCTTGGACAAATCCTACTGATTCTGCCTTTAATGTAAGCTCTTCTTTGAACACAGGCACATCTCTGAAGTGGCATTTTGAATCACTTACAACAATCTTTTGTTGGAGGGTCTGCGCTTTCTATGGAAATTAAAGAAATTAAAATTGTATTATCTTTTAAGATGCAAAAATGATCAAACTTTGACAGGCACTAATGTAAAAATCAACGGTTAGAATTACAACAGTTACAGAAAAAAAGGGAATATGGGAAAATTATTTCCACACAAATTCTGTACTTGTTGTTTGCAGATGTTATTAAATGTTATAGTTTTACATTTGGACAGCTAAATATGAAACATGCTGAGAAACCATCTCTGTGCGAGCTGCAGCCCTCTGGGACTGAAACTGTGCAAATTTCTGGGGTTTGGGAATTTAAATATAGACTTCAAGTTTCATTTCCAACTTGCCCTCAAAGCTTTTTAATTTTAGAAGCTTTAATATCACATAAAACTTATTACAGTTGGTGGACTCAGAAGTGTCCAGAGTGCCTCACAGCACCACGACTACATACATTTTTAACACAGTGCTTCCCAATGAGATTCAAACCTCAAACTCTCAGTGTTTGTAATGTGCTCAACCTGGACTACACCAAACCTGCACAGCAGCTCATATAAGTGTATGAAATTTGATTGATTAAAATAATTTGCTTATCTACCCCTGTATCTTAATTTAAGCACCTAATGTTAAAATTTCAGTGTAGTAACAGAAAAGGTTACTATCTGCCTCAGAGAATCAGCTAAACCCCCAAAAGGTTTCAACCATATTAAAGAGGAGAATGATAGTTTAACCTTTAGAGGAGACAACAGGACTCAGCGATTTAAGTAAGTGGAAGGTCAGGTTCAGTCTCTGCTACAAGAAATAATACTACATCCATGAACAGTCCTGTGTTCTGTCCAAGTGGCACTTAATGTAATTTGACCTTGGCTAAATGTTCAACATGTACAACAGGTAGGAACAAAGCTCCATTATTAACTTCCCCATGAACTTCAGGGGTCCCAGAAGCTTTAGGCTTGGTGTGCTTTTCATCATGACTGATGAAGGGCTGGTGCCCGAAACGTCACATGTGGTGATACCATTAAAAAATCCTAAAAGGAGCAGTTTCTGGTGTGCGGACCTATTTTTTGTACTTTTGTATCTGTTCTTCTGTCCAGCACCCAGTACTCATTGTATTTGGATGTGGGTGCTGGTTTTTGAATCTTAACTGCATGGTGCCAAGCCATTATTCCAACTGGCCATTATTCTGAAACCCCAAAAGTCCAAAAACCAAAAGCCTGTTTATCCAATAGGCCCTTATCCCAGAAAAAAACACCCTTTGTTCCAGAAATGTACACTTCCCTTGCAGTTGCTCACCCTAAACCCTAACACATAAGACTCACGTGTGGCATTCGAAATTTGTCTGTGACAGTAAAATTGCTTAAACTATCATTTACTGTAAGTCCAGAAAGAAGGCCTATTAAAGGGATAGTTCACCCCAAAATGAAAATTCAGTCGTTGCCTACTCACCCTCATGCTGACTGACTGTTGGGTTTAGTTTTGTAGTCCACAAAACACTGCTGGAGTTTCACAGGAAAACAGTGTTGCAGAATCTCCCAGACAATGGAAGTGAATGGTGACCAGTTTTCAAACATAAAAATCAAACATAAAGTGAGTCCCTCCAGGATTTCACAGGCCTTTTTTGGGATTGTTGCAGCCTAAAATCCTGATTTCACAGCTGTGATTGGTGGAACAGAGCGGAATGGAAGCAACGATTACTGGTCAAATTTGTGGGAAAGTTGTGGAATCTGGACAAAAGAACACAGAATTCATGGGGACTGGCTGAATTTGCGTGAATTGTTGCAGTCGTAACATCACAACTGTAGAATGCCTCCATGCTGGTCGTCTGATGTAATGGTGTCCTAAAGCCCCAACATGCCAAGTTGACTTGAAAGACGTCATTTACACCATGTATTTTCCCCTGTGAAACTCCAGCAGTATTTTGTGGATGGACCACCTGATGAGAAAAACTGAATTCTGATGAACCCTTTAATTAACCCCTCCGCCCCCCCCCCCCCCCCACCTGTTTCAGCACCATGGACAGGGCCAGCAGTCAGGGAACATTTGTATTTTAAAGGCAATGGACTTTTCAGAGCAACAGGCATTTGTTTTCAATATAATGGGCTGCAGGACAAATGGGCAATACAATGGGACAGTTTTTAGACTACTGAGGTTTTGGAATAATGGGCTACTGGAACAATGACCAGTCTGGAACTGGCTGAGGTTGTAGTAATGTATTTTTTAATATATAGCTGACATGGTTAGGGCCCTAAAATAATAGCGCAACATGATCAGTCTAGGAGGTGATCAGTCTAACTTAGCATAAAGACTGGAAGCAGGAGGAAGTAGGTGGTCTTATGTTAGAAAATACAGCTGTCTTACATGACATCTTGCTATCACAACCAATTTACAACTAAACCTAACAAAGAAGTTTTGGTGCCCAAAACTGACCAAACTGTGACTGTTTCACAGCATTACCCATGTGATGATGAAGGTGCAGTCATATGTTGTTTTTGGACTCACTGGCCTACTCTGCTGGTGATTTTTTCCAGAATGGCGAAGGCATGTCCCACCCCAATCTGCCTCTGATTGGCTTACCATGATTTTCTTACCCCAAACCTACCTTGATAGATGTACTTTTGAACTTAGAACTGAGCCAGGCTAACAGTTTCCTCCTGTTTCTATGCTAAGCTAGGCTAATCGCTTACTTAACACACAGACTTGAGAGTGACATCAATCTTCTCATCTCACTCTTGGAGAAAAAAAAAAAAAGGGAAGTTTTCCAAACTGTGAAAACATTTCGTTAAGGATGGATCCTGCTCTATTATCCATTCTAAAACCAGCCACTTAGTATTTGCATAGAGAACTGTACACAGCAGTGGGAGGAACAAGAGTTAATAGTGGCGCAGCCACTCTGGGTTCACTTTTTGGTACATTTTAATTAGGAACAAGTGGGGGTTTCCTGGCACAACTTCACCCACTAACAAGGTGCACGGAGAGAAGAAAAATGTCCAGAGAGGGGTAAAACTCCAGCAACACTTGTAGTACTAGGAACAACTTTATTTGTAGACCAACGCGTTTCGGCTCAGGCCTTCATCAGGGTCATCATGAAACACATTGGTCTACAAATAAAGTTGTTCCTAGTACTACAAGTGTTGCTGGAGTTTTACCCCTCTCTGGTACATTTTAATTAAAATTCTTCATTGATTTTTATGATAAACAAAGAAAATGAGCTCACAAGTCCCCCATGTGACTTATTTGAACCTGTGTGGAAATCCTTCCAGTGCATTCTGGGTGAAAAAGCAGATTTTGAACAGAAAACAACAGAGTTTGCAGCATGCTGGAAATGTTGGCACCACACAGCCAGTAGGAGCAGAAAATACAGGCCAACGCAAACCTGTGCAGCAACCACAAACATAAAGCTCAGGCTGGTGTTTACCTGATAATCCGCTCCGCAAATAGTTCAGTGAAAATTGCCCCTGAATGGACCAAAATGCCTTTAATAAAGTCAAGCTGTGGGAGTTTGACTTTTTGCCCTGTCGATGTGAAAATCTTGACTTTTTTTTTTTTTTTTTTTGCAGTGGTGTCTGGTGTTATTGGAGCAGTGGAGTGTGTGACGCAGCTCAGCCATCCGAGTATCAGGCCTTCATTTGTAGTGATGAGCGAGTGTTTGCTGTGCGAGCCAGGCAGCCTATCTGTTAGTGCCAAGGAAGCGAGCAGTCCTTTGCTTTCCTGAGTGTTACTAAATGCCAGGATGAGATCAATTAGGGATTCAGGTCTTCAGAGGCTTTAGGAACATAATGAGGAACACTTAGGGCTAATGATTGGAGCCTTGCATTAGCCCACACCTCGCTCTCAGTCTCGCTTTTCCCTCTCCTCGCTGTGTGCATATTAGACACTGGCACCGGACGACTCAGCTGTTTTCTCCTCTTCTCTGCTGCCTCAGCATTGGACACGGGTCTCAAAAGTAGCCACGGCCAGCATTGATCTGAAATAATTAAAGCAAATCCGAACTTTGATCATGGAAGCCCAGAGAACAGGATGCTCAGGGGGAAGATTATCAACAAAAGCAGACGGAAAGGCCTCGGATGGCTTTGGACTGGCCGGTGGTTGGGTGCTGGTTACGTTGGTTGATTGTACAGTAAAACACTTCACACAGAAATGTCAAAGTGCTCATGTAGCAGGAACATAATATATCAGGGGGACTTCCTCTTGAATCATTATGTAGTTGTATATCATACTGAGGTATAGTCAAATAATATACAAATGATATGATTTTACACATCACGATGGAGTTTGAAAGGTAAACAGTAATTACTGATTAATCTGATGAGTATTTTCGGATGAATGTTTTGGTTTGTAAAATGAAATAACATGAAAACTGGGAAAAGTTGCCACTCCAATCACAAGGTGAGGATCACTTGTTTTGTTTTACCAACAGAATCTACAATGTAAAGATTTTCTGCCTTTTTGTGTTTAGTATCAAAGGGCCTCATGCATGGACCACTCGTACGTACAGATTTGTTCTGTTCTGTGGTGGTATGAGTGATTTAATCACTCATTCACCTATTTAAATTTTCTTTAGATTGAACACAATTTCCGAGTGGTCCAGACCTGTCGTAGAGTCATGTGCAGCCAGTCTGCTGTTATTAAAAAGTTTTTCACTAATGACTGAATGTTTCATTAGTTTGAAGACATTTTAAATTAAATTCTACTTCATAATTACGTCAACATTATGCTCCTTGGCTGCATTTCAAATGATAATATAACTGTAAAATTACACATAAAGCCTCTTATCATTAATTTAATATTCTGTCCTCTGTCTCTGTGATGGAAACTTCCCCTTGATCCCCTCCTCCTGTTGTCATCGATCGCCCTTCTGTGGCAAGACGTTTTTTTTTTTTTTCTTTTCTTTGAAGTCATTTTCATATCCAGACATTTCCTCTTTATTTCAGTGACAGCGCGACCCTCCGGTAACGCAGCATTAACAGCACTCGCTTTTCCTGTTTCTTTGCTTTAGCAGCTCTTTTAATTCCACTGCTGGCGCCCTTAAAATGATTTTCCTCTGAAAGCAGGCCGTCAAACTCAAAAAGTTCTTGTTTTCACTTCTTGAAGCCATTTTCTTGAATGAACACTTCCTGACAAATGAGATTTGGACATGGTAACTATCATTGTGATTAACACTGTGAAACTGTTGCAGTTTGGTTAGCTTTAGGCAACAAAACTACATGGTCATGCTTAGAAAAAGATCATAGTTTGGTTAAAGTAAGTAAATTAGTCAGGTACGTTGTCATGTATGCAAGTTAACTTAAGTTAACTTACATAAGTTAATAATTATCAGGGACATTTTACTTTGTCTTGGTTTACTTATTTTACTTAACATGTCTTACTACTTTTTGTTATTCTATTAGGCACTGCTTTTTGCAGTCACTCCTTGTACACTGTACTCTGTTGTTTCTATTCTTATGCTAATGTAATTAATGAGCAATTTCTGGCAGAAGAATATTAATAAAATTCTGTCTTGATAATAATTTAGCATTACGTAGAGGAGAGATATTTCTGAGATATGTCTTGAATGAAATGACACACAGTCTCTGCATGAATTGGTACAGACTAAATGTTGTAACATTACATGTGAAAACCAAGAAAGGTGTTGTGATAACACACAAAATCACTTCAGCAACTGGTTTATTGTCCATGTGCAATTTGGTGAGACCAGGCTTTACTCCCTCTGCTACTTTGATGTTGATCATTTCCCCAACTTACAGATGTGTAATTCAGAATCACTTCAGTACACCTTTAAGATGTCTGAATTTCTCCCTGATTAAATTGCTCACATCACTGTGGCATAGAAACATCTTTACATCTTTTCATCTTTTGCAAACCTAAGTCTAAAACACAAAAAAAGTAGATTTTTATTTCGCATAAGAATGTCTTGTCTTATTTTCAGGTAGTGCTTCTCCATTAGACGTTTGTTGTGTATTAAATGCTGTGGGATACACCTGTGCTTTTCCTGTGAGGATAGGTCAAAGTCGTCTACCGTAAAAAAAAGGTGTGTTGGTTCACTCCGGCTACTGTTCCTTTGTTGACGGTAGCTGCCGGGTGCTGAAGCTGTCACACTGGATCTGGACCCCTACAAGCCACAGACTCAGCAGTATGAAGATCTGATTGGGAAAGACATTTCCTGGGTAGCCACAGCTGGAGAGTTTGTCTCTTTAGGTGAGAAATCAAGTGAAATGACACACAAAAGACAGTGAAGAACTCATTTTTTCACTGTGTAGGCCAATTGTGCTTCATGCCATCCTAGAAGTTGTTTGTGGACATGTTTTTTGGACCAATATTTACTGCAGGAACTTTTTTCTCTCCTGTATCAGAACTTGCTACAGTCACTCTGAGTGGGAGGAGGAGTATTCTGTGAACTGGTTTATTCATAGAAACTGAGCCAGCACATTTAGAGTGTGAACTGTTTACGATAATATTAAAGCAGGTGGGCTTTTAAAAGTACCAATATGATCTCTAAGCCAAGCGTTTATGCAAATAGAGTAAACACCTGGCAATCGTTTGGCTCTGTGACCCAATGAATATGTATTTTGTGTAGTAGCAGAGACAACACAAGTGGATTTTACTGAGATGCATCTTTCCCTTTGACTTCTTAGTAAAACATGTCAAGCAGATTCACACATGATTGAAAATGCAGCAGCACACAGGAACGGATCGCTAGGTACAACGGCAAGTTCATGACTACTGCAATCAAAACTGGAAGGGGGAAAATTTTTTTGTTTCAGTTTAGTTTCTATTCAGACAGTTTGATTATAAGCTGGCCAGAGTTTATAACCAATTTTATAGCCTCATAACCAGAGAGAGTAAGTTATCCAGTTAGCTGTTGACCTGCCAAAACAGCTGCATTTTGAGAGAGAGCGTGGCACTGACCGAGCCTGACATTGGCACAAATGTCAAATGTGTTAATCTGGAACCTCAAGATTCAAGTTTCAAGATTCAAGATTCAAAATGTTTATTGTCACTCTGGTTATACAAGTACAATGATGTGAAAAACTTTGACCGGAATGCTCCAATATAAAAATAATTCATATATAGCAGATAAATATATATAAAAGCGGTGAAGGTTGCATAGTTTAAATATTGAGATTATTTTGCACTTCTGTGTGTGAGCGAGGCGCGTAGGTGTTGTGTGTTTGTACATGTACATTTTTAGTGTTTGTATTCTTATTGATGCAACTGCATCTTGAAAGAATACACGTGGCAGATAAGTATGATGCACGGCTTTACTTAGATTGAAGTTGATTGAACTCAACTTAAGTGATTTTCCGGCTGGTCATGCAGTGGTATTGCAGTTGGGATTGGGCCTGGACAGTATAAACCTATCACAACAGTGAAGTTTCATATAGGTTGTATCAATAATTATTGATCATATGATCGTGACTGGCAACATGTTGTGTGCTCCAAAGGGTGGAAGTGGCTAAGGTGATAAAGTAAATTATAACAGACAAAATCACATATCATGATATTTTTGACCGAATATGGTGATATAATGATGAAGATATTGCAGCAGTATTGTATGTATGATTATTGGTGCTTTCACAAAATCTTAAAACTAGGCTTGCAAGTTTTGTGCATTTTCCTTAACTGGTATTTGAAAAAGTTGACTATCAATTAATCATTAATCAATAAGATACATTATGTTACATTTGTTTGTTTTTTTTCTTTTTTCACCTCTGTCTCTTTCTCACAGTCGGTGAAGTTCAGAAAATGACATAATTTCATTGCGAACGCTTATTCCATATCATGATATAACGATATTCAAAATCTATCATGATATCCAGTTTCATATCATGACAGATATAATATCAACATATTGCCCAGCCCTAGTTGGGATGTGTGTGCCCAATTCTGTGGTGAACTTTTATGAACAATGCAATAGGAATTTTCAATTAAAGGTGTGAGGAATCAACGTGACACTCACTCAAGATGTGTTTGGCTTTGTTTGTCCACAGAATAATATGTGTTGACTGGCTTCAGTCTCTTCTACTATCACTGTGATCTCTCCTTCCAAAAACTCTGCTTTTGTGTTTCGGTCCATGACTAGGAAATCGCTGATTGTAAGGCAGGTGCTATCAATTTTAAGTTAATTTAAAATTTACAGATTACAGATGCAAAAGTTAGAAATGGGCTTCTTAAACCTTGTATAAGCAAGACTTTTTTATGCTCATTTTATGCTCAGTATCTTTTATGATTTAAATGTAAGCACACTATCAGAAATGATCTTAAAAACTTAAGGTTCAAGCATAAATCCAAGGACTTTTTTTTTTTAAATGTGGCCCGTGGATGACTACTTTAGCTGCAGTTCCTTTGTGGGTTTAGTCTGGACGTCCATCTAATCATCCAGATTTAACCTGATAGCAGCTTGTTCCCTCTCTGCAGATCATCCATTGATTTCATTTAACCTTTGTTTATTCAGGGATTTACAGTAGATGCTGTCAGGAGCTGCTCAGTGCAGCTGTAGTCAAAAGGGAAAAACACTCGTTATTAGTTTTTTCAACACACTGATTTTCTCAGTATTCCTGAATGTCAAATTATCAACCTCCATTTTTTGTTTTTTTCTTGTCTTAATTACTCATGTTTGGCAAAAATAATGAAATAAAAAATCTCAATTCTAAGTATAAGTATGATATAATATGTACCATGTGAACACATTATAACACAATTAAATTAAAGAGAAAATCTGTGGTCAGGTTCTTGTAGTCAGTAAATTAGACATAGATTCAGTTAAAAAACAAACCATATTTCAGTAAGTCCCAATAGACAGCCCCATCTCCTACAGATGTGTTCATGTATAGTTTGCAATAGCAAATACATTTTTGAGAGAAATATAATGCCGCCTGAAATACATTTCTATTAACATAATGAGGAAATTATTATTAGGTTGATTAACGTGCTTGCCAAGTGGCAAAATACTGAAACTATCAGTAAAAATGTCACTGACAATCTATTTAATTTGTTTTCAGCCAAAATAGGCAATCTTACAAGACACTATCCACTCCAAGTGACTATAGATTAATTCAAAAGTCAGCAGTGTGTGTGACATGAGAGGATTTTTATTAATAATAAACTCAAATGCACAACATCTGTGCATTTGCCAACAATTGCACAACATCTGTTCTGCACATACTGCATATGTCCTTATGCTTATGTGTATGGGTCCTTAGATGTCTGTCTTTTGTGAATCGCTTTGGTACAAAACCTGCTGGCTTTTGGAAGTGATATATAAATGAAATTAACTTGAAAATGATTATCTTTCCGTGACTCTAACCAAAGTGCTTTTGTGGCCAAAATTTACCTAAAATCACAATATTTCCTCATATCATTACTAAAGTTACTACAAGGAACTTTCATGTTCATGAAGGCTCCTGTGGACTAAACCAGTAGTGTTTCCTCCACAATAACTACAAAATATAACATTAAAAATAAAATTATCTAATGAAAAATCTCCCTCTGCCTCTATGTAACTCATCTCATCTGGCTCACTTCATCTGATTTCAAGAAGAATCTGACCTGGTGACAGGTAACAAGAATAACTATAGAGAAACAGCCAACAATCTTCTAGCAGATGGTCTTGTTGACTTATGTATAGGTCATATAGAAGCATCATTATTAAATTTAGACTGTCTCATATCCAGTTAAAAATTCCTTGTAATAGCTTTAAGTCCAGGTCCCCCTACTGCAACAGCTTACAACCTTGATATTGTTTGTTAATTTAGGAATATGCACCATGTGAACACAATATAACACTAAAAAAGTTGTTCAAAGTTCAACCACAATCTAATTCAGTCATTCCCAAATACTGGCTCGTGACCCACAGGGGGGGGGTTCATTCTTTTCTTGATCAAGCAATTAGTTTGGTCTATAAAATGATGAAAAATATCAATCAGTGTTTCCCACAACCCAAGATGACATCCTCAAATGTCTTGTTTTGTCCACAACCCAAAGATATTCAGTTTAGTGTCATAAAGGACTAAAGGAACGGAAAATATGTACATTTAAGAAGATGAAATCAGAGAAATTTAACTTTTTTTTTAAACTACTGGTGTTAATGGATTATCAAAATAGTTGGCAATTGGTTTAATAATCAATTAATCAATGCCACTCTAATCAAGATATTATAATGTGAGGGAAATGGCAGTAAAAATGGTGATTTATGCAAATCAAGTCCAACCAAGATTTATTAATAAGGTTTTTAGTGGTTTGCAATGGTTTTTCAGTAAAATTGGAATAAAAAATCTGTTGTGAGGTAATTCTAGTTATTTAATTAGTTAATTAGAAAGTTTATTGTGAACTTAACATGAAAAAAAAAACAGAAAAGACATGGAACCAGTCATAAAACAAAGCATAGAACTAGTTCATGGGTCTGAAAGTATAATGAAGCTGTAATATGTGTTTTGCTGGATGCTCTGTACTTGATGGGTCAGGGTTTGGAGGGATTCAGCAGCGGGGCCCGAGGTCCTCTCACAGTTAAAGGTTGAAAGGCTAGGAGTGGAAGTCCTCCATCGTGCCCCCCCTTTCTGAATTTCACGGTGTCAGTGTAATTCAGCCCAAAGTGTCGTCCCATGCTACACGTCCGGGGGAAATTATCTTTGTGTCGAGGACGCGCTGGTGTAATCCCAGTCTGTGACTAATCTGATTGCACCATCATCAGCCCAGCAGTGTGTTTGTTCAATGCTAATTTGAAAGCCAATTCACATGGCTCTTACGCTTTATTGTATCATCTCAGCAGCAAGCACTGTGCCCAAACAACAGAAATTTGTTTTTTTTTTGTTGTTTTTTTTTTTTGTGAGAGCTTGATCCTATTACACTCCCACTTGTCGTCGCTGTAAAGAGGATTAAGCTCAGATTCGTCACGTCGCGGCGGGAATTATTGGCGCTGAGATAATCTCTGATCCACCTAATTTGCTGTCACAGAGAAAAGAATTGGATGAAGTGCGATGGGCCTCAAAAACCTGATGTCTCCTCATTGATCGGCGTAAAGTCTGAGCGTGTGAGCTCTGCAGTTTTTGGGAGACGCCATCAGGGGTCCATTATCTGATTATTGATGCTGCAGAGAATGGTGTGTTTCTCCAGGTTGTCCACACTGATTCTCTGGCGACACCTGAGGTTGTTAGGCTCTGATAAGCTATTGACAGCCATCGTCTCATCAGTTGACTTCAGTCCACTCACTCTCATCAGCCCCTCATGTGACCTCAGGGGCTCATCAACAAGAGGAACAGTTATTAGTGTGGAATGTTTAAACAGATGATTATCATACCAGGCTAATCACTTATGGAGATGTGCTTGATTTAATTTCAGTGGTCACAGTTGTCTTAGATCATTTTCACTGTTAACACAATCAGACTCTACATGATTTTAATAAATATAATTTAGTTACAGGGTATTTTAGAGCTGCTTTGTGCTTCATACAAGAATAGATGGAAGGATGAGAGCAGTAGGTGTGCTGAATGTGTGCTTGAAACTGAGATATCAGATCCTTAAAGGCATAATATGCAACATCTTCCCAAAAAGACAATGTAAAGACTCACATGAACACAATCCCTTTCAATCATCACTATGACCCACTATAAGTGTGTGGTGCTGTCTGTATCTACAGAGACTCTGCCCTCTGCCTGTATTTGTCATTATTCTATTGTGCTCAGAACACTCAGCCCAAATTGTCAGTATTTGACATCCTGGGAATGAGATTCAACAATAAACTCTCTTTCTGGTGCGATTAGGAACAGCTCAGACAAATCCTACTCATTCAACCTTTAATATGGCTGCACAATTATTTTAAATATTATTTAAATTTCAATATGGCCAAGTGTAATATCAAAATTGCAGGAGCTGCAAAATTTTGATAAAGGTAAAATGTATGACAAAACAGCATTATGATGAAGTACTGTAGTGCTGCATGTTTGTTTGTTAGAGAGCCCAACAAATGTCACATCATCATGATTTTAATAGTTTTAATCAGTGAAAATTTAAATTGTTATGCAAAAATGTCATAATTATGAGATAAAAAGTCAAAATTATGACTTTTTATTTCATAATTTTGACTTTTTATCTCATAATTATTTACCCTGGTGTTTTTTTTTTTATTTCAGCGGTGGAAATGGGCTTCCATATTAAGACTATAAATTACATCACAGAGCAAAATTTTTCCCTCAGTATTGATCTTACATGATATTGTGAAATTAAATAATTTGCCACTGATGAAAAAAACTTGTGCCAGTTTACACCAATGTGACTAGACAAGGCTGTGTGTTGTCTCATAGCAATGATGCTTTGTACTTCCACTTCCGGCTTTTCGGGCTTATTTTGATATAATTTGTGGCCTTGTAAAATATGAATGAGCATACTGATGGTGAGTTACTTGCTACAGTTGCATTTTTTTAGTACTGATGAAATGGAAAAGCATTAAAAAATGAGGGGGTGCATCTGTGCTTCTTTGGTGGCTTATGCAGATTTGTCCATTGAACTTCAGACATGTGATTGTCCCGTCTTTTCCCGGAGCAGTGCCTTTGTGAGAGCTGACCAGTGTCGGGCCAACTAACAGAGTTGTCAGCAGTTTGAAGCTAGACAATATTTATGGAAAATGTTAATTTTTCCCTCTAAACAACCACTAAGCAATATATAAAAGCAGTTTTCCAAAATACAAAGCACGTGTTATAGACCATACAGAGTAACACTGCTTTTAAATTGAGGGAACATGTGAAGTTTCCTAATCAGCACTGATCTGTTAATTTGCATGTCCAAAGTTGTCAAGGTTTAAACCAAGGGAGAAACATTTTTTAGACATTTGAGTTATTTGTGACCATCATGTCTTACTGAACTGTGTTGTTTTGCATCTCCAGTCCAACCATGTATAATAGTGTGAATTATGCTTGTTAAGTATAAATTCTGGTCACTCATAATGTAAAACACAGATTCCACCCAGTATAAATGTAGTTTCAATGTGTTTAGTATATATGGGAAAAAAAAACCTTTTGTCAGGCTCCTGCAGTTTGCTTTTTATTCTGTTTTTAGGCTCAAAGATGAGAGTGAGAGGGGGGGAAAAAAAAAAAATCAATATTAGCTTTTTATTTTAGAAGAATGACGACATAAAGTGCAGTGTTGGCCAGCAGACATGTGACCTTCTGTCACCACAACAAGGACAACTGGAGGGAAGTGTGCTGACCACACACAGGAGACTCTACAGAATGAACCACAGACTCTGCATTCATAAAAAAAAAAAGGCTTATCATTTTTCACAAATATAATACTGAGCTGCAGTGACTTCAAGTAATGCATGTTAACAGCTTGATTTACTTAAAATTGGTCAGTTTTTGTATATTTTCACCTCATTCCTCCTCTTTATTTCTCCTTTTAGAAACATTATCAGAAGTAGACATAATAATTAACATTTTTATTATTATTTAGGGATATTTCAAGTAACACACAACTATCTTTGTCAACTCACGTTGTATTACATTTGAGGATACTGAAGCACCACAGTTTAACCCTTTTTCCCCCAGAAAGAAGACTATTTATCTTTTCTTTTCCTTTCCTTTCTTCTAGTATTGCTGATGTGTGTGACCTGTAACCTTTGATTGTTGCTGGATTGGACTGTCTGATTTCTCCTCTGGTGACTCTTGAGGGGACAGTGTTGACAGGGTTTCTGTAATGAAGAAAGAAATTTGTTGAAATTGTAAAACTCTGAAATGTCCTGAATCCTTGTATGGACCTTTAGTGGAGTGCTGCCGTTTCAGGTCCAAGTTGTTTCTCAGACGTGACATCTCAGACACCTCTGGCTTGATGGTGATGAAACTTTGAGGTGTGACAAATGTTGCCTTTGTGCACTGGCATTTAAAAAATTACCCACATCGCAAATGGGAGGTCTGCAACTAAAGGTCAAAATTTCAGACTTTGAAAGGCCAGAAATGTTACAAAATGTTGATGTATCTCGGTCCTGATTGGCCTAAAGCGTGCTTCCATCAACATGTTTATTTGTTCCACATTTGTCCATTTTCTGCTGCAGTCAGACTGAATCACAGGGCAGTGGACTGAGTCAAAACCCCTCATACAGTACGAGACTATTTGTCATTTAGTCCCTCAAACTATGTCTGTCCCCTCTCTGTGACGTGCTGTGTGTCGAGTCTGGATTTATTCACTACAGCTGATGTAAACTGATGCCAGTTCATTCAGTGGAGGATGCTGTACACACAAAGACTAAATGCTTTTCTGCAATCAAATCAACATCAAAATATCAATTTAGATCAATCAGTATAGATAAGAAATAATTTAGCAACTACAAAATAATAAGAACAAAAAAGAGCAACAAACATATATAAATAAATAATTTATACTTGGAGGTAAAAAGTCACAGGAACAGTCATCAACCACTATGGCATGATGATCTGATTTATGATCTCATGATCAATGATCAGTTCTCTTAAATGTTTCAGTCTGATTATCAACATCATCAGTCATGATGCTTATAATGTAATTATGTGAGTTATGATTTATGATCATTACAAGAACATCAGCATCTCCATCATCATTTTACAGCAGAGACAGACAGACAGAGAGACAGAGAGAGCAGGGCCTCATCTGTCAGCTGTGGACGCAGTGTGAGACATCACACTGCGTCCACACTGCTCATTAGATTTCTTCATTGTTGTTTGCTTGTTTTTTTTCAAAGAAGAAAAGCAAAAGCATGTTCAAAATGTTTTGTTCTCGTTTTCAGCTTTAAAAAAAAAAAAAAAGTTCTCAATTTTTTCACCTTTTCTCTCAAAAAGACCCTCCAAATTATTGCCAAAAAATTAACTAAAAGAGTAATTAAGCACAAAAAAGTTTTTTTGAGCTGTTTATACATACAAATTTGTATTTATACTGTATATAGCATAGCTCATTCTGTCATGATTCATGGCATCATCGATTTTGAAGTAGATTGACCTAAGTTAGCTAAAAACGTTTAAAAAAAACGATGAAATTGAGCTAGCCTACCACCTGGCTAACGTGTTAGCAAACAGTTGCTGATTAACACATCAAGCAAACATGCTGTTTTTCTAACCACCTGGTGAATGTAAGTCTGGTATCCATGAGTGCTGTCGCTATGTTTTTGTTTTTCCTGTTTGTCATGAGGCCAGGCTCTTCTTGTGTTTTACTTCAGTGCGCATTCAATTAATGAATCAATATTTCAAAAAATTCTAAAAGCAATATGAGGGCCAGTAACCACTTAAGATCAACAGTGGATCAGTACTGGCTGTTTGTGACCTGGCTTCAAACTTTGAAGCTGGAAGTCTGCCATGTTTTATGTTGTTTTATTTCACAGATTAATCCATTGATCTTGGTGCTGACATGTTGTGTGACTAATATGACTACTACCACAGGCTGGGAGATGTTGGACTAATGTTTTAATATTGAAGGACAGTCAAGAGAAACTATGTGATCGTTAAGCCTCATCTGAATCCAGTTAAATGAGGAAAATAGTAAGTGGGATGGTTGGTAACTGTTTTTTTAATGTTTTTTTTTTTTGTTGAAATTTATACTGCAGAGCTAATGTTAGCTCAGCTTAGCACTGTTTTTAAACAAAAGCCTGTTCTGCTCTGTACTGGAATGTGTGCGTGTGTGTGTTCCTGCTGTATGTAAATTGACCTGACATGCCATGAAGGAAACAATATACTAGGGCTGGGAAATATATCGATAATATAACGCATCATGATATAAGACTAGATATCGTGGTAGATTTTGGATATTGTGATATGGCATTACTGACAATATTGCCACAATATTGAGATATTTGGTCAAAAATATTTTGATTTTGATTTACTCATTCTGTCCCCTCAGCCGCTTCCACGGCTTGGAGCACAAAGCATGTCGTCAGTCACAACCTACATGATCAATAATTTGCAGCTAAATTGCCCAGGCCAACGATACACGGTACCTATGTGTGAATATGTTGCTCAGACCATAAAGTTGAAAGGTGAGATCCATAGATAATGTTAGCTTACTGTGCCAAAATAATTCATTCATCATAAATCAAATATTGAGTCAACCTCAACTATCACAAGAATTCTGTCACTGCAGTAGCCCTAATATTCACTTTCCTTTTAGCTCAAATTTGGTATCCACCAACTCCTGAGAGCAAACATTTGATGCTGGATGTTTTGGCTAAAACCAAAAGCAAAAAATGAGCTAAAAGAAGCTGATGTGGATTTGTACACACACATAATTTGATCCATTGTTAACCTGTTGTCATGAAATGATTAGTGCAGCTGCAGCTTTAACTTGGGCAATATTTTCATTTATCCTAAAAACTATGCATCAGGTTTGGTGACTGTATTTTATCTTCTTACAGTGTTTAGTTTTATTTACCTAAACATCATTATCATTCATGATACATAGAACCATGACGCCGTTATTTATGTAATATTAACTTGTCTTCATCAATATCCTCAGTTGTGATCATTATAATGTCATTATCAGTGAGATGATTTATGATCGTTTATAACATCATCAGCGCCGTCACCATTTAACGCCGCAGACAGACGGAGACTGCATGGCTGGGCCCATCATTGGTAACTGCCCCCGGTGTGTGTGTGTGTGTGTGTTGTGTTGTGTGTGTGTGTGTGTGTGCGTGTGCATGTGGTGAGGAGGTCATGTGACACTGCAGGCAACTTGGCCAGTGACCTGACAGGCGGGGTGACCCAAGCGGCTGGTAACAGCGTGGACGGAGACAGCAGCCAAACTTCATTTATTGGTCCCCTTCTCCTCCGCGTCCCCTCCTCCCACACACACACACACACACACACACACACACAAACATGCACACACCCACATTATCCTCCCTCACCCTCCTTCCTCTGTCTCCTCGGTGCCCTGCATGATTTGTTTTTCGATGTTTTTCACTGATGAGGGCGAGTTGCTTGGAAGGTCGGAGTGTGTGTGTATGTGTGTATGCATATGGGAGGATTCATGTTTGTGTATATGGAAGGTTATGCAGCAGTGTGTGTATTTCTGCAGTTTTCTATACAAGTTTGTGTGTCCCTACTTATATCTGTGTGTGTTTTTTCATGCAGTGTACATGAATACATCATGAGACGAGAACCAACACAGCATTTGTCCTGTTTTGTTTTATTTTCCGATCACGGCCGCTCCATAATTCCCGTTTTCACCCGGTGGACTGTGATTCTGATCAGCAGTTTCCTGATAAAGCGACAGTGCTGACTGCATTACGTGTTTATGAATTGCTAATGGTGCTATTTATCATGCCGCGTGTCACGATTTACCATATTGAAAGTCACGCTTAGCGACTTTACATTTAGAAGGTGAAAATTTAAGCGCGATCGACTGTATCATCTGTCATTTTAATTTATGAGAGATTAATGCGGCGACGCTCTCCTCCCACGCACTCATCAGCAGTTACAGCTAATGGCTGAATAATTGTCATTCTCACTTTTACCACTTCAAACTTGCTACTTTTTTCTTTTTTGCTACTCTTCCAGGCAGGTTTTTGGATTTTCTGAACATCAAAAATTCTAAAAACTGAAGCAAAGAAAAAGAAAAAGTCAGATCCAGTTCACGTGGTTCCACTTTGATTCAACTTTTGTCTGTTTTCAATCATTGATATGAGTCCTGATGGCTGAGACTGACTGCTGCTTCAATGGACATCTGAGTGCTGCAAAGTGAAGATGTTCCTGCACCAAAATGAATTATTCCTCATAAACAGTCCGTCTATAACTTCCCGTCTTCTGTTAAAGTTTGGCTGAGCCAGAGCCAAAATAAAACATGCATGACAGGAAAATTCCCATGAGGTTTTGGATTAATTTTTCATACATATTTATGCATTTTTATGAGCCATGTTTAGGCTCAAATGTTCAAAAAGGATTTTGATCAGCAAAGTGACTGACTAGCACGTCTTTGCCAGCTGAATTTGAAATAAGTTTTCAGTGTTTTCAGTCCTTCAACTTCTTTCCATCCTTTAAGATCATTTGCTTTCATATTAATTGAATGTTTGACTTCTAAATCTTTATATCTTATATATCTTATCTATATATCTTATATTTTTTTAGGAAACCTTTAAGTTTCTCCTCAGTTTCTTTAAATTTACACAAATCTTTTTTCAATTCGTCGAGCATTCTGTTCTGCGGCTACATACTTCAGTGCTAAAACTATATTTCATTCCAGTATCATGGCAATTTGTGAAAATGTCATCAAGTGTAATCTATATATTTATGTACATGGACATTAATTGTCAGCATGCCTTTCAAAGTAATAAGGACGCATGTTGTATAAAGAGCGAGAAAGTTTGTGTAGTGAGGAAGTTAGGGTGGATGGATGAGTCAAGCACAGGACTTTTCAGGAGACAGGGATTCGATGTGAGACCAGTAGTCAGTACTGACTGTTTAAAGGAAACAGTTATTTTAACCAAATCTATGATCGTTCCCTAAATCTAACCAAGTAGTATTGGTACCTAAACTTAACCAACTTTGTATCTCGATATTTTGTGATTTTATTTATAAATAATAATAAGTATTAAATAGACCTTGTGACAAACAAAACCTATTACCTCTCCTCAGAGTTTTCACGGGTCTTAAATCCAATTATCCGAATTTTAGACATTCAAATGTTTTGAATACAATTTTGATGGGTCTTAAAAATTGATTGGATTATAAGGTTAACATCAGTTATAAAGTTACATGAAAGTAAGTTTTTCTTTTAAATGTGTTTTTGGGAAAAATCTGTATTGATCACACTGTAATAACTACAAATGACAACAACATTTTTGGCAGTGTGGTCATGAAATATGTCTTGAATTGCATTAATTAAAATTTAGTTTATAAATAGCCTACAAGTGTTTTTTTCCATTTCCTTAAAAGTGACAGTTTTGGGCATGCAAGATTTCTACCTGATAGCAATGATATTTTGCATTGCAAACTAAGGATGGGTCACGATCGAATATTTGAATAGCTAGCCTATTAAATTCTTAAAAAAAAAAACCTGAATGGTTCATATAACTATCATTTTGTCTTTTAAATATATTTTCCCTGGTTTGTTTCCCTTGTTTACCTGCGCCTGGAAATCAGATCTCGCGTTATTACAGGCCCAGGTAGACTTGCCGACGGGATATCCGCAGACCCTAACGTATTTTATTTCAGAGTGACAGGCTGTCTACTGAACATTTACTGTCTCCAAGCTATCTGACACCATGTCAGAGAGCAGCACAAATCGTTCTATCAGCCTCCAGCCTCAGAGGACACGAGAGTTGAGTGGACAAAAAGTTTATTTCTGATGACAACATGGATTTTACTCCGTCTGACGTCTTTCTTAATAAGCACCTGCCAGTATCGATTAATTAAGTGATGGATTAATACCAGCTGCTGTGACCCGACTTCAGACCGGAAAGCTGTAAATTTGTCATGTTTTGTGTTGTTTTAGTGTTTGCTCTGTAGCTTATCCTGTTGAAATTGGCGCTACTGTGTCGCTAACGTGGCTATTCCCAGAGGCTTGGACGCTGTTGGACTAACTAACTGCGTAATAATGGGCGACAGTTAAAAGACACTGTGTGGACGTTAAGCCTCGTTTGAAGCAACTAGTTTAATGAGAGCAGGTGTTCAGATGCCGTAACTGTTCTTTCGTGTTGCTTTTTGTGGAAATGTATACTGCAGTGCGAGCTGGTGAGCTATGTTTATGTACGGAAGCCGGTGTTATGGCCCTTCTGGTTTTCAATTTAACTGGTTACCGTCGAGGTGTGTGTGTTCAGCAGCTGTGTGTGTTCCTGTCACCAGATTCATCACACATTCACAAACATATTTACTCGGGATTTTCATGTCGCATTTCATATCTACTGCGGCGAAAATTATTGTATAAGCAAGCACTACAGAACAGACAACAATGAAAACACCAATTTAAGAAAATATAATAAGATCGCTGGGCTGGGCTCGATCTCACCTGAGCAACAATATTTACACCTGCAAGTACAGCGCTCTGCACCAGGAGCCCCTTGAGCTCTCACATTAGCTCGTGGTAAACCTGTATTGATTAATGACGTCAGCATCCAGGTAACGTTTTGTTTTAGCTCATCTAAAACAACTGGTTCCCTTTAGTTTATCTTGCAAAATAACCCGAACGTGCTCATTAATGGCGTTTTCTCGAAGTTGCGGCCAAATAGACCACAACATCACAGCCCCATACAAAACTACACATGATGTCAAAGACATTCTTTTACCGCAGTAGATATGAAATGCGACATGAAAATCGCGAGTAAATATGTTTGTGAATGTGTGATGAATCTGGTGACAGGAGCACACACAGCTGCTGAACTCAACACACACACCCCGACGGTAACCAGTTAAATTGAAAACCAGAAGGGCTACAACACCGGCTTGTGCAATGCGTGCGTGCTGCTGCTGTATGAAAATGATCCTCTCTGGGGTTGTGCATATGAATAGCATTTTGATTTTAATGGCCATCCCTGTTGCAAACTTGACTGTGGAAAGAGAACAACAGCGGATAATGTAGTACATTAGTTTGAAACTAGTGGTGAGGGTCATGAAAAAAAGACAAATTGAGAGATTAAATTTTCTTGACAATTTCACAAAATGCTGTGGACTTGGATATTTGAATTAAGGTAAATCCTATTCAGTCTACCTTTAAGTTCAAATAGTCATACTGAAGATTTTTCCCACTGCACCTTCACATAAGACTGTGAAAATGATGATGTATAAATTCATCCAGATATATTTGATAAAGTTAGAAATTTTGACATCATTGAAGTGGAGTTAAAAGAACAAAGTGAAATCCTGCAGCATATGAGGAAGACAAGATGGTAATAATTAAAGAAAGAAAAACACCAAAATGTTTTCATTTTTTATTATATAAAACCGTGTCTTTAAAATGGGCTAAGGTTTTGCACATCAACAAACAAGTTGTTACATAATGTTAGTTACTTCCAATTATTATCAACATGAAAAACTAAGTTTTAACTTTGTAAAATGAACTTTACCAACAGTTGTAATATTATTTTAATACAACTGATAATTCAATTACTGATCATGATATTTAACACTAAGACTAAAACTGACTGTAAAACAGTAAAAAGGCTACAAAGTTCTCTCTGTGTCTTGTTGGTTAAAAAGCTCATTGTGAAGCTGTAGTCAAATGAAATGGGTCAGTACAGCAGCGTATTTATAGCCCAGATCACACTGCTGTCCGTGCTCTTTCTCCAGGCGCAGCGAGAAATGATGCAATCAAATACAAACTGCACTACAAGTGGCGGTTAATGCAGTTCCACTGTAAGGCCACGGGTCAGTTCAGTCCTCGCTCAGAATGAAGTCACTGTCCGTTCATTTTCAATCTAACTCAAGCAGCGAAGCACTTCATTTCAAACCCCAAGCCTCCTCTCTGTAAAATGCTCATACAGCTTGTAACACAAGAACCAAAAGCAAGATCAGTAAGTGATAACCTGATTTCACCTGAATGAATGACTGACTGAGTCAAGGTGGTTCATAACAAAAATATCAGATCTTTGAGTTTTGTGCTAAATTTGCTTCCAGAAATAAACTAAGTATTATAAACAAAGCAAAATTACATGAAATATTCATTCATTTTTAAAATAAGAATCCAGTGGGATGACATTGAAAGGTAGTAAGCTTGTCAGTGTGTGTTGCACATCTTCTACTTTTTGTGAGGACCTGTTTAAGTTTTAGACCTTGAGTTTTAGGACATTTTGGAAAGACAAGATGCTTTTAGAAAGTCAGGACAATTACAGAAAGTCAGCATATTTTTGGGAAGACAAGATGTTTTTAGAAAGTGAGCATGTCTTTCAAAGTTTTACAAGATGTTTTTAGAAAATCAGGACATTTGTGAAAGTCAGGATGCTTCTGCAAAATCAGGACCCTTTTTGGAAAGTCTGGAAAATTGAAGAAAGTCAGGATTTGGAAATTAAGGACGTTTTGGATAGTCTGGACTTTTTTTTTTAGCAAGTAAGCATATTTTGTGGAGGGCAGGACATTTTTGAGAGGTGACGACAGTTTTTTAAAAGTTAAGGCATATTGTCTTTCAACTGAAGTTTGGAAAGTCAGGACATTTTGGTAAATAAGGACACTTTTAGAAAGCTCAAGTCAGGAAAAATGACAAAAGTCAGGATTTTTTGAAAAGTAAGGATATTTGGGATAGTTGGGACATTTTTGGAAAATTGTCCTATTTTTGGAAAGGCAGGACAATTTTAGAAAGTACTTCTTTTAAAATTCAAGACCAAGTTAGGGTATTTTGTGGAGAAGTGAGCCCATGTTTGAAAGTCTGCATGTTTTCTTAAGTCTGGACCTTTGTGGAAAGTCAGGACATTTTGGTAAGTAGGGACATTTTTTGGAAAGTTCAGATATTGTTGGGAACGTAGGGCGATTTTGGAGCAGATCTTTTGAATACCAACACAGTTTTTAAAAGTCAAGGCATTTCGGGAAAGTGAGTCCATGTTTGGAAAATCTGGACATGTTTTGAGGATTGGGAGGATTTCAGAGTTCAGATCTTTTTGAAAAGTGAGGACATGTTTTATAGTAAGAATTTTTTGGAAAGTAAGGTCATTTGGGATATTTGGCACACTTTTTTAAAAGTTTGCATATTTTTTGGAAGGCAGGGCAATTTTGGAAAGTGAGCACGTCCTTAATTCAATACAGTTTTTAAAAGTCAAGGTATTTTTCGAAAGTTAGGACATGCTGGAGATGAGGACAGTTTTGCAAAGTTCAGATATTTTTCAAAAGTCAAGACATATATAGAAAGACTTTTTTAGAAAGTGTTTGACGATAAACATTAAAAATTTGGGGGAAATTAAAGATATTTTTTCCGCTTATCACTTTTTCAAAGTCAAACAACTATTAACTGACTTTGTATTTTGGGATAAGGGATCAGGTATAGATTAAGGTTAGGGGATGCACTGTGTCAATGAGGGACTTCTCACGTACAGTAAACATATATCTGCATGTGTGTACAACAGTAAGTGAACAGTGATTGAAAAACTGATGGATGGTAACAAACACAATTGATCTTGAATTCTTTAAACCCCAAGATCATCAGTCGAATAAACCTTGTTACATATCAAGCTGACATTGACATTTACTGTTTACAACAAGTCAAATATATTTTACAGCTGCGTATCTGTATCTTGGTTGCCATGCGGATCTTCATGGTAACCAGGGAGCCAATTAGTGAGTTAGTTTTTGTCTTTCTTTTCATTTAATTCTTTGCATGTGATCTATTCTTTCAGAAACTTGGCAATCATTTTCAGGCACACAGGCTGATACTTTGGCTTGATCCATCATCTGCGTTCATAGTGTGTGTTTGTGTATGTGTGTGTGAGTGTGTGTGTGGAGTATTATTGACTGTTAGCGCCGGAGTCATTGTATGTCTGTGGACTAAAGGCCGTACTGGGGATTTGACATTATGAAGAGAGCATCTAATGAGCATCATGGGCTTAATAAGGTAAAGAAGTCAACTGTGCAAAATACCACGGCCTTATTGTAAAATCAATGTGGCACTCTGCAGGACTCTCAGCTGGTTAAGTGAATTAGAGCATTAGTTTGAATAGCTACTTTAAGGAAAGAAGTGTGTGTAACCAGTAATGCATTAAACTTCAGTCAGCATGAACTGTAAAAGTTGACTTTTAATTATTCACTTTTTAATTAAATTAGATAAAAGTAAATGAAATTAAGGGATGATAAATTAATCTAATTTAAAGCGCTGGTGTGGACAGGTCCAGGGATAACCTCTATGAATACCGGGATATAAACAATGAATACGGATTGATACATAAAAAAAATTGATAAAGTTAGAATTGATAGAAAAAAATCCTCTCATCAGCATTTCAGAAACATCTTTCCTGTGCATTTTTAATCCTGTGCACTTTATTATAACATACAATTTGTCTTTCTCTATTCATTCAGAATGGTAAAAGTTTCATTTTTGCACCACAGTGAACTCATTTAATGCATTTTAAAGTACATTGGTAGTCCAACACTGTTTTTATCTGTGCGTTAAACCTGCCAGTCACATTCATGAGCTGCAGTATTTTGTACTGAGGTTAGGGGAAAGAGTGTCCCTGAAGCCTCCAAAAGCAACCTTACCCAAGAGTGACCTGAAGGCTTACTCACTCTTCTTCTGATCTCACCAGTCAGACTAAAAGACTCTCTGTAGAGGAAGAACATGTAGGCCGAGATGAAAACAAATCTAAATATGACCTATTTTGTCTAGTATACTTACCCAAATTATTGTTTATGATTAATGTTCTGTTCTCTTGTGTGAAAGTCACGTTTTGTACAACACATTTTCATACCTAAACAACAGAATAGGTCAATTGCCAATGACTCCCAAAATGACATATATGACCACTGGACAGTACCAGTGACAAGCACACCGGACCTTAAATATGTTATATAACTTAAGACTAGTTTGGGTATGTTTAGGCGCCAAAACTATTTATTTAGGTTTAGGCACCAAAAGTTAGTTCGGTTTAGGAAATGATTAAGGTTTGGATTAAAGTATGTCACGTTACGTAGGCTAAGTCATGTGAAATAGGCTGAAGTCATGTGACGTTAAACATGTGTTTAACATTATGAAACTTTCACAGTCAGGTTAGGTTTGGGCACCAAAACTACTTGATTGGTTTAAAAGGTTTAAAAAAAATGGTTTAGGTTAAAATAAGAATGTTGTAGTCACATGATGGAAGTGGTGTAAGTCACGTCACATAAATCATTTACATAACGTAGCTTAAGTAACTTAAAACTTTAGCCAACAATGATTTTTGGTTTCACACAGGACAAGAACCACAGTCTAGTCTCCTAAGTCCTGTCTAAACCATCCATCTGACCCGAACATCTCCCTACACAGACTTTCTCTCCCTTAATAATTACTACAGCGAGTAGAGGTTGCTGCCTAACAATAAATGTAAATAGGGGTCATAGTAAGTTTCTTGCACAGGCAACCTATACGGCCATTTTTCTGGTGAGGACGGGCAGATTTTGAACGTCCTTCAGTCCACCCTGACCTTCTCTCTGTAACTTTTTCCTGTCATTCTTTTTGTCCTTCATCACTGTGCTATTTAATGGGTCCTGTGAAATAGTATTGTTATTTCCTTCATTGAAAGATTCAGAAACACAGAATAGATGAAAATATCCTTTGTTGCAGCACTTAGAAGAGTTTTGTTACTGATGGTGTCTGCATCGATGAAGTCACTGGAGATGGACAGTTGACACAGAGGAGTTCTCAGGAGGGCAGCCTCCCTCCTTGACGTTTTGTTGATGTCTGATGTTTACATCTTTGGAGGGCTCAACAGCGAACTCTGGCGTCCCAGAATCACTCTCTTCTGTCTCATCCTGGCCTGTTGCTTTGGGGCCCAGCAGGGGTCTTGCCTCTTCATCCGAGAGCCACTGGCTGCTTCCCTCTGCTGCCACAGACATAGATTTGATGCTTGAACGCAGCCTCTGATTCCCAGGTCTCTAAGCAATCTGGTAAGAATTTCTCTGGGATATAGGAGTTGCTAGCCAATGTCAACCAGCATCTTTCAGTCACAGGCAGAGCGTTGCTGGGGTTGCTCCGGTGGTGTGGAGCCACCCCTGGATACTCAGCCCCGAACGAAAAAAGGTAGTTGTTTGTAGGGGGTTGGATGCTGCTGGTGGCAGGGAGCTGGTGGCAGCTTGTTTGTCTTCCAAGGTGCTTGCTTGGCTAAAATGGCTACTGGATACTAAAATGGCTAAAATGGAATCTGTTCAAAGATAAGATAGTTGAATAAAATTGTGACGACTTTATTTGTTAGAGTTTTCAGTTACACACAGAAGTGCAGCAACATGTCAGCAGTGATATGCGATTTCCATAACCTCAGGGTCACATCTCATGTAAATCGAGACATTTAAACAAAAGACCAACACAGTAGTTTTGACCAGAGAGTAGTTTTGACCAGAGAGGACAGTTGATCAGTCTGCTGACAGGCTACTGTGATCTTTAACCCTTGGCCCTTTTCTCTCTTGGGTGCTTGTAACACTGCCAGGCCATTGATGTGGATGAAAAATAGCTTTGGATGTGAAACTCAACAAGTCACACAAAGACTGTTCATGCATTATGACTACATTCCAGTCTTACATTAATCTTCCTGCCTGTCGAAACTCTTCTCATTATAGTCCGATCACAGCGTTGCATACCCTCTCTCTAACCACATTTACCTTTCTGTTTTCCAGCTTGGCAGCATCGAAAGAAGCTGCGGCGAGGAAAGCTGCCTCCCCAATGCCGCCCTCCGAGTTCCTGGACAAACTCATGGGCAAAGTTTCAGGTTACGACGCCAGAATTCGACCGAATTTCAAAGGTAGGAGTTGCCACCAAGACTCAGTCGGATAAGACGGGAATGTAGCCAAACAATATCCTGAAAAGACCTGGTAATGTGTTGTTTCTGCATTTCATTACCTTCTCTAAATGCCTTTTTAAGGGTTTAGCCGAGGTTATTACAGAGAAAGGTTTGTATTTATTTGCTTTATTGAAAAACGAAAAGTTTAAAGATGTAACTAAAATTCTGTTGCTTTGTGTTTAATCATCTCTTTGTTTTCGGTTGTTCTCAATCTGTTGATCTCTTTCATTTGCCCTTTGCAGTTTGGAACAAAGGTAATTCTGCCCATTGCTCAACATGCTAAAGACAGAATTAGTTTATTTTAGGTGTTAGACCCCCAAACCTCCCTTTTCTTTTTTTACAATACCCCGTCCCTGCACTTTTAGCCCCAATCAGACTGTAACGCAACATTCCCATTAAGATATTTTAGGATTTCTAGTTATCATGGTGCTAGTTGGCTACATTCCTTGGTATCCACACAGTATCCTGAGTGCTTGTTTTGGTGGTCAAGGTAATGTGCCTCTTCTCCCACAAGCGTGCTGCTGAATTTGATTTCATGATAATGATGTTGGTGATGATGATAATATAATATTTAGTAACCTCTCCCTGAATGGAAGCCCCCATAAAGACACATGTCAGAGGTTTCTATATTAAAATTTATCTCATTAAGAACGCAGTCTGGACATTAATACATTTGTATGACATTAGAAAACTGGGGCAACCCTGCATATTCATTAAATTCTATGAATAATACAAGAAGTTCAATTTTTTTGAAGTAATTGGAACGGACAGAAATTTCACAGAAACCAAAACTGGAATTGGCCTGAGTTTCACCTTGTGTTTTCCAACATTAATTGATATTATTGATTAAGAGAATAAAATGTTACATTTGAGCCTTGTTGCATGTTAAACACTTAGTTTCCAGAATGGATGTGAGCAATTTCTATTGCCATATATTTAATTCGTCAGGTCATTTGTGTGTTCTGATTGTACAAAATATTAGTACCCTTGTGATATTCCACCTTCCTGTGTGTACATCCACTCTAATCCAGAGTATATGCTCTGTTCTTCAAGTATCCAAGTCCCTTTTACCATATTATATCATATACTTGCACTCCTTTTTGCATCACTCATTCTTGAGAATTGGGACAGAACTTTATTTTGAGGGAGATTTTTACTCACACAATTATGCTTTAAAGTATATTTTAACAGATCAAACTTTTGGCTGTTAAACCTTGTAATGGGCCAGCCTCCTAGTAATTATATTTTTTATTAAATGTAGACATCAGCTCTGTCAGATGAAAAATGTTACATTGATTCTTATTGAACTGATTTAGGGCTACAAGGTTGACATGTTATAGTTGAGACACATCTGATAGCAGTATTATTTAATGAATATTTCGAAAAATTGAAATTTTACTGGTCCTTGAGCAGTAGTAGAGCAGCAGTAAGTGAGACCGGGGTCCTTAGGATATGGCTAACCCTTTTTATGCCTGATAAAATCAGGCTTATGTAAAAATCTGACAGAGTTGACGGAAATCTGGGACACAACTTTAAAGGGCCAACATTTTCATAAAGAATATATTTTAAAACAGAGATGATTATAGTAGTGCATGTTTATCAGTAGGTGCTGTTGGTTATAGATTTTGAAGGCTTTTAACACATTTTAAATTGTTCACAGTGTTTGAAATTATTGTCTTTTTTTGGCACATATACATATATTTCATATATATTTCATATATATAAATCCTTAAAGCATAACTTTTCACTAGAAAACAAGAAATTAGAGTGTTGGTATTAATATTTTTTAATGTTTTTGACATGATTTGTTCCAGTTCTCATGAATGGGTGATAACTTCCATGCAGGTATACGGTCAAAGCAGTGTGACCTGGACATCTTGCAATCTGGAGACTAAAGCTTATTTTACTGTATATTGGCTCTGGATATGGGCATTGGGTTGATCAGTTTAGGAGAGACACTTTTCCCTCCAAGTTTTATTAAATCAGACCAGTGGTATCTGCAAGATAACAATTTTTGATAGAACTGTAGTTGAGATTGATGTTGGTTGGACATGAACGTGCACCAAAATGTGCAGAGATTTGGCACATAGAGACCTTTGGTTTGCAAATTTGATTTAGTGTTGATGATGCTTTTTTCTTTTAAATTCAATTGTAATACTTAAATACACTGCTGGTCTGATTTTGGCAAAACCAAACAGCCAACTCAGAGGGTTAGACGTCACAGAGGTTTGACAATATCCCTGTGAACCTTGACCATTGGAACCAATAAAACCTGGAGGGATGATATACTATTTCATATTACTGATTGGCTGTCTGCATCTCTTCATCTTTACAGCAGATTGAACAGGTGTAATGAATAGGTGTCCTAATATTTTGCACACTGAACACACAGGGAATCAGACTGCTAGAATGTGCAGCAGTGAACCACAGCTTATGTTTATGAATGCTGCCATGGAGCTTTATTCTCTTTTTTTTTTGCTGAGCCCATAATGGCATAACCCATTATATGGTGATCTTTTTAAGTGGGATATCTCAGCTCATGCGAGATAGCATTGGGAGGGGTTGGAGGGGTTTTACCGTGACTAAGTGTGTATTATTAAACCTGCCGCGGCTGCGAAAACAGCTGAAACTGCTCGTCCTTCCTGACCTGCCAAGAATTTGTTCGGGTGTTTTGTGAGACATTGTCGCAAGTCAGTTTTGGAGACCATTTCTGTTTTTTTAAAAATTTGATTTCTCCTCAACTCTGGTTGGCAACAGTTCAGTGTGATTTACTGCGACTAGTACTGCATTGACCTTTACAAATCAGGATTTAAACAGGCCGGCGTGACAGTTATTTGAATTTATGACTTTTATGTTTTTTCCGTTCTTCTAATGCGATGTCATAAAAAAGTTAAATGCAGATGAAAGTTCCCTTTGGCAGATAATAATAACAATCCTCCTGACGTCAGTGAACTTTAAAAACTTCAACCCCTACACAAAAAATGTACCTAAAAATAACCTCTCAAACAGGTATGACATTTTCTTTTACTTTTCTTCTTTGGCTTCATTTGCACCAAAGCAATCTGTGATGAAGATGTACATACTCAGGAGGATGAGCACATCTTTTATGTAATCTGCTAAGCTAATTGTGTCAGGGGCCATTGTTAGCAGACAGGACCCGATGTGAATTTCCAGACTCTGTCATGGCTGTCAGGTCGACAGAGTGGCATAGCGTGAGCTCTCCGACTTGCTCATTCATGCAGTTTCTCTTTTTTGTGTGTGTGTCCCCTACCAGCTAACTACGCCACCGCATTAATCACATTCATGAAATAAACAGCTTGACAGCTCTGCTCCTTAATAAACTCTGGGGGGAAAAAAGGAACAAAAAGTGTTCTTGTACAGCATGTGAGGGAGTCAGTGAGGGGGAAAGCAAAATGGAGGACTGTACTTGTGCAACAGTTCTGTAATGTTTCAGAATGCACTAATATAATAACAACAACTGGATTGTTGGAACATTAAAAACATGGAAATATATAAGGGTTTAATTAAATGTTGAATTGTGCAGAATTATCCTTAAAATATATCATTTTATATGATGTGTCAGGGTGGGGTAAAAGCTGGAATAGCTGAAAAATTCATCACAATAACATGTTTCATTTCAGTCTATATCAATAATCATTAATAATTTTTAATAACCTATTTTTGATTAATACAGAGAGCAAAAGGATTGAATTTAACCACTTAATTTTGTATTTAACTACTTTATAGGTGTGACCTGTAGCACACTGCATTATCAATGGAAATGGTAGGCTGTTTATGAGTCAGGGCGTAACTATTGAACATTTTATTGCACAGTCTCTTATTGGTATTAATGAAGTGTCTAATGCTGCGGTTGATGTGTCATTAAGATAACACAGTGCGTCAAATCGTTGTAAAATTATCTTCATATTTTTTCATTTGTTAAAACACTTAAGGGCCCCTGGGTGCCATGTAACCTCAGTTTGAGTGGTCTAGTTTGGTATAAGATACAAATAAATAAAGGTGTCGGTAACACTGATTAAAATAAATGTTGGGGAAATGGAATACCATGTTTGTTCTAGAACACTGAAATGACTATAATTATGTTGGAACTGTGGGACTCTAGAATTCATTCTGCAATGAGATAAAAGTTCATAAAGACTGTTTGATGTCACAGGGTTTGATCAGGATCATCATTCACTCTTGTTAATTCAGAAAAGATTGACACATCAGACATACTGGTGGCACCTGTACTTGTTAGCTTGCAACATATCTAGCTAGCAAGTAAGGTAACTCATTAGCAAGCACTCTTACTACCTACCAACTGGACTAACTAGGTCACAAACTAACTAGCTAATGAGCTAGCAAACTTAACCAGCTAGCAAACAAGGTCTTTCTGCTTACTTTACATCCTTCAATTCGATTCAGATGCACATAAAGCTCAGGTTCCGTTGCAAAAAGATATATTGACTACGGCACCCAAATTTGATCTGCTTTTTAGCAAATTTCTAGCAAAACTGTGGTGTAGGCTAGCATGACTAATGTCTTCAACTGTATGTACCCGGTGAAAAGATGAGTCTCCACTTTAAATATTGGGGAGTAAATCTTCTTGCTAGTCAGCTCTTTACTCACTCACTAGTTAATTTGCTAGCTAATACACTACCAAGCTATTATCCTGTTAGAAACCTGTATAGGTGGCACCATTCTTTCTGAATCGCCAAGAGATAAAAATGATGTCTTTGTACGCTGCATTGTGGGATTCCGAACAAATCATGTGATAGGCTTTATGAACTTCCACCACTGTTTGATAGCAATAGACTAAGGCTAACAGGCTAACAACTGTCTTCTCCTAAGTCCCACACCTCTTCACACTGTCCTCCAATGAGTTGAGAAAGCATGGTACCTCGGTCAACTTTCTCTTTTCCTTTTTCCTGTATGTAGATATGCTATGTGCTAGGCTTATCAATGTTGAAAAGAAAGATGAAAGATGTTGCTGGGGGACCTCTTAAATTAACTAATGCTAGAAAAATCCTAGTTAATCTGAATCAATTATTAGCTAGCTAGTTAGCTGGCATTATTGCTAACATTAGCTTATTTAAGATGTGACCCTATACGTTGCGTTTACAGAAAAAGGAGAACGTTAACTGAGGTACCAAGTTTGCTCAACTGTTATTCGAGCACAGAACAAAAAGGGGCGGGATTTCTGAAGGGCTGATAAGGGGAAAATGGAATGCTGTGTCGGCTAGAATTGAGAAAACTTAATTCAAGAACTTTCTTTGGAATGTTGGCATGTTTAGACCTGTATACAGTTAAGGATACCGGAATGTGGTCAGAATGCGGAATGTTATATGGTAACAGCATAATAGTGCAGCTAGTTTTGGTAAATGCAAAATGATTGCTCTTCTCTTCTGCCTACACAGTTTAAACACACACCTCATCAAATCAGCACCAGCCCCGCTAATTTTTTCATGCAGCAACAGTGGATGGAGGGCGGGGAGGGAAACAGGGAAGGGAAGAGATGAGATTTGCCGGAAGCTACAAATGTGCCAGCACGAGAGGAAATTACACTGATCATGACCGGGGGTCCACTGTGTGGGCAAAGAGCTTCCGATTGATTTAGCAGGTTCCTCCATCGGAGAGAGAGGAGAGCAAACACTCCTGACACATTCAGGACAAGCCATTTATAATCCATGAGTTCATCCATTCTTTCATTCTCTCCTCCTGCTTTCTTTCTTTTATTGGCATTTCTTCTTCCTCTTTTTCTGTCCTTCATTGACTCCATTCCTCCGTCCCTCATTCATTGATTCATTCATATTTTGATACTTTTCTTGATTATTTCCTACCTCCTATTTTTCAGTTTTTACCGTTGTTTTATGTCCTTTGTCCCATTGTTCCCATATGTCAGATATTCCTTTCCCTTTCTTCCTTCCCTCCTACCTTATTCATTATTCCTGTTGACTTTGTTTTGTTATATGTCTTTAATTCTCTTTCTGTTTTTACCTGCTTTTTACCTTGCTTTACTTTACCACTAACCTTTCTCCTATCATATACCGACTTATTCCTCTTATTTCTTTCTATATTGTAATCAAGTCATTTTCAGTTTTTGTGTACATACGTTAAAGTTCCCATGAAATGATTAGCTTGCGCATGTTACATGTTTCCTTTAAATACAGGCAGCTAGAGAGAGACTTGTGGACATTTACATATGTCTCACATATAGCCAGAACTTTCTCCACAGCGCTCGACACAGGAGAAAGGTCTGGCTCCACATATGATCATTCTGCTACAGAGGAAAATGTGCCCTGGTTTATTTCTCTAAACCAATCACAGTTGTCTCGGGTGGCGCTAAGCCCAGAATGCAGCGATGGTGTCCCTGCAAAACAGCGTCAGGGCAGAACTTGTTTTGGTGGAACATTTGCAGCATGTTTGTTTCTAACTCTGAACAAACAGAAAGTGGATGCCGCGAAACAAGCGTCAAATGGCAGGTTTATACCCCAGTACATTTGGTGAGTTAGACTACGTTTACAGTAGCCAGTAGCCCTGAATAGCCGTTACACTCCCCGCCACGCAGCTAACACTGTCCATAGATGTAGAAGAATGCTCCCATTTGTTAGCTAACTGTCTCCAGGCTTAGAGCTCCTAGTGAACAGGGCTGGACCCTGACCAAAAACAGTGACCAACAGAGGCCAGTTTGACAACAAGGAATTGGCTGGTTTTCTTGCTGGGTTTGGTTCCTGATACTCCGGGGCTGAGTTATGGCATACCAAGCTAACAGCAGTTAATGGTTAGCTAATTTACACTAGCACCAAGTAAAGCTATCTTTCCATCAGGAAATTACCTTGGTACTGTAGTCTCGAAAGTGTGTCCAGTCCTGGTCAGTCTTGAGTCTGGTTTCGTCATCCACTGGCAGCAACTAACAGTTACAGTCAGTACTTGAGCAACAAGTAAGCTTAAGTTATCTGACCATCAGGAAACTCTGTAATTCAATCACAGAGCTGAAATTTAGAAAGTTATTATGTTGTGCTTTTGTACAGTAAGGCACGGCCCCCCAGAAACACTCGTCTCTGGTGCATGGATGTATGCACTATTACATCCGATCTCGAGCAGCGTCGTCAGCAAGAAAGCATTTCATTGGATGCAAATTTAGTGTATTCGCCCGAGTACAGGATGAATCATCAACATTTTTTAATTGTTTTGAAGGAAAACACAAATTCTAAAATAAGATTAAGAATATCCTAACAACTTCTTTTGTCATTGTTGGGCTAAGTACTGGTGTATAGGTGACATGTAGCACAATAAATAAGTGATAAAAACACCTAAAATATTGATTTTGACTTCATGGGAACTTTAAATCATTACATCATTATATTCATTTTTTGTTCTTGCCTTTTCCCACATGCATTGCCATCCTTCTTTCATCCATTCCTTAGCATTGTCTAGTCTTCTATTTTCCTCTTGCGTGGATGAACGGCAAGGTCATTAGTACAGTGATCACCCCATGCATCTTCTCCCCTCCCTTCTCCTTTGACCTTCCTCCCCCTTCCCCTCCTCGGGCCTCCTCTGTATTCGAGCCTTGTTTACCGATCCCACTGATTCGTGAAATAAATTGGACTTGGACTCAGTTTACCAGCTGAGCAGGCAGCAGTCGAGCTCATAGAGCAAAAAGAGGCTTCACAGGTCTTCAACAGTGAGGACAGGGAGATGCAGTAGAACGGCAGCACCAGGTCTTTTCTGATCAACTAGCCCCCAGTAATGAATGGCCACACGGTGCTGTGCAGATAAATGAGTGTGCAGGAGCATGAGAGAGAGATAGGGGCTAAAAGAGAGAATCAGCGAGGGAAAGGTGTGTTTGTGTGTGTACTGTAAGAGTGTTTGTGTGATTCCTCTTGTGTCTGAGTGTGTGTGTGTGCACTTGATGAATGGAACAGACCACAGCTGCGACTCCCCTCTCCTTCGCCGCCATAACCTTGTCCTTCCTCATCACTCAAGCCGAGCGGCGATGAGGACGACGACCGCGAGCGAGCTTCAGGTTTTAAGCTCAACCAGAATGGGCTGCTAGTGAGACTGCTATCTATTGTCCCCCATCTCCCCTTCCACCTCCATTTCCCCCTGAATCAGTGTCTGAAAAGACCCTGAACGCGTCGCCAACCTTAAAGGAGCAATATGTAGCCATTGTGCATGCAAAAATACTGCAATACTGCAGTCCAAATAGTGACTTGGAGCCATCGACTGTATATTATACAGGTTGCAATCCTGTTTAGTGTACAATCTATGGTTGAAGTGAGTTGCTTTCCCACCTGCTCCCTCCTCTGCAGTCATGGCAGAGACATGCAGGCTGCAGGAGCACAGTATGCGTGTAATCTGTGTTGATTGTCTGCCAATGTTAAGGTAAATGTAAAGCCCACTGCTCTGAAATAACACACTCTGGACGATGAGTTGAGTTACAGCCTGTCTCACTGGCTGCTAAACTCCATTAACATTTTGCTCAGTTTAACAGTTATAAAGATCTATGCCTTGTACAAGATTATTAATGATTTCTTACGACTCATAAACAAACACTTACTTATTCTGCATTAATTTGATCTGTAATTAATGTGAAACAGACATACAAAACAGTTGCAGAATGTTAATTTCAAAGTGTGGCTGCAGCGTTCATATCAAGTGAAGCGAGTATTTCAACTTAACATTTTTCCTCAATCTCTGACGACATATCGTGGTCATTTTATGATTTATTGCAGTAAATATATTACAGAATTCTCCTTTAGATGCAATGAGCATCGGGGTTGTGCGGGTCTACTTCAGCAGGTTTTCATCTTCAGCTCTCTTGAGCAGCCACTCTAGCTGCCTCAGCTCGGGGTTTGCTTCTTCAGATACAATCCTTTTATTTCATGCTGCTCCCACGGTTGGTTTGGCAAAGCTTCCTCCTTCTCTCTGCTCTTAAATCCCAGTGATGATCAGTGTAAAAAAAAAAAACCAAAAAAAAACCCTCTGTCGGGAATCTACCACTGCTTCTGAGCTGAATCACGCCCTCTTTCTTGTCTGAACAAGTGGACACGAGTAAATATACAAAGTATGGCAGTATATTTACATGTTTGGCTTCCTCCTTTCTCCTCTTTCTTTCCTCTTTCTCTTTCTCAATACCTGGAGTACTTGTTACTACACAATGCTGTACTATTCTATATCACACTTGTGTTCCTGTACACCCTCCCTGCTCCTCTCTGCACCTCCTTTTCTCCTTGCCAGGGTTGAACGTGCCGAGGTGGGACTGTAGTTATTAGCTGTCGGAGCTTGACGTTCATTTGGTGTTATCAGCACTTGTTTAATGGCTACTTAATGGGATTAATGGGCATAAGGTAATGAGCGTGGGATGGAGGAATGGCTGCGGGTAAAAAAAAAAAAGGATGGGTCAGGGAGGGGGAGAGAGAAAGGGTGAGGTGAAAAGGAAGGGAGGGAAGGTAGCATTGCAAATGGCTAATCGACTTGGAGGGATTTGCTTACGACAGGAGATTGGGAAGAACTGCAGATGGCAAAAGTGCAATCCAGGGCCTCACACTGCAAATACAGAATATGTTTCCACTAGCTTAGCGCCAGAATATTGATGCTAACACAGTTCCCAGTGGGCTCCAGTATTGCTCAGTTATGTATAACACTTGCAGCAGACTTGAATAAGCAGCTGTGAGATACAAACTGTAATCTACCTCCTCCTCCTCTTATTTTTATTTTTCAAGAACTACTTTGTACAAGGATGCAAACACAGAAATCTGCCCGAGTGAAGGGACATCCTTGCCCAGAGGAAGGTCTCGTGGCTCTTTTAGTATTCTAGGTAATAGCCCTATCCTTTCCGAGCCAGGAAATTTGGATGGGGACTATATTGCATGGAGCGAGGAATTTTAATGTCGTCGCAGAGGTGACTCTCCCCTGAGTTATGACAAAAATATTGATCACGCTTCAACGTCTAGTGGGAGGAGGCGGAACGGCAAGGGCAGCGAAGAGAGGAATATTGAATAGGGTAATGGCAAAAGGCAGCCAAACGTACGAGGGCACTCAAGACGGACTGAAAGAGAGACTGATAGCAGGGTGGGGGAAAGGAGCGGGCAAATGAAGTGAAGCAAAGATGTTTGGCTGCACTGATTGTACAGCCAAAAGTTGAAATCTGAATATTATCACGAGCTAAAGAGAAAAGAGCAAGCTGATAATTATAGTAGAGTACTGTCAAATGAGCCATGTTGTCAAAATGAATGAACTCCATATCTTTTCAGTCACACAGTTTGCTATAAATAACCTCACATCATTATTGTTTCTTCTTGATCTAAAGATAGCAAAAACCACTTTAGCTCGGGGCAATGCAAAGCTAATCTGGGATGTGTAAGAACAGTTGACGGCCACATTACTCCGTCTTCCTCCTTCTACAGTCCACTGGTCCATGCCTAATACGTTTATAAGGGGGGGAATACTGCTTTATAAAAGGCCATTCAGTCCTCCTGTGGAATCCCATCACACCTCTAATTACCAGCTTGAGGAAAAAAGGTTTAAGCCCACCGTATCAGTCTACAAGGCCTGATGGAGAGGTTGACGCATAATTGTTTACCGCTGTGACACAATCACGGAGGCGGTAAGCTGCTGTTTTCAGGCTCTACATGGCAGACGTGTCTAATCGTCCACTGATGCAGGCAGCATGGGAGTAGGGCGAAGAGAGAAAAAAACATTTAGGGAAAATTCCTGTACTCATTTAACAAAAAAATACCTTTGTTTTCCAACACAAAGCCAGTTTTTTTTTTGCTTTTACACATCCCCTACGAAGCCAGGAGAATTGATTCTGCACAGCACTAGTAATTAGCTCGCGTTATGAGATCCCTGCTGCCAGCAAAGCAAAGCCCAAAAACCAAAGCTGCTGTGGTTTTAATGCCAGGATCAGGTGCTCAGATGTTCGACAGGCTGCCTGGCCGCAGGGCTAAGCCCGGGCTTAGCCCTGACACAGAGAGATTGCCGTGCGCAGAGGAGGGAGGTAAAATTGCCTTTCATGGATTCAGGCAGATTATAGAGTTTAAGTCACCTGTCTACAACAGTTCATGGTCACGACGAATACTTTCCATCTATCTTAGGAGCCATTTCCCTTTTTTTTTCGGGCTGACAATGACAGATTACAATATCGCTCCCAGACTTCTACTCGGCGTAGTCGCAATCCCTCACAGTGGCAGTTGTCAAGTACAGCAAAGGAGGCCCGGCTCGGTTTATTCAGTTCAATGTGGTTCGGAGGCAAAATAGGACATCAATCAACAAATCTGAGCTATGAAAGGAAAGAAACTCCTCTGTATGCGGTGGGAGGACATTTCTTTGGCCTCTGTTCATAGTTTAGAGCCATTGGAAGAAAATTAAGCTGTTCATTTTGATCAGAATCAAAGGCTATGTGGTGACATTTCTAACTTCTGTTCAGAGGAAATATAGCTTCTGAAATATAGCTTCTGTCAAACAGACAGATGTGATTATTATTTGCTCAAAAACCATTAAAGGTCAGAGTGAACTGCTCGACCTTTACGTGAGGATATTTCTAGATTCTAGAAAGGAGTTTTAATTAAAAATTGATGAGACGCTTGGGTATATGCAGTAGTTGTGTGCATGTATTTTTTTCAACCATTAGGTGTGAGGGGTGTGTGGTTGGTTGATTATCAGCTGATCAAAGGGAGGAAAATTTCTCTGATTTTTGTAGGACTCCAATAAGCCAGTGATCATCACTGATACATCGGACATGGTCTTTGCTATAGCAGACAACAACTTTCCTAGAGTGAACAGGGAAAAAAGGCCTTGTCACTATGAAACAATAAATCGTTTGGCCTTAACTTCCAATTTCTTGACATTAGCAGGTCAGCATTTTCCCATTATAAATCAACTTTTCTGGAGAGTAAAAGATCCTTTTTCTGTGGTATGACAGAAATTTTGTGACCCATTTGGAAGAGACTGAAGATTTATATTTTTCAGGGGTGGAAGTAGAACCTTTTGCCATTCTGATGGGCTCCATTTCAACAAGGGAGTCTTGGCCCATTTTATTCAGTCCAATGCAGTTTGGAGGCAAAATAAGGCATCAATCAACAAATCTGACCTATGAAAGGAAATGAACTCTGTATCCAGTGGGAGGACATCTCTTTGGCCTCTGTTCATAGTTTAGAGTCACTGGACGAAAAGGAAGCTGTTCATTTTGATCAGAATCAAAGGCTTTCTGGTGACATTTCATAACTTCTGTTCAGAATTACTTGCAGAGAAATATATTTTCTGTCAAGCAGACAGATGTGATTATTAGTTGCTCAAAAACCATTAAATATTTGAAGGTCAGAATGAGCTGTACACTGCTCGACCTTTACGGACATTTCTAGATACTAGAAAGGAGTTTTAATTAAAAGTCTCTGAGACATTTTCGTATGTGCAGTAGTTGTGTGCTTGTATTTTTAACAACTGTAAAGTGTGAAAGGTGTGTGGCTGGTTGAGTATCGGCTGATCAAAGGGGAGTAAAACTTTAGAACAGGGAAAAGGCCTTGTCATTTTGAAACAATGAATCATTTGGCCTTAACTTCCAATTCCTTGACTTTAGGAGGTCGGCATTTTTCCGTTCTAATTCTTTGGAGATTAAAAGTTTCCTTCTCTGGTATGACCATAATTATGTGGCCCATTCGGAAGTGGTTGAAGATTTACATTTTTTGGGGGTGGAAGTAGAACCTTATGTCATTCCGATGGGCTCAATTTCAGCAAAGGAGGCAACAAATCTGAGCTATGAAAGGAAATAAACTCCTCTGTATCCAGTGGGAGGACATTTCTTTGGCCTCCGCTCACAGTTTAGAGTCATTGGAAGAAAATGAAGCCGCTCAATTAGATCAGAATCAAAGGCTATGTGGTGACATTTCTAACTTCTATTCAGAGTTATTTGCAAAGAAATATATTTTCTGTGAAACAGACAGATGTGATCATTATTTGCTCAAAAACCATTAAACATTTGAAGGTCAGAATGAGCTGCTCGACCTTTACATGAGGATATTTCTGGATTGTAAAAATGACTTTTAATTAAAAGTCTTTGAGACACTTGGGTATGTGCAGTTGTCATGTGCTTGTATTTTTCATAAAGTCATACTTGCCAATCTTGAGACCCTATTAAGAAATAGGGAAGATTTCGACACCAAAAAATTTGAGTTTCAGAGACTTTGTTTCCTGCATTCAGGTGACTTAAAGAATGAAAATATCAAAATAATAAGTATACTGCAAGAGCATTTTTATGTTAAATAATTTAAATTTTACTTGAATTAATTCTCAGGTGAACTCTCAGGTGAACTCTGTCATTCATTTAGTTTTTGCCCCTTCCCCTAAAAGAAAATTGATGCTGCAGATTTAAAAAAAAAAGACGCATGCCCCTTTCTTTTAAAACTTTCCTTAAAGAATGGGAACTCTTCTTGGGAAGTTTGGCGTAGCTGTATTGTTGTCCAGGTGGAAATAGTAGACTTTTAGAGTCGAAAAAAGGACAAAAAGGTGTGAAATTTTGTCAGAAATTGGGAGAAATACAGGAGAATTATGAGCCTGGGAGGAAATAGGGAGAGGGTGATGAAAAACGTGAGTTTCCAGGGAAAATAAGGAGGGTTGGCAAGTATGGTGAAGGGTGTTGTGTGGTTGATTGAATATCTGCTGATCAAAAGACAGTAAGACTTGGCTCTTCTTCTTGTAGGAATCCGATAAGCTAATGATCCTTAATGATGCATCGGACGCAGTCTTTTGTAGAACAGACAACAACTTTCCTTAAGTGAACAGGGAGAAAAGGCCTTGTCACTATGAACAATAAATCATTTGGCCTTAACTTCCAATTCCTTGACATTAGCAGGTCGGCATTTTTCCATTATAAATCAGCCTCTTCGGAGACTAAAAGTTCCCTTCTCTGGTATGACTGAAATTATGTGGCCCATTTGGAAGAGGTTGAAGATTTACATTTTTCGGGGGTGGAAGTAGAACCTTTTGTCATTCCGATGGGCTTCATTTCAGCCAAATGACTTCAAATTAATGGCACCCATTTGAGCAAAGAAGTAGAATTTCATTTCAGATCTGGAGATCATTTATCCATTCCTGTGGGGTTACAGCTCCATTTCTGTAGCAGGAGTCAAATTATTGCGAGGGACAAAGAATCCATTTTGAGAACTTTGTTACCAGACCGGTTCATTTCATTTGGAAGTCAGTCAAGTTATTCTGGAATATGCATCTCACCACCAACCTGTTGCCCTAAAGACAAGAAACAAAAAGTGTAATTTCCTCGAAGGCCGAATGAGGCAAAAATCTAAATGAAGCCAGTTTGACATGTAGTCTTTGCATTCTCCCCACCCTCCTCCTCCTCCTCTTCCTCCTCTTTCTCTCTGGCCTCTTGCATCTCCTGTAGTGCATTTTGCTAGTCTTACTTCAGCTCCTCTTGACAGAACTGCATTGCAACCCTCCTCCTCCTCCTCCTCTTCATCTCAGTGCATCGCCTCTCCTCTCCTGCCCGCTGCAGTATGGCAGTAGATTGTTCCTCTACAGACTCGTGCATCCCTCCTTCCTGCTATTGCCTTCACAGTATGTTGCCCCTCCTCCTCCCTGCCCCTCCTAAGTCTCCCCCACTGCCACACACTCACCCCCGCTGAGTGTTGGCAGCAGTGCGACACCTTAGATAATCGAGCCTTGCTGTCTTGTTCGCTCCTTGATAGACAAAGCGGTTGTTTTCCTTAACGAGGACAAACAACGTATAGTTGGTAACGTGTTGATAGAATATGCTGTGTTTAATTCTGATCTTTTTTTTATTAGACCCCAAAGGCTCCAAAAATGAAGCTACTCACAAGAAAGGTACTTTCCTTTTCTTTTTTCCCTCTTTTTTCTTTTTTTCTTCTTTTCTTCCCTGACCATGGTTTTGTGTTTGTCTCATGCGATGATGAGGCATTTTACAAATGTTGAGAAAACTAAGAATGTTAGGGAAATGCCTTTTTGGTTGAAATATGTAGAGATTGTCATGTATTGTTGTAAGTTATGTCTAATTTTATTGTCTGGAAATCACTGTAGAACATCTGGTGACAGGAGCAATTAAGCAAAAAAGTATTTGTCAAACATCAGCATTATTGCAAGCTTTAATTCATTGTGTTGACACAGACATTTTCCTCCTTTAACGCTGTGCATAATTGTTTCATTAGTGGCAAAACATGTTGGAAAGACCTGGTCAGTATGACAGCAGTTAACTCTTCTGAAACAGCAGATATTAAGCTTTTTATCCAAGGCTCAAGGACACCTGTTTCTTTACCATAAAACTGTCACTTCTCTCTGGCATAACAAGGCCTTTTCTCAGAAAGTAATGATTTTTGTCTCCCTAATGAAGGCAAATGTAGACACACAGCTCTTTTTTAAATTGGCTTGCGTGTCACCTCACCCCACTTCTACATCACTCTGCTGATCAAAAAAACTTTTAAAACTTGTTTTTAGCTTTGCAATAAGCCTTTGATTAAGGCTGATGTGTAAGTCTGTTTTACTGTAGTTGCATATGACACTGGGCAACTCCTGGTGCAACTGAAAAAAGAACTGTCAAAACGAAAAAGAAGTAAATGTATAAACACATATACATGACCAGACTGACACTGTTGATGTTACACAAGTAGCATTTTAATCACTATCATGCTTTGATTCCATTTTAGCATAAACAGATATAGAGCTATAGTAGATATAATTCATTTTTACTCTTGCAACATACTGGACAGCTGTAGGTTAAGTAATGCTAGTGTGTAGTGAGATGTATAGTGTTGTTAACAGCTGTAACCCTTTGTGTCACCTATCAGCTGCTGTACCTGACAGCTGGGAGCTAATGTTGCCACAGATACTGACTCAGCACAACCTTCACCCATTGTTTTATCCAAAATTGCATTTGGGTCCTCATGCTGTAGTGTTCTGCAGAGAGAAACAAACCCGGCTCAAAGCCCCACACAAGATCCACATAGAGCAGCTTTTGGGCATCTTTCCAAACTCTGCAAGAACACATAGGAGTGACTCAGGCCTTTGTTTTCACACACAGTGATTCATCTCATGATATAGTATAGTATATAATAGGATGGCATAGTATAGTAGAGTGCACAGTATTAACAGTATAGTTCAGTAAAAAAGTACTGTATTCATTGCGTAGTATAGTTCAGTTAATTATTGTAGTCTATTGTGAAATATAGTATGTCATAATGCATAATGTAGTAAGTACAATATAGTATGTATAATATAGTATAGTGCAGTGTGGTACAGTATGGTATATTATAGAATAGTATAGCATAACAATATATCATAATATAGTATGTAAAGAATGTTGAGTATTGAAGTGTAGTACAGTATAGCATGGAATAATATAGTATAGCATAGTACAGCATAGCATAACATATAACACATAACATAGCATGATAGAGCACAATATAATATTAGAGAGTGAGTATTGAAGCATAGTATAGTACAGCCCTAGCATAGCATAGAATACTATAGTACTGTATAGTACTGTGTAGTGCAGCATAGTGTAGTACAGTATAGTGCAGCATAGTGTTGTATATAACAACATAGAATAATTTAGTACAGTCTAGCATAGCATAGAATAATATAGTATAGTTTAGTGCAGCACAGCATTAGTATAGTATAGTATTGTACAGCTTAGCATAGAAGAATATATATATAGTTAGTATTACATAGTATTGCATAGTACAACATAAAATAATATGTACAGTATACTGTTGCATAGCATAGAATAATATGGTACAGTGTAGTATTGTGCTGCACAGCATAGTACAGCATTATGTAGCATAGTATAGTACAGTCTTGCATAGCATAGAATAACATAGTATAGTGTAGCGCAGCATAGGAAAGCATACAATAGTAGTGTACAAAATAGGATAATCATAGAATAATATAGTGCAGCATAGAATAGTGTAGTGCTGCACAGCTTAGTATAGTAGTAGAATATAGTACTGTCTAGCATAGCGTAGCATAGAATAATATAGCACTATAGTATTGTATAGTGTAGTACAGCATAGTGAAGTAGATATAGTGTTGTGTAGTGTAGTATAGTATTATATAGCATTACATAGTACTTACTCTAAAGTGAAGTGTGGTAAAATAAAATACAATGTGGTTTAATGTGGTTATTAATAAAAGTACAGTAGGACTAAATGTAGTACAGTGTCACAGCATAGTATATTGAAATACATACAGTACAGAGTACAGTGTGAAAGAGTACAGCACTTTAGAATTACTGGTCTCAGTACAGTACAGTGTAAATGAGTACATTAGATTAGATTATAGGAGAGTTGCTACAGCATGTTTATATTACAGTAGTACATTAGGACACAGTAGAGTACAGTATTCTAGAGTACATTACAGAACAGAGTAGCTGCAGTGCTTCTCTCCATTTATTCCGTGTTGAAGATTCTCTTTCAGCCCATTTGGCCCGTTAGCTTAACATGCTAACGCTCGTAGCACAGCAGACTCTTTACACAGTGGCTCCTGCCAGTCGTGACTAACATGTATGTGGCCCTAATTTACATGAACAGAGAAGAAGCCATGGCAGAACCCCCCATACACACTCCGCACACATACGCACTCCTACACGCAGATACACACAGTGCTCCATGCTGCAATTAGTGCGCAGGACTTTCCAGACAATTACAGTTGGTGATGGAGCAGACAGCAGAGGTGATGCACGGGGCAATCTTTTTGGGCAATGCTGCCAGACACAGTTAATGCAGGTTAAGAAAGCTTATTCTAATGCTTCCTGGTAACAGAATATCCTCATGATTACAGCAACAATGCCAAGGAAACACTGGAGGTCCCGGTGCTCAAAAAGTTGACCTGGGCCGCACCGTCTTAAGAAGATTAAAACAAAAATTCAACTTCACAGCGTCTTTATCCGCAGCACTGCAGATATGATCCTTTTGTGTCTGATTACTCTGGGTGACTAATGCTATTGAGAGAGACTTGTTGGTTTGCAGACTATAAGACCCAATTACCTCCTGAGCTTATTCTGCCGGCCAATACTGTCAGCTTCACAGGAGACGACGTTTTATATTAGCATGGCAGCAGCCCGTCTGCCTCCAGGCTGCTGCGATGCATAACTTACCCACTGCCTCAGCAGAGGCAGAAAAAAACTGCAGAGCTAATAAGAAATAATTTCTCATTTAATGTTCAAATAACGGACAGAATTATAGCTGAAAAAGTTCAGAGATGTGTTAGAAGGAAGGGAATATCAATCTGCATGTCACAATACAATATTTTTAGTAGTGACTTGAGGCATTATCAGGGAAATGCTGCAAAAATATAAATGTTTTTAATTACAAAGCAATTTTTATGGTGCTATGCTTTTAATTCCTTGTTATAATAACTAACTGTGGCTGGACTTTAAAAGGGTTCTGACTCTATGGTATTAGTTCAAGTAAAACTAGTTGATATGCACAACAATACTATACATGAGTGGTTAATTTACTATTAAGTACTTTGTATGCACTCATTTCTCAATAGAGGCAAATTCTATACACTAAAAAAATCACTCAAATAATTTGCTTAAAAATCTTCCATCAAAACAAACTTTTTTGACATTTGTGCAGATGCTGCAAAGAATGAATTATTAAGGTCTTAAATGATTTACACTGAAGTTTTTTCCCCATTCGCAATCTGGGAACTCCGCCTCTGATTGGCTCATACTCAATGCCTCTGTTGATTAGGCTCATTATAGAGGCTGTTTTGCACAGGTATGAATACAGGTGTGCCTTGAACAGAAAAAGTATGAAAACCACAGCTATACAGTCTAAGAATTTAGGATGAGCATGTAAATAAATGAAGGGTTTGGACTATATTGATAATATATACCAATATAAACGTAACTTTTGGAATAATTCATACAGACATTGCTAGCACTTTAATATTGCAGCAGTGTTACAAATCAATGAGCAGGACTTCTTTGCAACAGTCAGATGAAGTAGGCCTACCTTTTTTGTGTTTTCTATGTTGGATTAGCCAACTACAAAGCTAAGTCAAATCTGCAGCAGCCAATTCGAACATGCACAGTGCAAAACCTTCGGCTGTCTCTGCTGCCTCGCATCATTCTGCCAAGCTCCTCCCACCAATTGACGCACCAAACATGCACGTTAGTAATGTGCAGACTGCAGTTAGTCCACAGACTGGCAGGCCAGTCATAAAAAATTAATTTTCTGATTAATAGCGGATGGGCCATGGGTGCGATAGAGAGAGAGAGAGAGAGAGAGAGAGAGAGCAGAGAGAGAGAGAAAGACACCCTGGCCCAATTTAGCCCCTTTTCATACAAAGAGTGTTAACCCAGGTTAAGCTAAACCCAGGTCTATATGATTCACACTGCCACTCTTCTAGCTCTGGGCTAAAGCCTCTGTACACCAACTCTGATTATCTTCTTCTTCTAATCTTCTTGTCCTGTTTCACACTAGCTGCTTTTAGCCCTGGGTTTAGTCGATTTTCAGGAGATAACCCCTGCAAACTTGGGGTTAACCGTACTCTAGAGCAGGGCCAGCTAGCCCTAGGCTAAAGTCAGGGTTAGCCTACTTTGGAGTGTTCCAGGATTGTACCAGTGTGAAAGCTCTTTTAGCCTAGGGCTAACAGCTCCCTTAGCCTGGGACTAACTTCTCGCTTAACCTGGGGCTTTATGTACGAGGCACAGCAGCACAAATTCACTGATTAATCAAATCTGTTTCCTCTGGAGAGTTTTCTCTGTCCAGTGAAGTTTACAGTTTTTAGTTTTACTGCTTAAATGTCCCAAGTATTACAGCTTACAGAGACAGGTAGAGGTGCGGATGCAGGTCTTTAAATTTAAGAAAATAATATGTTCGGGTGGGTAGTGGATAGATGATTCATGCATAGCTGCAGACTCACTAATTCTGTTACATTTTGCTGAGCTTGAAGTGGAATGTCAAGCTTGTCAACCGTTGAAACTAGCTAGCAAACTAACGTCTGTCCTACACTGGTAGTTATGTGTGCCTTAGAGGTAAGAAAGACACAGATGAGTAGATTGGCTTGTTACATGCTTACTAACATTGGTTGTTTAATTCAGACTGGGTCCAGTTTTTTAAAAGACTAAATGCAAAAGGGCTGATGCTCACAGACACACTCAAGGAACTCTTCAATTAAATATGACATGCAAGCTTCAAAATTAGTTTTCATTTCAATTTCAAACAAAACTTTCATTAAATACCCAGTGTATAATATTTATAGGGATTTACTGTCAGAATATGGCAGAAATGTAATATAATATTCATAAGTATGTTTTCATTAGCGTGCAACCATCTGAGTGCAACTACTGATTCCACAATGTTGCGCCTCCATGTTTCTACCATAGCCCAGAACAGACAAACCAAACACTGGTTCAGGACAGCCTTTTCATATTTTGCGAGTTTGGTGGCCACAGTAGGTTCTCGTACACACTTTGGAGGTTCAATCTGCAAACACACTGCAAGTTGACAGTGAATCCTACTCACTGGTCCTTTAACACACATTCGTCATTTGATGATCCCTTCTATTTGCTTAAAAAAATATGTATATATTGATCTAAGCAATTCTAGTAAGAATTTAAAACAGAGTCACAGGTCAGACAAGGTTGATAGATGCTGTTCTAAATCAACAAAGACAGAATCTAACCCTTAAGATGCTAACCCTTGTTTGCATGCTAACATACTTTGATGCAAATCACACAGTGAAAAATATATATTTCAGTAATATTTAAATAACAATCTGACATTGTCCCAACAGAAAAAAATCAGCTAGCTGTATATTGATAAAATAATGAACTCTCTGTCAGAAACAACAGAATCTGACCTCCAATATGGCTGCCAGATGAGGTGCTAAATCACCTGAAAGATTGTTACTGACAGCTAACAACTTAACATAAAGGAGCTGGCATGCAGGAGATTAAAACTAATTGATTTGTTCTGATCTCACTTTGCACATCAAGCAATAAAAGTATTGTATTTCCTTTCTGTGCTTTGACTTGATCTGCCTCAAGTATCCTCAGAGGGACCCTCGAACCTTTTACTTGTAATGATTATTGACATGCACGCTATTATCACAGCACTAATTTTAAGTACAAAGTAGTGCAGTGTGCTTGCTCTTCTTTTTAACCTACAGAGCTGGTTACTTTGGTGGAAATGTCAGTTTTAGAGGAGGGGAGGACAGCGGAGGAGACATGAAGGGAAAGAGATTAGGTTAATGTCGGAGGAGGAGAGGAAAAATGTAATACTGAGGTGGAGAAAAGGGGGGATGGGAGACTATGAATGCAAAGGAAAGGCACATGCAAGGAAAGTAGACCATCTATACAAGAGTAATGAGGAAAAAAAAAAATGAAAGAAAACTGAATTATATAGAAATTGTTTTAAAAAACTAAATTAAAGGACAGTTAAAGGGGAGGAAAGGATGTCAAAGGAAAGATGGGGAAAGAAAAAGAAATAAAAACTAGAATATTTGCATTTCCTGAGGAAAATAGGTGTGATTGCTGCATCTTCTGCTGCTGGCGCTGCTCGCCGGCCCAGCTCCTGAAAGAGTCCCGGCAAGAAATGTTGGTAATTCAGGTCTGAAGTACATCGGATAACGCATTCAAGAGATATGATAGCATTTTGTTAATAACCAGAATGGTAAGCAATATCAATAAAGAAACTAATACGTTTTGTTTGGGTTCAACTAAATGGAAAGAATGGATGAAATATGGGACAAAAGAGGCAAAAAATGTGTTTACCAAAAAATCAAAAATGGCAGAACATTTTTAGAGATGGAATTGGGCGTGGTCTGTATCATCTGAATCAGCTTAATAATGCTTCATAACTGACCACATATGGTGGTGCCATTGAAGCACGTGCTTTAATACATTTAGCATATCTCCATGGGCCAGCTGTGTACCAGATATGATGTCTTTAGCATGTCTAATATTTGAGATATTAATAAGCATTTTGCACACTCCTATAGACCGCCATTCAAAGAAATCATATTTCAATAACTAACTGATATTAAACAGAAAAATAATAGCACCTGTGAGATGAAAATGCTTTATATGTGTACAGCTGAATGATGTGAATGATGTCAGTCTGCAAAAATGTGTGAGCAGAAGCAATCCAAAAAACATACAGAAATATAAAAATAAAAATATTTAGTCAGAAAAATAAAGAGTGAAGATAAGAGAGAAGAATGTTAAAGAAAGGACAAAAACCTATGTACAGATCTGAAGCGGAGCTCAGACTCAACAGAGAGAGAAAGCCATCTTCTAGGACGAGACATGGGACAACGGGGAAACGAAGAGGACAGAAAAGATATGAACGAGGATGCTCAGAGAGGGGGGAGAACGAGAGGGAGGATGGAGGGGGATTTCTTTTCCAGCCTGTTCAGCAGAATCCAGTCAGCAGGTCAGGGCCTGAAGCCTCGCCACGGTCGCCGTCGGCAGCAGCCGTTCTCCCTGATTAGACGCTCTGCTCTGCTCCTTCTGTTGTGGGATGTTCAGCACATATTACACACAACTCACCTCCTCGCACCGGCGCTTTATGCAGATTAATGTTAGGCCAAGGGATATTTGTCTGCTAACAGATTCTGGGCTCTCCTCCTTCCCCCCTCGGTGCCGTGCGAGAGGCCCGAGGATTCAATCTGTCTCTGTAGATTTATGCTTATTCAAGTGCCCGGTTTCATGGAGGACGGCTTTGTAATATGATTGCATAGTGCTTTAGAGAGGTGACACTTTAATGTGACGACTGCAGGTTGGAGCATATTGCGGTTATTTTACTTTTTTATTGAGAGCAGAGGAAAAAAAAAATCTGCTGCTATGTAGATTTATGCTTATCCAAGTGGCCTGTCTCATGGAGAACACCTTTATAATGTGATTGCACAGTGCTGCAGAAAGCCAACACTGCAGAATGGTTACTGCAGGCTGGAGCACACAGTGTGGTTTTAGAGAATGTAAAGCAGAATATCCCCCTATACAGATTAACGCCTTTCCAAGTGGCCTATTTTAAAGAGAATAATATGGCTGCACAGTGCTTTAGAAAGGAACACTTGGGTGTGATTGCGGGGCTTTCCTCAGCTGAAGAGATTCCAACAAATCCTCATATATACACGACAAAACAGGTCATTTGTCAATGCCCTCCAGAAATGCCTCATGTGAATGTTCCTCTGCACCTCCATAGCTACAGTCTGCGAGAAAAACTACAGGCAGAAAATGTTCAAATATAGGTACCACTTTAAATACTTGGGTATATAAATCATTAATAAACAATTGTAATCATCAATGTGGGCTCACTATTTGGCAAAATCAAGTCAGTGCTTAATACCTAATTAGTCGTAACCCTTAAATGGCAAGCACATATAAATCTCTTTAATTTCTATTTTCTAATATATCTAGGCCGAAATAACATAATTTTTCTATGTGACCTTTAGTTTCCAATTTTCACTCTCCTAATCTCCTAAGTACATTGCCCATTTAGGGTTTAATTTAAAATAAAAAAAAAAAAATTATATACCAACTTTTAAAACATTTTTAAAACTATTAATTAGCTCCTTAACTTGTAAGTTTTGCATAAAAAGTTTTAAAAAGTGTAAAAATGAATAGTCACTCACATATAATTTGAATGCTGGAAGCACATCTAGTCTCTAAATAAACAACAAGTTATTAATATTTATGAACAAAACGTGTTATTCCTGTTTTTATACGTCCATCTTCTCTGTGATATCCCCTACACTAGTAATATACTAGCAATGGAAGCTGAACGAACGCAAATAATGCGAGCATTTTGATCACTGACCATGCAAAACGTGCACACTGGTGAATTAATCAATAATACACATTTAAGAGTAAAATAAAGAGAAATCAATATTTCACACATTCATGTTATTGATTATCTGTAGAGATTATAGCCCAACAAGTTTCCCTCTATGCACCGAACAGTGGGAGTTGGCAGTGATGGCGACAATACATACAGCCCAAACCCAACGTAGCACATGAAATATGTGAGAAATGTGGCCCGACCTGACCCAAACTTGTCGGGTCCAAATGGGTCCGGTCGGGTTTGGGCGCAGATCTCAAGCTCTAAAGTACATCAGTGAGTGGTTATACCTGTTTTATACCCTTATCTGGGCAATGTTTCCTGAAAATTCCTGCTGAAAATAACAAGGTAAACAATAGCGTAACAATTTTGCCAAAGACTTCTTTATATGAAAGCTGATTATATGTTAATTTGACACCTAATGACACGTTTTCATTACTAAGATTATGCTGATAAATGCTGGTAACTTATTAACAAATGTTTGATGAAGCTACCATCTAGTCGCATAACATCGGAGAGAAGGCAGACATCTCTGCGGCTGATATCTCCAAAACTCTGCAGCTCACAACAAAAAATGTAGATGGATGTGTAACACGTAAGTCCAAAGGTCAGTTACAGTATGTATGTGTAAATAAATTTCTGGTTTTTGGATGAAATATCCCTTTAAAAGAAATTGACATGTTTTAAAAATCACAACATCCACCTCAAAATCCTTTAGGGTTAAAAATGCATAGCCTTCATACACAAAATCAATGACGTGCCTGCATGGCTGAAATACAGCTTTTAATCAAAATTCAAAGGTCAGATCAGACCTCCAGTTTTAGAGGCAGTACATCTGTCATAAAAAAAACCCTGTCAGGACCATGGACAGCTCCAGGAAGGGGGAGAGAGACACAGGAGGACAGAAAGAGAAACTGTTAGGTCGCAGAGAGATACTTTTAATGCAGAAATAATGAGAGAGGATGCTGAAAGTCAGGAGGTGCATTCTAAGGCTAAAACTACACGGGTGGGTAAAAGAATTACAGATCTGATCTATTTGATCTGATCTACAGATCTAAATACACAGACACAAAAATTACAGATGTTGCATTCACATGCTCCTAGGATGGTCCTGTTTCCCAAGTTTGGAACTTGTTCTTCTGACTTTTGTGTGTTCATGAGCTTTTCAGACATAAACAACATGGATGCTACAAAGTATGGGGTTGCTGCTGTTGTTGCACTTGTTGTTGCGTCTGGGTGTTGGGTTAGTTAGTACCATCCCAGATAAGATTGATGTTGGCTATACAAATATGCTTGAACAGTTTGAAGCTTTAATTTGAGTGAGTCATTTTGTGATTTTGAAAGTGATCTTGTCCCAGACTTGTTGCTGCACCATTATATTCCCTAAAATTGCACAAATATTGCTTTATCTGACTAAAATATTGCTTTAACTGACATAACAAAGTCTGTTTTTTGGACTTCTCAGGAGTAATGCTAATAAATAACTTTTCTAATAATTGGTGGAATCTATGTGGACAGCAGCTAACAGTTAAAACCTAATATATTACAAATTACACATGAGCAAAATACTGATGCAATATTAGAACTACTAAAAACATTCTTAACCAAACGTTTACTTTTGTCTGCCGTTTCTGCACATAACGTCACACAGACACCAACATTTCCAGAGTTGTTGTTCCATCTTGAGGAGGCGTTCATGTGACTATTTTTTCTGATTATTCCAACAACACATAAATGCAGGAATTATGTCTATAAAATGAAAAACAGATGAAAGCAGCTCATGAGTCGTGATACTAAAGATTAAAAACAGGCTGCACATGTCCACATGAAGGTAAAGTTAGACACAGTGACCAGGGCAAAGGAGCATTTTGTTTTAATTTAAAGATGTCTGTCCTTATATTTGTCCTCAATAAAATTGAAGAAAGTTCAAAATGAAACTCCATCCATTCATTTATCATACCCTCTTATTCCATGCAGAGTCAAACACACACGGTCTAAATGAAAATAAAAGATAAATAACAGTAGAGCTGTAACAGTTTTTATTTTGACTAAAAGTAAGTCCTTGGATAATTTTTCATGCAGGAATGGCAAAAAAAGTCTGGTTTCAGCTTATTAAATATGAAGATTTCCTACTCTTTTCTCTGTTGTATATTGTTAAACTGAATATCTTTGGGCTTTGGACTGACAAAACAAGACATTTTATATTATTTTCTCACATTTTATAGACCAAACAATTAATTGATTAATGTAGAAAATAAATTGCAGACTAATTGATAATGAAAATAATCATGACTTGTGGTTTTTAGATTTTAAAACCTTTTGGTTTCCATCTGTAACATCTAAAACATGAAAAAAAGAGAATTATAATATTGAATCAAGCTGTTTCATCAGTGAGGTTCAGAGGAGTGGACGTGAGTGTTTGAGGGATAAGGTGAGTGGGTGTATTGTGTGTGTGTGTGTTGATTCTCCACTAATCTCACATGACTATCTACCTTCCTCTCAAGATGATTAAAAGCATCGAGCTAACAGCGGAACATCACGACACACTCTTAAATCACACACTGATTTATTGAGTGGATGACCGTCACACACACACGGGCACACACACACAGATACACACTGCAAACAGTCCATCTGCACAAATACTCTGTCAGGCAAACAAACATGCAAACAACAAACAGGAAGGATCAAGCAAACACACGCTCATGTTCACACACACAAAATAGTCAAACACACAGAAACGCACATGTACAGTGCAAATACAAACACTGCTCACATTTTACACTTTTTTAAAATCTCTCATACACACACACACACATATTTACACACAAACACTTTGCAGCATCACTACCTCGCAGTAATCCAGTGGAATAAAGCTCCAGTCACCTCTTCTCCGTCTCCGTGTCGCCGCCGTAGACCTGCTATTGATTTCTGTCCTTCTGCAGTCAAGAAGCTGCCAGCCTGTCATGTCCGCCTGTCAGTCAAAACCCGGCCTGGAAAGACCTGTTTACTAATTCACTGCAGGCTTAGCTCGCTATCATATATTACAGAAAAATATATGTTTTCTTGTGGAAAGTGATATTTTTGGATGGCAGAGGATATTTTATTTCCCAGATATCTGATGGTCAGGCCCGCTTCCTGGCATAACTATCCAGGTGTGCACAGGTGTTAAAGGTCCTCCGCTGTCCGCTGGATCACATCAATCACCTGTGCTGCTGTAATGCAGGTTTTCGGAGACTACAGGAGTGTGACTAAAATTTGGATTAGCTTCTGGACAACAGTTGGATCAGATACACAGAGTCTGCCCATTTTTAAACTGAATTCCCTCACCAAGATGAGGCTGTATCTGTGCTCCTGTAAATGCAAACTTTATTTACTATAATCTGAGAGATATAGCTGAAAATCAGTGTGATAGAAAGTTTCATTTTAGTCACTGTTAATTAAAGAGGTTGGATTTACCAACTTTATTATGAATATAAAGGTTGAATCAATAGGATTTCTTGAAGCTGTTTGTGTGCCAGACAGTTTATAGTTGTGTCTATCATTCAGGATGTAAAATACCAACATTTTGGGTTGGTTAAGTGTTCCAAGCAGGGTGAAATAATGAGAAATACAGGCAGAGGGCTGCAGAACAGACACCACTACACACATCTAGTGAGTCCAAAGTGATGAATGAAAAGGATTATGTTTCTGACTCAATGTTTGTAGGAAAATCTGGCATATTATGCCTTAAACTACTTTATCTTGAATTTAACCACTTTATCCTCAGATATTAGTATAGCCAGTATTTGTAGGCTATTATTACATGGCTTTGTTAAATACTTGATTTCGATTGGTCAATTAAAGCATTCTAAGGTCTGTTATTTCTGTACAACAGACTGTTGCTATGAAGAACAAGCTGTTGCTATGGACACAGTTCTGTTCATAGACCCTGGAGAAACAATAAAATCACTGTTAAATCACTAAAATCATTTTAACATTAATATGTTGGGTCAAATTTTTATTTTTTTATATATAGAACAAGCAGGATAATGTACAGTGAGCAGGTCACAATTGCAAAATATAGCTATAAAATCATTTTAAAACAAATATATTGTGTCACAGAAATGTATGCCAAATATTTTTTTGGTAAGCATGTAATAAGGAGGATAATGTACAGTGAGCAGGACATTATTGTGAAATAAAGCCTTTCAGGATGATGTAGTCCTGTATCATCCAGAGCAGCTTATTTATGTATGTGTATTCATGATAGCAGTTTGTGTTGAATACATTTAAGTGGAACTTTTGAACATTCTACTGAACAATTTTCTTACTATGATTGCTGAAGCTGATGCACTTTGCTATCGTTTTATCACCCAGACTACTGCGAACAGTGTCCAGCCTTAGATTATAGCTGCAACTTTTCCATGTGGTGGATGAAGCGTCATCCGACTGATCTGAGAGAATATTTCTTTACTTTTAAAACTGAATTGACGTCTCAGTTCCTTCCATGATGTGTCAATTTTAAATCCATTAATTAGCAATATTATTCTGTCTTACAGTTATTCAAAATCATGTCATAAATAACACTTAAATTCAATAATCTTTCCAATCCAAGGTGCAGTTTATTTATGGCTGTGCTCTATATGCTGTACAGTTGTTTGTCTGCTGAATTGTTTCATATGTTCTTCCCTCACAGTTCAGCCTGATGTGGTATCTCTATGGAAACCCTGACAATTCAATAGAATTTATTTGAGTGGGTTTTAAAGGATGAGACTGATTAGGCAGACATTTTTCTTATTGTTAACAAAATCCCATGAAAAGACCAAAACCAACAATGTGTTAGTCCTTCAGTAAATCTTGCCCTGTCTGTGACTCTCAGCCCCAGGAGAGTCACAGACGGAATATAGAGTTCAGTTTTTAAAGGTTCAGTTATTTCTTAAAACAGCTTGCAGTGTACTTTTCATGGCAGATTATCCAATGCTCAGTGCTTGTGTGAGTATTTGTGGCGACAGGATGGTGTGTGTGAGTCAGAATAAACTCCACTGTGTGTGTGTTCATGGTAATGAAGAAACATATCAGCCAGGGCAGCAGTGTGGCTCATTGATGTGTTTTTAATAGTGTCTGGACTACGATGGAGCTTTATAGGCAGAGACAGAAGATAAATCAGCTTCGACACATACACAATACTTGTTAGTGGAGCTGCAACGATTAGCTTATTAATTGATTAGTCGATCGAAAGGAAATTTGCAAAGATACACAATATGGATTTTTTTTTAGCCAATACAGTCATCAAGAATTTCCTGCTTCTCATGGCATATAGCAATAAGATAACATTTTTGTATTTTAAAAAGAAGTTCATGTAATCTGTAGTTTATGCAGACTTTAGGGTAAGAAAGGCTCAGTGAGTGAAGATGGATGATTTAATATTCCACAGCTCTGACCAAGCAAAACCTGGACATCAATATTACAGCAAAAATTAATTTTTTCTAGTGAAGTAAATCAAAAAAACTTAACAAACTTTTGGCTTTTATAGAGCTTTAAATTCAAATGAACCCAGCTAATGCTGATTCAATACAGACTGATAGAGCTGGATAATGTTTGTCAGTCATCCCTAAAAATTAGTTGCCTACTATTTTGATCATTTATAAATCATTTTATTTGGTTTTCAAGCAAAAATGTCTGACGTTTTCTTGTTCCGCCTCTTACAGTTCATCCCAAAATCAAAAGTACGTGTATTTCCTCCAATTACTCAAGATGCTCTGCGGACCTTGTGAGCAGTTTCAAGAACTACTTTCTTTCTGCAGTAGAAGCTGCCAGAACTAATTTCTTAATACCAGTAACAAACATGAAACTACTCACAACAAGGTCTGTGGATTATCTTGAGTAACCTGAAATATTTAAAAAGAGACACCGGGTTTGAATGTTTCAAATGTATTTTTTGATGCTTTGAGCACCACAAGCTGAGTGCCATTTAGTCCCATTATATTGGAGAGAAAACAGACATCTCTACAGCTGATATCTCCAAAACTCTGCAACTTACACCAGAAAAATCCAGATGGATGAGAAGGACCACAGGACTACAGTCTTTGGGTTTTGGACTATTGACTGGTCAAAAGAAGAACTTTGGAGACATCACTTTGGGCTCTGGGGAATTGTGATGAGCATTTTTCACAATCTTTTGACATTTTATAGACTAAACTAATAGTGAAAATAATCTGCAGATTAATGGATAATGACAATTCTGGTTAGTTGCAACTAATTGATTGGTGGTTTGGGTGTTTTTATATGATTTCATGAAGTTAAAGTAATAAACAGCCTCATCCTTTGTTCCTTTATTTTAATAGAGTAAGAGGGATATACGTGTTTGTTTTTCAGGGCGCTGTGGCCCATGATTAATGCATGGATGAGACTCTGTGTGTGTTAGAATAATATGTATAAACAGAGGGAATATGGGAGAGAGGAAATGCACACATGCAAGCACATGCTCACAGGCAAACACACACTCACACACACACGCACACATACAAATACTCTCACTGCAAACATGCAGGGCACACACACCGTCACAGAAACCGAAAATGCTCGGAGGCATGGATGCCAATTTTGAGTAAATATGCATAGACAAACACACACACACACACACACACACACACACACACACACACACACACACAGCCTCCGGTGATTTCTGACCAGGCTGCCATGCATCCATCCATCTCTCCATCCTCTCCTCTCTGCCTGCCTCCCACTTTGAATACATTTCATCTCATAATGAAACTTGAACACCCCGTGGCTGAAAGAGAGAATACGAATGAGAGAAGAGGTAAGAGGCAGAGTGACAATGAGGGAGGAAAAGAAAGGAAGAAAAGAGAAAGAAATAGATTCAGGGAGAGACGAGGGAAGAGGGGGAGTAAAACGTATCATAATGGTATTTCTCCTCCCTGGCTGGGGAGGAAAATGAAGTTTTTCCCTAAAGTTCACTCCATGGAAGAGGCGATGATGGATGGTTGAATATGTCTGCGGAGAAACCGCCATTCCTCATCTCACCACTCCAATTAAAATGTGACAGGAAGTGTTTTTTTTCCCTCGCCGCTGATCAACCGCGCTGTTTACTTCCTCGCTTAGAGCCAAAAGAGTTTACTGTTCTATAGAAGGAGGCAGGTATACGCTTTCATATGTGGGAGAATAATGAGAGCTGTCTGTGGAAATGAAGAGGGATGCTGCGTGGAAGAACGGCTACAGCATCTGCATGGGAATAAAGGCAGAAATAAACAGGATAGCGACGCAGACAGGTTCTTCTTTCAGGTGTTGGATGTGGGTGTAGAGAAAGTAGACATAAGGAAGAGAAGAGGGGGGGAAACAACTCTTGTTTCAGTAGTGCTTCGTTGCTGAGTCAGGAGATGGACGGCACTTTAATGTCTCGCCGCCTTCAAGCATTTTCTTTTCTTTTCCCCCGGCGCTTCACAGCCTTGATGTTTATCTCCTCCTCCGTTGTCGTGTCTGCATGTAATAGAGGGAAAAATTGAATGAAACAGCAGCAGACTGAAAGTTATTCTCCCTCTTTCTTCTTTTTTTTCTGCCTGTAGTCCTGCTCGTAGATGTGTACACACAGTCAGGGGAAATTCTTGAAAGGTTGTTAATTTGAGGAAAAAATAAAACCTGGGATTTTTTATATGTGGATTTAAGCTGTTGTATTTTTATAAACATGCAGATGACAAAATCATATGCAGTCAGCAATCAGTATTTGACCAGAATTTACAGATTTAAAGGGGTCGTCCAGTAAGTGAGGATTGCTCATCCATAAAGTGACTTTGACTCTGACAGAGGGCAAGATATCTTGACTTTTTCTCTACATTGTGCACTACATAGTGTCAACAGAGGAATTAAAAGACAAAGAAACGGGAGAAGCGAGTGCTGTTAATGCCGTGTTACCTGAGGGTTGGACTGTCACTGAAATAAAGAGGAAAGGCCTCAGAGAATGAAAACTACGCCTCGTCACAGCAAGGGGCGAAAGATGACTGGATGGAGGAGGGGGTGAAGGGGAACCCTAACCCTAACCCATCATTGAGATTGAGGACAGAATAAGTGAGGATGTTTGCCTGGGCAGCGACTTCATGAACCTGCATGTGAAGATATATAGCCAAAACACCTGACAGCAGGTGATAATACATCATTAAATGAATGATGATAGACTTTATAAGCAAATTTACAATCATATTCTAATATGATATTCAGTCAAACAGGATAATGTCGACATAAGTATGAAGTGTAATTTACTTTTCAAAATCAAAAATGTGTTTGAACTAGTGAAATATACAGTCATTAGACAAAAACGCAAGTTTTGATATCAGCAGATTGACTTCACATTACTGCACACGGACCTCATAATGTGTTTGTGTCTGAAAGAAAATTCATAATCCGAGAAAACTAGTGAATGCGATGAGTTCTCGTACACACCTCTGAGAACAAATCTGTTTGTATGAGGGGTTCTTGCATGAGGCCCATTGTTTGTTGTAAAGATGGCAGTGGTGTAGGATTTCTACATTTTGGCTGATTAAGCCTATTGATGATGCATTCACTGCATAAATAATGACACACTTCTATCCACTGCAGAAAAATGTATAAGTCACTTTTAATAATAAAAATAGTGTCTCAAATCATTTTTTTTCTGTTTCGTAATAGTGTGAACAGCACAAATCACATGGAATCTGTTCTTTTTTATTCTAATTTGGGCCACTTTCATATGTGATCTTAAATCATGATTTTGCATTATGTAATCTCTTCTGAACAGTCATATTGTAATCTTTCTACATCACTCTAGATTAACATTCATCAAAATCTGCATTTGCAGAGTCACTCAGTGTGTACAAACATGAAAGAAGCAGAGGTGCTGACAGATGTAGTGAAAAGCAGCTTGAAAAGCCGTTCACATCACAATCCTGCATCCACACACACCTGTGTAGAGCAGAAGCAGCCATTGTAGCCAAAAAACAAAACAGATGTGAGCAATAAATCCAAATTGAAAGCTCAGGCTTGAAGTGTCTGTGTGCTCTTGTGTCTGAATTGGAGCAAATTGCTGCAACCAAGTTGTACATCCTGTGAAAAAGCCTGAAACCAGAAGAGAGGAGACTGTTATGGATGCAGACTTACATCCCTGGCTTTGGAATGGAGTGTAAGAGTGTAGGAGAGTGTAATGTCTCGGTGTCCTCATACTTTTGGCCAGGGAGTGAAAAGCTCCATTACAGATCCAGATACTTAATGCTCCACTTAAAACAGTAAATAAGTTAAGTTCTGTATACCATAAAGAAAAGCTGCAGCACTCTCTCCAGGTATCCTCTGTGGCTGAAGAGCCTTTGAAGGCTTTTTATTTCTTAGTACAGAATCACTTTTATGGCTTTTAGCAAACTTTTTTATAAGTTGAGCTCAGTAACTTCCAGGAATATAAAGCTCTCAGCGTTTGATAAAATGTTCATTATTTCACTGTTTCACTCTCGAGTCAGGAGATTTATGATGCTTTAAAGTTCCCAGGGGAACTTCTTTTTTTCTTCTCTCATTGGCATTTAAGCTCTGATGTTTATGCATTGAGGATAAGAACAAAATGATCACCTCCTCAGCTGTCGTGTCTGGACATAATGGCGGAAAAACAGCAATAGGGGAAGAAAAACAACCTTCTACTTTCTTTCTCTTCAGAACTCTCTCCCTCTCTCTCAGTCCTGAGCCATGTTGTCCAACTTCCGTGAGCATGTGTGGGGAATATATATTAGTTCAATAAAAAGTCAAACTGCTTTCCCCGGACCATATAGCCTACAGACGACGCCCTATAAATATTTAATATCTCACAGCCATTGTAGTATTTTTTGCTGAAGGCAGCTCAATTGCAAAAGGGGCACTCCTGCGTAATTCAGAGTAGTTTTCATGTAATTTGTAGCCTGCGACTTTTCTTCTGCCCTTGCCTCTCTTTGCTTTGTTTAGCTTTATACTATTTGTTGCTGTGAATAAATTTGGCCTCGCTGCTGCAGCACTGAGGTGTCACTTACAGGAGTGCAAATTGGGTATCAAGAGAGGAGAGAGTTAAATAAATCATCAGAGAGCAGGGCCGAGATAATCCTCCAGATACCTGTGTTTTACAACCCAAGGCCTGATAATGGAGCAGACTCCACTGTTCCACCCATACTCTTTCCTTCATGTGAAAGCACAAGGTGTGTGGGTGGTCTTTAACTGAACCTCAGACCTGCCACCTTGATGTTCGGCAACCAATCAATAGGACAATTATGACCATGTGTCTGGACCAATTTTATGCCACAGAGTCAAGGACTATGGCCTGTTGACAGATGATGAAAAATAACATATTAAGGGCACGTACATCTTTACTGTTGCTCCAGCCTGTTTTCATTCCCAACTGGTCAAATATTGGTGTTTGTTATGCTTCTCTGTGATTCATGGAGGTACCCGTGATACTCACTGATCTTCACTGACATCATGTGATGTAACCTACTTGTTTTAACCCAAAACATTAACTTTTCCTAAACCTCCCCAAGTAGTTTGGGTGCCTAAACCTAACCAAACTACAACCACTTCACAATGTTTCACGTGTTAAAAGGCTTTTTGGCAGTGTCTCATACAGCCACTGGAGTGTAACTTACACTGTAAGTTGCTAGGTTACTTCTCTCAAAAAGTAATTGATTGACTTCACCAATTACTGCATTATAAAAGTAATTAGTTACTAGAGAAAGTAACACTTGTGTCACTCTAAAATGTATGGTTTAATTCTCTTATTAATAGACATAACTGTATTACTTTAGTTTAGCTAAAGTATTTTAGAGACAACTGTCAAATTTATCATTGGACCCATTATCACTAATAGGAGTTATTAATACTCCCGACCACCAGAGGACAGCAACGACAAGCATCTACTTGTAAGCTACACTTTTATTGCCTCTGGGTTAGACAGTTAACCTGATACACCAGAGGGTTTGTTACACAGAACCATCTGCAAAGCCGTCCATAGAAACTGTTTGGAAAAGAGCAGGCACTTTCAAACAACACTTGGCAGGTGATTGGATAAACCATCTGTCACATCTAGCATGGATTTACTTCAACCAGTCAGATCAACTCACCAAACCAAAGCGGGCTGGAAGAAGAGTGAAAATATCTTTTCCGTCGATAAAAGCCTTCAGTGTTGTTCTTTACTCTTCTTTCAATGAAGAAATACTCTGCAATTCTGATATAACTGTTGAAGACGGTTGAATTGCATTAGCTTGAGTTACCTAATGTTAGCAGAATGCTAGCTAATTAGGTACCTAATCAACATTAATCATTAGCTAGATAGTTAGTGTGTGCTTTGCTAACATTATCTAACATAAGATGTGACCCTACATGTCACTTTTACAGGAAGAGGAGAAAGTAGACTGAGGTGCCAGAGTTGCTCAACTGTTAATGGAGCGCAGAGCAAAAAGGGGAGGGACTTAGAAAAGGTCAATTGTGGCATCACATCACATCAACACTGATTTTTTTTTTTTTTTGTCATTGTTGTAGGACTGCAGTTGCACCACACTTATAGCAATCTCAGAACTCGTGGTTCAGGTTCAGACCTAGGCATGGTTCCTGTTCAGAAGAAGAGTTAATTTGACCTATTCTTGGGTGAATATTCCTGGATTTGAAGATGTAAGTGTGAAAATGCCCCAGAAGGCATTTTGCTGCGTGGTGAATCTTGCATCTCCAAGATGAAAAACAGTCTTTTTGACCGCAATCTGTTGTATGATTTGTTTGAGGCATTTTAAAGTCTAATTTTTAACTCAAAATCTGGCAGTTTTGATTTCCAGAGCTCATCAAAACTTAAATCTGCTCCTCAAAGACTCAAAGCTCAGCCGCCTCCGTCCTCAGCATGAACTGAGCTCAAACTGTTTGAGACTTGTCTCGTTTGTCAGGACTTGTTGGCTGAGTCATGGGGATCAAGCCACCACTAGAGGCTGCAGCAAGTCCTGGATTGAGGCTGATAAGACCTTTGAGCCTCACTGGAGTATGATGAAGCAGAAGAGTTTGTTTGTAACCCAGCGTCTCTTCTGCCATCTTGAAGCAAGATGTGTTAAGTTCCTATGACTCAACTTGGAAACCAACCAGAAATGATGGATCTTTTTGTTAAATGTTAAATAATCTGTTGGGAGAAGTAAAACTCCACAGTATTCCACAGCGAGGGCAAAGCTTAAGGATATTGACAGGGTACAGTCTGGTCAAGTTTAGGCAACTAAAACTTTTTTTGCTTATGGAGAAGATTGTCTTTAAGCTTAGGTTGTCTTCAAGGAAACATACATTGACTTTTAGTTTGAGACACGAGGTGAACCCTGGTTAAAGCCCAGAGATTTGTGTGCCATAAAGTCCACCATGTCCGTAACTTGATGACTTGGTGCACAATATTGTCATGCTGCTTCCTGATAATTTTAAAGATGGATGTCCTGGATCTTGCCTTGGTCAAAATTCCCTGCAAGAATGATACATTGCGCCCTGTTTCCTGCTCCAGTTATAATGGACTTAACCGATATCTGCATATGAATGTAGAATTTGTAGGCAAGGGGAAGACTGGGAAGTGTTCTGTTTTTCTGTTTGTAGTCCATTTAAGTCTATTTGTAGTCAGAATAGTATTGACCACTCCAGTTTGACCAAATCGTATTTCACCACTGAAATGTGTGACACTTTGTGCCGTGCGATACGAACATTGCACATTGCACCTTTTCAGACTGAAAAAGATCACAGTGTCTGCAGGTAAATGACATTCAACCAGTGCTGACATTAGCTGCCAGCCTGCTACATAGTGTGGCTAACATTAGCAGTGCTAGCAGCAGCAGCAGCAGCAGCTCTGCTTGCAGGTTAATGTCTGTGTCTGTGCTTAATGTGGTCACGTTGATCCAGTCGAATGGTTATATATCAGTTTATTTTGTCATGGTCTACATTCAACCTTATTTCCATTTTCTATATCAAAACACTGACAAACTGCGCTGGTTGATGAGCCGTCATCTGTCCGACTTAGCCCATAAAAACAACCGGGGTTGCGTCGGCCATCGGGCCATGTGCACAGGGCAAGAGGGGCTGCCGTCTGACGGGGCCACGACTTGTGGCAGCCATCTGCGTAACACCTTAGAGGCAACAGTTAACTGGCATTGTACTTAATTAAAATATTGAAAAATAGTTTAACTGACTAGTATTTCTGGTGCTGACAAGTGAGGGTAGTGACTTAATCATGTAGTCGACTTATTGCGCACATCACCAGCCTGGATATCTGCTACCTGTTGCCCAGATATTTGCTGGCTTCACCGGAAGCCCCGAAATATTGGCCATTGCCCCCAGAGGCTGTATTTTCATCAGACGATAGCCGATGGGTTCTGATATTGTAATGGTGTTTGGTGGCAGAGATGTAGGCTGAATCTTACCTGTTGTTGTTGTGATTGGTCTGTTGCAACCTTAGTTGTCCTAATAAATGTGCAAACACAACAGGCTTGCCCCTTAGCCAGCTGAAATAGATGGAAAAATTAACACATGTAGGTCTTTTCATTCAAATTGAAAGGATGCTTCTCTGTTCTTACCTTTATGAAAAGTCAACACATAGACTGCATCAATTCTTGTTGGGTTTGTAATTGTGGCAAAATAATTGGAAAACTGTTACAACCAGAAAGAATTACGAGACAAAGTGGCTTTAAAGTCCAGATGAAAGGGCTTTTTGAGAGCTTCTGTGCTGTGACTTATCTCAAAGTGAAACGTGAGGAGGAATTTGATTTGATCATTGAAAAGTGTACATGTCATACCCCAATGTTCCATGCTAGTTAACTAAAGAATCTGAGCTCTGTGCTGCTAAAAGCTGATGATTGATTGATGGATGAATGTCATGATATCATTGGTTGAAAGTGGTTTGTTCTAGCATAGGTAAGCACACAACATATTTTGCTTTGCAGAAGGAAAACATAATTAGATTTTAATATAAGAATACAAAGAAATTCTTTTTTTTTTTTTTTTTTTTGCATTTTTTGGGCATTTTTACTGTTAAATAGGTGCACAGTGACTTGGGTTGTGATCTAAAAGGGTTAAAAAGGCATTCATTTGGATGTTTAAGTATCAACTTGGCATTACTGGATTTGAGATTCATCACTACACTGGCATCAGTGATGCTCCCCGCAGTCTTCATGCACCTGCTATATCATCCTAACATATGGCGTTTGGTGGACGTGGCATAACCTGCTGTTTAGTAGATGCTTTAATCCAAAACGCCTTCCAGTGTCACAAGTGGACACATTTGTAATGAGAGTGGCTCCAGTGGGAATGGAAACTTTATCTTGGAGCAGTGATGAGATACAGGACCAAAAACATGCCAAAAAAAGTTGCCATGTTTTTTTCTGCTGTGCTAAATCTCCATTCAAGGCTGTGTTGATTCAGTAAAGCAGTCCCACAGGCTCGTGTCTGCAATCCGCATCCTCAGTTGGCAGCTCAGCGCTGGTTCTAGTGTCAGTTTAAAAATCTCAACGAGCACGAGATGTTAAGTTGACACTGGGAAAAAAAAAAACAAAAAACCTCCCAAGTCTGCTGAGGGAGGAGTACAAAAACCCGCCGAACTATTAATCATTAAAAAAGCAATTACAGGCACTTGGCTGGCAGGTTTATCAGGCTGTCATCTTCATAGCATCTCTATTTAGACCTATCTCCTTCCTGGATAACCACCAAACACTCTTTTCTCTCTGTCAGTGCTACTCTGAGGTGAAAAATGAGTAGATGATGACCAGCTCTAAAAACTAAAAGGTGTCACAAAGAACCAATTTGAGGAATCAGTGAGAGCAAGAAAAGTAAAGACTTTCTCTAAGTCTTAGTGCAATATTTTACAATATTGCACAAAATATACTTTATTATATCTTCTGTATGCACTAAATGTTTATTGGATGATAGACACCAGTATGTACTCTCACATTCTATTCTTCAAGTACATGTATCATAATATATTTAGATTTAGACATTACTAATTTTTTAATTTTTTTTTTATTTGTGAAATAGTGTAATAAGAATAAAGCAGTGACACAGGACAAGTATAAATGGACACATAATGCACAGACATACAGACAGCTTTGACATGACTTGATGACATAAAGCAGTTACGATGATGTCAGGGAGCAGAAATTAGGTTGGCTTACGTAGGTTATGTATGTGATGTATAAAGGTAATGTATATTATTAATTTGTAATGATTATATAATGATAAAATAATTTGACTATAATATAATGTTGTGAGTATCATCATATTTACAATACAGTGTAACACAACATACGATAATGTAGTGGGACACAATATAACAATATAACATCATGTAATATAATATAATATCATATCATACAGTACATTACAATAATGACCATTAGAGTTACATTTCTACAGCAGTGAGGGGTGAGGACAAGCAGGGGCACCGAAGATGCTAGTGAGAGCTCAAGCGTCAGGGTTGTTTGGTTTTTCTGGTTGTTATTTGTTTTGTATTAAGAGGGAGAGAGGTGGGCCCAGCCACCCCTGTTATTATTATTTATAATGCCGTGATAAATACAGTAAACTTTCTGCCTTGTTCTTACGATACAGTACGATCTGATATGTTACGATATGTTACAGTACCATACAATACGATGCATTAGGATATGATACCATACGATACCATACTATACGATATGATACAATACGATACTACTTTATTGTAAGTATAAGCTGAAATTCATTTTGTGTCCCTGGGCAGCTACTTAAAAAAAGATTACACACAGATTAAACAATAGCACACATATGACATTTTCTACAAATGTACAAAAACAACAACAAACGTTCGAGACAAATATACAGCGCACATCATAACATATCCTTTGAATTTAGATCTCAGTTAGCAGCTAACAGATTTTGGTGTAGCTGCAGGTGTTACAGCCCTCCCACTGTCTTGGTCTGCTCTGGTCAACCTCATCAGGAGACTGGTTGTTGTTGTCACAGCTCTCTTCGGCCTCTGAGCTTAAAAGCTGGGCCCTTTGTTCACTCTCTCTCTCCCTTCCTCCACCTAGCATCCAGCCTTGTGTTGTCTTTTGATTTGTCTTATGATTCGTGTTCGCTTTAGGTTAATAAATTATTCTTGTTTTTACATAATGCCCTTGTGTGGACTCCCCTTCTTGTCACATTCTGAGACTGATGTATAAAAGAATTCTTCAGCCTGTTGCATTTAAATGGTGGGACTTTAAACTGCCTGTTGGAGAACAGAAGTTGGTGTTCAGCATTTAAAAAATGCAAAGAGTCAGAAGAGATGCTGTTAGCAAGTCTGCGCTTGCTCTTATTTTGAGCTTGTTATTTTTCAGTGTTCTTGCAAGAAATGTCAGTCCTTCATGATCTCCACATAAAGTACTTTTGATTATTACTGTCTGACATAACCACGGTATTAGTAGGATTTTAAATCTGAAGGTCAGCTGTGCTGTTTGTGGCCATTATTGGTTTTGTATTTTTCATTACTTTTTATTTTTTATTTCGTTTTTCATTTTTTTGTTTTCAGTGACGTTTTGTAGCAGTTATTTTCCAAAGTGAGTTTGCTTGATTCAGTTTTCATTGATTAGAAATGTTTAGTTTCAGTGTTAGGTTTATTATTATTTTTATTATTATTATAAATGAGATTTATTTGTCAGGGGCAAAATTTAATAGGTTTAGAAAAGTTATAACAATACAAACTTTGTGAAGGTAGTGAATCCAGTCTGCACCAGTGCCTCGTCAATGTTGCCGTATGACAAATTTGACCAAACTGAAACTAAAGACTTTCCTGTGTACTTTTATTTTTTATTTTGTTTACTTAGTTGTAGTTTTAACTTTAGTTTTAGTTCACTATAATTATCTTGCATTGTGGTAATTGACACACATCTTAGACACACACAGCGTCCACTATGACACCCCTGATCTTCACTTTCAGAAGAAAACACTGGAAAAGCAGGTTATCGCTGTTCGCACAACTTTTAACAAGACATGCTGATATCATTCTAGTTTGTATATGTCTTCATAATAAACATACCAACAATAGACTTAACTTAAGACTTTTGCATTCATGAAGAATTATAGGGATGGAACAAGCAGTCTTAAAGCTGGGGTAGACTGTTCACACAAAAAATCTGCACTAACCTTTCAGTAAATTGTAATTCTGGTCTGAGAGAAAACTAGACTTTTGCACCTTTTCTTAGCTCTTTTTTCAGGCTTTAGAAAATCTGTCCCATGATGGGAGGCCTTGATCAACCACAGGTCACTTGAGAGAGGGGGTTCATATGGCCGACTCTTTTTGCTGGTCATCATGTCTTTTGTGAGAGGGACTTAAAGGGATAGTTCACCCAAAAGTGAAAATTCAGTCATTATGTACTCACTCTCATGCTGACTGAAGGTCAGGTTAAGTTTTTTAGTCCACAAAACACTGCTGGAGTTTCACAGGAAAACAGTGTTGCAGAATCTCCCAAACAATGGAAGTGAATGGTGACCAGTTTTCAAACAGAATAAAAACATAAAATGCCTTCATACTGCTTGTCTGGCATAATTCAAGTCTCCTGATCCCAACATGCTGTTTGCACACCGTCATACCACACATACCCAGTTCAGACAGTGTGCATGGTGTGCACAGACTTTTGCTGCAGCCTTTCAGCAAATTTAATACAATAAAGGGAAGGTTTGGTTTGATTTAGAAGCCATTTTAAAAAGAATTTTCAGGATTTTTGTATTGATTACACAATGAGCCTCCCTGTCAAAACACAATGCTCAGATCTCTTTCAACAAGCTGTTGAAACCTGGAAATTTCCAGAGACTTGACACAAAGGAAGACTGATTTTAGATGCAGCCACTGAGGCACCCCTACGATGTGTTTTAATTGCACAAATTTTCTCTAAAAGCTTTGTTTTGTTTGTCTTTCTTTTTGTTTTTGGCACACAGAGAAATCATACACATAGAGGAAGAGAGCTCAGGGACCGTTTAGAGCATTTCTTCAATAAGAGGCTGCAGTGGCTGCAGTTATAGCAGAAGTGCTGAGAGGCCGAGCCGTTTGTTTCATCCTGCTTTATTGCTGTTGTCACTTGTTTTTAATGAAAGTGGAGCTCAGCTGAAGAAGGTGGGGATTTATTCATGCCGACGTACCTCAGCAGGACTTCAGCACAGTCGCCGGCCTTGATTGGCCTCCTCTAACTGTGTGTGTGTGTGTGTGTGGTGTATTCAGTGAAATTAACTTTTCAGCTCACATGCCAAGTGCTGGTAGAAATTTACCTCACAAGAATAGTGAAGTAAATAATTCATACACATTTTTCTTAAAATAATATTAAACCCTCTCTGTTTTCAGTGTTGCATTAATGGTTTCATCAGTAAACAAGATTAAAAGTAAATCTACTAATTTATTTTTAAGTTACCTAGTTTGACAACAGTCGAATCTACATTTGAGTATTTAATCATGCAGGCAGTAGGTTTGTTTAGTGTTGAATTGATATAGAGGACGAGGACTGTAGCTGCAAAACCCAATGAGGCATGTAGACAGTATGTATCTGTGCAAAACTGTATGTTAATGAGTGTAAACGTGTTGTGTGTGCATGTGTGTGGTGCAGCTCCATGCATACTGTATGTGTCCTTCAGTTTGACACGTGTGTGTGTGTGTGTGTGTGTGTGTGTGTGTGTGTGTGTCTTCCATGCATGCCCAAATGCATCTGCATATCTGCAGTTTAGCATAAATAGTGTGTGTGTGTGTGTTAAATATGTATACTTCCTTGTTTATGTGCGTGCTTGTCTTTTTGTTCAGTGTCTTTTTGTTTGCTCACTTGCACGTGTGTTTGTCCTTGTTTGTACCAAACGTGTGTAGATTTAATGCTCACTGTGAGGATTTGTCATGTCATCATGTGTGTATACTCATTGTTTGTGTTTATGTGTGAATGCAGTAGAAGTATATCTGTGCATTTAAAGTATATGTTCATGTGCGTATGTGTGTGTGTCCTTTTGGACTCGTACTACCTTCATGATGACCAGTTTGAGTTTCTAACCTGGTTGTGGTTTTACTGTTCAGGTCAAGGCAGAGATAAGAGGCTGATGGATCCCTGACACTGTTATCTGCTCACACCAAAATTCCTGTCTTAAAGACAAGTTTCAACATCTTGTACCCAAACTGGCTCCTTGTCAGGCACACAGGGCCCTATCTTACACTGATCTAAAGTGTAAGTTGAAAGCACGAGGCACAATGGATTTAATTTATTCAAGGTGTGTCCAGATCTACTTTTGCTAGCTTCCAGGGGTATCCTGCCTTGTCCTGCCCCCTGCGCCAGGAGCGCACAGTGGGATACATCTATCAGCGGTGTCCAGGTTCCTTCATTAATTCTTGGGCGAGTTTAGGCCGAACATGAGATAAACCGATCAGAAAGTCAGCAAGTGGTTTTTACTCCAACGCGCAGAGCACAAGATGGCAAACTCGTCTGCCCATGTCTTTATTTTGTCTTCATCTTTAGACCTCCCACCCATGGCTGCACAGACCAGGCACAAGTTCATTTGCTATCTTGCAGACGTGGCAAAAATGGCAACTGCACTGGTGTCAGATGGCAAAGCTACCTGCACCACCAGTGCAACAGCTTTGCATCAGGTGTAAGTTAGGGCCTACAGTCATAGTAGCAGTGGATAGTAAAATTCCTCCCCTAAACAGTGATTATCTAATCATCACTAAGCATCCAGGTGTCCTCTGGGCTCTATGGATGAGAGGTTGAAGGGTTAAACCTTTTTTTTTTTTTTTTTTTGCCTTTTCCAAACATAAATGAATTAAACGGGTTTTGAAATGTCAGCCTGAGACTCCAGCTAACATGTTAAATTATGTTGCTCTCACATGCTCCTTGGATGGTCCAATTTCCTGAGTTGGGAAGTCATTATTCAGTCTTTGATATGTTCATGAGCTTTGAGTGCATTCCCAAAACCACTAAAATATTACTTTACCTGACTTGTTATCAGGGTTAGTGCTAATAATTTTTTTTTGTAATTAATCCAGGGCACTCTATGTGGACAGTATCTAACTGTTACAACCTAGGGGTGCAATGGATCGCAGTTGACCCGTGTCCCGTACGGATCGCCCTCCAGTATCGTAGTTGTTACTGCCACTGTTACTTTTGTATAAGTTATAATACCTGAAATCTCAATGCAGAGTTGCAGTGAAAAGACAGGACAGATGCTGCTGTGTGCAGCGCATCTCTGTGAAGAGCAACTGATTTAAAAGCCGTCACCAGTCGAGGCTGCAGCACCGTTACTGAGGCACTGACGGCAGCGTGCACGCCCCGATCGCCTAGGTAACCCTGGATGTTTATATCAGCAAAGCCGGACAGATGACAGCAGTAAAACCATTGTGGTTTGGCAGTGTTTTAATTCAGACAATGGAAATAAAGTTGAATGTAGACTGTAAACATAATAAGCTGATTTATAATCACTCGACTGGAGCAACATGTGACCACATTTAAGCACAGACACAAACATAAACCTGCAGGTGGAGCTGCTGCTGCTAGCACTGCTAACGTTAGTCACACTGTGTAGCAGACTGGCAGCTAACGTCAGCTCTGGGTCTGTTTACCTGCAGACTTCGTGATCCTCTTAGGTCTGAAAAGTTGAAGCATTTAGTGAGTTGTTGTAATGTTTTGTGAGTTAATGTGTTTGGTTTGTATTGCATATTTAGCACGCATAGCACACATTTCAGTGGCATTTAAAGTACGATTTGGCAATTGTTGACTGTGATTAACAGCTTCAAATGGCTCTTAATACGCACAGTATTTTTTTCGGACAGTGTTTAACATTATAAATTTAAAAAATCTGCTCAATTTTAACTGCTTTCTGACTGTTTTCTTAGTGTTAGACTAGTCGACTAGTCTAAATAAAATTTTGCGTTTAATCGACAGGGAAATTAGTCGCCAGGAACTTCCCTAGTATATACATAGCACAGTATAAGTAACTATATAAGTTTGAAGTTTTTAGTATTATTACCATTATCATTACTATTATCATTATTATTATTAACCCTAATCCCACCACTTTTTTCTTTTTTGCTGATCCGAAAAATGGTCTGATCTGTGAATCAAAACCGTGATACGATCCAAACCGTGAGTTTTTTGATCCGTTGCACCTCTATTACAACCTAATACCATGTTAAAGAATACAATTTGATACAGAAAAACAAAAAAGAATATCATCAACCAAATTTTTGTTTATTTAGTGCATCTTCCAAAAATTTCACCACCTTTCTGAGCCGTTGGTCCAGTTTTAGATGGCATTCGTGTTAATTTTCCCAAGTGGGAACTTGTTTTTCAAATGATTCCAACACTACATGAATGCAGGATTCATGCTAATTACGAGGCTAGCTAAATCTGAATATGCAGCTCAGAAAATGTGCAGTGACAGTTGTCTTTTCAGCCAGCAAACTCAACTGTTGCCTCAACTCAACTTTATTTATGTAGCACCTTTCATGCAAACATGCAGCCCAACGTGCATCACAAATAAAGGTTAAATAAAGCACAAATAAAAATTAGCAACAAAGGGTAGAATTTTGCAAGGCTTGAAAATGACGAAAATAAAACCAATTTTAAAAAAATAAGTAAAAGCCAATAAAAATATAAATATAAGTGTTTGGTGGTGGCTGTATCTGCTGCCCTCTGCCTGTATGTAAAGACTTTTCAAGACTTAAAAACTAACATATGAGGAGGCACCTTGAATAAAAGGGTGCAAATTGAAAACTGATACCTTCATTGTAAAAAGGGTTTGATTGAGAAGTTTTTATTTCATACAAGAGATTAAGGGATGCATTATGTCATCAAGGGTCCTTGGAGTACTGTATGGAAGTACAGACATGTCTGCGTGTGTGTTTATAGCTCAGGCCATTTGGCACACTGAGGCAAATGTATGTGTGCAGCTACAGTAGCCTGTGAGTCACACACAGCCTGTCCTCCATGACAGTTAATGAGCTGTCTCTTCTTTCTCCTCTTCGTCGTTTTCTGCTGCACCCCCGTCTTCTGTCTTTATTGGAAAGCTATAAAGCAAACTGTCTCCTTCTCCTCCTCTCCTCCTCTGGATGGTTATTAAATGAACTGCTGTGGCAGAAAAGAGGGAGAGAAGCAGAAGGAGGAGGTTTTTCGAGGGGGGTGGATATTAGCTTCTTCTCCTCCTCTCCCTCAGGTTTTTTGCGTCACGCGCTGCGAGGGACGTCAAGAGAAGACAAATTATGATATCCCTGCGCTCGCCTCCCTCCTGCCACGGAGCGAGAGGACTTTGAAGGAGGGATTTTGAACAAAGCCAGGATGCAGGGGAAATGTGTCAGAGGACTTGAGTTAGGCCCGAAAAGCCATTCTGGGAAAAAACAGTGATAATGTAATACCAACTGGTTTATGGATAAACCCTCTGATGCACTCAGACGTATCAGAGTCTGTGCACACCGGGTCTGTAGAGCCTTTATACATCAGACAGATACAGTCAGGTGGTCAGCCTGCGGTGATTATTTACAGAGAAGCTTCTAGAGTCCATTTATCTTCCAGTGTGTTTACAACATGGCTCTCAAACTCAAATTGGCTTGGGCCACTGCTGATATTGTTATCTCACAGGGGAGGCACATACTACAAGTACTACAAGAAAACACAATATTTCAGAAATTTTTTTATTTCTGTAACTAACACTATTTTTGTCATACTTAAAGGGACAGTTCAACCCTACATCCATCAAAAATACAGATTTTTCCCCGACCTGCGGTGCTGTCTATTCATTTAAATAGTTTTGGTGTGAGTTACAGAGTTTTGGAGATATCAGCTGTAGAGATTTCGACCTTCTCCCCAATATATTACTAAATGGCCTGCTGCTAGAAAAAAAAAGTGCAGTAAAAAAAAAAAAAAAAAAAAAAAAAAAAAAATTTAAAAACAGTGTCTCTTTCCAAAATCATCACCTGGTTGCACAAAACAGACCTTGCTGAGAGCATATCTACGGCTGATATATTCTGCAACTCACACCATAAACATGTAGATGGATAAACAGCACTACAAGACAGGGGAGAAATATGTATTTCTAATTTGGGGGTGAACTGTCCCTTTAAAAAATGCAAACAGCACCATTAGCCTTGCACTAGACACACTCAGCAACTCTTCTGTCACTTTGAATTTGTTGTTTCTGTCTGTGCTTCCGTCAATGACTGAATTGGGTTTTTATTTCAGTTATATATATACAAGTCTTAATAGACAATCCATAAGCTTCACTATGAATTACGATCTATCAAGGCGGCCAACCCTATTTCTTCGCTTGTTGTTCTAAAAATGTGGTAAAAAAAAAAATTAAAAAATCCTCGCTAGTCAAAATGTTAAGTCTTGATATCAACAGTATATTTAGTAGTGGAAATGTTCACTCTAGATACCTGTAACTTCATTTATACTGGTCAAGTGTTCTCATGACTTCTATTCAAAGTCAGTAACAGATAATCTGTAATTCAGTTTTGACAAGCTATAATAAGTTGACAAAACCATAGTTTTAACAGTTGCAGTTCTAATTAAATATATTTACTTTCTTAATTCTCAGTAATCACAGTGTTATTTATTAATATCAGCAATTCAGTTCTTACTGGTGGCAGTGTTCATTGTAGATGTCTACAATTGTTCTTACATTAAAGATACTGTAAATGGAATTCTAGATGTCTAAAGTCCTATTCTGAGTTGTCACAATTACATTACTGATATATCAGTTTGGAATTAATAATAAATTAATAAATATATTTGTACCATTATTTACAATTGTATTTGAGATATCTACAATTCCTTTTATAACTAGTCAGAATTGAATTGTAGATATCAAAAAAGGACTTTCCACTTGTCATAGTAGATATCTTCAATGTACATATCCAAAATTAATATGCTAATTAGGCCAACATTGTTTGTTGATATATCAGCCATAACAAACCAATTAATTTGACCTTTTTCCTTCAATTGTAGATGTCTGTAATTGTTATTCTTAGTATTCCCAAAGGCATTACTGATATATAGATAAAACTAAGGCTCATAATGGAGTTTCTACATGTGAAAATATATATTGTGACAGGTCAAAAGTTTTTACAGATATTTTAAATCAAAATTTTGGAATGTCAGTCTTATTTCCACTTGTGAAAACTAAATCACAACTAGTCAGTCCTTGTGATTGAATGTTAAAAGGGATTCACCATAAACCTTAAGGCAATGCTTACTAATAGTTACAGTAGATTTCTGCTTTTCTAGACAGGTCTGTTTAGTATAACCACTTTTTAATGTAGATATACATGATGTAGTTATTTTAAGTGCCAGGAAAATCGTCCAGTTTCCAGGCAAAGATCTGCAGCACTGTGAGGTCAAATATGTGGTCTACTTCAGTCTGAAAGCTGCTGGATCAGATCCCCAAAAACCTCTCTGGTCTGTATGATTCCTGGCAAGGAACTTCTTTTGATATTTTGATTTCGCCACACGAATGTATTTTTGATCACAAACTAGTAATTTGTTCACTCAAATTAATCATTTTTGCTCTCGATCTAGCTCCCAAATTCCGTATGTGCATGTTATGAAGGTTTCTGGACTGATTAGCAGTGCTGGCACCTTTGTTATTCCAAATCTTCGAGGGACACTGGTGAATAGTAATTTGTGTTTCTTCCCAATTTTCCCATCTGTTTCTATAATGATTTATCTGCTTCTGAACTTGGTGTTTTTTTTCTTGTTTTTTTTTTAATCTGTAAAACCTAAAATAATGAACCTTACAAAAAGCAGCACAGCTGAAAATGGAAGTCTGAGCTTTCAGAGGAGAGACAGGTGCATGGCAGTGTGGTTTGTTAGGAGTGTAGAGACATACTCAGTTCAGTATGACTGGAGAACATCTGGACAGATGTTCATGTACTGTAGCTGTTTCTTGCGTTTTTAAAGTTTGTCAGAAGAGAAATGTTAAGGTTGTTATGGCTTGTCAGGTGGAAGGTGTCCTGGTAAACAGTTCCAGTGAAGTCAGTTCATAACAAAACCCCTGGTACGTGATCCATGATCCACCATGTTTGTAGTTTGATGCATCAGACTCATTTAGTGAAGCACAGTGGTGTCAGACTTTACTGGCTGATGCTTTTAGGTGGTGTCTCCACTAGAGCCCATCTGATACTGGATTCTTGGGGCTGATACAGATATATTGGCTGCTCGGTATTGGTTGCTTAACCACGTATTCGCTGCACGAACATGGTTTGGGTCCTTTCTTCTTGGTATGTGTTTATTACAACATGGAGACTAGCTTTACTTTGAGAAAAGGCTGCAGGCAACATGACAAAAGAAACAGAAGAGTTTTGAAAATCCTAATGACCCTTTTAGTGCCGACATCATGATTATGTCATGATGTTAGCTGGAAGTAAAACAAAGGGAAAAACTTCAGGCGAACACAAATCTCCTCTGAGTAGTACACCACATAATCAAGCCCAAAATGTAATCTTGCTGTGTTGTTGGACCATAGAATGGAAGGAGTAATGGCTCAAAATTGTTTTTCTATCTCATACCAGCCGCCATTGCCAGTCAAAAAAGACAACTATGGTTAAATGCAACAAGATGAGTGCTGTGAGACTAAATAAACAAAATGATCTCAAAAACTGTGTCATCAAACAGAAGACTTCAGCAGCTTCTGACTTGAAGTGTCTCTGTTTTACAGAACCAAAACAAGCTTTAATTGCTTAATTAACTCTGTAACAATCACCAACTCTGTTTTGGTCGAAATAAATTCTTAATTTATTGCGTTAGATGTGTAAATAGTCTTGCTGAGTATGTGGCGGAGCAGTGCCTGTTACTCATGCAAACCATTAAATTAGCAAAGTAAAGTGACAGACATCTCCCAAAAACACCAACCGGTAATGAACTGATAGCAGATGTATTCGTCCAGTTGCCCAACCCTGTGGTAATTGACAATCGTCCATCCATTACCAACAGAAGAGGGGTCTATAGAGCGCAGGCAACGAGACAACTCCGGTCGATCCAATTCCCTCTGACCAATCAAGTGGTCTGCAGTGGTTTAATTCCAGCTTTTAGTATTGGCTCAGCTCATTTGGATCCTGGGTAACAAAAATTTTGATGCAGTGGAGTCATTGTTTTGCTACCATCCACAACTTTTGCCAGTGGAAACAGGAAAATCACTGTTCTAACATGTAACAAACTAAACTGAACTGAACTCCTTGGTGGAAATGTGGCTTTAAACTTTATTACTGGTGATTGAAACAGACATTCAGCTTCCATACTTCCCATTCTTCAAGCATCAGTTATTGATCACCTTTGAAATAATTGAACCTCTACCTCTGGCAGTTTAAGTGTCTCGCTCTCCTCATTCAGCTGCAGTATGCAGCCATTTCTCTTAAGCTACAGTGGAACAAACTCATTTCATCTGCAGCCAGTTTCATTTGCTGCACTGGAAGCAAACCTGGTTGATTTAATATCTGAAAGTTTTTTTTTTTTTTTTCCCTTCCATCTTTATTACTTCATCCTACTTTCATCATGCACTCCTGTGAGTAATCTATTGTTTGTTCTAATTAGATGCTGTACATGTAAGTCACGTAGGGAACGATCGCCCCCGGCTAGATTTAATGATTTTTTCCCTCTTAACTGTGCATCCTCAACCCTATGATTCTGCTCTATAGCTTAACCACAGTTGCGTGCTTGTGTGCGTGTGTGTGTGTGTGTCTGTGAGTGAATGACTCTCAGATGATATTCCTCCCCAGTGGCCTCCAGCAGTCCTCAGACTGTGACAGGGAGAGTAATTGGCCATCAAAATAATCCAGACCCCTTCCTTCATTCCCAGCTAGCCGCCGGCGAGTGGAATTAGACACCGAGTTTAGCCAGGGACATTAAACACAAACTCTGTGTGTGTGTGTGTGTGTTTGACGTTAAGTTACATGAACATGTACAGGAATATGACTGTGATGTGACCTCTTGATTTATTAAACAATACATTTTGTGATCCAGCACCAGTTTGTAACACAATGTCTGATGAAGAATGGATTGAATATAATGGGATTACAGAAAATCAGATTACAAACATTTAGCTCAGATTTGTGGGCAGTGATTGAGCTATTTCACAGACAAAGACCAGATAATGGTCCATAGATTTTAATACATTTCTATGAAAAATGCAGAGTTGCACTTTTGGGCCGGTCTGCTTGCAAAGGAACTATTATGGTAAAGCATTAGTCTGTAACAGCCTCTTTTATGATCAACTGAAAAGTACTGAATGTATAGAATAATCCTGCAGAACAGGATTTAATGACTTTTTATCCACAGAAGGTTCACTGTACCTTTGCAAACAGTGGATTGAAGCTGGGGTAGGCAGGTTATTTTCTTTTTGATTGTTTGTTTTTGGCGTCATTTACAAAAATTCCATCATAAACTTTCATCATATTGTAATTCAAGCGTTCTGAGAGAAAAGTACACTTCTGCACCTTCTCTTGGCTCAGTCTTTTAAGGCTTTAGAAAGTCTATCCCATGACAAGAGACTTTGGCCAATTACAGGTCATTTCAGAGAGGGTGTTTTTATTTTGCTGTTTACATTCAGATGGTGAAAGCCTAAAAAAAATCCTGCAACTTGTGATAAATTTCTAATATCTCCTTTGCCTGCAATGGGGTTTGGTGGAACACGTGTGTGAACACGTCCCGGCTCCACGGGGAGCTTTCTGCTCATTATGATCAATGCCATGGTGCTCGTATCAGCAAGTAACAAAAAGGCATGATGACAAAGACTGCAGAATAACTTTTGATACAGGACAGTCGAATGTGTGTGTTTGTCTGTGTGGTACTAACCATGGAGCTTTTGCTTGCACAAAGTTGAGCATGTCCAATTTCCTTTACCATGTTATTAGAGTTTAGTGTGACAGTCCAATAACAGAGTGTTTTCCTGCCCCTCACCGCTGAAGCATAGTGTTGCTGAGGCAGTTGAAAAGGGTGTCTAGACCAGCTTCTCATCCCGCCGTTTGATGGTGTTGCAGCTGCTTCTGATGCCCTGGGGCTGCAAAGCTGTGGAGGGGCATCTTTGAGACAGCGAATCACAGCGAGAGGGACCAGGGTCTTGACTAGGCTAGATGGAGAGCTGTCCTTACGATGCACAAGGTTTTGCTGCCAATCAAAATTGTGGGTTTTGTGGAGTGCCTACAGCAACTTCACTGTAAGTGGCATTAGTTTACTAAGCAGATCATTAAACTCTTTGTTTATAATACTGTTGATCCTTATGCTACGCTTCCTTGGCCTCTTTAACATCCAGAAAAGTTCTGAGAGGTTTGTTTTGTTTCTGTTTCCCCTTGCTTCCTTTGTGCTAAGCTAGGCTAATCATCTCCAGACTCCAGTTCTATGATTACTAAAGTCAAAAGTATTGATACTTTAATACTTTTTCAATATCACATGTTTAAAACAACACAATCTCTCTGAAATATATTAGATTTAACATATATATATAATATAAATTGTCCTGTGTGAAATTTTCAGACATTTACTTTAGTTTCATTTATTTAGAGAAGGGACAGTGCAAATGAATAAATACTAAGGCTGCACAAGCGTTAAGCATTATAATGAAGTACTGTAGTGCTGCATAGATTAGAACTTTAAATGGGCCTGAAAAGTTGAACCCAAAAAGGCCCAAGCCTGACAAAATTCTGACCAAACCCGACCTGAACCCAATTTTTCGTCCGGAGCCAACGTGATAAAAGGCGTCCTAAAATAACATGAGTCATATTAATCTTCTCATTTAACTCTGAAGGAAAAAAATGTATCAGTTTATTTCCCAAACTGTTAAACAACTCCTGTGGCTAAAAGGTGACATCCCATCTCAGTAGCTCAGTTTTGCAAATGTAGTTTACTGAGATTGATTCTCTGTACTCATCAAACCAGCGACCACCCGACTCCATGGATAAGAAGACTTCAGGTTACTTCCTGTCATTCAGCCAATATCATGACCACTGCCTGAAAGAGATGAGAGCCCGACTGTCTGTTTGGCCGTCCTCCACGCTCCTCACCGCAACTCCACTCCTGCCGCCAAGTAATTGCATTTGTGTTTGTACAACCTGGTAATACAGCAAATCAATGGAGCGGTCGCAAAGAGACCCGAATGCTATTTACTTTCACTTTGACTCGCTCATCTGAAAACAACCTTGAACGCAGCGTCTTATCTCTGAGAAGAGAGTGAAGGGGACTATTTTTGTCATTATGAATTATCCTTTGAAATGACACACTTGTGTTCATTGATACCTCCTGAGTTTGACCGACAGCTCTTTTTAATTCTCAGAGGGAAAGTGACATTGATTTTCTCTTTTCAAGTTTTCTTAAGTTGTAATGAGATGTTTACAAGTTTTGCTTCTCAGCGACTCTGGAACAAACCTGCTGCTGTTGTCGGGCAGTTGGAGGCTGTCGGCGTGTTTAAGTCCGGAGCGGCGACTCATTTATTCAGCACACCTCACAGCCTGTTAGAACCCACCGTACCTTCACCAGACAGTTTGTTTCACTTTGTTTCCTTCCTGCGGTCTGTCATCAACTCACTTTAGCTTTGGTCCTCTCTGCTGCTCTAATATCCGCTCACACAGAGACTGCAAACACACACACAATCCAGTTAAGATCTCTATTGCCTTAAAAGAAGAAATTCCCAAATGCAACAAATTAGAATAAATCTAAAAGAGCAAAGAGTTTAATCTTTGAATCTGTGTCTCTGCCCAGAGGGGAGGATTTCAGAGAGCCTGCCCACATCTCCACTTTTTTCTGCAATTCAGATAGATCATTGACAGTTCCTCTCAAGCTAGACAGAGTTTAACAGTCAGAATTAAGAAAGGGATGTTAATGTTTTGTGCCATAGCCAGAAAAATGTTCATGAAAAGGCAACAAGAATGGATGAGATTGATGAACTATTAAAGATGCACCCAAATCTGAAATGCACAAATAATGTGATGGAAAGTGATATTTCTTCTATCCGAAGTTGCTCATTATTATTTGGAAAAAGTTGTCTCCATGGTTACCTTTACATAGATAAAGTTGAAATTATGACTTTTTATCTCATAATTTTGACGTTTATCTCATAATTATTACTTACCATGGGATTATTTTTTGTTTCACTGGGCTTCCATGGGAATACTTGGTACTTTTACTAGTATTTTTTGAAGACCAGTATTTTACTTGTACTTGAATAGTATTTTAGTAATGTAGCAGTACTTATATGTGAGTAGAGATTTTCAGTCCTCTTTCCACCACTGCAAAACAGAGAACCATTACCAACTCTGCACTTCCCCTCTGCTCTGTTTTACTGTCTTTCAGCTCATTATAAACTCAGTTTTCGTCCACAACAGGCAGCTGTTTTCTGACATAAACCCATAGTTCACTACCTGCATTTATATGTATCTGTTTATTTCTTTAATAACTGTATTATTAATATTAGTTTCTTTAATAAAATATTGTCCCCTGAAGGAAAATAATCCTTACCTTTGTTTTTTTCAGGTGACTAAATGGTGCACAATATTCATGTTTTTGTGTTAAGGTAGCCAGGATAATTTACATCAGTTTCACTCAGTTTAGATCAGTGAGGATGTTTTAGACAACAGCAGACAACAAACTGCACACCGACACACACCGAGGAGATGAAGAGGAAGAGACGGTGTCTGGACACTTCATCATGGTTTGCAATAATGCAGTGCAGTGACAGACATTCTCCATGGAGAAGACAAGTGTCTGTCTGTGTTACTAGAACAGCAACTCTAGTCTGCAGTGTATAAACCAAAGAACTGCGCTGTAACATTAGGATTTGTGTCTCTATAACTGGATGTCAATCAGCATAACAACTACCATAGGTGCTGATATGTCAGGGCCGTGTTTACAGCTTGTTCCACCCCCACAAGCATCCAAAAGAAAAAAGAAAATAGAAAGAAAACAATCAGTGCAGCCTGAAATTGGCATATTTCTTCAATTGACATGACTAACAAGTTAACAGCTCCCAGCAGCCACCAGGGCACATTAACCCCCCAGCTAACAGCACAACACAAACACAATGTCAGAGTCATTAATGAAGAGAAAGTAAAATGTCAGCACAGCCTCATTATCAGGCTAAGATATAAAGGATGGTCGGGATGATAAAGATTGATTTTGATTGATTCTGCTTCATGTTCGTGTTGTTGGCTAAACATGTTTGACAAGTTCATGAGTGATTTTGAAACAAACACAACCTCCTGTCGCTTTTAACAACATTAACCTCTGCAGAAAACAGTCTTTGGTGCTCTTTCTTACTCCAGCTATGTCGATATATTTGAGTATCTGAAACGATTTCTTTTCTTGAGGTGTTTTATTTGTGTAAATAAATTTTATGTCAAAACTCCTTCTGATGGAATCTAACTTCTACATCTCTTTCCCTTTCTTTTCCTTCTCTGCAGGTCCACCTGTAAACGTAACCTGCAACATTTTTATCAACAGTTTTGGGTCCATCGCTGAAACAACAATGGTAAGCTCAATTATTCTTAACATTACTTTGTAATACAGCTCGATGTGTAGATTTTGCTACACTTATTTGTCACTTGTGTGTGTGTGGATGGTTTGGCGGTTAATGGAAAATGTCACATCTCGTCGCCGCTCCATTTCGACTTGGGTAATTTTTCCCTGAAAAATGCGATTAATTGGAGCAATGCTGCCGCTGCATCCAAAGTTTCATTTTTATTTGCTTTCAAAAAATTAAAAGCCTACCACCCTCCAAGTGTTTAGAAATGTCTCGCCTCATTGATCCTGTCTCCCATTCAAACACTTCATCTGAAAGAGCACATCACTGCCGCGGCCATTTGCATAACAACTCGGTGGCGGCGCTGCTATCGTGCCTGTTTGCAAGCGATGGAGGGGAAATTTACGCTTATTCATTACACAAAAAATCCATTAGTGTTTAATATAACTGAACCATCAACCTTCACAGAGCAACAAGGCATGTATATGGTAACACTAAACTGTAGTGTGTGTGACAGCAGAGGTGATCTCAGCAAACATGGCATCCATGAGTGCTGCTAAAAACGAAGCACGTTCACCACTTTGAGCTCCATAAACACATGAATCATGTTTTCATCCACCAAATGCTTCCAGACTGTCAGCTGTTAAACCTTCTGCAGGGACGTAGCTGCTGTTAAGGGCATGGAGGTCGTGTCCTCGCTGGTGTTTCTGGGAATTAGTCTGGTTTTAACAGCCTTGTGTACAAATACATGAAAAATACACATGATGCATTTTTTAAGGGAGTTTCTGCTGTTTTAGTCTCAATTGCAGGACATTTCCAAACCAAAAGTATAAAAACTCACGAGAACTGTAAGAATGTGGTTTGATCAAATTGGATTGATGACACACTTCTTGTTTAAAAAGTTATCTCTTAAAGGGATAGTTCATTCAGAAATGAAAATTCAGTCATTATCTACTCATGCTCATGGTGATTCAAGGTTGGGTTTAGTTTGTTAGTCCACAAAACACTGCTGGAGTTTCACAGAAAAACAGCACTGCAGAATCTCCCAAACAATGGAAGTGAATGGTGACCAGTTTTTAAACTGAAACACAGGCCCCTGGATTATTTTGTCTTTGTTTTCATCTTCAGTATTTCTTGATTTCATGTACACATGCACTTATATTTTTATATTTTTTATATGTTCTCACTTGTTCTGCACTTTATTCTGCATCTGCTCCTTCTGCTCTTGTAAACTTTTCTCCTTTGTACGTAGTGTTGAACTTTTCTCAGCAGGACTTATTAAAAAAAATCTGCATTATGCTGTCAAATCTTACATTATATACTGTTAATGTTTGCTCTGGTTTTGGCTCCAAAATGATCAAAATTGACAGTATTTCACTGTATTTAGGAATGTACAGCAATTTAAAATTCTAAATGATGCACAGAAACTAGTCCTCCTCAAGCAAGAAAATCACAGACAAAACCCGAAATATATCCGCCACCAGTACCTCTCTAGATTTGGCAGATAATAGTGTGTTTACAGAACCCCAAGCTGAGAAGCTGATTAAGGAAATTGGTTTTCATTACCTTTAAAGGTTAAAGGACAGGGCTGATGATGCTCTATATTTATCTTAGTACCAACATCTGGTGAAAAGTCCAAAACCAACAAGTTGATCCTAATAAGAAGTATGTTCTGTGCATTTAAAACCTGATATTAGAAGAACAGGTGAAAATACAGAAGAATGGGAAGGTGGGAGGAAGGAAAGATACAGAAAGAAAGAAGGAAAGGCAGATAGGAAGGCAAAAAAGCAAGGGGGAGATATAAAGGGACTTCAATAGAGGAAGGGAGGATATCCGAGTTGAACCTCACCACAACACACTGACACACACACACACACACAACACACCACACACACACACACACACACACACACACACACCCACCGCACATGCCTTGAAACTGCTGGCCGCTGCAGATCCTCGTCATGCAGAACAAATTCCAGATTTTCCCTCCTGCAGGAGCCGAATCGATCCTTGTCAAAACTGAGGAGGGAGGGAGAGATGGAGGACTGAAGGAGTGGATAACATGGACAGATGGGGGATGACTGAATGAACGGGCAAATAATAAAAAAACTTAGGGAGGAAGAGAAAAGTGATGATATTAAACAGAGACAGAAAATGAAAAGGAAGAAATGAAAGAAGTGAGCCAAAACCTGTGCCAAAGTCCCACATCGCAACCTAGTTAGCTTCTGCTCCACTGGCTTTTATTTCCAAATATGAACCAACCGTGACGTCACCTATTGGTCTGTGGACTACCGTTTAGAAGCCCTGAGTTTGGCTTTACGGGGGTCGCCATGTTGGTTTTCTTTTTTTTCTTTTTCTTTTTTTTTTTTTTTTTTGCACGCACAGTACCAATTAGAGACTTGGGCAGGTCTTGGTTTTGACTCGTCCATTCAACAAGAAGTAATGGTGCCCTGCTTGGCCAAAAAGTTCCTCGTGACAAAACAGTCACTAAAACATTGAAAGCATTTGAGGAGAAAAATAGGCAATTAAGTAACATAATATTGATCCATGTTTGATCAACGCGGCCGAGACAGTGACAGTTTGATCTGAGTTTTATGAGCCCTGTCAGTCACACGGTAGCCCCGACCTAAATCATATTCTGCTTTATGCATCTATTTTGCTCTAAATGGGATCATAATGAACATCATGCTGTATTTAAGAGTTGAATCAAGCGATTGAAGCTGTAGGGGAATATGATATTAATACCTCGAAATAAATGTTCCTACAATAACATTTATTAATAATAGGGGGCACCACCTCAAAATTAGAGGAAATTACTGTAATATAATAATAACTACGCAAGTCAGTTATTAATTGATCAGTACACTTATCAGTTATGAATTAATCTCATTATCTGGGTTATGAATTCTTCCGTACATTGATCTTAATTCCTGTATCAGAAGAGATATCCACAGACAACGACTTGGCGATAAATGAGGATTTATTAGAGATTAATGAGTTAACATATGAATATATGAATAATCGATGGAGGTAGATGATTACACAAAATACAATAATATATATGGACATTAATGTAGGTAATTCAATGGTACTGTAGTTGATGATAATGAGAGAGTATGTGTTTGTAAATAGAGGTTAGAAACACGTAGATGTGGACTATGTGTAAAACCGCTTATTTAGCAAACATAGATTAGAATTAAAATTAAATCAGCTAAGCTTTCTATCCGACATCAACTCTTATCACAACAGCTGCGGTTGGTGGGTGAGTTTTGCCTACTTTCTCTGCAGCGTGGATCAGGCTCGGACGTGCTCGGCGGACCCGAACCTCGTGGCGGCACCAGCAGACCTTGGACACAGCCTCCCAACGAGACGATGCTAGCGGGGACGCAGTGGCGTGGAGTGGCGGCCTTGGCGATGGTTCTAGGCGGTCCTCAAACGTCCGTTACCGTGGCTACAGAGTCTTTAGTTCGGCAAAAAGAAACCAACACTGAGAGCAACTTCAGTGCGTCTCTGGCAGCTCTGGACCCGGTGGTTCTTGGTGATAGAGGCGTTATAGGTCGGATAGTAGCTCCGTCTGATGACTGTAGTTACTCGCTTATAATAAAGTTGAAAACAATCTCGTTGGCCGTTCGATATTGCTTCATAAATTATTATCAACGCGTGAAAGAAAAATGTTGTCTGAAGCGTTGCAAAAAGGCAGAATTCAGGAAAAACCGAGGCGTTCCCGAATGCAACTTTTAAAAATCGTCAAAACTCGGGATGAGGTTAAAAATAAAAATCTTGTGAAGAAAAAGTTACTCGAGTAAAAATACGCAAACGTAAAAACAAGGTGATTGAGATAATCACTTGAAGAATGAATGCAAAACGTATAAGAATAGCTGAAAAAGCAAAATTCAAATTCAATGGAAAAAGCATGTGCTGAAAAACGCAACTGGAGTTCGTAAAAGGAAAATACTTAAAAAGTTACTAAGTGTGAAGAAACTGTGACGAAGAAGTGAAGGATAGGAGAGGAAGCGATGAAGTGCAAAGACAAAGAGAAAACGAATGAAGTGAAACGACGAAGTGAAGAATGAAGCGAAGAAAGGCGCCGAGATCGATACTCTTATCAAATGCATTTGAGTGGGCGTGTTTCTGGCAGGCGGGCCTCTTCACTTTAGACTTTGATTATTTTTCATTCGGGAGCGAATTAAACCAATTTAACGTGGTTTGTATGGTTTTAAATATTATGCGCGATAGACACATACTTTTCTCATTATGTTCAAAAATCGGTTTTCATCAAAACATATTAAACAGGATTATCATGTTACATTTAACAGAGTTGATAAACGTTTCTTCTGAAACGCTACAAACTATCCTAAGTTTCTGTAACACAGGACATGCAAAAGGTGAAGATAACATACTGTGGAAAGACATGTTGATTAATCAATTTAACCACATTCAACTTCAAATGATAATTATAAGATTCCTGCAAGAACTTCGTTAACTGTCGCCAAAAGATGGCAATGTGACTCCATGAAGCATTTTGTGATTAAATGCATGAAATTGTAACTAGCTTAAACTATAACATACAGAAATGAGAGTTGTATCAAATTATTCAGAAATGAGTTCTGGAAAAGGATACAGTACACAGACTTTGATTAAATGTTCATTTTCACTTTCAGGAGAAGTTTTGAGTTTGTTAACACAGAAAATCAGTCCTTACAAAGGAATTTGAGATTTACAACCCCATCTGGCGTCTTATCAGGAGAGAAAGGGGAGAGCAGGATGGAGCAGAGCAAAAGGGGATCCTTTGGTTGTTATATCAGCTAGAAGATGTAAATGTAAGAAGATCTAGAAAGAAGGAGAAAGTGTTGTTCTGGAGAAGGAATACTGGTCCTTAGAACAACTTCAGTGTCTTTAACACAAAGAAGCTTACTTCTTAGCAGGGCTTAGTAGCCGTGAAGGGGTTGTTTAGGGATAAGTTGTAGAATATCAAAGGTTCGTAAGTGTCTTGACTAACGGCTTCCCGTGTCAGTGTGATGTGAATCAGGACACCCTGGGGAGGGGTGTGCATCCTGGCGGGTTCTCCTCTTAACGCCTTTTAAGGGAATGGCGCCAAAAGTTCTCTGAAAGAATGTGTATCTGTTCAGGTTGTTGTTTACCTAAAAGTCATAAATACTTCAATATTGGAGATCCCTTGTTCGAGGCCTGTCCTGGCTTGGTGAGCAAGGGCTGTGTTCCTACAAAGCCATACCGTGCGTTCACACCAAACGCGATGGAGCCGATGAACGGCACAAGTTTCTATTCAAAATCAATGTAAATGGCACGATAACATGCGATGTCGCTTTGGGCAACGCGATTTGGGCGATAAGCGCAACGTGATGAAGCGTCCATCGCGTCATCCCATGTGTCGCTTGAAGTTAAAAAATTTGAACTTTTCAAGCAACATCGCGTGACGTTGTGCCGCGACATCCAATCAGCATTGACCTCCAACCACGTCACCGACATAGTTACGTCAGACGCTCATTTCAAAACATGGAGGAGAAACTTATTGTGGCAGTGTGCGGATTCCCGGAGCTATACGAAACTACGTCGTACCATTACCGGGACCGCAACAAAAAAGATGCTGCCTGGCAGAAGGTCAGCAAGGAGGTACAGCTTCACGGTAATTTGTGAATATTTAGCTTGTTTACAGCTATCAGATGTGACTCTGGAGCATGTTAGCAGCCATGGTTGACGAGAGAATAGCGGGAGGTGAAGAAAATAGCGGGAGGTGGGTCGTGTCATCGCGCGATGAAGCAATGAAGCAATGAAGCGATGAAGCGATGATCCAAAATGTGAACATTTGTGATCAAGCGACGCGATACTCGCGTTGCAGGCGATTTCATCGCCTCCATCGCGTTTGGTGTGAACGCACGGATAAACTCATTAGGAAACTGTTTATTGAGGTCATAAATCAAGTGAGAAGTAGGCTTATTTTGCCACAAGAGTACATACAATCATACTTTTACTACTACTTCTTTTTGCAGCCAGCAAAGTCGCCCCCTGCTGGTCATTAGATAAAATGCAGGATGAAGGCACTTTTCAGACCCAGAAGCACTATTTACACACATTCTGAGGTGATTTCTCATACAAATTACACCCAGTCATTTGCTGTATGGAAACTGAAAAGGAAAAAAAAGAAGCTGATTCCTTCTTATTTAAGGCGTGTCAGCTTATCAATAAGTAGACTATATCAGAACTTGGAGATGTGATCTGCTGCCCTGAGGTCATTTAATGAAGGAGTTTTAGCTGGTTTTAGCCAGCAGCATCTAAGCAGTGTAGGTCTGTTGGTCCACCATTTCTGTCCAGATTGAAATATTTCAACAACTATTGGATGGGTTGGGCCAAAATTTTGTGCAGACATTCACAATTGTATCCAAATGACTTTGGTGATTCTAGGTCAAAGTTTTCACTTATCATGTGAAATATCTCAGTATCTACTGGATGGGTATGTATCCCCTGACTTGCCAGTAGTAGCACCAAATGAAGATGGCGGACATAGTAAACGACTCCCACCGACAAAAATCAGTATATTAGTGCATTGTCATCATCATTAAATTCGCTCCTCATGGAGAAGCATGTTTTTGTGTCTGTTTTTTATTTAGCCCTTACCCAATTTCTCAGTATTAACACCTCAAACTAAAGCAACATTATAGCAGGTAATGACTTTATGGCCGCATTTGTTATTCTGAATTTTTACTATTTTGTAGCATCACTACTTAGCAGTTCTTGGGTATATTATAAAACTGTTCCTCTCTACTTTGCTGCTTCTGTTCACACTGTACATACTATAACAAGGGCTAGGACAATTATTTTCATTGTTTATTTATCTGTCTATTATTTTCTAATTAATCGATCAGTTGCCCGATCCATAAAATGTCAGCATATGGTGAAAAATGTTGATCAGTGTTTTCCAAAGTCAAAGATGGCATCCCCAAATGTCTTGAAAATATTCACATGTAATAAGCTGAAATCAGAGAATTTTGACTTTTTTCCTTAAGAAATTATGCAAATCAATTAATTGATTATCAAAATAGTTGCAGATTAATTTAATAATCGATCATTGCAGCTCTAGCTGTAACCATTGCATATCTGTCAGTTCTGAATGTGAAATCTCTCCTCTGTTTCTCTTTCTGAAGTTTCTACCCCTGTAAACTGACTGACTGACTGACTTTTGTCCATGTAAATAGAATTAATTTGTCAGAGCTCAGATGTCTTTGAAGCCTCTGATACCCCTCACAGCAACATGTCAATCAAGTGCTGAACGCTGGGTAACCTCTGGATGCTGAGGCTGAGTTGGCCCACTGAAGACCACAGTCAGTGTTGTTGCTCTAATCTTTCAGAGGGTGGATTAGAAGCCAAAACAAAGTACTGAAATAATTGGATTTATCAGGTTTTATCAAAGCAGAAAATCCATTTTAAAGCTCCAGAGGCAATGCAGAGTGAGCAGGAGGGTGAGGACGCTCTCTCCATGCAGTCATGGTGTTCGTTGTGGTGTGTAGCTCCCTCGCTTTAAGCTTGGACTACAGTATCCCTACATCTTCAACACACACACACACACACACACACACACACACACACATACACACACACACACACACACACACAAAACACACACATACACACGCACGCACGCACAGTGCTGCTGGGGCCAGAGCGCAGTGATAGATGGAGTCAGTAGAATGGCGCAGTGCGTGTTGAAGTCCCGGTGGTACATGGCTTTATTCCTGTTTCAGCGCTCTCCCCGCTCGCTTGCTCACCCACTCT